>JASKUP010000072.1:17200000-18400000 GCA_030448955.1 Trichopoda pennipes
TGGTTAAGAATATTGTTTCATTCAGGTTTGGGCTGGGAATCTTGTATGAAAGAGCGAAACTTGAATTTTTGGCTTTATGTCATAGCATTAACAAACATTTGACACTTCACTGCTACATGTCACAAGTGTTTCAATTCTCAGTTAGGATTTATTTGAAGCCCGAAAATTACAAAAATCATTTCGAAAAATTCATAGAGCTGTTCTTGTTAATCAAAATTATTCTCTAAATAATTTCCTCATTTTCAAAACACATCTAAAAAATTTGTTATTCAACCATTATAGTCACTTAATGTCAAATTAATATTTCTGTTGCTTTTTACAGATTCTGTTTGTGTGCATTTGTGGTTGCTACCAGTATTTCGAATAAATAAATTTTATTGAAACATTTTATGCTTACAGAATTTTTTGATTTCAATGCATTTATAAGTAATAAACATACAAATACACATACGTACATACAAATATCCACATCTAACAACTTCAATTTCAATTGTAGTTACTTGAAATGCTTGCTGAGTTGAAGTCAATTTAGACTAGATGAAAAAAAATACAATTCTGGTATTTCTGTTAAGGAACAGTGGAGCAAAACACAGGATATAAACAAATTTCTAGCAAGATTATTTGTTGGACGACCAACAAATGCACAAAATTGTAGTATTAATTTCAGTATTCAAAATAAAAAATATGTTTTTCCTTTTAACTTTTGTCGAATATTTTCAAACTGTTGTCCCCTGCTTAATATCAAGGCCGATATTTTACCGTCTTTGGTTTAAGTTCTATATGAAACACATCCATCTATTTAAGCTATTTAAAATGCTTCGATGAAAAGATGAAATGCTGTCTGAAATAATTATCAACATAGCAACATAATGAAGTAGGCTACAACAAATTTTGGCAATATGTTTAAGCTAAGCCTGATATCGTGTACTGGTAAAGTAATGCAGAAATAACTTTGATATGGTAAATCTCGCTTAGAACTCCACATACTGCAGAATGTGCTCCTGTCAAATATTACTTTCGTTCAATTTCTGTAACGCAGTCTGATTTCATAACTTTACATTATAGTTCTTTCTTAAAAATACTTGAAATAATTTTTAACAAAATATTTGCAATTGTGAAAGTTGTAAAATTTTTTACCACGTCGCACACTGGGGATTTCGCGGAAAAAAGTCAAATTGTCAACATACTCTTCATGCAATATGCAATGATATTTTGAAATTTTAAGCAAAATAGTACAATCAAATCAAAAAGAATTACTCCGATCTGACTGCTATTTTTTTTATAGCCGGCTCAAGCTCAGTACTTGTATGTTTTACTGAACCAACTTAATTTAAACCTAAGAATTTCAAAACGAATATTATTTTAATATGTGAGCTAACGTTTTTCTTTTTATTTTTTATTTAAAGTAGGATATTTCAGTATACTAAAATTGAAAAAATATACTCTGCGGAGACTTAAGTTTTTATTTGTTTGCTTATTTTTATGAACATATAAAAAAAATCCCTTTTTTCTCCAAACATTTAAACCTGCAATACATTCCCACAGTTGGAAATCATTACTAATACATTGTCTCATATCTGTATTTACATTGTTAATCAATTTCAAGGGCCACCAGGTGCCACCTTTCAATTTGTTGTTGTTCAACTGATTGATTCGCGCCTCAATTCTGATAAGGCCCTTTTAGTTAACATAGCTCAAGAACCACTTGTCGGATTTTATTCAAATTCAAATTCAGAAAAATCAAGAATTATAAATACTTTCATCTGTTTATATTACGTTTCGCCACATAAGCAACAGTTTCGAAGTTATAAATAAATGTATGAAGAAAGAAAATATTTTCTGCCTAAAAAGTTAATTTTTTTTAATTCATAAAAAATCCAAAACGGTAAAAAAATGCCAAATCCTGTTACATTCACGTAAAGTCGTATAACCTTCATAGGTTAACTCATGAAAATCGATGAACGCGTTTCGCTTTTATGCACAATTAAGTAAAGGTATGAATTTAAAAAATTTGCTCGAGATATGCACAAATTTCTGACTCTCGTTTATATACGACATCAGTTGTACCACTTGAATTATCATTAAGTGATGACATAAAGAACAATAATAAACCTTCTTGTAAAACACTACAGTTATTGCATAAGTTAAAGAGACACCTCAAGTTATACGAGAAGAAAAGAGGAGTTGATGAGGAGATATCTCAACTAAAAGAGTTTGAGTGAACAGTAAATAATCGTAATTTTAAAGCAAACCATGAATTATATTTTACAATGATTGACGGAAAGACAGCACAGTCAGTAATGGAAGTACCAGCAGCATCTTCTTGTTTTATTTGTGGAGCCACAACATAAAAAATAAATAAAATCGAAGAAGTACTAGCTATGCCCGTAAATAAACAAGCACTGCGAGTTGGTATGGCACCACTTCATGCGCGTATTAAGCTGATGGAGTTTCTTTTGCATGTGGCTTATAATATTGAATTTAAACGTGGGATAGTCGACTCAAATACTCGTTCAATAAAAGAAGCCCGAAAATGTTTGATAAAGCGTGAACTTAAAGAGAAAATAGGAATACAGGTTGTTACTGTTAAGCAAGGCTCTGGTACGATAAAGTCAGGAAATACGTCACGAAGATTCTTTGCTAATCCTGTTTTGATTACCGAAATAACGGGTCTAGATGAAAACATAATCAAGAGGTGCGGCAAATTCAGGTAATACGTCACAAAGATTCTTTGCTAATCCTGTTTTGATTTCCAAATTAACGGGTCTAGCTGAAAACATAATCACGAGGTTTCCAATAATTCTCGAATCTATAACAATCACCGAGATAGTAGATCCAAAAAAATTTGATCATTTTGGTTTGGAGACGGCAAAAGAGTTTGTGGTACAATATGCCACCCACACTTCACAGAATTCTAATTCATGGAAATGATATAATTGAAAAGTGTATTTTTCCTGTAGGCCTACTATCCGAAGAGGCTCAGGAATGTCGTAACAAAGACTATAAAAAATATCGCCTTAGACACTCCAGAAAATGCAGTCGAACTGCCACGAACGAAGAAGATATTACGTACCGAATGATGGTAACATCAGATCCCATGATTTCACATTTGACACCTTCATTTAGCCAGAAAAAGCATAGTGTTAAAGGCATAGATTTAAAATAAATAATAAAGTAAAAATTTAAAAAAAAATCATTTAAATATTTTTGTTAGTTATGGCTTTTTACATTGCAGGTAACGATCGACATTTCTCTAACTTTCTTTATTTTTATTACTCTTGTGTATTACTATATAAATAAAACTAAATTTGTGATGAAATCACTACATTTTTTGCCAAATATATTTTTTTCCTCACCTCAATACAAAAATCCCCAGTGTGCGTCGCTCTGTATAAAACTGTTTAACATTTGAATGTTACTGCTTGCAGTTGTTGTTTGGGATTTTTCTTTTGATTGCTCATGTTTATATGTATTTAGGTATGCATGTGTATGTATGCATGTGTGTATGTATGTATGTGTACAGGGGTTGTGTTTGTGTTGTTATATACACACACACACTGTTTTGTTGTTTTGTATAAAACATTTATTCTGGACACTTTGTTGTGTCATACACAGTTAAATCCCAGCCAGAAGTTTATTAAAGTCCACACAATACAGTGAAATACCATATGCACGCATTGAAAATAACTATTCCACCGCACTGGAGATTATTTGTTAAGAATCAAAACTTTTTTGTCAGTATCACAAAACCGGACTACAATACAGGGTATTCAAAACATATATAAAAATACTTGATGCAGTGGTTGAAAAATTGCAAAAATGTGAGAAATAATATGTTATGTAAAAGTTAAATTCTGTTCAACGTTAATTTTACAGTTCCAAAATATGTTGTAGAAGGCATAATTTGTTTTTGTATAAGTGTTTATATATTATTTCAGAATTTAACACTCCGACTTCTTTCCTAAATTGAATTTACTGTCAAAACTTACATATATAGTGAATGCCCTTAAGAAATGAAGCTATATTTTAGGAGTATCCGTAGCCTCTTGTTCGGATTGAAAAGATTAAACTTGGCAACCCTTGAACAAGTAAGAAGTGTTTTATATCGGTGCTCAAATCGTTTCTATAAATATAGTAAAATATTGTGTTAAAACTTTATATTAAAGATTAAAACTTCATTAATAAACACACATACATAATAAAACATAAAACAAATCTAAAAATGTCTAAAAAAAGTGGTCGTCGCAGTATTGCAAATAAAATATTGCATTGCATTCAATGCAAAAAGGAGATAAAAGAAGAAATTGATGATTATATACAATGCGACAAGTGTGAGAAAAGTTTTCACTCAAAATGTTCTAAATTGAGTAGAAGAGAGTTTGAGCGATTACTGAAAAATGAAAATGATATTTTTTATTGTTATTTATGTAAAAATGTTGAAGAAAGAGAAATAACGAAAGATTTAAACACAATAAAATTAGAACTTAAAAAATTGGAGAAACTTGAAATATTAGATCAGCTGAGTGAATCGATAATGTTTATGTCAAATAAATTTGATGAAATGGTTAAGGAGGTATCTGAAAACAAAAGAAAAATAATTGAAATGAGAAAAGAAAACGAAAAATTAAAAACTGAATTGAAAACATTAAAACTATCTGTAAAGATTCTAAATGAACACCGTCTGCAAAATAATTGTATTATCAGTGGTTTAAAGGTATCTGAAAACTTGGATCCTTTAAATGTTGTCATGGACGTTGCAAAAGATGTAGGTGTTGCATTAAATAAAAATGAAATAGAGGATGCTTTTTTTCTAAAAAATAAAAATACTGATACTACAAAAAGGAGTGTAGTGGTCAAATTTGTTTCAAAGGCAAATAAGGACAAATTTATGTCATTGAAACAAAAACTAAAACAAACCGAGAACACCAAAAATGTTTACGTTAATAACTTCAATAGTAAAGAAACAATGAACTTATTTCATCATGCTAAGGCGTTAAAATCTGTTGGATTCCAATATATTTTTATAAAGAATGGCAAGGTATTTTGCAAAAAAAGTGAGTTATCTAAGCAACAGTTGATATGTGATGAGGATGATGTTGATAAAATGCTATTGAATGCCACATCTAGTAAGCATTGGGGTAGAAGGTCACTAGCACAAACAAGTGAAGCCGGAAATTTTAGTGAGGTTGAAGAAGATGGTGATTCATAAAAATCTATTACATATATGTTTATTTTCTACTAGTCTTTATTAAATTTTATTATTTTAATTATATTTAAATTTTATAATGAATAAAAATTTTTAAAATTTTAAAAATTATATTGAAACTGTAAACTGTAATATGTTGAATATTGTTAGTATTAACATTAGAAGCGTTTCTTCTGTTAAAAAATTCAATAAGTTCAAATCGTACATAGCTCAATTTCCAAAACTACCACTTATAATAGCAATTCAAGAAACATGGTTTAAAAATGAAATTGTTAGGTTATATGAAATTCCTGGCTATGCTAATGTTCACTGCTGTAGAGAAGATGGATTTGGCGGTACTTCACTCTATATAAAGAACGATATAAACTATTCTGTTAAAATTTGCAAAAGTGAAAATTATGTTGATCTTATAGCAATTTCCTTGCATAACCTTAAAGTAGATCGTAGCGATTTAAACATAGTATCATATTATCGGTCTCAAAAATGTAGTGATATACAATTTATAACTTTTCTAGATGAGATTTTAAATGAAATGGCTAGACATCCAGTAATAGTTGCTGGAGATTCAAATATTGATCTGTGCGCCAGCTCATCGTCTACTGAGCTAATATCTATGTTACAAAACTACGATTGTAAGAGTGCCCATGACTTTGTAACAAGGCAAAGTAGCAAGACGTGTATAGATCATATTTTTAGTAATATATCCACTAAACTTTATGTAGATTCTATAGAATGTAACCTGTCTGATCACAACATGTTATCATGCAAATTTCAGAATGCATTTAAAAGTTGTGAGTTTATTGAAATAATAAAAACTTATTGTGATTATAATAGAGCAAGGGAACATTTACGGAGCATTCTACCTAGTAATTGTTCAACTCTTGGCGTATCTGATTGGACGGAAGTGTTGATATCTTGTATTGAGTCAGCTATTAATGTATCGACTATTGAAAATAAGATAAAAAAACCTTTAAATTTTGAACTAACACCATGGATAAACAAAAATCTTCAGAAACTAATATTTTATAAACACAAATTGTTAAAAATACGGCGTAGATCAAAAAATAGGGTAAACATAGATATTATTTTGAAGAGAATAAGTAAAGTTATAAAAGTAGCTGCAAAAGAATGTAGGGAAAATTATTATACTAAAAACTTACAGGAGGCCGGGAATAATATAAAGAAGTGCTGGAAATTTATTAATACTACACTTGGACGTTCTAAAGCTAGTACTCTGAAACTTATAGATTCACAAGGAAAGGCCATATTTGATGATCAAACGAAAGCTAATTGTTTAAGTAATTATTTTCTTTCTGTGTTGAGGGAACTTAAGCAGGGAATTGAAATATTAGCAGGAGACTCTTTTAATTCTTTAAGGACAATTAGAGGAACACATTCTCGCTTTAATTTGGATGCAATAGATGCGGAAATTATTTCGGATATTGTTATGAGAATGGAAATTGATAAGGCTCCGGGATTTGATAATATATCTATAAAGTTTGTTAAAGAGTGTTTTAATGAAATTTCGGAAACATTAGTTTCTATTTTCAACAAAATGATAATAACTTCTGAGTATCCCGATATTTTAAAAACTCACAAAATTATCCCAATTCCAAAAGTTGGACATGCTAGTACTGTAGATAAATATAGACCAATATCCGTGCTCTCTACTATTGATAAAATTTTTAAGAAGATATTGTATGATAGGCTTTTATTGTATTTAGAACAAAACAATATGCTATATAGCTATCAATTTGGATTTAGGAAGGGCATTGGTACGCAGGATGCTGTTCTAAATGTAATAAGGTATATCTGCAAAGGCTTGGATGAAGGCTACAGTGGAGTTGCAGGAATGTTTTTTGATTTTTCAAGGGCCTTCGATCTTGTGGATCATGATATAATAATAGAAAAGTTAGGTTGTTATGGTTTGCAAGGTAGAGAGCTTTTATTGTTTAAGAACTATTTTATAAACAGGAAGCAGCGGGTTCAGATTGGACAGTGTAAAAGTTTTATTGGCACTGTTGAATATGGTGTACCACAAGGAAGTGCACTTGGTCCCTTATTGTTTTCAATTTATATTAATGATATAAAAAATTTGGGTCTTGATGGCCAGCTATACATGTTTGCTGATGACATATGTTTGTTTTACCCCTATAAATTTGATTTAGTCCTAAAAACACACATTGAAAGAGATGCAGCATTAATTGTAGAGTTCGCTCGCTTAAATCGCTTATTAATAAATTCCAATAAAACCAAATTGGTTCGTTTTAGACCTCATTCGGCGAGTATGAACCAGAATTTTTCTGTATATGTTGATGGTACACCTATATGTGAGACTAATTCTATAAAGTATCTAGGGGTTACACTACAAAGCAATCTTAGTTGGGATCTGCATATTAATGATATCAAGAGTAAAATATCTCCAGCCATTGGGATTTTATATAAGTTTAAAAATAAATTAAATAAGAAGGCAAGGTTAATGATATATAATGGGTTAATACAACCACATTTAAATTACATGGCATGTGCATATGCATTCAACAGGAACAATACATGTCAAAAATCTCTAAAACGTTTGCAGAATAGAGCACTAAAAATAGTATATAATTTACCAAGAACTTATCCTACAGTATTGCTATATAAAGAAATTAGTAGATCGGTACTTCCATTATATGGGTTACATATGTATCAAGTTTTAATGTATGTTTTTAAAAGCATACATAACGTAACAGAACCCACAGTTTCATTTTTACAAAACCAATCAAATTTTAATACCCGCAACGTATCTAATCTTAGAATTCCAAGGTGTAGATTGGAAAGAACTAAACAACGTATTGACGTTACGGGCGGTACTATGTATAATAATTTACCATCAAGCTTGAGATTGATTCAACGATTATCAATGTTTAAACTATTGTGTAAGAATTATTTACATAATATAGTTGAAACGCATCTTCTGTAATTAATTTTTTCTTTTATTTTAATATTTTATTTTTTATGCAATTATAAAATGATTTAAGTACATACTATACATTTAGTTGCCAAGTTGCCTCAAAAATGCCTTTATGGCGCTGAGGCCATAATGTAATTGATTTAATATTGTATGCAAATTTTTTAGAAAATAAAAAAAAAAAAAAAAAAAAAAAATTCGAGAAAGCCCAAACTAAACAACAGACTAATATAGATTACAATAATTACTGTTTTATTACAGATTAAACAATATGGCTGCAACTGCCCCTTTTTCACATAAACTTTTCTGCCTCACTATGACTGCTGTCATTTGTGTAAACCGCCATTTCTATCTGGAACTTTTAAAATTTCAGGCGTTTCCAAGAAAACCGAAGTATTGGAATTTTAAATTAAAAATCAGGTCGAAGTGGCATAGAGATTTTCAATAATTAAAATTAATTTTTTTCTGTGTAAATCGTCATTGCTGGCTGTTTGTTCGATATGATGACATCATTATCAGGACGTGTTCTGCACTGTACTGGTGTATCCGTGTTCGTTCGGGTTTAGGCAGTTTCATCATTAGGGTCGTATCTACCCATGTAGGTAGATTGACCCGGCATTCCAAATATTCTGTAGTTGCCTGTATTTGCTGTGTCATCTACAACATATTATTAATCCCTTGTTTCTAGCTGAGAGAAAAATTGGGAAAAGCGAGCATTTAAATACATAGAAACTTATTTAGGACAATGAATTATTTGATAATTTTTATAGTTTTTTTAAACGATCTTTTTTTATTTATCTTTAATAAATATCTTTTTTTCTTTTTAACGATCTTTTTTATATATTTTTTTCTTTTCGATATTTCGCTTTCCTTTGGAGAGCTTCTTCAGGAAAAAATTTTTATTTTTAAAAACAAAAAATTATTAACATATTGAAAAAAATTTTCAAAAACATTTGACAAAAACATATAAAATATTTTTTCATACATACATACACAAATTTAAATTTTCAAATATTCAAACATACAAAAACAAGGAAACGGAAATAACGAATAAATAACAAATTCTCTCTTCTGAAATAATTATAAGTCTTTTTAATTAAGTACCTATAGATTTGAGCTAAATTGTCTGTGTCTGTTTTGAAATTTATTCTCCTTACATTTGGTACATTAACAATTTCTAACATTTCCAACATATAACGTCTCTTGTAGTTTTTTTCTATATCTAATACTGATGTTTCATCAAACTTTGGATAATGATTATATTTCTTACAATGTGAAGATAAGGATGTCTTCTGTGTTGAAATATTCCTATATTTTTGGTCACACCTGTGACCAGCTAATCTTGTTTTAAGTTTATTTTTTGTTGTCCCAATATAAACCAGGTGAACTGTGACAAAGTTTATACAGAGCGATTATTCAGAAGCCTTTGCATGCTCAACATCACACTGTATGACATGCGAGGCGTGAATGGGCCGTTTATTATTTTTTTTATGATGAGGTTGGAAATGCAGTATCCGTCAATAGATCAAGCTATCGCGTGATACTAACACCACAATTTTGGCTTATTATTGACGACATGAGTATCACCGACTAGTGGTTTTAACAGGACTGTGTCACATGTCACACAGCTAATGAAACGATAAATTTTTTCTAAACCAAATTTCCCAATGGCATAATTTTACGACAACCTGTTGTTAAGTGGCCAGACAGATTATGTGATTTAACACCACTGGATTTGTTTTGTAGATCTATGTTAAGGACAGAGTCTATACAGAGTCAATCAAATCGATTTCAGCTATAAAACTCAAATTTCGAGATGTGATTAACGAAACAGGGTGCGCCATTTTGCCAAAAAGTGATTCAAAACTTTGGTGAATGAAACGACATCTGCCAGCGTGGTCGTGGTGGACATTTGATGGATATCATTCTTCATTCACTTTTCTCTGCATAATACAATAAATTTTTGAATCATCATAATTTTAATTTTTTGTTTTATTTTGTTTTAGAAAACAAACTTCTTGTTGAAAAACCTAAGAAGTAATGACAATTTAGTTATTTTTTAGATATACAGTCATATTATGTCTTCTTTATTTCTATACAGTGGGTTTCATAAAACACAAGCGCTAACATTACTATACAAGACACAAACTTGACACTCTTATTACGGTATGTCACTTCAGCGTACAAACTAGGCGCTAGATAGCGTTAGGTTCTACAAGCTGATTTGAAGATATTTGTTAGATAACGATTAAAGTTTATTAACTAGTTATTTTGTTAACTTTTGACATCATTATTAAGTGTAATGTTCCAATAGCAGTGCTTTAGGAAAGTAATATCTAATTGATTATTAAGTATATAAACGTGTTCTCAATACCAAGCAAATTTTTATTTATTTTCTTTTGTCTTATTGATTATTTTAAAATTTAAATGTTTCTTGAAATGTTTTCAATTTATTTAATATTTTGTTATTGCTTTGCGATTGAAATGACTGAAGACCTTAATTTGGCCTTTTTTCCTTGAGCAGTACGGAAAAAAACATTTTTTTTATTATCAATCTCTAAATAAACGTAAGTATAGAGAAAAATGATTTTTAAACAATTTTTCCAAGTAAATTTATTTAGTATTAATTATGATTTTAGAACGCAAACAGAGAAATAACTTTTTATTTTAACTTTATTTTTTACCAAAGATTTCATTACTTTTGCACTACTTTTTAATAAATTTTATTTTATTTATTTATTTCTTTATTTTTTTCCATTTATTTAGTTTTGTTAGCAAACTTCATTGAGCTTCATTAAATTTTTTCACTTCATTTACACTTTGTAGAGTTGTAAACCAGAACAAGAAACATACGCCAGTAGAATTTCTTTTATAAAAATAAATATTTTTTTTATTATTTTTTCCGTTTACAAAGTTTTTTCAAACTTATTTTGTTGGAATGTATGATTACAGCACGTATTTGTTGTACTGTCTACGGGTCTGCGTTTTTCATACCGTGTGTTAACTAACAACAACTACAACTATAATGTGATGCATTGCAACTCCAGCAAAAGCCGTTCGTAAAGAAATTTCCATGAATGAAAAAATAGTAGAAAATAAAAAGGAAAAAAAGAGGAAGAAAAGCTATGTTTGTATGTAAGCGCGTGTATGTATTTGTGGTGGTATGCATTAGCAAGTTATTTAGAGGTGGAAGCTAGAAGAATAGCTACTAAATATAACTACTAAAACACTATACTAATAAATGCGAGGGATGTTGCTGCAGAATAGTGAAGTTATTACGATATTTACAACAACAAATAATAGTCAGGGCATACCTTACAAAACTGTATAGATTGTAAGTGACGAATCCCTTTTCAACGTAATTACCTACAAATTACACACAAGTTAGTCGTTCAAAACCTTGACGCCATTATATCAAAATTAAGGTGACAATTTAAAACAAGAGCAAGATTTAATGACTCTTCATTCTTCTGCAAAACGCAATTCGATGCAAGAATGTGTAGTAAATATGAATTGGAAAATGTTTGTTGAAAACTTGCTTAACAATCAAAATAACATTAAATAAAATCTTGAGCAGATTTCTTTAAGTTTCTTAATCCTGGTAATCGGCGCAGTTTCGGATGCTTTCTCCTTTTAGGATATAAGTCAAGCTTATGAAAATTTTTTCAGGGTTATAAAACCACACCGTCGTAATGCTTAACGTCTAACATTCCATTGACTGTGCTTCTGTCGTCAGTGGTTCCATTTTATCGCAGCCATATGCAAATGCCTCCTACTTCCTATTTGCTTACTTATATGTGTAGAGGTACAACATTTGTGATAAAATACACATAATCGACAGTTTCTAGTCTGCCTTCGTTTACCACAAAGATTTAATGACCGATTGTTTTTATCGGGTTTTTTAACAAGAAGTCTGTTTTTCAATTGCAGCAACAACTTTAAAGTTTTAACGTATTCCTAGTAGACGCATTGTCAATTTTTACATTGAATTCAATTTTGCACAAAAATCGCATTAAAATAATTAAAATCCACTGTGAAAATGTTGGTTCTCTGTTAAGGTTACATTTCGTAAAATTCGTAAAATTCTCGTGTGTCGTGTCCTTCTGACAGCGTTATTAAGAATTTGATCGATAAATTTAAGTCGACAGGCTCGATACAAAATATGCAAACACCAACGCCTGTTCGACCGGGGTCGTTCTATTGAAAACATCGCAGCCATAAGCCACAGAGTTGAAGCAAATCCAAATTTGTCAATTCCTCGACGTTCTCAAAAATTGTGATGGTTTTCCAAAGCCATCGCATGGCGAATTTTGCCTAAGGACTTTATTTTTAAGCATGTATTGAAGCTAACCGACCATTCAGATCGCCGTAGATTCGCTCAATTCCGTAGGCGAATACTTCTGATAATAAAAGGTCTAAGAACTTGCTGGTAGGGATGATCGTGCTTGTGCGGATAGTCAGATACTGATAAACGGCAAACGGATATATATATCACGACTATTTCAGAAATGCTGCAAATGCTTAAACAGCATGGTGAATTGTTCAATAAGTGTTATTATCAGCTGGGTGAATACATGAACATCTAACGCAATTATATTGTTGATGCTGCTGCAGGATAGATACATACGGGGCATATTGTCTCTAACAAGTTGAAATATGATGGCATGAAAAACCGACTAGCTGCAAGGTTGAGCACTTAATAGGGGAATAGGTACTACATTACCAAAATTTTTACAGGAGATGCTAGGATGAGAAAGTGAAATAAGCGAAAGCTCATCTTATTGACTGAGCATATTCACTGCTAATCTGTTTGAAGTTTCCAAGAGAAAACCGGGCAAAATAAGCGGTGGAGTGGCTGGGTAGGGGAATATTCCATTTTTTTTCAAAGCTATAAGTTGCTTCTGTAAACATTCGCCAATAAGTTAACGATCATATAGTTAAAAGTTCTCAAAACTTTACAGCTTACCTACCTACTTCAGTACTTCTAGTACTTAATAAACACTAAGTACTAATGTATTAGTGTTAGTGTGAGCACAGCAAATTGCGCACATACATTTATATCTAAGTTCATGTGTTGCATTAATCTATGGACAAATTGGCGTTCTTAGGAGCATTTATTTGAGAGAGTTCGAAAACTATATTCATATGTTTTTGTTATTGTTTGTTGTGGCATTCTACTGTAGTCATGGTAATAATCCACTACAGGATTTTTGGGCTACGTCTGTAGTGTCCACTTGTTTAACGTCATTGTTATACATTTTTTTTTATAATTTTTTGTCCATAAAAGAATATGCTGTCCAAGTGTAGATAAATTAGTTTTCTTTTGAAGCGCCAGTTGGCGCTGCTTTTCAACAGTAATGTGAGAACGGTTACAGAAAAATTTTGCTTGTGTAGCAACAAAGTCCACAACAAAAAAGCGCTTTAACGTTTACAATAAAGAAAAGTGATGTTTGGCTTTGATATACAAGTTAATTTATTTTAATTTTAAAAATATTTTACAATGAATATATGTTTCGCTTAAAATTTTATATTATTTTAAGTATAAACCACTACAGGTACGGGTAACTGAAAGTTGTGTAGTATAAAGGAAAAAATGCCATAATGCTTAATAGGCTTATTTTTCTTTAAATTCAAATCTGATTATAAAACATCAAAAGAATACACAATTTCCTTTTCTTAAGCAGCAAAAGTAGGACTGTTGTTAATTCGTGAGTATTTTTTATTTTTGTAACATTTATGAGTTCAGAAGTCCCTTTTTTTTCGGACCAGCGATCAGGGGATGACTCCTACGCATTAAATGCATTGTGCAAGAACTAGGAAATCAGGTTATGGAGAGGAGGAAAGAGAGAGTAATATTTGTGGACATTTAATTTGAACTTTCCTACATTGAAAGTTACAGAAAGGATCTGTGGAGGGAATTTTTTTATCAAACGGACTGTTCTGCTTGAAAACGAATTTCCCCTGTAATATGTTGGCCGATGCACTGGCCAATCAGTGACAAGTTATCTATTTTCATAAGAGCACTTACCATTGTAGTAACGATAAAACAGTGAAATACATCCCACATTGCGTCGATGCGTGATAAGATTTACATCTGCACCATGCCGTGTCGGCCAATATCAGATGTTAAATCATTAACACTGTGGATGAAATGTTGCGTCATCCTCGCCCTAGTAGGCCTTCGGATACGTATATCGTCCGGTCACTCCTAGTTGCAACTTCAAAAGCCCGAAGCATACCGCAGCCTTCACTCCTTGCTGAAGAGTTGGAGACTATCCAACTCCTGGTACAGAACGCATGATGCGTAATATAATTAAGAACACGACGGCGTTCATACTCACTGGACCTGGACCATTAATTGTATTCATTGTAAATGATCCGACCCATAAACTTAAACGAGGGCCTCGAAACACACGATATTCCTGAAGGGCCTACCTCAATAATCAGTCAGAGAACAGCCAAATGCCTAAAGAGACAAACAGTGGAACTTTGGGGCTTTACTGATTCCCGTGGGAATATAGTGGGTTGTCCAGTTGGCTCCTGCTAGCCTTGGGCTCCCTTTTACCCCCGCAAGACACAAGTCTAGATGGTTGTCTGATCCATAAAGACTTATAATGTGCCCCCGGGCGGATTGCGCCGATGCCATAGAGAATCAATAGGCTTGGATATTGTACTGTCCCCAATGAGCCTCTTGGTCCTCTCCTGTACGCGGTCAAGTAACTTTGGGGCTCCGGCCCATACATTAGAGATGTATTCGATTTTTTGATGGATATAGGTCATATAAATAGCACGAAAATCATATGGAGTGAACCGGTTTAAAAAATATTCTTTTTTTTTACTAAATAGATAAATGTTGTTGTTATTATTTTTGTATTCCTAACAAAAATCCCTTCCTGAAGTTAGGGCAAAGCTATCTATCGCTTTAGAATTTAAAATAATATGGTCTACCTTAAAACGAAATTAAGGTGAGTTTTATTATTTGTTGGAGGTTTAAGAGATCGCAATACAATTTATAAAACAAGATTAAAGTCTCTGCTCATTCGCTTCAAATGACAAGTAAACGTTACCTTCCTGCATTTAATTTAATTTTATTTTAAAATAGCACAAATCTTTATATATTACCTATTAAATACTTTCTTAAAACTTGCACAAAAATACAAAACAGTTCCGTTCATATGTAATATAATAAGCGGTCGTGTTTGTTTAGAAAACTCACATCTGTAGATTGTTTCACCTTATTATTGTTAGGAAGATGCTTAGTTAAATTAAAAAAAGATAGTTTTCACTTAACAAAAGTAAGTGATATGAGCTATTATGTCTCTTTATAAATTATATTATATGAGCTATTGTGTCTCTTTATAAATTATGAAGTCCTACGAAATCTTATAAACACAAAAACAAAACAGCATGCTACAGTAAAATTTTATGAATTAAGTTTAACAATCAGAAAATAAAAAACAAACTAACACGTAAGAAGAAGATACACAGCCAAGCAGGCGGCTACAAAAAATGATGAAAACAATGTCATGTATACTTAAACCAGTGATGGGCGAACTTTGGCCCACGGGCCACATACGGCCCGCGAGAGATTTCAATTCGGCCCGCCGAGCGTTTTCAAAAAAAATTTAATCACCTATTAAAAAATTATGCCCAAAAAATGAATTTACATTATGTTTTAAAAAAGATATAAATTGACAATTTTAGCAAAAAAATGCGATGTTTTCATATTATATTGTGTACAAACTGCGTAGCTTTCTGGGAAATATTGTACACACAAGAGAACAACAACTTTCTTATGCAATATTCCAAGAAGAAACATAAACATCATAAAACACTAACAACTAATATAGAAAACTGAACGTATAACATAACAACAATTACTATATGTGAGATCTAGAAGGTTCTTGAATATTCGAGACAACATGCGCAACAAATATAAAAGGGCCAGCGATGGATTAATCAGCAATCAGTAAAAGTGTAAATCTCGTGACGTAAAGAATAAATTGTGAAGCAAAATAACAAAGTTGCCAACTTACAGTTTTATTTGTGTAATTAAAATAATAAAGTGTATTGTAAATACCCCCATATGTGTTAATCGAAAACAGAAAGAGAAAAATTGATTCGGAATGTCGAGTATTTCAAGAAGAGTGGACATAGAAGTACTTCTTTGTGGAATATAACCAAAAACCTATTTGTCTTATCTGCCAAGAACCGATAGCTGTACTAAAAGATTATAATAATTCAAAACAAGAAAGTTCATTCAGAGTAATTGAAATAAAAATATCTAGTCAGCAAATGTTTTTTAAAAATCAAAGAAGTGTCCAGCGATCCTCCACGTTAGCTGGTCACATTGTTGCCTATAAAATATCAAAAAGGTAACAAACCGTTTTCTGAAGGAGAATTTATTAAGGATGTGTGAATCTAGGCTGTCACCTAGAACAATCACAAAAAGAATTAAAGCGATTTCTTCTAATTTAACCAATCAACTCGATGGACGTCTTAAAAAGTTTAAGTATTTTTCAGCCACTATGGACGAGAGTGTTGACAGGAGCGATACAGCCCAACTTCTAATTTTTATCAGAGAAGTCGATGAAAACTGTGTAATAACCGAAGAACTTGCTTGTTTGAGATCTTTGAAAGGAAAGACGACAGGAAAAATAATAATATGATGAATTTAGAGAGGGGATGGAATCTCTTAATGCCCCAATTTCCAAATTAATTAATTTAACAACTGATGGAGCACCTAACATGGTGGGAAAAAATACGGGGTTTGCAGGAGTTTATAAAAGCCAGAATCCTGAAAGTGAAACAATTTTTTTTCATTGTACAATCCACCAAGATGTTCTTTGCAAGACTGCCTTGGATATTAACCACGTACTTAATATTATTTTAAAATTAATTAATGCCATTCGAGCCCGTGGTTTGTTATATCGACAATTTCAAGAGTTTTTATCGGTAGTTGATGCAGAATTTTCAGATGTACTTTATTACACAAAGATGAGTTGTGGGCATGCCTTCTCGAAAGTTTGAAGTCTTCTCGAAGAAATTAAAGTTTTTCTAAAAACCAAAACTGAAATTTGGGATGAGTGGGAAATATTAGAGGATAAGAATTGGTGGATCGAGTTTGCTTTTTTCACGGATTTACTCGAGCACTATAATAAACTGAACAAGAAGTTACAGGGAAGAAATCAATTTATAGATGAAACTTGGACCAGTTTGAGGTCTTTTAAAACTCAATTGTTTAGATTTTCTAAATGTTTGGGAAAAAATGATTTGACTCATTTTTCAAGACTTAATTCTTTGAGGCCTGTGAGTGAAGAGAAGTTAAAAGTCTTTTCACAATCTTTATTAAAACTGTATTCAGAATTTGAGGCCAGATTTGCTGACTTTAAAAAAATCCAACCATGTTTAGATATTTTTTCAATGCCTTTTAATGTTAATCCCGAGAATATTCCATCTGATCTACAATTGGATATTATAGCATTGCAATGTAATAATAATTTAAAACAGCTATTTTTAAATACAGATGAGCTTAATTTCTATAAATCCTTACCCAAAGATGAATTTCCAAAGCTAATTAATCATGCGCAGAAAATTATGGCAATGTTTGCTTCCTCATATTTATGTGAACAGGCCTTTTCAGTAATGAAATGCAGAAAAAATGCAATAAGAAACCGATTGTCAGACAAGAGTCTATTTAATTTATTAAAAGTCGCATCCTCCCAGCTGGAACCAGATTTTGAAGAAATTATGTCAAGTCAGAAACAGATCAATGCTTCCCATACATCTAGAAAATCTTAAAATCATACTTAACCGTATCTTATAAAATTTTTATGTTGTTTTAAAATGTTACGTAATATAACTAATAAATATATAGCTTAAACCGAACTTTTAATTGAAAAGCAACCCCATAATTTTTTAATGAATGACCCTCTATGTTTTTTTTTTTTAATATAATAGCCCGCCGCAAGATTTTTTTTAATTTATTGGCCCGCCACCCAAAAAGTTCGCCCATCACTGATTTAAACGTTGAATTCGATTTTCGAGTACATTCCAGAACCGCTGAAAAAAATATTGAAATTCCCTCTCTTGGGCAATAGGACTGTCTAATTGTGAACGTTGTCGAGTAAAGACGTAAAGTTGATATAAAGGATGTCGGCCGGGAAGGTATAATATTTTGTTTGTTTATAATTTTTTAATTAAATGAAAGAGAATGGATCTTATATTGATAAATGTTTTATTTAATGTCGGCAATTATCTATCAAACGTCTATTACAGAAATAAACGTAACAACTAAACGAAACTAACAAATTAGTTTTAGTTCAATAACTCATTGATTTTACTTAAATTTTATACTGTAGAGTAAGTATACCATCCCAATCTTTGTAGATTAAATGCACATAAAATTTAAGCAAGAAGAAGCATGAATAAAAAATGTATACTTTATAGTTCTTAATTTTATTTCGTTCCTCAAGAATTTTACAATAATAAAAATGGAACTAATTTCAGAATACCTATTTATTACAAAAACATAGATTTAGGGTCAATTGTTGTGAGATTTTTATTGAATTAAATTTTAAAAAATCACTATTATTGGAAGTGTTTTTCAAAACTTCCTTTCATATTGAGTATATAAAACTAAAGCACATATGTAAAAACAATACCGAGATGATTATTTACTTATTATACTATTTTATACTCAACATCATCCTACCTGTTTGTTGTATAAGGTCAATAAAATGTATACCAAGTTATACAATGCAGACAAACAAATAAAATTTAGGTTAATGGGTCTCTTACCACAAACAGTAAATTTTAAATTGCAAACACAAACAAATTAGCAGCACTTAAATGTCAATAACAAGAATAATACAAAAGAAACTATTAACATTTCAATCAAAGTTGAAGAATTTTACACTACAAACGAAATGAATTTTATCGTTCATTCCAAACTAGGAGAAAAATAAAACAATAAAACTCTTTAAAAAAGAACATGTGAAACACGAATGTTCACTGAACAGCAACTAAATGTATCTTTATAAAATCCTTTTAATAATTT
Source organism: Trichopoda pennipes (assembly GCA_030448955.1). Taxonomy (NCBI): domain Eukaryota; kingdom Metazoa; phylum Arthropoda; class Insecta; order Diptera; family Tachinidae; genus Trichopoda; species Trichopoda pennipes. Next base: position 17,219,216 of record JASKUP010000072.1, read on the forward strand.
TAATAACTTATTTCCAAATAGGATTATGAAGAGACAAGCGAAAAAAAAACTGGGTTAGGCATAGATTTCGTTTGACCTTAATTCTCATTTACCAAACTATTTGGCCGTATAAGAGTCTAAACACAACCATTGCGGTGCGGTGCGATTTCTCGTTGCGGGAGAGAGAAATAAACACAATACACCGGAAGACGGCGGCGGCAAAACTTGTCATTGTTTGTTTACATTTTTTATGAATTTATTTGTGTCTAAATTTTTGTACAATTTGGTGTTTGTGTTAAATATTTTATGATGGCAGTAAATAAAAAAATTCAAGCTATTAAAAACATTGTAAATTTGGTAGAGGCCACGTTTGATTTATGTGTGGAATTAGAAACCACGAGACATACAGGCATGTTCTTGAAATCACATACTTTCAAATCACATGCGGTTTTAAAATCACACTTGTGTTTTTATGCTGTTCTGTAAATCACACTGTTTTTGTAGTTTTCGATGTGATTTTACTTTCCTGAAAGCACAAGAAAACAGCTGATTTACCTGACAAACACAAAAATTGAAAACACAAAAGCAAATAAAAAATGTTCAGTAAAAAAGGTGCCCTTACAATTTTCTAAATTTTAAAGTGTTTGTTTTCAATAAAAAGTAATTATGTAACAAAATTAATAAGAAAACATATTGGTTGAATTATTTCAGTAATTTATTTTACAGTTTTCATTGTGATAGTAGCAAAATTACCCTAGTGATTTCAAATTGCAAGTGGCAAACGTGAACGTTTTAAAAGCACATAAATTTGTGCACAGAACACATTTCTTGTGCTTTCAAATCACTTTCATGAAATGTGATTTTCAGAACAGGCCTGATAGTAACATTTTTACTTTTATGCTTTTTGCACCTTTTTTATTGATCCCACAACAATTAATATAAACTTCAAAATCACATGTGTTTTGTTTACAATAATGTTGTGAACACCGCCAATTAATGAAAAACTATGGCAACATCAGAAAGAGAAAGAGTGTAAAAAATTGAGAGAATAAAAAAAACCGCAATGAAATAAAATAGATTTTAATTTTATGCCGCACTGCACTGCGGTTTTTTACTACAAAATCGTATGAAAAAACGCACCGCAATAAAATATCGCAGTATTGTGCTCTTTACCAAAGTACACAATCGATGAGAGCTAGAGGCAAATAGTGTTGATGATATTCTACTGTGTCTAATTTCTCTTGTTGGCTTTAAAATAACACAACAATTGTTAAATATATTTTTCTTAATAAATTTAGGAATTAATGTGTACGCGAACTTAAGCCGAATTAAAATTATTACTTTAAAGGTCTTTTTATTTGTTTTGATTTTTATATTAAGGTCTTAATTATATTGTTATATGCATAAAGATTTGGAAAGTTTTAATCAATTCCTTTTTTATTTCTGGCTTAAATAAATTCTGCATTTAAGTCTACATTAAGAAGACATGTCATAGTATCGGAAACGTAAATTAGAGCCTAACATGTTAATGATGTGCTTAGCAATTGGAAATCAGATTTTGACAGTGCATCAGAAATAAAGTTAGATGCCTATGTGTTTGCTTCCTTATTTTTCGTTATGTTGGGTTTTTCTACAAGAACAATATTATAGTTTTGACATTAGTTTTTTGACATATTCGTAGTAGATGCTTTGGCAATTATTACAGTGGATTAAATTTACAACGAAAATCGTATTAAAATAAATAAAATCCACTATGAAAATTTCGTAAAATTCGTGATATTTTTCGACAATATAATCGTCCTTCTGAGACCGCTAATAAGAATTTGGTCGTTAAATTTATATAAAACGTGTGAACACCAATGCGTGTTCGACTGGGTTGTTCAACTGAAAACATCGCAGCCGTAAGCCAAGTAGCTCCAAATTTTGTCAATTCCTCGACGTTCTCAACAAAACCACCATATGGCGAATTTTGTGTGAGGATTTGCCTTTGAAGCCTTACAAGATTCAACTGGTGCAGGAATTAAAGCAGACCAATCATTCACATTGTCATAGATTCGCTCATTTGATTCAAGAACAACCGGCTGAAAAAATCATTTTTTCAGACGAAGTCCATTTTCACTTGTCAGGGTATGTCAACATGCAAGATTGGTATTGAAAAAACTAAGACGATTATTGGTCCGCTATATGGTCTGAAAGCGTGATTAATTGGTTTTTTTTTCGATGATAAAATTGGAAATGCGGTAACGATCAATGGACCAAGCTATCGTGAGATGCTAACAATGCAGTTTTGGCCTATTATTGACGACATAGATATTGGTAGCATGTGGTTTCAACAGGTCGCTGCCACATGTCACACAGCAAAATTTCCCCATCGCATAATTTCACGACAATAAGCAGTTAAGTGGCCAGCCACATTGTGCGATTTAACACCAACGGCTTATTTTTTGCGGGACTATATCAAGGTCAGAGTATATACGGTGCCAAACGAATCAATTTCAGCCCTAAAAATCAAAATCCGTGACGTGATAAGCGAAAAAAGACCACCATTTTGCCAGAAAGTTATTAAAAACGTTGATGAAAGAATCGCCATCCGTCAGCGTGGTCGGTGTGGACACTTGGCAGATATCAATGTTCTTTCATAATTGTTCAACTTTTTTCTTCCCAATAGAATAAAAATTGGAAGCATCCTAATTGAAGTGTTTTTTTAACACAATCTTCAGGTTGAAAAACCCTTTATTTGGCATATTTTTATAAGAGTGAGACATAAAACTTGAAATGATAACTTATACAACATTTTTTTTAAATATCGACAGCGTGATGTTTTAAATTTCTATGCTTAAATAGAATATATAGGTTCCTTAAAAGACAAAAACTTTATAAATTTCAAATTGACAATCACATATTTCATAATCTATTAAAGAATACTAACATAATTTTTTCTAACTCACAATTTCATTACAAAGGCAATTTAAATAAAGTACAGAAAATTAGAAAACTTCAAAAATTTAAATTTTCAAGAGCCTTTCGAAAGATCAAAACACTTTCAAAAGTTCAAAACCAAAAAGTGAAGAATTAAAAACTAAAAATAAATTGTAAATAAACATGTTGCATCTAACAACTGTAAAAAAATTGAAATCAAAAGTGAAATTCAATTTCTCTGCAACAAGTATGATTAAAAAAGAGCCATTGAATATGAGTTTGTTCAGATAGTTTAAATTTGGGAGCTTGTAAGAAACAGCCATAATAAATATGTTTAGGAAGATGATTTGATTAACTTTTCAAAGATACAAACTGCGTAGTATTCTAAGAAGTCTTGTACACAGAAAACAACAACAACATGCTTTAAGAAAATTCTACAAAATAAGTTAAACAACAGAAGAACAAAAACTCATTAACACAGTAACGCAGAACAAAAACCAAACACACAGCCAAGCATACAGCATGATAATAACAACAACCATATGGGGTGATGTAATATTCTTGTATATGCGCGAACCGCTTTAAACAACTAAAGGGTCCGACAAATAACTTTTTTTTTTTGTTTTAAATGCTGTAAACTCTTGAACCATTTAGACTTTGTATGGCGTCATACCAAGGTCTTTATGCAAAATCGCCCCAATAATGTCTCTGAAATGTTCAATTGTTGAGAACGACAGGGAATTGATGTTGATGGCGCCTCACGCACACTTTCTGCCACAGCAACAATATTCTTGGCTGTACGCACTGTTTTTGGCTTTTCACGCTTTGGTTTATCGATGAGGATGCCAGTTTCTTTCACTTTTTCACAAGATAACGAACAAACGGATCTGACGGTGCTTCTCTTCTTCCAAAACCCGTACGCAATTTTCATACACATTCTGCAACATTAGCATGATTATCAAAGTAATGTCGCAATATTTCCCAGCGTTGTTCAGGCGTATACACAACTATATTCGCTCAGCGGCTTAATAATAATTAATTAATAATTATCTGTCAAATCAAACATGAGCTAAGTGTTATCATTCACGAAATAAGCACTAGCTGAAAAAAACGTTAGATTGTAGACCCTATATATTAGCACCACTTGCTAGATTTATGAGTTAATGTAAGTTAAGACAAGACAGTAAAGCATCTACTAAGGCGCGAATTTATCGTATTTGTTTGAAGTATATTTCAAGTAAATAAATCGTTTAATTTAATTTGAAACTTTAAAGTGCTGTATTGTTATTTTGCGATAAAAGAACTCAATATAACAAAACATTTTTTAAAAACACTTCTTCCCAGCTTTGAGTTAATTTTTCAGGACCTTCATCATCATGTGAAACATGTTCTATAGGTTTCTTTATATAGAAAGAAGTTTTTACATCTATTTAAGCTTAAAATCAAGCCATTATTTGTCTCAGTTTTTAAAAGACAATGGTTTTATTTAACTAGAAATATGTTTTCATACTGTTTTCAATAGCTAAATAAAAGTAGACTTATAAAAATGAAAATATTTTTATCATATTCCTTTTATTATTAGGAATACTGTTTGGATTTGAATAATTTAATAAACTTAATTTTATAAATTTAAATTAATTAAGTTATTTTAATTAATTTATTCAAATGTTTTCTTTTACCAGAAATTTAAAATTAATCTTTTTATTTTTCTAAAATCCTTGACCTATTACCTTTAGGGTGTGCAAAATCTAATAGAATTAACATTCTAAGAGAAAAAAAAGTAAAATTTTGTAAACTTTGGCTTTTGTGCTGACTACATTCGAGTGTTGTTCTACAACTACAACTATAATTTTATTTTATAAATTTTTTTTAATATGTTTGAATGAGAATTTAATTTGTAGCTCCTTAACATAAAGATGCAGAGAAAAGTATATAAATTGTTATATTTTGTTGGAAAATATTCTAGTTGTTGTAAAGTGTGGCTTATATTGGATTTTAGTTTAACTTTCAATTAGCCATACAAATATATAATTAGACTGTAGTTTGCTTATATTTCTACCATTAGCAATATTAGAAACACTTCCTCTTTATTACATAATGCCATAATAAAACACAGTATAAAGTTGTTGGCACTAGGTTGCAAGGTGCAGTGGAATGTTTTTTAAAAAGAAGAAATAAATTTATAATTTTTAACAATTTATTTTCATTTAAACAAGAGAACTGCAAATTGTATCTGATTTTGTTAAAACAAGTATAACTGCGAGTATTTATCATACCCATACCATTTGAATATTGCTGAGTATGAGTATCTGAGTATACTTCTTAAGTATACTTCTATGTGGAGTCGTCTCCACGTCACTTCTAACGTTTATTTTTTTCAACTACTGATTATTGCGTGAATGGTAACACTTAGCTCATGTTTGATTTGACAGATAATTGGTTTTATCCTACCGCTGAACGAATATGGTTGTGTATACGCTTGAACAACGCTGGGAAATATTGCGATATTACTTTGAAAATCATCGTAACGTGGCAGAATGTGTGCGAAAATTGCATACGGATTTTCGAACAAGAGAAGCACCGTCAGCTCCGTAAGCGAAAGAAACTGACATCCTCATCAATAAACCAAAGCGTGAAAACCCAAAATCAGTGCGTAGACCTGAGAATATTGCTGCTGTAGCAGAAAGTGTGCATGAAGCGCCATCAATATCAATTCACCGTCGCGTCGTTCTCAACAATTGAACATTTCAGTGACATCATTGAGACGAATTTTGCATTAAGACCTTGGTATGACGCCATACAAAGTCCAATTGGTTCAGGAGTGTAAGTCAATCCGTTTTCGCTTCGCTAAGTGGGCCTGCGATCGATTTACAGAAGATGCCGATATTGCAAAGAAAAAACCTTTTTTCAAATGAAGCTCATTTTGATCTTGGCGGGTATGTAAACAAGCAAAATTGTCGCATTTGGGGCACAGAAAACCCGCACGCATCTATTGAAAAGCCGACGCACCCAAAACGAGTCACGTTTTGGTGCGGATTTTGTTCCACAGGCATAATTGGCCCGTTTTTCTTCGAAAATGAGCAAGAAGTGGCCGTTACAGTCAATGGCGATCGTTATAGGGCCATATTGAACGAATTTTTGTTCACAAAATTTACAAACTTGAAGAGGACGATATTGGCAACATTTGGTTTCAGCAGGACGGCGCTGCGTGCCACACAGCCGAAGCTACACTCGATGTTTTGCGCACTTTTTTTTAAAGATCGCATTATCCGCCGCAAAGCTGGTGTCGTTTGGCCACCTCGGAGCAGCGGTTCGAAACTGTTGGACTATTATTTGTGTTACGCCGACAAGCCAGAGACAATTGACGCTTTAAAGGACAATATTCGTGAACCCATTGGTGAAATTTAGCAGCACACAATCGATAATGTGCTTAAAAATCGGACCGATCATGAGGGCTTCTGCATGGCCAGCCGAGACAGCCATTTGAATGAAATTATTTTCCATTGTTAACCGGAAGGATTGTACTTTCAAATAAAAGAAGAAACTTGAGAAAATATTCAGTAGTTTTGTTTAAAGCATTTAAAACAAAAAAAAAAGTTTTTTGGCGGACCCTTTACTTTCTTATCCATTGGGTAGTCGTAGTCAAACTTAAATTAACCAACAAGAATAATAATTTTATATGCGAAGAGAAGCAAGTGGCAACCAGAGTTGCCAGATCCGTACTATTTAGATAAACTTAACGTAAAAAATCGTTAATTATTTTTTTTTATGTGTTGCTAATAATATAAAGGGAACAAGAAGTTTGTTTTCTAAAACAAAATGAAACAAAACAATTAGATTATGATGATTCAAATTGTTACTGTATGTTGAAGAGAAAAATTCGGCAAATATTAATGAGAAATTATATCTGGCAAATATCCACCATGATGTCGATTCTTTCATCAAAATTGTTAATCACTTTGTGGCAAATTGGGCACACGTTTTTGAGTTTGAGTTTTACGGCTGAAATCGTTTCGATTGGCTCCGTATAGACTCTGTCCTTATTATAGCCCCACAAAAAATGATCCAGTGGCGTCAAATCATATGTATCGCACCTACCGACTCAAATTTAATGACCCAATTCTTAATAGCGGTATTAGAAGGATGATTATATTGTCCGAAAAAAAACGCAAATTCTAGGAAACGTAACCTTAACAGAACCACCATTTTCATAGTGGAAATTGAATTCATTGCAGCAATTGCCAATACATCTATTACGAATACGCTAAAAAACTAAATTTGTTTAAAAAAACATATAGTAAATATGTGGTGTACTTAGGGTTGCGTTTAGATTTCAATAACTAACAATCTTGGTTATTTAAAAGCAATAAACTGAGCAATAAATAAATTTCTCATTTTTGTAAGGATTTTAAAAATATTTCAGGTATAACAGACAGACTTGTTTACTGAAATGAATATAAATTTAAAATTTTGAGTTTTTTGTGATTATTGTTCGCACCTTTTCCTCCACTATGCGATTTAAAATAATAACGCTTCCCATTCTGCAACTAGGTAAACAGGAAGTAGAAGAAGGAACTGTATTATAAAAACAGTATAGAAATTATATGTGCAGAGGGGCTTTTTAGGTGTCAAAGAATATTTTTTTGTTTGTGTGAAATTATGCCATTGTAACAAGTTTTGTTGCGAATCGTTATGAAAGGTGTGGCACATATATTTAAGTGAAAATTATATAAATAAAATATAGAGCACATTATACTTTAGAATTATTGTTGTTAATTTAATATTAAGCGAGCGCCAGAAAAAAATGTGTTTCCACGTTTGTTTTATAAATTTTATAAAACTTTTAATTAATTTAATTATTTAATTCATATAATTGTTTTTAAAAAAATATTAAGCCAATTAAAAAAAGTTATAGAAAATTTCTATCATTAAGCAAATAAAATTTTGCTGTATTGAATAATAATAAATTGAATATAACTTTATTGGTTCCAAAATGGCGACCGCTATTAAGAATCTGGTCGTTAAATTTGAGTCGACAGGCGCAACACAAAATGTACGAACAGCAACGCATGTTCGCCTTATAGATTTCAACTGGTGTAAGAATTGAAGACGACCGACCATTTACATCGCATGTTTAACGCCTTATAGATTTCAACTGGTGTAAGAATTGAAGACGACCGACCATTTACATCGCCGTAGATTACCTCGATTCATTCAGGAACAACCGGCTAGATTTTAAAAAAAAATTTTTTTTCAGGCACAGCATATTTTCACCTGGCAGGATACGTGAACGAGCCGCATTTGGGCTTCTGAAAATCATAGAGCGATTATTGAGAAGGCATAGCATGCCCAACGTGTCATTGTATGGTGCGCTATGTGGTCTGAAGTCGTGATTGGGCCTTTTTTTCGAAGACTACGCTGGAAATGCGGTAACGGTCAATGGATCACGCTATCGCGAGATGCTGACAACTTAATTTTTGCCTATTATTGACGATATGGATATCACTGAAATGTAGTTTAAACAAAACGGTGGCCCATATTACGCAAATTTCCCGATCGCATAATTTCGCGACAATCAACAGTTAAGTGGCCAGCCAGATCGTGTGATTTAACAGAAATGAACTATTTTTTGTGCGGTTATGTTAAGAACGGAGTCTATGCGGAGCAAATTGAATCGAGTTCAAAATCCGTGATGTGATTCACCGAATAGGAGCGTCATTTTGCCAAAATGTGTTTAAAAACTTTGATGAAAGAATCGACATCTGTCAGCGCTTTTATATTTTATTTTGGAAAACAAATTTTTGTTAAAGAACCATTTATTTATTAATGGAATATTATTAATGGAATTTTATTTGATTGTAGTTGTATTAGCAAAGTGATTTTTTAATAATTTTCTATTTTCGCTTTAATAGAAAATAGCGATATAACATTAAGGGTAAGTTTTTCTTACAAGAAATCCTCTGCTTTCTTTAATATTATATAAATATAAATTAATTGAATAATGAATTTTTAAAATAATTATGTAAATAAAAATCATAAAATTTATATTTTTACTTACCCCCCTCCAAAAACTAACCAAAGGTAGAAAAATTATTTACCTGAAAGAAAAATAAAAGATAACTTTTAGTATTAGGGTTTCCATTGTAAGATTATTCCTGAAACTAACTTTGTTCCTGAGAATTATTTCTTAAACATGTGAAAGTATTTAATTTTTGAGAGCAGGAAACAATTAGAATTTCAAAAGCCAAAAATACAAACTGATTTATGCTTTAAAACTCTTAAATATAAACACTGTTGTCATTCTTTCCCATCTTTGGTGGTTTGCTTTTGGTAGGAACTGTGAGCACTCTCCATATGGAGATATCATTCTCAAGCTGTGTTCTAAACTGTACTGGTGAATCTGTGTTCGGATTTAGGTAGTTCTGTTGTTAAGGTCGAATCTACTCATATGGAAAGGATGACCGTCGCCTAGCACTTTAAGCCAAGTGTTTTTCTGTGTTTTTCCATAAATGTCTTTATCTATAGTAATTCAAGATGTTGCATGAATATTGCGGAAGTTGGATTTCCCATGCCGAGTACTTCTGATAATTTGTAGAAGTGGTTATTAAATCTCAAGTAGTTCAGTTTTATCAATACCCTGCAATATCTATAATGTCGGTGATGTATTGGTTGTCGTTTAAATTGTCTAGTGTCCCGTAGGATAACTAAGGTTTCTTGTGTTGGTATTGAGACATGTAAATCCTTGATATCAAAGAAAACGAGTCACACGTTTTCTGCTATCTTGATGCCCTTAATTTGTTTGACATATAAACATAAAAAGTTCAGGGAACGTTAAATTACTCCAGTTAACGTTCAGTAAAAAATTCATAGAATCCCATATTTAATATTATGGCTCAGCATTATTGTGTTGAAGTTTCCTAATAGTACGATTAAAATTTTCCCAAACCTAAGTAATACAGAGACTTTCCAAGTTCACTTTAAAGTTATTTGAAAGCTGAGAAATGCATGTATGATTAATTAAGTAGTCAGTCTGTTGTTCAAGTTTTTTTTTTGGTGTAAATGTCACTCAAATAACATTTAATTGCGTGAAATATTGAGTGTGATAAAGATATTTAGTTAAATGGCAATATTTATAATTAATAAATAATTTTTAAAAGCATATTTTGTGTCACCATTTAAGCGGTGAATTAAAATGACATTAAAAATACTTTATTCTAAAGATAAGCTTCTGAATCATAATGTAAATATGGCTTCTGATATTTCGTGATATGATTTACATCTGCACCTGGCAGTGAGCCTTAATTAAATGGTAGTCAAAACACTGTGAGTGAAAAGCAACGCCTCTCACGCCCTACGAGGCCGAAGTCTAATTCTAGCAACAGATCCTTCCTAGTAGCAATTTCAATGATTCCAGAGCAGGGCTACAAACCACTACTCCTTGCTGAAAAGCTTGAGACTATCCAACTCCTGTTCAGAACACATGACTAGCAATCTCACTGGATCTGGATCATTCACCAGTGGGTGTTATTAAAGGCGAGAAGATCCTAGCCACCATAAAAACAGACGTGTATGGGGCCACGAAACCACAACCAGCACGATACTCCCGAAGGGCCAACCTCAATAATCAGTCAGAGAAACAGCTAAATGCCTAAAGAGACAAATAACGGAAATTCTGCGGGCTACAGATTCCCGTGGAAATAACGTGGAGCTTCTAGTTGTACCCCTGCTGACTTCAGGGGACTGGGCTCCCTTATACCCCAAGTTGCACAGGGCTAGATAGTCGAGCGTTCTATAAAGACCGATATATGTGCCCCACCCCCCCCCCCCTTGACTTCTGATATATGACTGTCACGACTGGTTCTTTACCTTTTTTTCCAACATTTGTGTGCGTATATCAGCAATAAAGCGGTAACTGCTGTCCTTAAAAACGCCGGCAAATAGTCTTGCGTCGTTAAATCGCACGGTCTTGGAGCCCATTAAATGGGTCTAAAAAGTAAAACAATGCGGTTGCCAAACGTTTCCTTTAATAAATCAAGTTTGGCACTAGCTCTATCAAGTGTTATGTCATCTTATTAAAATTACAGATCCTATACATCATGGTTGTTCAAGTGATTTACGAAAAAATCGGTCATCATGGTTCTATAGCGGTCACCATCAAATTTCAATAAGTACGGATCAATAACTGCCTATAAAGCACAATAAACAGTAAGATTTTTTAAATGTGACAGTGTCTCAACAAATACTGGAAGATTGTTATTATTCCAAATACGGGAGTTTTATTTATTGAGACGTATCAATTTAAACAAAAGTGAGCTTTATCGTTTAACAAAATTCACTTATGGAATCAGGATCGGATATTTTCAGCAGCACCATGATTTTCAAAATAAATTTGCACAATCTGAAAGCGCTCCTAGGGCGATAATCTATTTATGTTGAAGTGCCAAACCAAACCAAATATAAATTACTTGATAGTTGACGAAATAGCCGCCAGTTTATTAAGTAAATCCAACTTTAAGTTTTTTATCTCTATAAAAAAACTCTTCATAATATTGTTACGTTTAACTTTTTTCTATGAACCTTTTGATTTCTTTTATGCAAAATAATAACACAGATTTATAACGATTTATTTACTAACAAAATAAACAGGATGGCAACTTTATTGTCTTTACTCACTGACAACACAACTTAGTTGATAATAGTTGCCAAGAAATTATGAATATTAGTGATCCCTCTGAGCAGAGTAAACAACTTTTAGAGTTACTTGCTTCTGCTGGAGAAAGTTGCACTTCAAAGAGAATGCTTAGGACAAACTGTCGTAGACAAATTACACCTTGGGTTACCGAAAACCTATATTCTCTAGTAGAACTAAAAGACAAATTATTGAAAGCACGAAGGAAAAATAAGAACAATTATTTTGTAATTGAAAAGTTGAAAAGAGTAAGTAAGATTATTAAAACAAGCAATCATTCCATGATGGAAAATTATTATGCTCATAACTTGAAAATATTTAGTGGTAATGTAAAGAAAACGTGGTCATTTTTGAATAGTCAGCTTGGTAGGAAAACGCAGACTATACATCAAATTTCCTCAATTGATGGTACCCAATTGACAACTAAAAGGGAAAAAGCTATATGTTTGAATCGTTATTTTATTGACTCAATTGATGAGATGAGAAACCAAATCCCTTGTTTTGTTAATGATAGCATTAATAGTTTTAGGACTCTAATATCACATGAATTCAATTTTCAAATAACAGGAGTTACAGAAACTTTTGTAGAAGACACTGTAAATAGTATGCCGGCAAATAAAAGTACAGGCTATGATAAAATAACACTAAAAATGGTTTTATGCAGGAAATCGAAAATGGCAAAAATTATAACTAATTTGTATGATAAAATTATTGATCAGAACAGATATCCTGATGTTTTAAAAATTCATAAAATTATACCGATTCCAAAAGCTGTTGGATCGAATATTTTAAATATGTTTAGACCGGTATCTGTTTTACCAATTATTGGAAAAATAATAGAAAAAATAATATTTTGCCAGCTATCTGAATATCTGGAAACGAACAATATTTTATTTAAAAGACAATTTGGATTCAGAAAAGGTTCAGGTACTGAGGAAGCAGTTGTAAATATTGTAGATTTTATATGTGAAGGCTTAGATGCAGGGTATAATGGTGTAGCAAGTGTGTTTTTTGATTTATCAAAAGCTTTTGATTTAGTAAATCATGAAATTTTGCTTAAAAAACTGGAAGTTATTGGAGTTGCAAGAAACTCTATTAAATTATTTAAAAGTTACTTAGTGAATAGAAAGCAATTTGTACAGATCGAGGATTATTGTAGCCCCTTGCTGGATGTTAAGTGTGGAGTACCACAGGGTAGCGTGCTTGGACCGCTTTTGTTTAAAATTTTTATTAACGATATGGCTAAAATAAATTTTAATGGAAAGTTGTTTATGTTTGCAGATGATATTTGCATACTTTATCCGTACAATCATTCTAAAGTTTTACAAGTTAATGTAGAGTATGATGCTGCAATGTTGGCAGAATATATTAGATTTAACAAGCTTGTTTTAAATTCCACAAAAACTAAGTTCATAAGATTTTGACCACAAGTAATAAGGAATGATGGAAATATGAAATTACATATTAATGGCGCCCTTATTGAAGAAACGAATATGATAAAATATTTAGGCATGACATTTTACAGCAAATTGAATTGGGAATTACATATTGGAGTAATTAAAAATAAAATATCAAAAGCCATTGGTGCTTTATATAAATTTAAACGCAAATTAAACCAGAAGACAAAGATGCTTATTTATAATACCTTAATTCATAGTCATTTAAACTACCTGCCAATTATTTATGCCCATAGAAATACAATTCACTTAAAATCTTTACAACACTCTCAGAACAAGGCTTTAAAGTTAGTTTTTAATCTTCCATTAAGATATCATACGTTAGAACTATTTAAATATCATGCGATTTCTACATTACCAATTTTAGGTCTATACAAAATGCAACTTCATAAGTTTGTATTTAAATCCATTAGAAATATGGGAAATTATTCTATTCGATTTTTGCAAAATTTGGACGTTTCCCATAGGTTAACCAGGCAAAGCAATAATTTATCTGTAATAAGATGTCGTCTTGAATTAACGAAGCAACGCATTTTTTATGCAGGTCCTACTGAATACAATAAATTACCTATCCATTTAAAATCAATGATTATTTTTTCTCTATTTAAAAAACAACTTAAAATATTTTTATTAAATAACTTAGAAACACTTCTTACATAAAAAAAAAAAAAAAAAACAAAACAAAAAAAAAATAAAAAATTTGATTGCGTTTTATAAAATTGTATATAGTTGCCAGAATGCCTCTGTTATGCCAATTTTGGTGCTGAGGCTTTATATATATTTGTGTAATAATATTATTTTGAATAAAATTAAAAAAAAAAAAAAAAAAGAATTAATTCATTAGTCCAGCAAGTGGTGCTTATATAGTTGTTTATACAGTTCTTGCACATTCAAGAATATTCTACTTTAACATCACTCCATATTGTTGTTGTTATTATCATTCAGTTTGCTTGACTGTGTATTTGGTTTTTGTTTTGTTTTAGTTATTTTTGTTTTCTATTGTTAACTTATTTGGTAGAATTTATAAGCATAAGATTTCTTAGAAAACTTCGCAGTTTGTAAAATGAACAGTAGGTTGTTTACTTTTTTTACTGTTAACTATTTTCTTTTAAAATTTAAAAAATCATCTTTGTAACAATATTTTATTTATGTTTGGACGACTTCAATAATCTTGCAGTCATTTTTCGAGACACTCTTTTGGAAGCTTTTGCTTTGACTTTAAAAAATTTTAAATATCAAAATGACAGCGAAATTAACACCAAAAACACAGTTTTAAAGTCTTTAAAAATACAAAATCTCTTCGCGTAAAAAAGCAACAAAATATAACTTGAAATATATTTATTTTTGTGAAATGTAAAAGACATTCACCAAAAGAAACAAAAAAATTGAAAGATAGAAAGAAATAACCACACAAAGTAAGCGCACAAAGTTAGAAAAACTGTCTAACAGTACTTGAAAAAAAATAAAAAAACTAACTTCAACTCCCCAAAACATTAAAAAAATATATCGTTACTGCACACATTCCCTGCCGGCGCATAAACCAACAAAAAATATATTTCATACCGGCTACCACAACTAAATGCATGCTGATACATTCATACGCTTACACTGACATAAAGCTGTAACTGACTGACTTGACTTGACAGACTGACATTTAAAAAGGTAAGTAAGTAAATGCTAAGGCAATATACCCTTAACCCATTTCTGTATAGATACACATGTATACTCATACCTCGTATTGTTTGCATATAAACGTTAAAGCGCACAAAATAAACTCGTACAGAAATTCTAGCCACATGACTGTAACTTCCTTAACATTTAAGTAAAAAAAAAAGGTGCAGTATAAAGTGGTTCGGAATTTGTTTTTAGTTTTTACTGCATTTTCCTACTTTCATTCTCACTATGATGCGAAGATACTGTAACTTTTTAAAGCTGGACAAAATGTAAACTAAGAAAGCATTTCCTGGAACAGAGAGATTTTTCTATTAAAATTTGTTTTCTCAAAATTGTCCGCTTAAAAATAACAAATAGAGAGGTGCTTTAAATTTCATTCGTTTTTATAAATGCGGAAAATGTTGTTGATGAAAAAGTTACAATATAAAGCATAATGCATACAAGTTACACTTGCGAGTAACACTTACAATAAAAGGGTCCGCCAAATAACTTTTTTTTGTTTTAAATGCTATAAACAAAAACACTGAATATGTTTTTAAGTTTCGCTTTTTATTTGAAAGTACAATCTTTCAGGTAATTAATGGAAAATAATTTCATTCAAATGGCTGCCTCGGCATGCCATGCAGTAGCCTACACGATCGGTCCAATTTTTAAATACATTATCGATTGTGTGCAGCTACATTTCTCCAATGGCTTCACGAATATTGGCCTTTAAAGCGCTGGTTTGTCGGCGTAACACTTATCTTTGACGGCACCCCATAAATAATAGTCCAACGGTGTCAAATCGCAGCTCCGTGGTGACCAAGCGGCATCACTTAATAATGCGATTTTCAAAAATAGGGCACAAAACATCGAGTGTAGATTCGGCTGTGTGGCACGTAGCGCCGTCTTGTTGAAACCAAATGTTGCCAATATCCTCCTCTTCAATTTTTGTGAACAAAAATTCGTTCAGCATCACCCGATAACAATCGCCATTGACTGTAACGGCCACTCCTTGCTCATTTTCGAAGAAAAATGGCCCAACTATGCCTCTGTACCAAAATCCACACCAAACAGTGACTCGTTTAGGGTGCGTCGGCTTTTCAATAGATGCGTGTGGGTTTTATGTGCCCCAAATGCGATCAAGATAAAAATGAACTTCATCTGAAAAGATCATTTTTTTTTTTGCAAAATCGGCATCTTCTGTAAGTCGATCGCAAAAAACGCATTGGATGGTCACTTGCCTTCTTGACTCCTGAACCAATTGGACTTTGTATGGCATCATACCAAGGTCTTTATGCAAAATTCGTCTCAATGATGTCTCTGAAATGTTCAATTGTTGAGAACGACGGTGAATTGATGTTGATGGCGCTTCACGTACACTTTTTGCCACAGCAGCAATATTCTCAGGTGTACGCACTGTTTTTGGCTTTTCACGCTTTAGTTTATCGATGAGGATGCCAGTTTTTTTCACTTTTCCACAAGATAACGAACATACAGATCTGACGAAGCTTCTCTTCTTCCAAAACCCGTACGCAATTTTCATACACATTCTGCAACATAACCATGATTTTCAAAGTAATGTCGCAGTACTTCCCAGCGTTGTTCAAGCGTATACACAATCATATTCGTTCAGCGGAAGGATAAAATTAATTGTCTGTCAAAACAAACATGAGCTAAATGTTACCATTCACGAAATAAACACTAGTTGGAAGAAAAATCGTTAGATAGCGGACCCTTTATATATCATAGAAACCAATAGTTATGCTACGTAATGTTGCAGTGAAATCAGTCAGGTTATGCTATCTTATATCATGTTATGTTTTTTTATGTTAGGTGTGTAAAGATAATTTTTGTCGTGTCATCTCATGTCATGTTATGTTAATTGGGGTTGTTATCTCTTTATGTTGTGTTGGTTAATTTATGTTATTCTAGTTATCTTAAGACATGTTATGTTAATTTATGTCATGTAATCTCATATTATGTTATATTAATTAAAGTTATGTTATTATGTTGTGTTTGTTAATTTATATTATTCCAAGTTGTGTTACGACATGTTATGTTTAGTTATATTATGACACGTTATGTTATAAAAAGATATGTTATAATTGCTCTTGTTATGGTAATTTATATTATTTTATGTGTCTCATATTCTGTTGAGATATGAGGTTATTTCATGTTTTATTTTATGTTAAGTTATGTTGCGCTATCTAAGGATATGTTATGGTACAACAACTTTTGTTATTATACGTGATGTTTTTGAGAAGTTATGTTAAGATATGTTATGGCATGTTAGGATATAATATATTATGCTGTGTTATGAAAATTTATGTTATTGCATATTGATCTATGTTATGACATTATGACAACACATCTTATGTCATGCTATGTCAATTTAAGTTGTGTTAAGTTATGTTATAACCAGTTATGTCATATTAAGCTATGTTATGATAGCTCGTATAATGGTAATTTATGTTATTTTAAGTGGATTATGTTATGTTGAGATATGTCATCTTACCTACTGCTATGTTAGGCTATTTGTGTTATGAAAACTTATGTTATTGTATATTGATCTATGTTATGACATTATGACTACACATATATTAAGTCATTTTATGTCATGCTATGTCAATTTAATTTTTGTTAAGTTATGTTATAACCTTTTATATCGTGTTTAGCTATATTATGATAGCTCGTGTTATGCTAATTTATGTTATGTTATAGGTTTTATGTTATGTTGACATATGTTATGTTATCTAATATTATGTTAGGTTATTTGATGTTATGAAAATTTGTTATTTTAGGTTGAGCTATGTTATGACTTATTATGTTATGTCAATGTGTTAATATATATTATCTCATGCCATTTTGTGTTATTTTATGTTATGCTATGCTATATGGACAATTAATTAATCCTTTCACTTGAGTTAAAATTTTACAGAAGCTTTTCAACCCCATTGTGCGTTTAATAGCTTAGCATTCTTGCTTAACCATAATATGACAAAATAAGCAAACCACGGATAAAACAAATCTTTAATCCCTATTGTAACGTTTGATCACAAAAAGCAAAATATCCAGAAACGTTAACTCAAAAAAAAAAAAATATTTCATAAAAAATATATCATATTGACGTCCACAATGTCTTTTGCTAACACACACTGGATGAGAAAAAGTTTGCCTCTGCACTAGTGATCTAAGTATGTTTGTGTTTCTACAGTAATTTTCACATGTCGTCTATGACAGGCGATAACTTTTCTTGTTTGTGTTTTTACTAGTTGCAGAATTTAATTTTAAAACTGAAAACCATATAACAGAGGCAAAGTTACACAAACATAAAAAATGGTATTTATACACCGGCACACATAGGAGTATATCAAACGCATCATATGCCACATCCATAAACAAGAAACAATAAAAAAGTAGTCAAAAGGTTTTAAGATGACCTTAAAAAAAGACATGTATAAAAATGAATAAGGAAATAAAAAACCAAATAATTTGGTTTGTTTAGATTTGAATGGCACATGTGCTGTTCAAGAAACGTGACCACAACATTCATTCATTTATGCACAACTAAATGCCGCCTTCATTATCATCATCACAGTCATCATCATTAGCAACATGACTTAAAATACAGGCAGTCAAACTAAAATCTTGTATAAAAACATACTTTTTCTCTCACACACACACACACCCATGCACACATACCCACATAAGACAACTCAAAAGGCATTTTTTACAAGAAGAGCAACAAACATTAAAAACAACATGCAAAAATATAAAAACACAACCAGGATCTTTCAATTAAAAGGAAAAAGGATGAAAATAAAACTATTCACTTCTGTGATATCCAAACGACTTTTATATGAAAGAAATTATTAATGTTTATACTCGTACACATACTTATGCATATGAATGCAAATTGTTGTATAAAAAATTTCAAGTTAGCCGACAAATAGGCCAAAAATAAAACAAACTTTTAATTTAAACATACAGGCACCCTTGACTGCAGACACATACATACACATTTGTTGAACTAATTACATACACACATATTTTTAAACATCAATGATTATTCATTAAAAAAATTTGTGTTTGACATTTTTATTTTTTCAAACTTGTCCTTTGAAGTTAAATCAAACAAGTGCATAGTTTATGTCAGCACTTTTTAAAAAGGGTGCCGCAATATGAGTTTATTTTTAAAAAATCATTTTGCTGTAAAGCCATGTCATATTAAGGCATTTTCGTAAATACTTTTGGTAACTGTTTTTTAGAAAATGGTTAGATTGAAGTCAATAAACTGGTTAGAAAATATTAAGTTCAACATCTCAAAGACATTCACTTCATTATTACTTTATTTTAAGTTAAGCAACATCTTAACTTAAAAAAAATAATTATTTTGAAAAAAAGAGAATATTAAATCGGCTTAAGTTCACCTGAATTATAATTTATTATTTAGTTAAAAAAAAAAATTTTTACAAACTTTAGCGAAAGTATTTTACACAAAAATTAGATACAACATTAGCAACACTAACATCAAACATAAACTTTTAAAAACAAACATCGCTGAGACAAATATAATTGATTCAAACCTGTCTTCACAACACTCATTATGACACCAGAACAGTGGCTACTCTGATCACAAGAAAAATGTATAAGAAATAAGTAATACAAAGTTGTGAGTACACTTCGTGTAACAAAATAAATACTGATTACTTCTATGGTATTCCTTGTGTTCTTATTTATATTGGGTTTTTCAACAAGAAGTTTGTTTTTCAATTGTGCCACACCAACAACATGATAGTTTTGACATTTAGTTTTTTAACGTATTCGTAGTATTTGGATTGGCAATTGTAACAATGATTTCAATTTTACACGAAAACCGCATTAAAATAATTAAAATCCACTATGAAAATGGTGGTTCTGTTAAAGTTATATTTCGTAAAATTCGTGATATTTTCGGACAACATAATCGTCTTTCTTAGACCGCTATTAAAAATTTGGTCAATAAATTTGAGTCGACAGGCTCGATACAAAATGTGTGAACACCAACTCATGCTCGACAGGGTCGTTCAATTGAAGACATCGCAGCCATGAACCATAGTGTTAAAGGAGATTCAAATTTGTCCATTCCTCGACGTTCTTAACAATTGGGGTTATCCAAAACAACCCACCACATGGCGAATTTTAAATAAGAATTTGAGTTTGAAGCCAAACATTAACGTAGCGATTAGCTCAATTCACTCAGAAACAACCGGCTGGTTTTTTTACTTTGAAAAAATTATTTTTTCAGACGATGCCCATTTTCACTTGTCAGGTTATGTCACCAAGCAAAATTGCCGCATTCGGGCTTCTGAAAATCCTAGAGCGATTATTGAGACGCCTTTGCATGCTCAACCTCTCACTGTATGAGGCGATAAGAGGTTTGGAAGCGTGATTGAGTCATCTTTTCGTTTTCTAATATGAGGCTGGAAATGCAATAATTGTCAATGATCACGCATTGCGAGATGTTTACAATGCTTATCACTGATGCGTGGTTTTCATATGCCACACAGGCAATAAACTGATCAATTTAACGATCATATAATTTTACGGCAATCAGCAGTTAAGTGGCCTGCCAGATCGTCTATCCTGTAGTCAATCAAATCGATTTCAGCCTTAAAACACAAAATCTGTTATGTGAAAAACAAAATATGAACGCCATTTTGGCAAAAAGTGATTAAAAACTTTGATGAAAGATCGATATCTGTCAGCGTCGTCGTGATGGACATCTACCAGATACCATTTTTCATTCATAATTGACGAATTTTTTCTCTTCGCAATACAATAAAAATTTTAATCATCTTAATTTAAATTTTTTCTTTTGTTTTCGAAAACAAACTTCTTGTTAGAAAACTCTTTAGATCCTTGATGTCAAAGAGCACGAGTCGCGTGTTTTCGGTTATCTGGATGTCTTTATACCACAATATCAACACAAGGATAGCCGTAACAAATACTACAAAAAATATCGCCTTAGACACTCCAGAAAATGCAGTCGAATTGCAACGAACGAAGATATAATGCACCGAATGATGGTAACATCAGATCCCATGATTTCACATTTGACGCCTTCATTTAGCTAGAAAAAGCAAAGTGTTATAAGCGATGAATTTAAGGCTCTTTTAGAATAATAAATTAAAAATAGATTTAAAATAAATAATAAATTAAAAATTAAAAAAAATTCATTTAAATTTTTTTGTTAGTTATGGCTTTTTACATTGCAGGTAACGATCGACATTTCTCTAACTTTCTTTATTTTGATTACTTTTGTGTATAGCTATATAAATAAAACTAAATTTTTAATGAAATTACTACATTTTGACAAATATTTTTTTTCCTCACCTCCATACAAAAATCCCCAATGTGCGGCGCCGAATGGCACACAGCCACCCAAAAAAATTCATTGGAAATTTCCCGGTCGCGTTTTGTTCATTTGGCGAGGTAATTGACCGCCTTGTTCTTGTGATTTAACGCCGTTAGATTATTTTCTCTCCGGGTTTATATGAACAACCTAGACACAACTGACTTTTTGCAGGGGAAAATTCGAAGATGCGAGGTAAACAAAGATATGTTGCAAAAGTGCTTCAAAATTTTGTGAAAAAACTCTTTAGATGCTTGATATCAAAGGAAACGAGTTGCGTATGTACCTCTGCCGATATTCCAGATAGAGGTGGATATTTGCCAAATATCTTATTCGTCTATTAATTTCCATATTTCTACTTTAGTTTACTTTACTTTTTTATCAAGAAAACTAAAGTTGTTAAAAAAGTGTGTGTTTTAAGCCAATTTACTTCTTTACCTCAAATATTCCCACCCTTTTGTTATGCTCTAATATAATAGCCTTGAGTATTATTAATAAACAAATCATTTACTTTAATATGCACCACACCATTAAAAAATCTATTTACACATTTTCTGATTAAAAGATAAAAAATATATAAAGATTCAATAATTTATTATAAAAATACCATAAACTGTTATTAATATTATTAAAATAACACATATTTTGTCAACACTAAAATTGTTTGTAAACAATTCTGCCTTAATGCCCAGAAAAGTTATGAATTTGTTAAAAGGCAAAAAAAAAACATTCGTATCTTTAGTTTAAGTACATGAAAATGCATTATAGAGAAAAGCAAAAATCCGATTAAAATTTTAAATCAAAATAAGTTATTGTGTAACTCGTAGGTAAGTCATACACATGTCTAAATAATGTACGAATTATATCAAGTTGTTACACAAAATTTTAAAATTAAAACAATAGACTTTTAAATTATACTATTTCTGATTTTACATTTTTGTTTGAATTTAATAAAATGAAAACAGATTTATCATAAATCGTGTTGTAATTGTTTTGTTAAATATTTTTTTAACATAAAATTAGCTGAAACTCTTTAATGAATTTGTAGCAGCCTGACAATTCCTATCCATTTTCAAAACTTCTCTATATTTTTTAATTTATCCAAACACAACGTTTTTTAGCCCATTAATATGGGACTCCATTCTGAGAGTTCTACTTAAAAGTAGCCCCAAAACTGAGAACTTCTGCTGTGGAACAAAAAACCCTTTTGTCAAGAGTGAATTTCATTTTGAAACCAGATAAGGATTGAATATTTCAATACAAAAAATACCAAGATATGTCTATCCTCCAGTCACTCCTGATCGCAACTTCAAGAGCTCGGAGCAGGCCGCAGCCCTCACTTCTTGCTGAAGAGTTGGAAACTATCCAACTGCCGGTTCAGAACACACGCAAACTTAATATAATTTTAGAACACAACCACAACTATGCTCACTGAACCAGGACCATTCATTGTGTTCATTGTAAATGATCCGATCCACACAACTCAGATGAGGGCCGCGAAACCCTCATGATGCTCCCGAAGGGCCAACCTCAATAATCAGTCAGAGAACAGCTGAAAGACTAAAAGGACAAACAGCTGAACTCTGGGGCTTTATTGATCCCCGTGGAAATAAAGTGGAATTTTCCAAATTGCTCCTGGTGGCCTTTAAGAGGACTGAATTCCCTTTTACCTCTAGTGACACATCTAATGACGGTGAGATTCCGTCAAAATATATCAGTGTGCCCCACGGGGGGAGGTGGCGCTTGTGGTCATATCATCCCAAACAGGATCGAGAAAACTTGTTTACAGAGGAATTTAAAACAGCGCTGAAATAGATTTCAATGGAGAACATTTTCCGCTGAACACAGTATACAAAAGCTGTTATAATGGTTATATGGAAAAGGTGTACAGTTTTCTTTAATGAAGCACTGCCGTTACCGTTCCACCTTATGTATGATGTCTAACTCGGTTGATGATGCAGACTTAGAACATCAATATGAATTGATAGTTTATTCAACAAAAAAATAAGATCATTAAAACTACAAGCGTCATCTTCAACGAGACAATAATTGAAAATGTTCTAAATTTTTTTTCCATGCAAAGAATTGCGATTTGACAAATTTTCATTTTCAATTATTAGTGAAAAACCGGGGAAGAATCAAACGTTGAGAAGTATAAATAATAAGTAGCAGAACATACTATGGGAATTTTAAAATTCATATTATACAAAATTTTCCAAGCTGTTAAACATTTAATGCGCTTTCGATTTGAAGACATTATTCTGACTGGCTGTGAGAAAGCTAATAAATAGCGTCAACGAGACAACAATCATAAAGGAAAAATGCAAAGAATATAATGTTTTAATATAGCGATGATTCTAGCGAATTTACCATTCGATTATAAATCTTATTTATAGCGAGCTTTTTTTAAATTACGAATTCCTTTCGTATGTTTTAAGTTTATTTTATATAAAAGTCTGCCAGATCAGATAAAAACAAGTAGAAATCTCACATTTTCTATAGATTTCTATTCCAGAAAAAAATAGAAAAATGGAAAAAAATGTACACTGAATTCACTTTTCCGGATAGATTTGTTCCACTTTTCTATTCAGCATTTACTATTTTGCTTCAAATACGAAAGAGTAATTCTGTATCTAACCGTGTTAAAATTTAAAAAAAGGCATAAAATTCGGCTTTGAGGAAGCAAATTCATATGACCAAGAGTGTTTAGTTTCGGGGCTACCTTTACGCTCAATACTCCAAATTAAGTCGTTGTTGTAGTGTGAAATTTTCATTTGATTGACATATGTTTGAATTGATTAAAACATATCAAATGCTGTCTCTCATAGATTTCAATACCCTTTTTAGGTCGCCCTTTAATTTTGATTTAATATTGCATTTGCCATATTTGATTTATATGTTTATAGAAAAACATCAAATACATGTATAGGGTTTTTCAACGAGAAGTTTGTTTTCCAATTGTGGCAACACCAAGAATATGATAGTTTTAGAATTTAGTTTTTTTGACGTATTCGTAGCAGTTTGATTTGCAATAGGTACAATGAAATCAATTTCGCACAAAAATCGATAATTAAAATGGGGGTTGTGTTAAAGATATATTTCGTAAAATTCGTGATATTTTGGGACTACATAATCGTCCTTGTGAAACCGCTATTAATAATTTGGTCGTTAAATATTTTTCGACAGGCTCGATACACAAAAAGTGTGAATACCAAAGCGTGCACTACCGGGTCATTCAGCTGAGAACATCACAGCCGTGAGCCACAGTGTTGAAGCAGATCCAATTTTGCAAAAATTCCTTGACGTTCTCAACAATTGGGGTTATCCAAAACCACTCCCAGGCGAATTTTTAGTAAAGATTAAACTTTGAAACCTTAGAAATGCTCAACTATTGCAGGAATTAAAGCCGACTGACAATTCATATCGCCTTAGATTTGTTCAATTCATTCAGAAACAAGCGGCTAGTTTTTTTGATAAAATCATTTTTTCAAAAGAAGCCCATTTTCTCTTGTCAAGATATGTCAACAAAGAAAATTACCGCATTTGAACTCTCGAAAATCCTAGACCGACTATTGAGAAGCCTTTTTATGGTTAACGTGTCACTGTATGGTGCGCTATGTGGTGAGGAGGCGTGATTGGGCCTCAATGAATCACGCAATCGCAAGATGGTAACAACTCAATTTTGGCATCGTAATGACGACGTGGATATCACTAACATATGGTTTCAACAGATCGATGCCACATGTCACACAGCTAATGAAGCAATCAATTTATTGTAAACCAAACTTTTCGTGCACATAATTTCACGACAATAAGCTGTTAAGTGGCCAGCCAGATCGTGTGATATAATACCACTGGATTACTTTTTGTGGGTTCTATATTAAGAACATAGATTATACGGAGCCAATCGAATTGATTTCAGTCTTAAAACGCAAAGTCCGTAATGTGATTAACAAAATACGGCTGCCTTTTTGTCAAAAAGTAATAAACAACTTTGATGAAAGAATCGATATCTGACGTGGTGGATATTTGCCAGATATCATCTTTCATTCATAATTGCTAAACTTTTCTCTTCGTAATGCAATAAAGATCCGAATCGTCTTAATCACAATTTTTTGTTTTATTTTTGTTTTTGATAACAAAGTTCTTGTTGGAAAAACCCTTTAGAAAAACAGGAACTTGTTATTCTTTACTGCTGTTGTTAAATAACAAAAACTATAACTTTTTAATTTGTTTTGCAATCTTTTTTATTATTAATTTTCTAAAACTCAATAGATCAAAATATTTTATAGTTTTAAAAATTTGTTAGCAAAGTGTATCAAAATATATTTTAACAATATATTTCTTATTTAGTTGTGCTATTGCATATATCAGTGCCTTATAGTTTGGCCAAACTCTTAAGTTTAAACTTAGTAACTTCTTAACTAAAAAAAATAATTTAAATGCAAAACAACTTGTTTCAGTATCTTTTCAGTCTTGAAGAGTTGAGGTAAGCAACTAAAGAAAATAACAGCATGTATGTTTGTGTGTATGTGTGTGTGTCGTGATATTTACCTTTAGTTATATTTATTCGTTATGCAAACATATTGCACTCATATATCAGACATTTTTACTTGCAGACATTCATACTCGATAGCCTGTCACTCACTCTTTCAGCAAGTCTGATGGATACATTTCCACAAGCAACTAAATGTGGATATATTCCATTTGAAACAATTTTCCCTTTCAATTATCTCTTAATATAAAATGTCAATTGCTATTTAGTCCTAGGTTTGAGTATAGTCATATCCAATATTTGTTCATAGTTACCATTTTATTATTTTTAAAGTCTCTTAAAACCACTGCTTTCAGAGTGGCTGGGCTTGAATGCTTTCACTAAAAACTATTTTATAGCATATGCTATGAGAAAGTAAAAGGGTCAGAAGAAGAAGAAGAAGAAGTGATGATATAAGACCCAGTGTTGTTGATATTTTTGTTATTTTTTTATTATTATTTTTTTTTTGTTGTAGTAGTTTATACAAGAATTATTTTGCAAAACTTGAAATATGTTTAGTTACGTTTCATGTTTATCGCTGTCAAAATGCCACTTAAAGCTTCTCTCAAGAAGCCCATTTAATTTTTATAATGTTGCAAATGTTTGTGAATTTCATTATGTGTTCCAATATGTCAGAAAAGCATGTTTATGAGTTTAAGTCAAAGCGTTTTGTTTGCTTAGAACTTATAAGGGTATTTTCAGAATGAATGTCTTTCACACTTTTTATTGCCTGCATTAAATTTTCACAATATAAATCCCCAACTTTGAGTTTGTTATTTTAAACATTCAAAGCTGTTCAAATTACATTTTAGCTTTAATACTACAATATCCTTTATTTTATTTTTAACGTTTTCACATCGCTTTCATATACAATAGTTTTTAATGGCAACAATTAAGATATGCAGCAAAATAATGTTTAGTTTTATGGCAAATAGTAAAAAGGAATAATTTTAAAAAAAAATTTCATAAAGTGTACTTTTTGTTCAAAGTACTTTTTATAAAATTATCTCTTTAATAAAAGGTACTTTTTATTAAAGTATGATTTTATAAACGGAAAATTTTTGTTTTTCAACAAGAAATTTGTTTCCTAAGATGATTCAAATTTTTATTGTAATATAAAGAGACTAGTTAGGCAATTATGAATAAAAAATGATATGTGGCCACCACCGCGATCACGGTGACAGAGAAGCGACTTCCCTCATCCAAGTTTTTAATCACTTTTTTGGCAAAATGGTGGTCCTATTTCGTTAAGCACATCACGGACTCCGAGTTTTAAAGCTGAAATCGATTGAATTGGCTCGGCATAGATTTCTTGCTTAGCATAGCCCCACAAAAAATAATTCGATTGTGATAAATCATGCGATTTGGATGGCCACCTAACTGCTGATTGTCGTGAAATTATGTGATCTGGAAATTTTTATGCAATAAATTGATCGTCTCATTAGCTGTGAGATATGTGGCACCGTTCTGTTGAAACCGTATTTCAGTAATATCCACATCAATAATAGGCCAAAATTCAAATGTTGGCATCTCGTGACAGCATGATCCATTAACAGTTACTTCATTTCCAGCCTCGTCTTAAAAAAAACACTTCAATCACGCTTTAATAGCACATAGGGTACAATAAAATGATACGTTGAGCGTGCAAAGGCATCTTAATAATGGCTCTAGGATTTTCAGAAGCCCAAATGCGGCAATTTTGCTTCTTGACATAAACTGACAAGTGAAAATGAGCTTCGTCTGACAAAATAAATGTACATAAATAATAAATTGAGCGTATTGAACGGCAATGTGAATGGTCAGTCGACTTCAATTTATGCACCACTTTAACCGTGTAAAGCTTCAAAGTCAAATCCTTATGCAAAAGTCTTAATGTGGTGGTTTTTTAATAACTTTTATTTGGGTACGGTTTTCCGTCGACCCTCGTCAAATATGGTTTGTGAACAAACCGGTTTCGGCCGTTTGCCATCTTTAGTGTTCTTTTCGTACTAGTTGCGTTCTATTGTCAGTTGTGTTTATATAGTTCGTGTCTCCCTTCGTGTTATTGCGTTCGTCACTTTCTGTCTTTTTGTGCCTGCATCTCTCTCTCCTTTTTCGTTTGTCTCTTTTTACGTAATTTGTCGCTCCCTTTTCCATTCGTCTTTTTTTCCAACTAAATCCTTTTACGATCATGCTTGTTGTCTGTTTTTGTTTATGTGTGAATCCATTGGGTTTTTTCCTCCCCTTCCCCCTTTCCCTCCTCTCCTTATGTGACATAATAATCTGTAATTGTACAGATGTTCTTTATTGCCCTGGTCCTGTGCACCTGCGTTACGTTTTTGTGTTGGTGTTTTAATAGCCCCAATTGTTGAGAACGTCGAGGAACTGACGAATTTGGATCTCGTTCAACACTGGGCTTAAGGGCTACAATGTTTTCAGTTGAACGATTCATTCGGACACGCTTGTCGCCTCAAATTGAACGAACAAATTCTTGATAGCGGTCTCAGAAGAACGACTATGTTATCCGAAAATAATACGAAGTTTACGAACCACCATTTTCATAGTGGATTTTAATTATTTTAATGCGATTTTCGTGTGAAATTGAATTCATTGTAAAAATTACCAATACATCTACTACGAATACGTCAAAAAACTAAATGTCAAAACTATCATGTTTGTTGTTGGTATTGCCATAATTGAAAAACAAATTTCTTGCTGAAAATTCCTGTTTTAAAAGTTACTTTTTAGTGTTTTGTGCAAGGTACTGTTTGCAAAAGAAAAATTTGTGAAAAAGTATCCTTTAGTCATAGCTTTTATAAATAGCAAGTATCTTTAATTAAAAGTACTTGCTAGAAATATTTTAAATGAAAAGTATATTTTCAAAACTTCAAAACTTTTTCAATAAATAGTTTTTTTACAAAAAAACAAAATTTTACGAAAACTGTTTCTACAAAAATTGACTGCAACGTGAAATAGATTTTATAAAGTACACAAGTATTTATTACAGGTATCATCAAAAAAGTACTTTAAAAAGTTATTTTAAGCACGAGTACTTTTTATAATTGTTACTTCTTCCTTAAATCTATTTTTTCCATCAGTTAATTTGTTTTAACAATTTAGCAAAAGCCAGTGTTATCAACAATACCTGCCATGAAGTACACTTTTTCAAAACAATTTTTACAAAGATCCGTTTTATACAATAGCAAGTACTTTATGTTAAAGTTGTTATTATAGAAGTATTTTTGAAATGCTACAAGTTGAACATGTATCTGCAAAAAAAAATTATTACACAAACCTGCTCTTAAAAATACTTTCTATGAAACGCACTTTTTGAAAACATTCTTTTTGCTAAGCTTTCTCTTTATAATACCTTTTTATTGAACACAAAGTTTTTAGCTAAAGAAAGTTCTGCGCAAGTTAATTTTAAAATAAATTCCTCTCCAGCATTTGAATAATTTAAAAAAATTATTTTTTCTCCAAATACTTTTAATTAAAAATAAAGATGTTTTGAAAGAACAATAAACTCTTACAACTTTTTATTCACAAAAGGTCTATTAAAAACTTATTTTTTATAAAAGAAACTTATATAACAGATACTTTTATAACACAGTACTTTTATAAAAAGTATTTTTGGCAAAAAGTACTTATAGAAAAATTACTTTTAAAAGGGAACTGCAAAAAGCTTTAAAAAATCTTTAAAAAATTTTTGTTCTTATCAAGTTATTACTGCTGCTGATGCTTTTGCTTCTTTGCCAACTCGAAATCAATTTATAGTTTCTTGTTACTGTTTACACGTTAAATAGTTCATGGTTGTTGATATGCTGGCTGTCAGGCATTGGCAAACATAATGCTTCACACAATAATTTCATTTTAAGATTTCTGCACTTTTTTATGTTGAATTTTTATTTGTATTTGCATTTCACTTTGAGCGATCAAATTAAAAAATGTTTTCTAAAAGAAAAAAAAAATTTATATATGTTGCTGCCTTTTTCCGTTGGACCGACATATGACGTATGAGTGATGTGCATGTCAATTATCTTTATACTCATACGTTAAGCAGTGTGTGCAAGTGTTAAGTGGAAATATGTGATGCTTTTATGCTGCAGACAAGTTTACAAATATATAAAAAATAACTGTTAGCAAATGGAATATTTAGTTTATACAAACTCACTGACGAACTGAATATACTAACAGCATGTATTTATGTATATATGTGTGTGTACATTGTGTTATAATGGTGTTGATGATGATGACTACCAGCTATGACGCTTTTTAGCCACAAGTATCACAACAATTTACTCTGCTTTTTCTGCTTTTTCATTTGTAACACAATATTAAGCACATTATAGCAATGACTGTAGTGATGATGGAAATGTAATATTATCGCGTTCGAAAATTGCTACTGTTGCAAGTTGAATATTCACCCGTACATCATTTGCTATGAGACTGAAAATGCTGCTCTTGGGGGTGGCAGATCAGCATCTGATTTGCCTTCACTGCGGGTTTAACATCGCTCGAGTCATTTGTCGGTCAGTAGCGATTTTTTTTGTGAAACAGTTTTTTCTGTGTTCTAAAAATGAGTGCCATCAGTTTCGCAGAACGGCGTGCTATCAGATTTTCTTTCAGACTTGGGCACACTGCAATGGAAACTCTTTCTAAATTTCAGTAGGCCTACGGAGACAGTGTTTTGTCATGATCTGGAGTGTTTCGGTGATTTAAGTCATTTTCAGAAGGAAGAGAATTGATTGACGAAGATCCGCGAAGCGGAAAGGACTTCATCTTCAAGAACCCATGAAAATGTCGACAGAATAATGGATATTGTGCGTTCAGCTTGTTGCATGACAGTTAGAATTATAGAGGTAGAATTAAATTTAACCTACACAGTCATTCATTAGATTTTGACCAATGACTTGGCGATAAGAAAACTCTGCGAAAAAATGGTTCCAAAAAACGGTTCAGATTGTTGCGTGATAGTCAGAATGATAGAAGCAGAATTAAATTTAACTTACATAGTCGTTTATTAGATTTTGACCAATGACTTAGCGATAAGAAAAATCTGTGAAAAAAATGCTTCCTACAAACTAAGAGGACGTCAAGAAAGAAAATAGAATAGATAGAAAATAACCCCCATTTTCTGAAACGTCTCATTACTGGTGACGAGTT
This sequence comes from Trichopoda pennipes, assembly GCA_030448955.1. Taxonomy (NCBI): domain Eukaryota; kingdom Metazoa; phylum Arthropoda; class Insecta; order Diptera; family Tachinidae; genus Trichopoda; species Trichopoda pennipes. The sequence goes on from JASKUP010000072.1 coordinate 17,249,986, forward strand.
TTTGGTGTTTGAATACGACCCAGAGATCAAGCGCCAGAGTAGGGAGTGGCACACTTCAACCTTATCAATGTCCAAAAAAACAAGGTTGGCAAATTTAAAGATTAAATGTGGGCAGATTTTTTTTTGTTGATATCTACGGAATTTTTCACAGAGAGTATGTACTTAAAGGCCAATCGGTCAATCAACACTTTTACCTAGAGGCTCCCTGGGGACTTCGAAAAAAGGTCTTTTGCGTGACGCCAACCATCAGTGCTCTTGTCACACAGCAATTTCAATAAACGAGTTTTTGGCCAATAAAAACATTGCTGTAACTCCTCAGCCTCCATATTCGGCTGGCTTAAGTCCATGGAATTTTTTTCTCTTCCCAAAGTTGAATAGTCATATCAAGGGAAGTCATTTTGTGGCCATAGAAAACATTCAAATAGCTGTAACCGACCAGCTGAAGGCTAATCTAGCACTGCTATGAGAAGTGGAAGAGTGTGGTTTGTTTTACATCCGCGCCTGACCATTAGTATTAATCAGATGGTGGACAAACCACTATTGTATAATTTGGAACGTCATACATGCGTCCTAGATAGCCGAAGCCATAATTCTATGCGACAGAACCACCTAGTTGCAACTTTAATGATTTCAGTACAGGTTTGCAAATCATCACACCTTGCTAAAGAGTTGGAGACTTTCCAACTCCTGTCCAGAACACATTTCAAGCATGCTTACTGGACTGGATCATTCACTTTGCGTGTCATTATCAGTGAGATGATCCTGGCCACCATAGAAAACCATTGGATATGGGGCCGCAAAACCACAACCACCACGATGCTCCCATATAGGGGCCAACCTCAATGATCAGCCAGAGAACTATTAAATGTCTAAAGAGACAAATAATGAACTCTGCGGGTCACTGATCCCCGTTGAAATAAAGTGGAGTTTCCAGTTGACTCCCTGTCTGCCTTCAGGGGACTGGGTTCCCTTTTTTCCCCAGTTGCACAGGTCCAGATAGTTGATGAGAAGTGGAAGAATCATCTCCGGCGCTGTGTGGCTTCAGAAGAAATTTATTTTGAGAGTGACTATAAAAACTCCCATTACTTAATTAACACACCTCGCAGTTTTCAAAAAAAAAAGAGAGAACGTTACAAAAACAGTTACAACGTCAGAAACAAAAATCTCAAAACACAAGTTTCAACTTCGTTTTCGCTAACAATCTTTCTTAAATAATAATCTTCTCTGTTGCAGTACAGTAGCTTCGCATAAAACTCCTTTTTTTAATCATATTTTGTTATAAAATTTGTAGTATTAAATACACATTGTTAGTTAAATTGCAGCAGAGTATCTTATTTTTTCATTCTCGCATTTTTATTTATATTTTCATATAACGATAACAAAAACGAAAATAAATTTGACTTTGCACAGCGTTACACTCTGCTGGTTTTTTTGTTTTTTTTTTTTTTTTGCACTTTACCTTTTACAAAAATATTTGTTACATTCTTTACTTGCTCATGAAAGAAGTGTGTAAAAATTTCAGGTTATCGCCACGTTTGAGGAAAAACAACTTTTTACGTTAAAGTAAAAGTAGAATATCTTAAATATATATTTTGCTAAGCAAAATAACATGTCAATTTGAGTACTAAATTGATACTTTAACCTGATGTTTGCTGTGTGTTTAAATCAAAATTATTTTTGAAGTCTTTTTTAATCATAACAAAGAAAAAGTTAAATTATTAAATATAAATAAAATAATAATTGTATATTTTAAATAAGATGTATTTCAAAATACTACTTATTATTATTCTAAGTTTTGAATAACTACTACTGCCTATTTATTGTATCAAATTGATTCTGTGTTAATTTCGAAAGAAAATTTATATATCAAACTTTTACTTCTCTTATAATTTTCGATTCTTCACCAATAACTTTTACTTTTTCTATCGGTCTAACATTAGCTGAAAATGCTTTCTATGAAATATTTTAAATTTTCGCGATTACTAAATGAAAGTCCAAATCTTATTGAAGTTGAAAACTAATGCGAAGATTTGACAAAATATTTTTTGAAAAAATATTTAAAGTGGCATAACTGAGCACAATTTAATGTCATACAATTTACAATTTCTTACCATGATAGCCAATTCGTATTAAGATATATCATTTTTGTATTTCGTCTGGCTAGTGATACTACTATTGAAGCAGTTGAATACTTTTTGAGGAATAAAATTGGAAGAGAGGCGGATATATCTGTGTACAAATATAGATTTTCTCAACCAAGATCCATATCATCTTTTAGAATATCGATTCCACCTATTTACCATCAATATCGTGGAACTATTTAGCGGAAGCGAAATATAATGTTCAAACAACGCGGAATTTTTTGACATTTTATACGATTTGGGTTTATACCAACTAAATGGCATTACAAAAAGTTCCTCAAGGCTATTGGACTTAATTTTTGTAAATGATGTTACCAATTTTTATATTAGGCGCTCCTTACCTGTAATAACACCCGAGGATATCTACCATCCTACCATCGAAATATTGGGTTCAATTCCAAACAAATCTATTGTGTCTACATATACAAAGACATTCTCTTTTAAGAGTAAAAATTACAGTTTATTAAATGAACTCTTAATGGATACTAACTGGAATAATATATTATCTTCCACCGATATGGATCAAATGACTAAACTCTATGGATCTGTGTATTCCGAAAAAAATAACCAAGCAAAAAGTTGGACCTGCTTGGAACAATAAATAATTATCGTACACTAAAAATGGGAAGAACAAACTACATAAAAAATTCAAACAGTCTAGTGATTCTACTGATTATTTAAGATATTCTATTAGCCACGATTCATACTCTTCGCTTAATAAACTATTTTATAATATTTATATACACAAATTGAAAGTTAATTTAAAACGCAACCCAAGAGCATTTCACAGATTTGTTAATCAAAAAAGGAAAACAGATGGATTCCCTTCTGCTTTAAAGTTCCAACAAACCGAATCTAGTGATGAAACTGTTATAAGCAATTTATGTGCCCATTTTTTCTCGACAATTTACTCAGTTGCAGATTATGATAAATGTTTTCAGTGCCCATTTAATATTGCACAATCTCAGACAATTAATATACCATTTATCGATATTTTGACAATCTCCAAGGAAAAGGAATTCTCATATAAGTCTGGACCTGACTGAAAGTATTTCATCCCTTTGAAAATTTTATTTAACACGTCAATAAAATATGGTACTTTTCCTGAAATCTGGAAGGATTCCTATATTGTTTCCTTTTTTTAATCAGGTAACAGGTCTGATATTTCAAATTACCGTGGTATTGCAAAATTAAGTACCATACCCAAATTATTTGAAAAAATTATCACTGAACATTTATGCTTTCATACATCAAGTTTTATAACCAATAATCAACATCTTTTACACTTTTCAACAATTATACATAGTAGATTTAAAAAAAAAAACAACAAACTGACGTGATATACACTGATTTCAGCAAAGCATTTGATAAAATCGAACATATCAAATTTTTAAAAAAAAAAATTGATGCCCGGTCTTTTAACATGCAAACTAGTTTTGTTATGATGGAAAATTATGGCTTCGTGTTTGGTTGAATATTCTGGTCATTTTTCGTTGACTGATCTCGTCGGTATAACTTCCCTGCGATCGTTTGACCCATTTCCAATAGCTCATAATACAAAACATCCTTCTCCAGCAAATACAGACCATGAATTTGCCAGCATGGTAGTCGGCTTTGACGTTGATTGGTGGTTGTGTATGTGACTTTTTGGGGTTATCGTAATGTATCCATTTCTTATCAGCAGTGATAATACAATGCAAAATTGACTTCTGTTTAAGGCGTTAAATAATCATTTCCGATATGCAAAATCGGCTTTAAATATATTTCGACTTTAATTCATATGGTACCTAATTTCCTTGCTTTAGAATAAATGCCAATGCTTTTAAATGTAGGGAAATGGTTAATCGTATGACTTCCAATGATAATGCAAGTTGCTCTAGCATTTCACAATGATCTTCGTGGATTACTTCTCATCTCAAAATTTTTTTGAGTTGAGCTGCCATTGTCTTCAAATAAAACAAAGTTATTAGACTTTCCCGCATTAAATTCAACATTATAATTAAAGAAAATGTATTCACCCTTGGGCATCTATCGAAAATTACATTATAATGACAGATATTTATCCTGCAAAATGTCATTATTAACTTATACACCAATAGAAGACACTATAAAACTTTGTCTAAATTAAACTATAAATTGAAAATGCGAGGTTATTCTGTTTTCTGTTCCAGCTTTACTTTTACATATCGTTTCAATTTCAAAACTTCACTTGGAAATTTTTATTTTCAGTCACAAATTCTCCGGTTTAGTAATGATGCCTACTTAAGTTCGAATGAACAGCAACAAAACATTTGTAAAATCGTTAAATAGTTTCTCTGTTGCTGCTTAACAAAATCATTGTTGGTAAAAATATCAAAATATCTAAATTCTATTTGTTAAACTTTTAAAACAAATCATCCTACACAATTTTCAATCTAATTAAATATAACTTAAGCTTCTTTAATAAACTTTTCATAATTACCTAAACTTATGGCTTTTTTTGCCTTGTACTTATTTAATATAAAATTATCTGCAGATTATTTTAATTAGAAAACTTTTTCTTTATCATTTTCTAATTTGTGCTAAAGATTTTTAATATCTATTTTTAAGTTTATTAAAACAATAAAAGCAACATTTAACAAAACAATTCTTGAATTAAAGAAAAGAAAAACTTTTCTAAACAGGTGATATTGGGAACAAACCTATTGTGGAAATTGTTCCATTATGTGATTATCTTAATAACCCCTAACACATAAAAGGACAGCAACAAAATTAAGAAAATTTAAATAAATAAAGTGACTTTGATACATTAAAGTCTGTATAGACAGAACAGATAGTATTTGGTATGTTCTAGAAGAAACTTTTGCATTTAAAGCCTCTAAATTATTAAAATTTAAATATGAGCAATTTCAAGTTTAATGATTTTGACCGGTGTGTGGGATGGCCATTGTATTAACTTAAACAGTCATGAATGAATAAGAACAATAAACAATTTTTGTATTTGAGCATAATGAATGAGCATAAAAGCTCACAAAAAAATTTAATAAATAAATAAATTCAGCAAATCAACTTTACTTAACGACTTAAGTTAAAGGAAGGTCACTTAAAGTTTTTCTTCTCTTCTTTATCATAAGTTTAATTTCAAAATTTATTATTACCTATTTATTCACCCTAATACCCACTCAGATATTTATTTAAAATTAAAGGGTTTTTCTACCAGAAGTTTGTTTTCTGAAACAAAATAAAACAAAAGATTTTGATTAAAATGATTCAAGTTTTTATTGTATTAAGCAGAGAAGAGTTCGGCAATTACGAATGAAAAAGGGTATCTGGCAAATGGCCACCATCAAGACTACCACGCTGAAAGATGTCGATTCTTTCATCCAAATTTTTAATCACTTTTTAGCAAAATGGCAGCCCCATTTCGTTAATTACACCAGGGACTTTGAGTTTTAAGGCTGCAATCTAGATTCGATTGGCTCCGTAAAGACTCTGTCCTTAACATAGCGCCACAAAAAATAATCCAGTGGTGTTAAATCACACAACCTGGCTGGCCTCCCCCCGGGGGCACATGATAGTCTTTTTGGAACCTACTATTCCATTTAGACTGGTGTCTTGCGGGGTAAAAGGGAGCCCAGGCCCCTCAAAGGCTAGTAGGAGTCACCTGAACAATCCACATATTTCCACGGGAATCAGTTGCCCCAGAGTTCACTATTTGTCTCTTGAGACAATTAGCTGTTCTCTAACTGGTTATTGAGGTTGGCCCCTATATGGGAGTATCATGGTGGTTGTGGTTTTGGACCCTCGTGAGAGTTTGTGGGTCGGATCATTCAAATTAACACAATGAATGGTTCAGGTTCAGTGAGTATGAATGCTGTCGTGTTCTTTATAAAAAAAGAGCTTCATGCGTTCTGGACCAGGAGTTGGAAAGTCTACAACTCTTTAGCAAGGAGTGAAGGCTGCGACCTACTTCGAGCTTTTGAAATTGCTACTAGAAGTGACCGGAGGATATACGTATTTGATGGCCTTCTAGGGCGTGGGTGATGTCCAATCTTTCAAGCGTTTTGACCACCATCTGATTATGACTACATAGTCGGTGCAGATGTAAATCAAATCACGCACCTGGCTGGCCACTTAACTGGTAATTATCTTGAAATTTTGCGATCGGAAAATTTCGATTGCAATAAATTAATCATTTCAATGTCATTGATATCCACGTCCTTAATAATAAGCCAAAATTAAATTGCTATCATCTCGCTATAGCGTAATTCATTGACCGTTAGCGCATTTCTAGCCTCATTTTCCATAAAAAAACTACCCTATCAGGCCTCCAGACCATATAGCAGCACACTATAATAAACTGTCATGTTGAGCATGCAAAGGCTCCTAAATAATCGCTCTAGGATAGTCAGAAGCCCAACTGCGGCAATTTTGCTTGTTGACATACTCTGACAGTCAATGAATGAATGGATAGAATCTACAGCGATCTAAATGGTCGGTCGACTTCAACTGCTGTACCAACTGAACCTTGTAAGGCTTCAAAAAAATCCCAAATTTTGAGAACGTGAGGAAATTGACCAATTTGGATCTGCTTCAACACTGTGGCGATGACTATGTTTTCCGAAGATATCACAGATTTTCATTTTCATAAGGGATTTTAATTATTTTAATGCGATTTTCGTGCGAAATTGAATTCATTGCAACAATTGCCAATGCATCTACTACGAATATTTCAAAAAAACTAAATAACAAAACTATCATGTTGTTCGTATTGTCACAACTGAAAAACAAACTTGTTGTTGAAAAATCCAATATATGCAAATAGCTGTTATTTATTTTATCAGATAATAATTGATAAACACTCTACTTAAAAATTTTATGTTTAAATTTATATTCTGTCCATTAAAGACTTTTAATTTAAGTCCTCTATTTAATTGAGATATTTTGAAATGTTTAATTGAATTTTGCAAGTACATTAAGTTATAGTAATTAAAATGTAATAAAAGCAAATCATTTAGCAACTGCATAATTAAAGATATTACAAAACCTGCATTAAAACTTAAATTATCCTCATCATCATGTTTGATGGCGGCATAAAAACCTGAAATTAATAAATGTAAAATAAACACATAAATTGAATTTAATGTAATTAACAGCAGTAAAAATAACGACAACAAAATTAAAGGAATAATAAACAAATTTCCGAGGCCTTAAAAATTGGACACACTTAATATTAATATTGCAAAACACAAAACTTTTTAAAAGTTTGTTTTCATGAAATTTTAAACGTTCTATAAAGTAAAAGTTTACTATTATTTATCTCACTTTACTAGACTGATGAAAATTTATTGGCAATTGTTACAACGAATTAAATTGCACACGAAAATCGCATTGAAATAATTAAAATCCACTACGAAAATGGTAGTTCTCAAACTTCGTGACATTTTCGGACAACTTAATCTGAGACCGTTATTAAAAATTTGCTCGCTAAATTTGAGTCGACAGTCTCGATACAAAATGTGCGAACATCAACGCGTGTCCGATCGGGTCGTTCAATTAAAAACATCGCAGTTGTGAGCCACAGAGTTGAAGCAGATAAATATTTGTCAATTCCTAGATGATCTCTACAACTGAGGTGACCATTAACCACCACATGGCAAATTTTGCGTAAGTATTTGACTCTGCAGCCTTACAAGATTTAGCTGGTCCAAGAGTTGAAGCCAACCAACCCTTCACATAGCCCAAGTCACGCTCAATTCATTCAGGAACAACCTGCTGGTTTTTCTGCAAAAATCATATTTTCTGACGCAGCCTGAAAGTATGCCAACAAGCAAAATTGCCGCATTTGATTATAGAGCAATTATTAAGAAGGATTTGGACCGTTCTTTTCGAAGATGAGGCTGGAAATGTGGTAACGGTCTATGAATCACACTATGGCTATATGCCAAAAACTTCATTTTGGTCTATTATTAAGGACGTGGACAATACTGACGTAATTTCTTTCAACAGGAAGGTGCCACATGCAAACCGAATTTCGCAATCGCATAATTTTACGACAAGCGGCAGTTAAGTGGCCAGCCAGATCGTGTGATTTAACAACAATTAGATTATTTCTTGTGGGGGCTATATTAAGGACGAAGTCTGTATGGAACCAATAGAATCGATCTCAGCCTTAAAAGTCAAAATCCGAGATGTGATTAATGACATAGGACCGCCATTTTGACAAAAGTGACCCCGATGGACATTTGCCAGGTATAATTTTTCATTCACAATTGCCGAAATTTTCTCTTCGAAATACAATATAAATTTGAGTTATCTTAATCTATAAATTGTTTGTTTTATTTGGTTTTAGAAAACAAACTTCTTGTTGAAAAATCCTTTAATACTGTTTAATGCCAAAATGTATGTAAAAAGAGTCCACAAAAACAATTAAAAAGAGAATAATGACGATCATTGAAAATGGTGTAAACACAAGAGAGAGAGAGAGAGGGTAGGGGGGTATAGAGAGCTGAGGATAGATAGCCTGCATTAAGGTGGCCTTCCAAGAACTGTAATTCATAAGATTAAAACAGATAAGTAAAAAACACATAATAAAATCTTGTAAAGTTCCCTTGCACAACAATTTCTACCGTAAACAAAATAACTTGGAAACAATAATACAACAATGAAGCAAAACATAAAACTATAATCAGAAAAAATAAATTAAAAGTTTCTGAAAACAACAAAAAATTTCTGAATTTATAAGTAGCTCAAGGCAAAACACTTAAGATAAAATAAAAAAAAATTTTTTTAAACCTCTATTTGCTGGATTAACTACAACGCATTAACTACATAAAAGCAAAAATATCTAAGGAAAAGGGGTGGAGAGTAATAGTAAGTAGAATTCATAGATTTCATTATTTTAACAAATTTCCATTAAAAAGATGCAGTAAATTTTGTTGCGTTACTTTCCTTCCTTCTTCTTACTTTGGTTTGTAAAGTGTAGCTACACATTTTCCTTTTAAATTTAATACAATTTTTGCGGGAAAATTATAAGAGAAGAAGAAGAAAAATCGTTTTAATTACAAAAAGCCAGGCGACATTGTAAGACGTTAAATTAATTCTTTTTTTTTATCATAAACCGCGGTGGTAACGCGCCTAAAAATCTTGAATCATAAGTAGTTTTAAGTGCATTTGAGACTGGAATAATTTAACACCGCATTTGCCTTCATTAAAAGCGACCTTCGTAATTGTTTAGAATGGTTAAAGAAAAATAATTTAAGTTCAATGTCATAATTAGTCTTTAATTAAAATTAATGCCAGGTATTTTAACTCCGGCAGTAAAGGAATTTAAAAGTAAATTACAGGAAAAAAAAATACAGTAAGTATGAAAGCATAAAGTACCTTGAATTAACCCATTAGTGCATAAAGCTTTCCAGCAATTTTTAAAATATTTTTATTAACATTTTGTTATTAATTAAGACTACTAATTAGTTTTTAAAATTTTTATTAAAAAAAATAACGTTTAGCATGAGGTAACCCTTTTAAGGGACTTTATGTTGTATACGCTGTTAGAATGGGGTATGTGTTGAATCATTCCTTTGGGTGAAGGCCTTCATTGCACTTCAGACAAATTAAGTTGGACTTTTTGCTACAATTTGCACATCGTTTATCCGTTTCTGGAATATTCTATTAAATGTTCTTTTCCGTTGAATCTTATATCTGCATAATCATTTGTTATTCGGTTTGAACTTCTCAAAGTGGACACTCCAAATGTTTCCAATAAGGATATAGCTATCTAACGTCTGAAATTAAGTAAACTGCCACAACTTGGATCATTTGGATAAAGTTTTCGCATAAGCAGCCATCCATTATTTACAGATACATTCAATAATTATACAAATATTGGCCACCACCACCACTTCCGCTGTCTTATTCGTAGTCGATTTGCAGCCACCAATTAATTCATCTTATTCACCCCGCCCATGCCTTTATTATAAAGTTGATTAACTTTTGGCTGGACTATATGTCTTGCAGCTTCTCCTCTGGCATAATGTCTGTATGTTCCCATTTCGTTGCTCTCAAAATTTGTAGCAATGGTAACGGCATTATTATCTTTCCATCTCATTAGCAATATGTTGCCATTGTTGGAAAAACTATAGTCAGTCGATCCTCTTGATTTCTTTTTTATTTCGGCAATAGAACGAAGCTGGCATTTCTCTGCACAAACATTCCGTATTGTGCCAGTTGCGCAGAAACTCATGTTTGACCAATGACATAGTAAGTTTACGGATGTACATTTATTGTCAAAGAAAATCTTGTAAGTAAAAAAAATATGCAGTAATAGAAGTAGTTAAGACTTAAAAATTTACATTATCTTACTTTGAATTTTTTACTTTTTAAATATTCTTTTTAAGTTGTAAACCTTTTTTATTGTAAATTTTTCTTTTTTCTTTTCTTCGGCTTAAGGTCTTGTTCAATAAATTAAAAAATTAAAACATTTGTTTAAGTTAAAAACAATTTATTGTTAAGTTTTAATTTTTCAAAAATTTTTCTATTAAAATCCAATATTTCGGCCAACTTTGTTGGTCATCCTCAGGGTTTTTTTTCTCTGCTCTACAATTAACATTAACAACAATAATTATAACTAATCAAAAACCTTAAAACGCATATCACAATGAATATTTACATTTTAAAAAAATTTTTATGTTAAAAACTTTTGAATACGTTACTAAACTTTGTCACATACTGTTTACTAATAATTGGACAATTTTCTTTTTCGTTTTTTCTTTTCAGTTTTGAGTTTGTTAATTGTATGTCGATATATGTGGGCACAATTGTCCGTATCAGTCTTGTAGTTAATACGTTTCTCTGTTGGGATATTTATTATGTGGAGCATCTCTTGCATGTATCTCTTTGCATAATTATTTTCTCTCTCCAGAACTCTTACTCGTCTTAATTCTGGTTTATGTCCCGTTGTTGCACAGTGGGCTGTAAGTGCAGTTTTATGGTTTAATGCTTTGTTGTTTGTTTTTAAGTCTGACTTATGTGATGCCAGTCTTGTCTTTAATTTTGTTTTAGTTGTACCATTATATACTATTTGGCATATATCGGTGTCGTCTCTGTTATTTCATAGATTATATTTGATTGGTCCATTTTGTCTAAATTAAATTTCATGTTGTTGATTAACGTCTTTGTTGTGTTATTTGTTTTTATTGCGAGTATGTATTTATCTCTGTCATAAATATCCGAGTCCAGGAATATAGTCTACTGATTTGTAGATTTTCGTCTGTTTTCCAGCGGTTTTGTTATTATCGATTTTTATTCTTTTTTGTTCCACATGATTTATTAAATTTGTTATTGTCCTTGCAGGAAAGTCATTTTTAATAAGAATGTTCGTGATTTGTTCTTTATTTCTTTGATGAAATTCTACATTGCTGATATCCAACACTCTGGTAATAAAGCTAGTAGCTGTATTAATGATTATATTGCGGGGATGTTTCGAATAATAATTAATTAATCTTACGGATGACATAGGTTTTTGATACCAGTCTAATTTTAGTGTTCCTCATTCTCTTATAATTATTAAGTCCAAATATGGTAGCTTTTTGTGAACTTCCTTTTCTGTCGTAAATTGTATTTGTTTATTAACTGTCTTTAGGGCATTTAGTGTTTCTTCAACTCTACTAGTTTTAACTATCGCAAAAAGGTCGTCAACATATTTGGTCATTAGCCTTGGTTTTATTTCCATTTTGTCCAATGTTGTGTTGAGTAGTTCTTCCATGATGATATCCGCTATGCAGGAGATCCCATTGGCATTCCTTTATTCTGCTGGTAAAAAAGTTCTTTATATCGAAAATATCTGCAATCTTTAATACAAAACGTTAATAACTCCATGAATAATTTCCTCGGTATGTTCGTGTATTGTTCCAATATTTCCCATTTGTTCTCTATCATTGTTATGGCTAAATTAACAGGAATGCTTGGAAACAATGATATTACGTCAAATGAAACTAACAATTCGTCCTCGTAAGAATAGAATAGAAGAGGAGGCAAAGAGGCTCATTGGGAACGATAAGGTATCCAAGTCTATTGTGGGGCATATTTCACTATTCTATCGTTACTACAATGGAAAGTGCTCTAATGAAATTAGGGAACTTGTTCTCGATACTAACACGTTTAGAACGCATCCATTTGTGGTTGATTGGCCAATAAATCGCACTACGCATTACAGGGATAATTCGTTTTTTAGCAGAACAAGAATAAGATCCCTCCAGAGGTCTTTCCTGTCACTTTCAATCTGGGAAAATTCACACTCCCTCTTTCCTCCTTCCCGTAACCTAATTTCGTAGTTCTGGCACAATGCTTTGCATATGTAAGGGTCATCCCCTGAGAGTCCGAAAAAAAAAGTTGAGTGAATATACGGTAACGTGAATAATCGGTCTGCTTCCTGCACCAGTTGAATCTTGTAGGGCTTCAAAGTCAAATCCTTACCGCCATGTGGTGCTTTTAGATAACCACAATTGTTGAGAACGTTGGGGAATTGACAAATTAGGATTTGCTTCAACACTGTGGCTCACGGCTGCAATGTTTTCCATTGAACGACCCAGTCGAACACGCATTTTTGTTCGCATATTTTGTATAGAGCCTGTTGAATCAAATCTAACAAACAAATTCTTAAAAGCAGTCTCAGAAAGACGATTATGTTGTCCGAAAATATCACGAATTTTACGAAATGTAACTTTAACACAACCACCATTTTCATACTGAATTTTAATTATTTTAATGGAATTTTTGTGCGAAATTAAATTCATTGTAACAATTGCCAATGCATTTTCTACGAATACGTCAAAAAACTAAATGTCAAATTGTCAAAATGATTGTGTTGCCACAATATAAAACAAAATTCTCGTTGAAAAACACGATATATTTTATGTTGTAATATCTTTTTACAAAAGTACTTTTTTAAAGGTGTACCTATTTTCAAAAAGTACTTTTAGTTTGTGCTTTCGAAAAAATTTTTAATAATGTTTATATACGTGGCTTATTAAGACCCTCCATTTTATTTATATATTTAAGTACTTTTTATAAAATGTACTTTTTTTTAAATATCCCTTTTGTACAAAGAAGTGTTTGAAAAAAATTTCTGAATATTGACCATGTTCGCGGAACATTTCGGTCATCTATTAGAATATATATGCAAATTGGCACTTATGGAAACACTGCTCTAATGTGGATTTTAATGATTTCTAAAAAGACTTCTAAACTGAATGCTGAATGAATGCTCACATTTATTTATATTCAATTATTCCAAGTACACTGTTCTCTCTTTTTATGCTTCCTTGCTACTAACCCTAGAATGTCAGTTGTCTATATTTCTAGCCAAGTAAATTTAATTGCAGTAGTACGAACATGAATACTTAATATTGACTTAATGTCAGCAGCACTTGAACACTGCATTTGCCTTTTATTGCTATCCTTAAATACTTCAAAAGCTATAGAAATTTTATTTTCCCTTTTTCTATTTCACAACAACAATAATAAAAACAAATAACAGGAATTCATACAAAACTCTTTTAAATGTTGAGTTGCTAAGTGGATGTGCTCATACTTTCTATTGCAAATGTTAAATCGAAACCTTCTCCCCTCTTTAGTTTAGTTTAATTGTTTTCTATAGACGGAAAGTAATAAAAACCAAAATAATAAGCCTGAAACAAAATAATTATTATTTTAAAGGATTTATTGTTCTTCTGCAATGTTAATTAAATTAAAAATAAATTTTGTACTGACTTCAAACTACCTCAATGAAGTTTAAAAAGGATTTTTGTTGGAAATAATTCAACAAATACGTTTGATTTTATCTCGAATTAAAATCGCTGATGTTAACAAAATGTACTTATTTAATAGAGATAATTAAATTTAAGTTTTCATTGTTTAAATAAACTTCATAATCTTTCCTTTGACCGTAACAAAAACACATCTCACATTTTTGTTCATATTTAATGTCAATCTCATTTTCTCTACAACAAAGTAAATACAAATTAAAATCACAAAAGTTAAGAGAGCAACACAAAAAGTGGACAGCAAGAAAAAAAAAACAAAAGAAGAAGAAAGAATGTAGAAGTTAAAGTCAAGACAAAGAATAAAATGTCATTTAAATAAATGTTGGATGGATGTATGCAGTCACTTTCAGAAAGACACAAGTGAATATTCACATTTTGCTTACAAGTTGAAGCATGTTGGCAGAAGAATAATATTCAAAGTCTAAAATGTAAAAATAATATAAGAAAGCTAAAGAGCTTTAGTCAACTGAATCTGAGTCTGCTACACTCCAAAATTTCACATTATTATGGAGCAGAGTATATTGGGTGGGCAGATTTGAGGTCAAGAATTATATTGACTTAAAGCACATAGTTTGTTGACAAATTCAGTTTTATTGATAGCAATGTAAAGTAAAAATGTGTGTGGGCAATTATCTAATTATATTCTTTTAGTCTATTGTCACTAACACTACCGTGAACCTCGAATAGATTATTCGAAGAGATTAAATTATGCGCAGCGATCTCAGAAGGAGCCTGATTATGGGTAAATCTGCTCGAATTTTATGAAGTGAGACAGTAAAATTTTCCCTATTTTGATAGTTAACTTTCAAAATTAATATTCTTTATTCAAGAGTGCGATGTTAATTATTTAAACTTTTCCCGGTTTTTAACAAATAAATGTCAGATTGTAACAGCTGAATTCTTGACATGTCATCATTTGACAAACTACTTATTTCCTAACCTCAAATTTGCCTACCCGTTGTTGTCAAACGAGGTTAAAGGAGATGATTATATCAGATATTTTAGAATGGCTTCAGGGATTAAAGCAAACATAAACTGATGATAGTAGCAGAGGAGTATTCTAAACTAAAATTTTAGTTCTAAGCTTTCCAAGCATTTCAGTAGTGACCCAACAGGATCTCAAACTAGGACATCGCAAAAGCCTACAAGTTTTTTTTATTTTTAACTAAATTGATTCCCTGCTTCAATTGTAATAGTGATAAATTATTATGAAAGTTGTGATTTTTCTACAATAAAATGGGTTAAAACATTAAAGTATTGCTAGCTCTCGACCGCTATTCAAGGACTAAATTTCAGTTTTAATAGAAGTGTTTCAGAAAAACCGGTGCACTCAAGTTTTTTTTTTGATAACATTGTGACAGAAAGAATCTAAATAAAAGAGGAAATCAAATGTGCTTGGAGGACAATATTAAAGATTTATCTACTTAATTTTTACGTGATTCTGTGCAGGAATAACTCAAAAATACGACACTCAAATTGTATCTTATTTGCGAGAGCCTAGGCCTATAGAATTTTTGTCTACAATGGCTAATTGGATTTCCTCGAGCACCTCGAAAATAAAGACATGCATATAAAATTTATTTCCTTATTGGGACACCCTTTAATTTTAAGTTTACTTTGTTTCTAGCTGTGTCTACAATGCATATAGTTTTAACTTAATGATGTGTACATTAGTTGTGCCTGTATATTGCCATTAAAAATATATAAAATTTCTAAAAACATTGCATTAGTTTTGAAAAACATACTTTTTAATTTTTACCAAAGGGTTTTTCAACAAGAAATTTGTTTTCGAAAACAAAATAACTCATCAAATGTCGATTAAGATGATTCAGATTTTTATTGTAGAAAGAAGAGAAGAGTTCGGCAATTGTGAATAAAAAATGATATCTGGCAAATGTCCACCACGACCACGCTGACAGATCACATCACGGATTTTGAGTTTTAAGACTAAAATCGATTCGATTGGCTCCCTATAGATTCGGTGCTTAACATGCCCGTACAAAAAATAATCCAGCGGTGTTTGATTTGGCTGGCCACTTAACTGCTAATTGTCGTACAATTATGCGATTAGAAAATTTCGTTTCATTGGCTGTGTGACATGTCAGTCATATCCTTAATAGTAGGCCATAATTGAATTGTTAGCATCTCACAATAGCGTGATCCATTGACCGTTACGGCGTTTCCATTCTCATCTTTGAAAAACAACGGCCCAATCCAGACCACGCCTCCTCCAGACCACTTTGAAACGTTGAGCATGCAAAGGCTTCTTAATAATCGCTCTAGGAGTTTCAGAAGCGTTGTTTGCTGACAAGTGAAAATTGGCTTCATTTGAAACAATTATTTTTTCAGAAAACCTGCCGGTTTGAATTGAGCGAATCGACGGCGATGTGAATGATTGGTCTGCTTCAATTCTTGCACCAGCCGATCTTGTAAGGCTTCAGAGTTAATTTTTTATACAAAATTCGCCAAATATGATAGTTTTGGATAACCCCAATTGTTGGGAACATCAACGAATTAGCAACTTTGGATCTGCTTCTACACTGTGGCTTACGGCTGCAATATTTTCAGTTGAACGACCCGTTCGATCACGCGTTGTAGTATTGTTCGGGCCTGTCGACTCAAATTGAACGACCAAATTCTTAATAGCGCTCACAGAAGGACGATTAAGTTGTCCAAAAATATTACGAACTTTACGAATTTGTAACCATTTTTATAATGGATTTTAATTATTGCAATGCGATTTTCTTGCGAAATTGAATTCATTGCAACAATTGCGCATGCATTTACTACGAATACGTCAAAAAACTAAATGTCAAAACTATGGTGTTGTTAGTGTTGCACAATTGAAAATAAACTTGTTATTGAAAAACCCGATATTATGTCTATAAACATTGCATCACTTCTGAAATACTCTCTCATTATTACTACAAGTAATTATATCGAATAGAGTGCTGTAATAGATAGACAGGCGGATTGATAGTGTAGCGAAAACAATAGAGTTACATTTTTACCGTTTTATACAGAACCATGCAAACGGTGCATTGTTTTAAAAAACCAAGAAAATGGTAAAGGCGCAAGTTGATATTAAGGATTATATTATTGAGAAACCGAATAAACGTGTACAATTTCACGTGGGACAGGTATGTGGAATATATTCAATTTAATTCAAGAACGTGTTTTGAGCGACAGACACAGTGAATATTTAGTGTATTATTTTTTCCCATTTTTATTTGAATATTCTAAGCTTTAGCTACATGTAACGTACATGAACTTCTTTTTACATAACTGACTGTTAACGAATCATAGAGCTGTAAACGTGGGCGAAAAATGAAACAATAGAAAATACAAAATATTTTGCTATCGAATTGAATTTATACAGATGATTGAATTTCTTTTCTTACATAGAATACATCTCTCATTAATAAATTAAGCTTTAAATTTTACATTTCTTAAAATAGAACAAAAAAGCTTAATGGCAAAATATAAATAAAAATTATTTTAACATAAATATAATTAAAATACACACATGAGCCGAAAAGCAGTCGCATTTGTTTTATTCGTTATTATATTTGCATACGAACGTAAATTATATCTAACATTTTGTTGTTTTATTCCTATTTTTTTTTTACAAAATGACAGGTAAAATATTTTAAAAAATAATTTATTTTTGCAAATAAATTTAGTTTACATTAATGTAAAAATTTATAATTTATGGTCCCAATTGGGGAGAAAATGACACACATATTTTATTTACTAAAATTTTATTACATTGTAAAATGTTTCTATTGAAATGAAAAGAATTTAATAAAACTGCGCTGCTATTATTTATTTCAATTAAATCTTGTAATTGGTATCAGAGGAATGATAAATATGCTAGAGGATTTAAGTGAGAATTTATTTAAATTTTTCGAATTTTCCAAACGCCACAAATTTACAGCTTAATGTTTTGCAATATCGAGATTTATATGAAAGGATTATTAATTAATAAGTATTAATAAATATTAATAATTAAAAAAAATATTTTAATTAACGGGAAGCCTTTTAAAAGAGTTAACTAATAATGTTAAAATTTCTGAATATTGTCGAATTTACAATTACTAGCTGTTAGCATTTCCTTTAAATTTTCCCATTTACTCTTTTTACGTTTCGGCTACAACTTCTATCCGATTGTAATAGGATACTTTTACAATGATGTATTAGAAATGTCCCTGCAACCAAATGTACTAATATGTCAAGGCTGTTACGAAGGCAAAGTGATATTCATATTTATTTATTTACATTTCTTTATCTTATAATTGCAAATTATAAAATAAACTTAAAATAGGAAGGAAGAGCAATAGCAGCATAGGCCTTCAGCTCAGCAGATGTTAAATATTATTTATAATAGAATTTTTTTTTGTTTTATACATTTAGATTAAATTGTATAGGTTAGAATTTTTTAAAAAATTAATAATTAATCTTATATTTTCAATAAAAGGGTGAAGAAGTATATACAGACGATCGGAATTATGAAAGATTATTCTACTGTCATTACTAGTTCTGGGACAGTCACTAAGGAAGTGGGAAGGTGTTGTGGGATATGAAATAGGACAGTTGCAAAATGGTATGCTATTAGGGTTTAGTGTGACCCATACGAAGTCGTTTGAATTTAATAATGTCGAGTCTATTTACAGCTAAGGTGCCATATCTCATGAACTCATAAATTGTTTTTTGTTCTTTGTTAATAGTTTTATACCATGAAGAAGAAGCTTTAAATAATTTATTTCCAATGTCCTGGATTAGGTCAAACTCTACCAGTGAATTTAGTTCCTTGCAGAGATAGTTGTGAATTGCCTGTAGCATTTCTGGCAGATAGGTCAGCAAATTCATTTCCCTTTATACCACAATGTCCCGGTAAATAGGGGCATCTTGAAATAAGTTCATTTCTTATATTAGAGACATAGTATTCATTGCTCGAGATATTCTGAATAGATCTTAATGAGGAAGGAGAATCTGAGCAAATTGCCTCATGGATGGCTATAAGTTCTGCAGAATAAATAGAGCTGTGTGTAGGGAGGATAGAAACCTTTATTATACTGTTTTCAGTCGTTATGCTATATGTTGTCGAGATATCAGTTTTCGATCCGTCTGTAAACAGAAATTTATAATCGCTTAGTTCGTTCTTGATATTAACAAACATTGCTTGATACTGGGCTGTATTAGTTTCTGATTTTGACTTTTAATGAAGATCAGTGATGATTGATGTAGGATCTAATGTCCACGGTGGGAGTTTCTTTGCTTTACATATATTAATTTGTAAGGGTATATTAAGCTTAATACAACTCTGTAAACATCTGTATATTGCTGATGGATGCCTCGGAATTTTAATTGAGTTTTTCAACTTTTTTACCAGCTGGTACAAAGGAGTATTATTGTTGTACAGGAAAGTTCGAAACATCTTTGCAGTGGATATTTCTCTCTGGAAAATTATTGGTTTGATATTTGTTTCATAGAGCATATTATAAGTCGGAGTAGAATGAAATGCGCCCAGAGACGTCCTTAGGGCAGAATTTATTATCGAGTTAAGTTTTCTAAGTTAAGAATTAGGTGCAAACTCACAGATCGGTAAAGCATAATTTATTTTTGAGAGAATAAGAGCTTTCGTAATCGAGATAAGTGATATAGAGTTGCAGTGAAACTGGGAGCTAGACAGATATTTTATGATATTCAGTCGTTGCGTCAAAGAAGAAGTGACATAGTCTATATGGTCAGTCCAGTTGTAACGTCTGTTGATTACAATTCCAAGTATCCTCATTGTTGTTACCTCTGAAATAGTAATTCCTGTTACTAGTAAGTGAAGGTTGCATGTTTTAAGTCATAAAAGTATTGTTACGTTGTGAACTGTTATATGCTGACATGTGAAATTTGTGCTCTATAGCGGCAAGAAGAAAAAATAAAGCATTAAATTACATGGTATCTGGTTTTCACCTACATGGTCTTGTCTTCGAGCTACTAAACACTTCTAGTCTAAATATTTTGGTAAGAAGAAGTATATAAAATTAAAAATAAAATTTAAATAAGCAGGGTATACCTATAGTTACATGATTTGAATATATCTGTCTATCCAACCCTAGTAGATAGACATTTAAAATTTATTCCAAATATGTACAGTTCACTATAAAAATATGAGTAGTAGTCGGTAACTGCTATTAGGTTAAGTGTAAAAAAATTAAATTAAAAAATTATCCCGATGGTATGATTTTGACGTATATTCCTTTATCTTTAATTTCCGACTATCCTTCCATTTTCACCACCTGCTTCATCTCTTCTCTATGCCTTTCCTAAAAAATGTAGCACGGTACTTGACTAAATAGGCATTGTTGCCTGAAGTGTTACTTCTCTTTATAAAAAAAATTCTTTAAATTAGAAGATAACAGGCAAATTTCTTAATTGTCTTAAACAGCCAATAAAAAGATAAAACAAAAATCAAAAATTTGGAGTACTTCAGTCAACATCGAAAAGAATAAAGCTGTAAGTTAAAGATTTTCGACGATTCAGACCATAGAAACACATATATTTACCTGGGTGAAGCATGTCAGTGATATCCCACGTCGTCAATAATAGGCCAAAATTTAATTAAGGATAACGACATCCATTGACATTTATTGCATTTCCAGCCTCATCTTCGAAAATAAAAAGGGTCCAATTTCGCTTCCGAACCACAAAGCGCACCATAAAGTGACACCTTGGGCATGCAAAGGCTTCTCAATAATTGTTCTAGGATTTTTAGATGCGCAAAGGCGACAACTTTTCATGTTGACAAAGAAAATGGGCTTCGTCTGAAAAATTATTTTTTTTTTCAGAAAACCAGCCGGTTGTTCCTAAATGAATTGAGCGAATTTACGACGATGTGAATGATCGGTTGACTTCAATTCCAGCACCAGCTGAACCTTGTAAGGCTTCAAAGTCAAATCCTTATGCAAAAATCACCGTACTGTGGTTTTCGATAACCCCAATTGTTGAGAACGTGGAAGAAAATAAAAAAATGTATATCTGCCTTAACACTATGGCTCACGGCTCTGATGTTTTCATTTCAACGACCTGCTCGAACATGCGTTGGTATTCGCACATTTTGTATAAAGCCTGTTGACTCAAATTTAACAATCAATTTCTTAATAGCGCTCTCAAAAGAATAATTATGTTCTCTGAAAATATTTAGAAACAACATTTTCATAGTGGATTTTAATTATTTTAAAACGATTTTTGTGCTAAATTGACTTCATTGTAACAATTGTTAATGCATCTGCCACGAATACGTCAAAAACAAAATGTCAAAATCATGTTGCTGGTGTTGCCACAATTGAAAAACTATTTTCTTGTTGAACAACCCGATATTAGCAATATTTTTATTTGTGAATTGGCCTAAATATACGACGTTTTTTACCTTTATGAACTTTTATTCAACATTTTATCCATCAGTTAACTTGTTAGCATTAAAAATACTTCACCTAAGAAACTCAGCAGTAGTGAAAGCTTTATCGCCTGTATGTCTAAATATTTTTTCGAAAATTTTAATTTCATTACATTTGAATTGAAATTTAATTTCAATTATCTTTAAATTGTTCAGCTTGTATTTTAAAGTTAACTATTTTGTACACAAAACTTTATTGATTATTTCCAATGTTTTTAATTCTGTTCAAAAATTATCAAGTTGTAGATTTAAGGCAGATGCTAATTTTAAGGAATTAAACCATGAAAGAAAAACAAATTTTCTTTATACAATTTTACTACATAGCAAATACTTTTCGAATATTTCTCCTTACACCTGCATACTTTTCAATAAGGAAAATCCTTAAATTTATTTTCTAACAAAATACTGCATGAACTGGATATTAAGAATGCTGCCATGATTGCTAACTTGTACTGTAACAGTCGTAGGCCATGACTGCGAACCGAGGATATTCAACATGTTGTATGTTATCACCTGCCAAAGTGGTTGTCGTATCAAAAAGAATACAGTGGGCTTTTAAACTCTTTCCAAGGAAAGAAAGAAGTTAATCAATCATACCGCTTAAGCTACATTTGCACTATTGATTCTTATGAAATTAAATATTTAGGAATTATTAATAAATAAGCCCTCACCTGCAAAATGTTTAAACCAAAAATATAAGACTTAATGGTCTTATTCTACTTGGTGCGATGGCCAAAAACTCAAACAGTTACGACAGCGGTTTTATTTAAATATTTTCAAAGAACATCGATTGAGCTATAAAAAAACGTACCAGAGTTAGTGGTACGAAGTTTCACTGCTGGTTCCAAATAGACCTGGTGTTATTGTTTATTTGCTTCCACTGTTCTTATTAAGAAATACACAACTATTTTTTATATAGAAATATCTTTAACTCTATTATAATGGGCGACCGTAGAAACAATT
Source organism: Trichopoda pennipes (assembly GCA_030448955.1). NCBI lineage: Eukaryota > Metazoa > Arthropoda > Insecta > Diptera > Tachinidae > Trichopoda > Trichopoda pennipes. Next base: position 17,272,341 of record JASKUP010000072.1, read on the forward strand.
TAAGGGAAAAAAGACAGAAAGAATACCTCCTGCTAATAAAATAGGTGCCCCTGTAGGCTAGTAGGTAGTGTACAAGCTTGTCAGTATGGGGGTTGTGGGTGCGATTCCCAACGAAGACCTTGGTTTTTTTCACTGCAAAAATAAAAATTGACTGGCAGTGGGGCTGCTCAGGGATGAAGGCATAGTCACTGGTCGCTGTTGCTGTCTTTATACGGCAGTTAATTTCCGACTATCGTTCTACTTTCAGCACCTGTTTCATCTCTTCTCTATCCCTTTCCTAAAAGAATGTAGCACGGTACTTGACTAAATATGCATTGTTGCCTGAAGTGCTGCTTCTCTTTACATAAAAAAACAAAAAAAAATAACAGGAAACAGGAAACAACAATAACAAGAGCCTAAACATTGAGCTGCGCATTTTGCTTGTTAATAAGACCAGCATGTTTTATGGGCTATACTTTGCTTACTTTAAAGCGTACACCGGCTTAAACAGCAGCCATTGGAATATGTAACTGGAATCGGACCGACGTAACTCGGAATATATTACAAAAATGGCAGTAAAATTATGGTCTTGTCATACGTAAAAGGAAATTCTAAGTTGTTCATACTCACAACAAAACTAAATAATTACAAAGGGTTTTTGAAAAAGAAGTTTGTTTTCGAAAACAAAAAATTTATATTAAGATGATTCAAATTTTTATTGTGTTACGAAGAGAAAAGTTTGGCATGACAACGCCGACATTCGTTCATCAGAGTTTTGAATCACTTTTTGGAAAAAGGGGGATCCTTTTTCGTTAATCACATCACGAATTTTAAGTTTGAAGGCTGACATCGATTCGATTGGCTCCATATAGAACCTGTTCTTAACATAGCCCACAAAAATTAATCTAGTGGTCTGGGTGGCCACTTAGCTGCTGATTGTCGTTAAATTATGCGATTGGCAAATTTGGTTTGCAATAAATTGATCGTTTCATTGGCTATGTGATATATGCCATTGTCCTCTTAAAACTACATGTCAGTGGTAACCACGTCGTCAATAATAGGCCAACATTGAGTTGTTAGCCTCTCCCGATAACATGATCCATTGACCATTACCGCATTTTCAGCCTCATCGTCGAAAAAACAACGGCGCCATCACACCTACAGACCACATATGCACTGACATATTGAGCATGCAAAGGCTTCTAAATAATCGCTCTAGCATTTTCAGAAGCCCAAAAATGCGGAAAATTTGCTTGTTGACATACCCTGATAAGTGAAAATGGGCTTCGTCTGGAAAAATATTGTTTCTGATTGAATTGAGCCAATCTACAAAGATCTGAATTGTGGGTCGGCTTCAATTCCTGCTCCAGTTGAACCTTGTCAAAGTCAAAGCCTTAAGCAAAATTCGCCATGTAGTTTTTGTGAATAACCCCAATTGTTAAGAACATCGAGGAATTGACAACTTTGCATTTGACTCAACCCTGTGGGCTCATGGTTGCAATGTTTTCAGTTGAAGGACTTGATCGAACACAATTTAAATTTAACGACCAAATTCTTAATAGCGGTTTCAGAAGGACGATAATGTTCTCCGCAAACAGCACGAATTTTACGAAATTTAACTTTAACAGAACCACCATTTTCATAGTGAATTTTTATTATTTTAATGCGAAATTAAATTTCTTGTAAAAGATGCCAATGTCAAGAAAAAAATAAATGTCAAATGTAACATGTTGTAGGTTGTTGTTGTTGTTGTTATCACAATTTAAAAATAAACTTCTGGTTGAAATATACGATATTTGTTTCATATTTCTTCTTGGACGGAATAAATTATAACAAAAACGTAAGTTACTCAAAAATTTCCAATCTATCAAAAAAATTTAAAACTTTATAAAATTTGTTTCCATAATTAAATTACTTACGCTCCTTAACACAGTGTTTCATATTATTGCCGTACTCTTATAGTCAAGTATATTGAAAACATACACTTGAGTTGGTATTGCAAATTTTAAATGAAAAGTGCGAGGGTAAAAAACGTTTTATGCTAACATATAGTAACGGTAAAATAAAAAATGAAAAATACTGTTGGCCAGTAAATTAAATATTCAAATAAGAATAAACTCCAACGGAAAAGTAAATCTCTAATAATAAATTTTCATTGCATCGACATCTACTTACGAGCACAATCTCTACTTAGCTAATTACTGTGTCTTTAAAACCAGCTAATAATGAGTTTATAATTTTTCAAAAATTATATAATGTCCCTCGTACCATTCTTTTTAAACAACAACAATATATAATTTATATACTCATTGTTACTTCAATTACAAGTCTACTTTCATAAGATTATAATCCAAAAATAAAAAGTAGAAAATAAAATAAAAAATGGAACATTAAATTAAATGACAAATAAAGTAAAAAGGATATAGATGGTCAAGTTTTAAACAAAAGCATTCACACAGAAGCACATATACTTACACACACACGCATGCACTCATACATTTATGTAATCCTACAAGAATTTTAAGAAAAACAAGTTTGATATGAAACTTAGTTTAGAACAATTTAAAAATATAACATGCAACGTTTTGGAGCAAGTGTGCTTGAACATGTATTGTGAATATTACATTTTTAAACTTACAGTGTTATGGATGTTAGAAAAAAGTGGAATAAATTAAAAACAAAAGTTTATAGGAAGAAATGTAATTTTTTTTTATTTAAAAGCTTTTTGATATTTGAAGGCTTAAAGTTGATTTCACGTTAGGTCTTACAGGACACACATGAGGATTTTTATTTTTGCAGTACCCCAACACACTTAAAAACACATTTGTTTTAACTTTAAATTGATTAAGGCTTTTTATTATTTCGGTGTTAACTATTATTGCTGACTATTAGTTCGGTATGACCGGTATGCGTCTTTAATTATCAAGGCTTGTTTATTTTTTATTCTCAAATATCTCTTTAAAAAATTAATATCAGGTTTTTCAACAAGAAATTTGGTTTTTTAACTGTGGCAACACTAACAACATGATGGTTATGACATTTAGTTTTTTAACATATTCGCATTGTCAATTGTTACAATTAATTAAATTTCGCACGAAAACCCCATTAAAATAATCAAAATTTACTAAAATTCTGTTAATGTTACATTTCGCAAAATTCGTGATATTTTCCAACAACATAAACGTCCTTCGTCTGAGACCACTATTAAAAATTTGGGCATTAAACGTGAGTTGACAAACTCGATACAATATGTGCGAACACCAATGCGTATTCAACCGAGTCGTTCAAATGAAAACATCACAGCCAAGAGCCACAGTGTTGAAGCAGATTCAAATTTGTCAATTCCGCTACGTTCTCAACAATTAGGGTGATCCAAAACCACCATATGGCCAATTTTGCATAAGTATTTGACTTTGAAGACTTACAAGGTTCAACTGGTGCAGGATTTGAAGCCGGTCGAGCATTCACATCGCCGTAGATTTGCTCAATTCATTCAGGAACAACCGACTGATTTTTCTGAACAAATCATTTTCACAGACGAAGCCATTTCCAACGAGCAAAAATGTCACATCTGGGCTTCTGCAAATCTTAGAGGGAGCCTTTGCATACTCAATATTTCACTGTATTGCGCGCTATATGGTCTAACGGCTTGATTGGCGTTTTTTTTTGTTGGCTGCTAATTAGCTAACGGCCAATGGACCACGCTATCCCGAAATGCTAACAACTCAAATTTGGCCAATTACTGACTTGTGGTTTCAACAGGACGGTGCCACACGACACACAATCATTGAAACGATCAATTTATTGCAAACCAAATTTTCCGATCGCATAATTTCACGACAATCAACAGTTAAGTGACCAGCAAGATTAGTTTTTGTGTGACTATGTTATGGACAGAGTCTATGCGAAGCCAATTGAATTGATTTTAGCCTTAAAACTCAAAATCCGTAATGTGATTCAGGAAATAGGCCCGTCATTTTTCTAAAAAGTGATTACAAACTTTGAAAATTCGACTTCTGTAAGCGTGGTCGTGGTGGACATTTGCCAGATATCATTTTTCATTCATAATTGCAGAAATTTCTTATCAAAAAACATTTTACTTAAAAAAAATTTATGGCATAATAATAAAAGGTGTTTTTTTAAGCTAGATAGAACTTTAAATTGTAAAAAGTAACACAAAAAATGACAAGTCATTATGAATAGACTCTCGCTTGAACAACGCTACGAAATTATCCAAATTTACTTTGAAAATCAGTCGTCGATTCGCGCAACTTATAGACGACTTCGTCATTTCTATGGCGTACATAATCGTACATCTGAACAAGCCATTCGTCGAACTGTCGATAGATTTCGTACCACATACTCTGTAGAGGATGCAATAACACCAACACGTCGAAGGAATGTGCGTACTGAATATCGCCGCTGTAAACGAAAGTGTGGAAGAAGATCCAAATTTATCAATTCGTCGTCGGTCGCAGAAATTGGGGCTCTGTCCGTCCACTACGTGGAAAATTTTGCGCAAAGATCTCGGCCTACACCCGTATAAGATCCACCTGGTGCAGGAATTGAAGCCACGAGACCATTATATGCGTCGTTCTTTCGCCGATTGGGCTCTAGAGCAGTTGGCAATTGACCCGTTGTTTTATCGCAAAATTGTGTTCAGCGATGAGGCGCATTTTTGGCTTAACGGGTTTGTTAATAAGCAAAATTGTCGCATATGGAGTAAGACCAATCCACAACAGACCCTACAGACTCCATTACATCCAGAAAAATGCACCGTTTGGTGCGGTTTTCACGCTGGTGGCATCATGGGACCTTATTTCTTCAAAAATGAGGCCGGAGCTCGCATTACGGTCAATGGAGATCGTTACCGCACCATGATCAATGATTTTTTGTTTGAAAATATGGATGACATTGATCCGGACGAGATGTGGTTTCAACAGGATGGCGCTACGTGCCATACAGCGAACGTAACCATCGACTTATTGAAATCAAAATTTGGCGATAAGTTGATTTCGAGAAATGGACCTGTCAATTGGCCTCCAAGGTCGTGCGATTTGACACCACTCGCCTATTTCCTGTGGGGCTACGTGAAGTCACTGGTTTATGCTGATAAACCAGCAACAATTGACCCCTTGGAGGACAGCATTGTTCGTGTTATTCGTGACATACGCCCAGCAGTGCTCGAAAAAGTGGCCCAAAATTGAACGTCCAGAATGCGCTTCGTCAAGAACAGCCGCGGTGCCCATATGCCCGAAATCATTTTCAAATGTTAATGTCACGTATTGATCCTTCGAATAAAAAAGAAATTTTGATTACAATTTAATTTTTTGTGTTATTTTTTACAATTTCAAGTTCTATCGGGCTTAAAAAAACACCCTTTATTTAAGCCAAGGAAAAAAACACATTAATAATTTCGAACCACTGTGCTTATATTTTCCCTTATTTACAAATAATTGTGTATATGTCAAGTAGTGAAATATTGTCGACATTTAACACATAAACATGGTATGTGTGTATGTGTTTGTATTAAAATATATATACACATATGCAATGTACCTTAATATATGTAAGTGTTTTAACAAGTACAAATATTTCTAACTTAAGATTGTTTTTGAGTTAGAAAACAACAAAAAAAAACTGCTAAACACATTTGAAATAAATTGTATAAAAATATTAACTTTTACGTAATTTAATCCTAAATACCCCCTAAGTTCCTGGTTAGAATATTAATAAAACAAAAATATACTGGGTAAAAGCTGGCTTTGGAAAATTTATTTAAATAGTTTTATTAAAACGTTTAAAGGCTGAATTTAAAATAAAAATTGTGTGATTAAAATATAAAACTAAATGAACCAGCGGGTATATCTGGTAGGCAGTTTGTTCTATATAAAAGTGTTCAAACATTGTAATGTTTGCAATACTCTCTTACACATACAACCGTATATGTACATTACTTGTATAATAATCAAATAATAGAAAACAGGAAACACACACACACTATAAAAAAATTAACACATCAGGAGGAGCAAAAGGGAAAGAATATTTTAAAAACTTTATTTAAAAGAACATAAAAGTTTGTTTTAAAATAATAGAGAAAGAAGCTATGTGTTCCAATTCCTTTTCAGCTGTTGCATTTAATTTATTCTTATTTATTCTTAAATTATTAAGTATAAAAAAAATTTTCATTCAAAAATCAAAGCTTTATGGAAAAATTTTACATATTTTTCTTTAAAATATTTATGGAATATGCAAAATAAAAGTTTCGTTACCAAAATGAAGCACTATACGATTTATTTTTTTTTTTAAATGCACTGAATTTTAATATTCAAATGAACTTTGTGTTATGTCAAAGGCATAAAAAAGGAAAAACATAATTTATGCCTGCAACCAAAGCACACATTCAGTTGAGCGAAGAGTATAAATTAAAGTAGTAATAGAATGAAAATTTCTTTTATTTCATTAGTATCTAAGGACTTTATTTACAGGATGATTTTTTTAATAAATTCTAGATCATAGATGTTTTGTTGTTGGCCAAAGAAGTTAAAAAAAAAACAAGTGAGCATTTTATACCACCAAAAGGATATTGCTTAGATACAAATAACTTACCCTATTCTGCAACTTATTTTATTCGTTTTATTTACACACAATATATTTGACCTAAAATAGCAAAAAAAAAAAAAAAAATTAAATCAACATTCTGATATAGAAATGCATAAATAAATGCACAAAATACAAAATTTATTTATGAAACCATTTTAATATTGATTTATAAACTATAATCTCTTTTAATATAGATTTAAATATTCTTTCTCTCCACCGAGTTAAATGTATTACTGTGGGGTAATTCATATCCATATGATAATTTTCCTGCTGCTCAAATAACTCATCAATGGAATTTTCACCAAATTTTGTTTAGAAAATTCAAGAGTTTTATACCTCAAGCAAAATTGATTAAATAAGAATTTTATTTAAACAATACAGCAATAAGACAACAAAACTCAAAAATAGTATTATATCAGTAAGCACTTCAATTTTACTACATAAAGCTTGTAACGCTAAAAGTCCCGCTGCTCGTTTTTAGTGACACAGGCAAAGTCGAATGGATTATCATTCTATTCTACTTACACCTTTTTTATATTCTGTAATTATCTTTATAATTTTAAGGCGAATGAATTGTTATTTTATTTTATACTAATTTTTATTTTATATTTTTTATTTATTTTTATTTATAATTAGACTTATAGTTTTGTATTTTAAATTTTTTGGCAGCACAGTGGGTAGCGCCATCTTTACGTGATGGTGCAACTGGCGGCTAGTAATGAACCCACCCACCAGCTGTTTTATATATCAGCTGCGAAGACGATGTATGTGTGTGTGTGTAGTTAGCTGTGGCGTTAAATAGGTATATAAAGCAGAACTTTATGAACAGAACTTAGTTGGTGGGCAGTCGGCCGACAGTTGACAGGCAAATACTGTGAAGTCACAAATTGGGCAGTGGTGTTTACCCAGCCTGGTTTGTGCTTATAGTCGCTACGGGCAGTGGCGAGAGCTGCATTTAATTATGTTCTAGTGGTTATTACGCTTCACAATTTTCATTAACCTGGCTATTTTCCTCGTCCACTAACTTTGGACATGTGGTGTCTAGCCCAGAGATATCTCCGCACATCATTGCACGGTACATGAAGCAAAGAGGCAAATAAAGGTTGAGGATTTATATGAAATTAACCAGCCGCCTTTTAAATCAACACGACCTTGGACGTAGTGGAGTATACCCCAGCAACCAGGGAAACCGTGTCGTTACAGGCTTTCCTTTAGAATCTATTCATATGTATTTTGAATTATTATTTCAAAATTTATTTAATATTTTTTTATGAGAATATCATAAAAAATTTAAGTTTCAAGAATCAAGCACAAATTAAGGTAAATTAATATAAAATGAATTCCAAATATTAAAATTGCTTATTTCAATTCGTTGTACACTTTGTGGTATGGCAAAAAATATTTTATAAATATTTATATTTTTTCTTTATTTTTCAAATTAAATGGCTTACAAAAGGTAATACACAAATTTAAAAATTGTATCTACAAAATGCAAATGCGGTACGTAATACCTTGTAAGAACTTGTCGAAAAACACGCGACCCATTTCTTTGACATCAAAGATCTTTATACCTTAACACCAACTCAAAAAACCTTAGTTATCGTACGCGACACACTAGACAATTTATACATCATTATACATACATTCCAGCGCTTTATACATCACCGAAATTATAGATATTCGAAAGATGATAATAAAATAGAACTATTTTAGATTTAATAAACACTTTTATAAATTAATTGATGGACTCGGCATGAGAAACCCAACTTTTGCAATCTTTATCGAAATTTTCATGCAACATCGTGAATTGCTACATATAAAGACACTAATGAAAAACACAGAATAACTTATTAACTCATTACTATAGATACATAGATGACATCATATATATCTTCGAACAAAACAACGCCGAACAAATTCTAGCAGCACAATCCATAATAACATTACATACACAACGGAAAAAGAAGAAGACAGAAATTTGCATTAAATAACAAGAGAACTAATTGTCTAACATTTGACATCTATAAAAAACTAACTACAACGGACGCTAGCATCCCAAAAACCTGAACACAATTTATACCACAGCCCACTACTATCGGCAAACTTCTCAGACAATACACCCCTGAAAACAGAAATAAAGAAGAAAAAGTGACAACAGATAGAACACGACGGCACACTTTCACTTACACACGACCTAAAATATATGTGGGGACGACTAATGACGGACTTAAGACAAGAAGCGGCAACACTTACTGAAGTGCAACGCGACATGGTTTGACGAGTGACTTAAACGGACGAGTAACAAGTAGGCGATAGAATGCGTGACAATGACCAACAACTGAATTTGGACAGCCGAGAGATTACCTATTTACTTTTGATGGGCACCCTACATGTATAGATATGACCTTAATAAAAAAAAAAATACCTAAACCCGAACACTGACTCAACAGTGCCATTTAGAACACGGCTTGAGAATGATGTCTTCACAACGAGGGCGCTCGGCGTTTATACCGAACACACAGCTAGCAAAGACGGAAAGAAATGAAAACAGAATTAAAAATATATCTAAAGTTAATAGGCACACCCTATCTCTATCTCTCCCTCTCTCTATTTTTATCAAAAGTAACAGCTCTTGCAGCATAGCAAGCACTGTAAGCACATAAAAAAGGGTAAAAATAAAATAATTTCGAATAAAAAACCCCCATTAGTTGTTATTGTTGTTTTTTAAGAAAATAATAACAAATGATTATTTTATTGCGTTCAATTGAATTCTCTGAAAATACGATGCACAGCAAAATCAAAAATAATTCATATCATACAAAAAATATACCATCATATGTATATGTGTGTATGCGTTATTGAATAACATTAAAAAAAATATATATAATTACGTTTTTTGTGAACCAGCACTTAATGTATGACTCCTACTCATGCAACGCATTGTACTAAGAACTATGAAATTAGGTTATGGAGAGGAGGAAAGAAGGAATAGTATTTGTGGACATTCGATTTGAATTTGCCTACATTGAAATTGCCTGAAAAGAATTCATTCTACTGTTCGAGCAACTGTCGAGATCTTCGATGCATGCTTACGCATACCCCCGTGTTGGAAAATGATGCTGCATCTCTTTCTATGAGTGACATAAGTATTAAGGAATCAGAAGTTCTTGATGTTCTTGGCATGCAATTTCTGTGTGATATTCAATGCACATTTTTCAGGCTTCTAAAGAACCTTTCAAGTACTTCGGTTTCCTAAATCCGCATAAGAAATACTTCACTCCATCCAATGTTTGTATTATTTATAATACTTATATCCGTCCAAAAATGGAATATAGACGCCATGTATGGGCCGGCGCCCCAAAGTCTATTTTGGAGTTACTCGACCTCGTACAGGAGAGGACTAAGAGGCTCATTAGGGACATTAGGGTGCCCTGCATTGATTTTAAAATTAGGGAACTTGTCTCTGTTACTCGCACCTTTTTGCGTTTAACTCGATTTCCGTGGAGAGTGCATCCATTTGTGGTTGATTGTCCAGTGAATCGTACTACGCGTTAAGGAAATATTTATTTTTTTAAGCAAAATGGTTCGTATGTAGAATGAACTCCCTTCACTGCTGTCACTCTCAATGTAGAAAATTTCATATCTAATGTCCACAAATACCACCACTCGCTCTTTCCTCCCCCGATAACCTAAATGCATATTTCTGGTACAAAATACTATACATAAACAAACTTATATTTTAATTAATAGAAATTTGTCATTCGGGAGATGCTGTAGATATTAAAATCACAGTGTTATACTCATAATTAATCTTCTTTTATTTATTAAGGTATTATTTAAGAGCTTAAAAGATATTATTATAAATATTTAATCCTTTTTCATAGTCAAAATGTTTTCTGATTTAAAGTGAAATATCTAAAAGAAAATTAAATTCATAAAATTTAAAACAATACAGTTTTATCGAATGTTAAAAACAATATAAAAAATTAAAATTAATTATATAATTAATATAATATCCTCAATTTTATCATTTTTGAAAACACAAAGTAACGTAATCACTTAATTGAAAAGAAATAAAAAAATTTTTTTTTAAATAGAACCCTTTTACGAAACTTTTGGTAATTATTTTCTTCCTTTTTGAGAAGGTAATTAAGTCAGTTGAATAATTTTAAGGGTTTTAATAAAAGGTTTTTCAACAAGAATGTTATTTTCTAGAACATTTTACATTTTTAAAACAACTTACATTAATATTGTGACGTTTATACGTTTTATAAACGTTTTATTGTGAGTTCTTTATTGCAAAATAAATAACGCTAGTTTTTAGAGTTTTTTAATTATTAACAAGTTTATTTACTTAAACTACACATAGTTGATACTACAGAAAAATTTACTTAAGATGCACGTCTTTAGTTTATGAGGTTTATTTTTACACTGATTGACTATCCACTCAGACGATGCCCTTTTATATTTGTCCATTAAAAGTCTAGAAAATTTAAGAATTTTCTACTCCCTTTGTATCACATTTTGTTGTTGTAAGTTGCTTATTCAATGTATAGGCGCCTGTTTCGTGTAGAAAAAGTTTCTTAGAAAACTACGCAAATGGTAAACAGCATACATGTTTGTTGTTGTCTTGCGCTTATAAAATTTCTACGGAGCTAGTAAACAGAAATGTGTTTTTGTCTTGTATGCCACGCAGTTAGTAAACGGCATAACAAATTGTTGTTGTTTGCGTTTATAAAATTTCTACGCAGTTTGTAACTAGAAATTTTGTTGTTGTACAATAAGTTTTCTTAGCAAGCTACGCAGTTCGTAAACAACATATCTAGCAGTTCGCTTTAATGCTTAATTATTTTATTTTAAAACACATCCGTAACAATATGATTCAAATTTTTAATATATTACGAAGAGAAAAGTTCGGCAATTATGAATTAAATATGATATCCGGCAAGTATCCACCACGAGGACGCTGACAAATGGCGATTCTTTCATAAAAGTTTTTAATCATTTTGGCGGTCCTATTTCGTTAATCACGTCATGGATTTTGAATTTTAAAGCTTAAGCCGATTCGATCCGTTCCGTATAGACTCTGTCTTTAATATAGCCCCACAAAAAATAGTCCAGTGAAATCAAATCACATGATCTGGCTAGCCACTTAATCACTGATTATCGTGATATTATACGAATGGGAAATTTGGTTTGCAATAAATTGATTCGTTTCGTTGGCTCTGTGACATGTAGCCAGTAATATCCTCGTTGTCAATAATAGACCAAAATTGAGTTGTTAGCATCTCGCGGTAGCTTTATTCATTGACCGTTACCACTTTTCTACCCTAATCTTTGAAAAAAAAACGGCCCAGTCACGCCTCAAGTCAACCTAGCGCACCATACAGTGACACATTGAGCACTAAAAAGTTCTGACAAGCAAAAATTGGATTCGTCTGAAAAAATTAGTTTTTTCAGAAAAACCAGCCAATCTACGGCGATATGAATGGTTGGTCGAATCAATTCCTGCACCACATCGTAACGCAAAATTCGCCATGCGGCGATATCCCCAATTGTTTAGAACGTCGAAGAATTTTTAAATTTGGATCTGCTTCAACACTGTGACTCACGGCTGTAATGTTAAATGACCTGGTCGAACACGCGTTGTTGTTCGAGCATTTTATATCGAGCGTGTCGACTCAAATTTAACAACTAAGTTCTTAATAGCAAACTCAGATGGACGTTTATGTTGTCCGAAAATATCCCAAATTTTACGACATAAATCTTAAACAAAACCACCGTATTCGTAGCAGATTTTAATTATTATAAATTATAAAAAAATTAATTTTTAATAGTTATAGTTTTTTGATCTTTTTAATATTTTTTAGTAGCTAATTGTAAAGCACTAGGTCATTTTTTAATAAAAAATTTTTAAAAATGATGTGGCGAAATATCGAAAAAATAATAAAATATAAAAGTTTTTAAAAATTTTATTAAAAAATTACCTAGTGATTTATAATTAACTACTAAAAAATATTAAAAAGGTCAAAAAAAATTATTTTTTTATAATTTATAATAATTAAAATCTGCTACGAATACGGTGGTTTTGTTTAAGATTTATGTCGTAAAATTTGGGATATTTTCGGACAACATAAACGTCCATCTGAGTTTGCTATTAAGAACTTAGTTGTTAAATTTGAGTCGACACGCTCGATATAAAATGCTCGAACAACAACGCGTGTTCGACCAGATCATTCAACATCACGGCTTTGATGTATTAATCTTTTAAATGGTCTTTTTAAATAAAATTTTAACGATTTATTTTTTCGATATTTCGCTTTCCTGTGGAAAGCTGCTTCAGGAAATTATTTTTTATATTTTACAAAAACAAAAAATTAATTAATTAAATTAATTAATTAAAGCAGCTTTCCACAGGAAAGCGAAATATCGAAAAAAAAATCGCTAAAATTTAATTTAAAAAGACCATTTAAAAGATTAATACATATTTAATAAAAATAAATAAAAAAGAATAAAACTGAAAATAATATTCATTATAAATTTAAAAATAACTTCAAATAGCATATGCTATAAAAAAACACTTGTTTAAATCACTGGTTTAAAAAGCAAAATTAAATATTTTGACTTGCCAACTTATAAACCACCTTCCCATAAAAAGAGAGTGGTATACAGATATACCAAATAAAAGAAATATACGTAAAGAGAGAGTGAGAAAGTATCCCGGAATAAAATAATACTCAATAATACTATAACTCAATAAAAATCACTTAATAGTTTAAACGTTTTATGAAAAAGCTCTAAAACATTAAATTAAAATCTCCCAAAAAATTTTTTAAATCTTTTGCTTGGCACACCTTCACATTTAAATGCCAAGGCAATGCACAAACAGAAAGTCATATTAGTATAACTTTAGCTAGGATTTATACACTTAACTCATACGAACTAACTCATACTGAAACTCATATCCTTGTATCCATGCACCATTAAAATGACTTTTAGCTTTATTTATTAGAGAATTTTACTTTAAACAGATATAAAATAAAAAAAAAATTACTAAAAACTTCTCTCTATAGTTTTTCATTCTGTTTAAGCATTTTAATGATGCAGAACTATAAATATTGGTATGAAAAGTAATAAAGTAAAGATAACTAACTATTTTTTTAAAATAATAGTCTGAAAACAGAAACCATTAAACTATTAAAGAAAAATATCAGAATTAAGAATAAAATAAAAAAAGAAATTAAAACAACAAATATTAAGAATAAGCACAGTGGCTAAAATAAAAGCAAATGGTTTTAATAGATTTCAAAATAAAAATAAAGTACGCACCCTATAATCGTATACACTCAGCATAAACTACGTTTTATTAAAATATTTATTAAGCGAAATGTAGTGAATTTTGGTAAAGAAGCTAACTTATCTAACAGTAATCAAACGTTGTCCACTTTGGGACACCCAATGCTGTATATCACCCAAGGTTGTCTGAGGTACTAGCAGAAAATGTTTAACTTATCGAAATAACCAACACATAACAAATATTAAATTTATAAAGATCAAAGAACGTAATTTCATTTGCAAAGATTATTCATTTGAGGTTAGGAAATGAATTGGCTTAAGACACCCATGTTTTTAGAGAACTGCAGTTTTATTGATACCAATTTATAATATATAAAATATAAGAATTAATAATAGAGTAAGATGTCGGGTAAGCACTTACCTCTAGCATGTCGGCAGACACATTTTGCAACAAAGCTGCGCTATCACAGCAGTGCTGAATTTCATCTTTCAGAGTGTCAGTTGTTTGTGGGTTGTTCACGTAAACCCGGTTAAATCACAAGAATGAGGCGGCCAATTGACTTCATCAAATCGGAAAATTATTCGACCGGGAAATTGATCATACAATAACTGAAATGTTTGAGTAGCTGTGTGGCTTATGGCACCTTCGTACTAAAAATATCGGCTACTAATGTCAACATTAGCTTTGCTAATTTTCGAAAAAAATACGGACTGATGTTGTCATCTGATCATACACCCTACCATTACCATACCATTCTGATTTAGTGGATTTTCGAGGACTGTTTGTGAATTTTGTGGACCCAATATACGACAATTTTGTTTATTTACATCACCGCCCAATTGAAAAATAGCCTCAACAGTAGATATTATGTTGAAAAATGCGTTGTTTTCTTTTAGTTTTTCAAACAGTTAATTCACGAACGTTCGGCGGAAACAGTGATCGGATGACTTTGATTTTTGACCAAGTTTAATTTACAAGCAAGAAGATGAAGATCTTTACGCAAAATGTTGCGCAAACTGCCTTTAATGGTGTCCAATTGTTACGAACTCATGTTCCACGCTCGTCCTCAATCAACACTTCACACAACCCCTTTTTGTTTGCGTCACTACGACCACTACGAACGCCTTGTTTTGTCAGCAATAATATTGTGAGCCGAGAATTCAGCAATTAAAAGATTAAGAGCGGCCTCAGAAGAATCCTGACTGCGAAGAAAAGCTGCTGCTCCGGTAACACAGAGAAATTTTTCACTATTTTGAAATTCTTATCTAGAGGTGTATCATTTAATTTACAACTGACTACTGAATATATTTATGTCAATTCTTAACATTCAATCATTTGACAATTTACTAACCTAACCCCAAATTTGCCCACCCTTTATTTCCTAATTAAATAAAATAATTTATTTTCTCTCTGTTATCAAGTATAAAAATTTTGAATCTGATAATGAGCCGACAATAAGTAATAATGTTTGCAATTTTCTTTTCTACTTTTTCTACCACCTCTTACCAACTATCAGAGATGCCATATCGGGCTATATCAATACCATTTCTTAATGAATCAATAGTTTTGAGCTGTTTAAAAAAGCTTAAATTTTCAATATGAACCGGATGGTATTCCGAGTTGGATACTTAACAAATGTGATATGGCACTATCCAAACAGTAATCTTCAGTATTCGTGATATGATTTACATCTACGCCTGGCAGTGAGCCTTAATCAGATGGTGGTCAGACCGCTGTGAGTGAAAAGCAGCGCCACTCATGCCCTAGGAGGCTGAAGTCTAATTCTAGCAACAGGTCCTTCCTCGTAGCAATTTCGATGATTCCAGAGCAGGGCTGCAAACCACCACTCCTTGCTGAAGAGCTGGAGACTATCCAACTCCTGTCCAGAACACATGTCTAGCATGTTCACTGGATCTAGGATCATTCCACCAGGTAAGTGTTATTAAAAGTGAAATGATCCTGGCCACCATATAAAACTGACCTGTTATGCGGCCGCGAAACCACAACCACCACGATACTCCCAAAAGGGCCAACCTCAATAATCAGCCAGAGAACAGCTAAATGCCTAAAGAGACTCTGAGGGCTACTGATTCCCGTGGAAATAACGTGGAGCTTCCAGTTGTACCCCTGCTGACTTCAGGGGACTGGGCTCCCTTATACCCCCAGTTGCACAGGTCTAGCTAGTCGAAGTTCTATAAAGACCGATAAATGTGCTCCCGGGGGGTGAATCTTCAGTATAAAGATATTTGGGTATTTTCCTAAAATATGGAAGGATTCTTTATTATTCCATTATTCATATCTGGTAAACTTATTGCTAAACTTAGCGCTATAACATAAATTGTTGAGAAAATTTTTACTGCTTCGATTATTTGTTTAACGTAAACAAACTGATATTATTTACACTAACTTTAGTAAGTAATTTAATAAGGTCAACCACCAACTTCTGCTAAGGAAACTTAACCTTATGGGATTCACAAGCAATTTACTTATGTGGATTAATTCATTTCTTTCAAAAAATTCATTTCTTTCTTTGTTTTAACACACTTAATTCCAAAGAAATTATTCTTCCATCTGGTATACCGCAAGGTGGCCTATATTAGTTTCCATGTTTACAAACCAAATTTGACGCGGAATGGCGTAAAATCATATCCAATTAATTGACGATCACTTACAATAAGCCTAAAATGCAAAGTTTATTCAGTAATATCACAATATTCTCCGCTAAACTGATAGTAAATTTTTATAATGGATATAATTTTTATCTTTGTCGCTTTATAATATGGAACTGTGTACAAAACACTTTTCAATTTTAAATATTTAGTCTTACAACGGCTATAGTAATAAGTCTTCTGTTAAAATTTCAAAAGAGTATCTTAACGGTTTTTCAGCAAGAAGTTTGTTTTCTAAAATAAAACAAAAAATTTAGATTAAGACGATTTAAACTTTTATTGTTTTATGTAGAGAAAAGTGTCACGGCAGATATCATTTTTCATTCATATCTGCCGTGAAATCGCTGACAGATGTCGATTTTTTCATAAAGTTTTTAATCACTTTTGGGCAAAATGGTGGTACTTTTTCTTTAATCACATCGCGGATTTTGGGTTTAAGTCTGAAATCGATTTTTGGCTACGTACAGACTCTATTCTTTAACTTAGCCCTACAAGAAACAGGGGAAAAAGTCAAATTGTCAACATACTATTCATGCAATATGCAATGATTTTTTGAAATTTTAGACTAAATGGTACAATCAAATCAAAAAGAATTACTCCGATCTGACTGCTAGTTTTTTTATAGCCGTCTCAAGCTCAGTACTTGTATGTTTTACTGAACCAACTTAATTTAAACTTAAAAATTTCAAAACGAATATTATTTTATTATTTTTATTTAAAGTAGGATATTTCAGTATAATAAAATTGAAAAATAAACTCTGCAGAGACTTCAGTTTTTTTTTTTGTTGTTTGTTTATTTTTATGAACATATAACAAAAATTCCTTTTTTCTCCAAACATTTAGACCTGCAATTTTATCTTTACTTTCCTGCAGCTGAAAATCAACGCTAATATATTGCCTCATATCTCTTTTTACATTTTTAATCAATTTCAAGTGCCACCAAGTGCCACCTCTCAATTTGTTGCATTACACAGTACAACATTTTTCAGCTGATTGATTTGCAACTCAATTCTGATAATGCCCTTTAGTTTAAGAAGAACCACTAGTCGGATTTTACTAAAACAAATTTAGAAAAATTAAGAATTACAAGTACTTTCATCAGTTTGCACAACGTTTTGCTACATAAGCAAGAGTTTCGAAGTTATAAATAAATGTATAAAGAAAAAAAATATTTTTTGGCTACAGATTTATTTTTTTTTTATTTAATTCATAAAAAATCCAAAACGGTAAAAAAAGTGTCAAATCCTATTACATTCGCGTAAAGACGTATAATCTATTAACAAAATGAGACATATCTCATGAAAATCGATGAACGCGTTTCGCTTTTATGAACAATTAAGTAGAGGTATAAATTTAAAAAATTTGTTCGATATATAAACAAATTTCTCATTTATATACGACATCAGTTGTACCACTTAAATTATCATTAAGTGATGACATAAATAAATTAGTATGGAACAACAATTAACTTTCTTCCATACAGTATTGTAGAACACTACAGTTTGCATACGTTAAAGAGATACCTCAAGTTATACGAGAAGAAAAGAGAAGAGTCGATGAGGAGTTACCTCAACTAAAAGAATTTGAGTTAACAGTGAATAATCGCAACTTTAGAGTAAAACATGATTTATATTTTACAATGATTGACGGCAAGACAGCACAATCACTAACAGAAACACCAGCTGCATCTTCTTGTCTTGTCTCATTTGTGGAGCCACAACATCCAAGATGAATAAAATCGAAATAGTTCAAGCTATTCCCGTAAATAAACAAGCAATTTGGTATGTTACCGCTTCGTGCGCGTATTAAGCTGATGGAGTGTCTTTTGCATGTGGCTTATAATACTGAATTTAAACGTGGGACAGTCCACTCAAAAGAAGCCCAAAAATGTTTGAAAAAGCGTAAACTTGGAGAGAAAATTAAAATACAGGTTAGCAACCTGTTAAGTAAGGCTCTGGTACGACTAATTCAAAAAGTCATTTAAATTTGTTTGTTAGTTATGGCTTTTTACATTGCAGGTAACGATCGACATTTCTCTAACTTTCTTTATTTTGATTACTTTTGTGTATTACTATATAAATAAAACTAAATATATGAGGAAATCGCTACATTTTTCGACAAATATAATTTTTTCCTCACCTCCATACAAAAATCCCCAGTGTGCGTCGTCATTTGTCCGTTACCTTATTTGCAGCCTCATCTTCAAAAAAAAAAAAAAAGGTATCCCGACCACATAGCGCACCATACAGTGATACGTTGAGCATGCAAAAATAATCGCTCTAGGATTTTTAGAAGCCCAAATGCAGCGATTTTATTTAGTGACATACCCTGACAAGTTAAAATGGGTTTCGTCTTAAAAAAATTATTTAAAAAAAAAAACTAGCTGGTTGTCCTGAATAAGTAGATCCAGGATCGTTTTCAATTACTGTAACAGTTGAACCTTGTAAGCCTTCATAATACGCCATGTGGTTGTTTTGGATAACGTCGATGAATTGACAAATTTGCATATGCTTCAGCACCGTTGCTCACCCGATCGAACACTAGTTGGTGTTTGCACATTTTGTATCGAGAGCGTCGACTCAAATTTAGCAACCAAATTCTTAATAACGGTCACAGATGGACGATTACGTTGTCCGAAAATATCACGAATGTTACGAAATGTAACTTTAACAGAATAACCATTGTCGTTGTGGACTTTAATTATTTTAATGCGATTTTCGTGCAAAATTAAATTCATTGTAACAATTGCCAATGCAAATAACTAAATGTCAAAACAATTATGTTGTTGATGTTATCACAATTAAAAATCAAACTTTTTGTTAAAAAAACCCTACATTATGCTTTCACTGATACAGAGGGCTGTGACGAATTATCGGAAATCATAGCAAAACCAATTGGGCGACATGTTTACCCTTTTGGGTATGGAGACCATTAAAACTTTCAAACTTTAAAATCCCAGGAGTTCAAATTACTATTGACGAAAAATAATTCACATTTTTTTTTAATAAAAATTTCAAATTTCCTCGCACAATTTGCACTAATATTTTTTTTAAATATTTCCCTACAAAAATATCATCAAGCGATAAAAGTATGTTAAATAAATTTCATAATACGAACATTTTCTTATTTGCTTTTCACATTTATTCCTTGTTAGCAATTCAATTTGTCACATTGTTATAACTTTAATGCTATAAGATGTATAATTTATTATTTTTTTTTGTGCGAAAGAAAACATTAAACAAGAAAGAAATATAAGAATATGCTAATTATGTTAAGAGCACAGACATTTATGCTCAGAAATAATTATAATGAAAAGATATAGAGGAAACAAAATTTTTGTTATTTGAAGAAACAAAAAAAAAACGTTATGCAGCTAAAAGAAATTTAAAATATATTTTTTTACCTGGTGTTTTTAAGGAACAAAGGAACAAGAATTATAAATAACAAAATTATATTTTGCGCAAAATAAAAAAAAAAACTTTATAATTAACTTTTATTAAATGTTTTAGTTCTTTATTCTATATTTTATTTCAAAAATTAGTATAACTTTCTTTAGCTGTTTATTTATTTTTTTATGTTGTTAAGTTTTTTTCTCAATAAAAAATAAACATTTTAAAACAAAGTTCAGTTTAGTTTAGTCGAAAGTTATAATCAAAAATTGTAAAAATAAAGCACGTTTTCACTAAAGAACTAAAATCAAACTGACCGCAAAACTATTTAATTCTAAACCTTTGGGTTCTCAAAGTTTACTTTGTTTTCTTATTTTATTTTATTATTATTTCGATTTTGTTGGTCGCTTGTAGCACAACTTAAAAAACTGTGAACATTCATATGAAAAAAATGTATTAAAGTCTACTAAGGGGAGGCAGAGGAAAAGGGGTGGCACATATTTTATTATTATTGTTTAGTTGCACTCATTTTAATTTGGTGGTAACAACGATTGGTAACACAAACACTCTTTAACTTGTCGCTCCAAATTTCCTTGTTATAAAAACAGAACTCCTTAATATGCGTTCAACAGGGTCTAAACAATACGAGTCGAAACCATTAAAAAAGAAAAAGAAGAAGAAAAAAATACAAATAAAACTAGCATTAATAAATGAAAGTGAGAAAGTAAAATCTAGTTGCCACATTTTACATACTTTTTGGTTTTATACGTTTATTTTTACTTGGCCGACATTGCGACACAGACGATTTTTTATTACATTCTCAAATAGCAGCAACACGAACAACAACAACAATCAAAATTATTCAAGAAAATCTAGTAAGAGAATAATAAAAAAAATATGTAAAAAAGGAAGTTGACCTCAATTCCAAACATTAAAGTTCAAAATAAAACAAGTAAAAAACCCAGAAAATACAAAACCCAGAATACAAAGTACAAGCATTGTACTACTTTCTTGAGTTGAATGGCTGAATAGTTGACGGGTTGGTATGCGGGCCACATATATTCAGCACAATGCCAACCAACATCATATACACAAAAACACAATACCTCAAAATGCAAACATTTTGTTACTTTAACAAGCAAAGTATTTATTTAATGGCATAAAATATTCTACTTCTACCACTAACGTCTGATATTGAAAGTTTTGCATCCTCAGGTTTGGCTTCACACTCAAGTGTATATAAAAAGGATCAAACTGCAATTGCTTTTTTAAACACGTTACTCACGAATTAATTTATATTTCTCCAAAAAGTACTTCACATAAAAAGAGATTTTTTTTAAATTAAAATTTTAGCACCATTTAGTAGAATAAATTTTCAGAAAGGATTGATTTTTTAAATAAAATCAATTTTAAAACGTTTATTTTTATAAAAATAACGCTGACTCTTCAAACAATATTAAAACATTTAAAAATTAATGTGAAAGCATAACAGCTCGAGTTATAAACCAGACAACATAACGTAATTTTGCTTTCACAAGTAAAACTGGGCTTCGAAATGTTTTTTTCCAGAAAAACCAGCCAATTGTACCTGAATGAATTAAGCGACTCTACGGCGCACACTGGGGATTTTTGTATGGAGGTGAAAAAAAAAATATATTTGTCAAAAAATGTAATGATTTTATCACAAATTGAGTTTTATTTATATAGTAATACACAAAAGTAATCAAAATAAAGAAAGTTAGAGAAATGTCGATCGCTACCTGCAATGTAAAAAGCCATAACTAACAAATAATATTTAAATGTTTTTTTTTTTTTAATTTTTAATTTATTATTTATTTTAATTCTATTTTTAATTTATTATTTTAAAAGGGCCTTAACTTCGTCGCTTATAACACTATGCTTTTTCTGGCTAAATGAAGGCGTCAAATGTGAAATCATGGGATCTGATATTACCATCATTCGGTGCGTAATATTATTTTCGTTTGTTGCAATTCGACTGCATTTTCTGGAGTGTCTAAGGCGATATTTTTTATAGTCTTTGTTACGACATTCCTGAGCCTCTTCGGATAGAAGGCCTACAGGAAAAATACACTTTTTAAATATATCCTTGCCATGAGTGAGAATTTTGTGAAGTGTAGGTGGGGGATATTGTACCAATCGTACAGTGCAACAAATTCTTTTGCCATCTCCAAACAAAAATCACCAAATTGTTTTGGATCTACTACCTCGGCGATTGTTATAGTTTCAAGAATTTTTGAAAACCTCTTGATTATGTTTTCATCTAGACCCGTGATTTCGAAAGTCAATGCAAGATTTGTAAAGAATCTTCATGACGCATTTCCTGAATTAGTTGTACCAGAGCCTTACTTAACAGGTTGATAACCTGTATTTCAACTTTCTCTCTAAGTTTGCGCTTTTTTAAACATTTTTGAGCTTCTTTTGAGTGGGCTGTCCTATGTTTAAATTCAATATTATAAGCCACATGCAAAAGACACTCCATCAGCTTAATACGCGCACGAAGTGGTAACATACCAAATTGCTTGTTCATTTACAGGAATAGCTTAAACTATTTCGATTTTATTGTGGCTCCACAAATGAGACAAGACAAGAAGATGCAGCTGGTGTTTCTGTTAGTGATTTTGCTGTCTTGCCGTCAATCATTGTAAAATATAATTCATGTTTTACTCTAAAGTTGCGATTATTCACTGTTAACTTAAATTCTTTTAGTTGGGATATCTCCTTATCGACTCTTCTCTTTTCTTCTCGTATAACTTGAGGTGTCTCTTTAACGTATGCAAACTGTAGTGTTCTACAATACTGTATGGAAGATTGTTGTTCCATACTAATTTATTTATGTGATCACTTAATGATAATTTAAGTGGTACAACTGATGTCATATATAAATTAGAGTCAGAAATTTGATCATGGGAAAACCTCTGTTAGTATTCGCTTTGACTAAATGCTCCGTCACATCCCCATTTATAGTACATTGTTGGATTTCCGCTTTTAATTTTATTTTTTTCCTTTGCTGACTTGGTCTCTAGAATTCTTTTAGCAGTATGATCCAACAGATTTTGCAGAGGTACACTGCCTGAATTTTCAGTAATAGAAACTACTTGCGAATAACTGTTAGTTTTTTCTTTCGTGTGTTCTTTATGTGGTACGAGAATCATAAATTCATACCCATACTCAATTGTGTATAAAAGCGAAACGCGTTCAACGTTTTCCATGAGTTATCTCTCATTTTATTCATAGGTTATACGACTTTATGTGAAAGTAATAGGACATGACACTTTTATTACCGTTTTGGATTTTTTATTAATTAAATAAAAAAAAACTTAACTCTTTACGCAAAAAATATTTTTTTTTTCTTCATATATTTATTTATAACTTCGAAACTGTTGCTTATGTAGCGAAACGTT
The DNA here is from genome assembly GCA_030448955.1 of Trichopoda pennipes. Lineage (NCBI taxonomy): Eukaryota > Metazoa > Arthropoda > Insecta > Diptera > Tachinidae > Trichopoda > Trichopoda pennipes. The sequence continues at coordinate 17,295,700 of JASKUP010000072.1, forward strand.
ATGTAAACAGATGAAAGTACTTGTAATTCTTGATTTTTAAAAATTTGTTTAAGTAAAATCCGACTAGTGGTTCTTGAGTTATGTTAAACCAAAGGGCCTTATCAGAATTGAGTCGCGAATCAATCAGCTGAAAAATGTTTCACTGTGTAATGCAACAAATTAATAGGTGGCACCTGGTGGCACTTGAAATTGATAAAAAATGTAAAAAGAGATATGAGACAATGTATTAGTAGTGATTTTCAACTGTAGGAAAGTAAAACTTAAGTTGCAGGTCCAAATGTTTGGAGTAAAAAAAGTTTTTTTTATATGTTCATAAAAATAAGCAAACAAAAAAAACTTAAGTCTCTGCAGTGTTTATTTTTTCAATTTTAGTATACTGAAATATCCTACTTAAAATAAACGATAAAAAGAAAAACGTTAGCTCACATAATAAAATATTTGTTTTGAAATTCTTGGGTTTAAATTAAGTTGGTTCAGTAAAACATACAAGTACTGAGCTTGAGACGGCTATAAAAAAACTAGCAGTCTGATCGGAGTAATTCTTTTTGATTTGATTGTACTATTTAGTGTAAAATTTCAAAAAATCATTGAATATTGCATGAATAGTATGTTGACAATTTGACTTTTTTCGCAAAATCCCTAGTGTGTTTTCATTGTTTACATTTTCGCTAACTTCCTTACTTAAACCAAACACAATGGCTTTATAAGAGTTAAGCCATCAAAATAAAAAAGAATAATACAACTTTTCGAAAAAATACGATATATAAGGGCCGCACTAACAAAAGCGTTACAAAATGCGGCCTTTTTAGAAAAAGTACTTTCTAAAGAAAACAATAGTTTAAGTGAAGTTATTTATATCATGTTATCACTTAACTCACAGTGTAGTTTCCTGACAAATATTTACTACATGCATGTATTAGTATTATTTATTTTTTATTTATTTTCATATAGAAATGATTACGATGGCCGCTAAGTAACATGAAATATAAATTTCATTTTCTGAAGCACAACATATCGTGCTTAAGTTAACACTTCTTTTTTTAAACTTGTTAAAGGTTGACTTTAAACGCAGGCACCATGAATGAACATTATTTTAATAAATGGTAAAAGAAAGAGGTGCTATACTTAAGTGTATTGTCTGTGGTTAATATTACAATAACAATACAATAAGTGCCGTCGCAATGTTGCATGTGCGTCCGATAATTTTAATGATAAAAAGAAAATGCGGCGTTTATATTTCTACACCAATTTTGATTTTAAAGTTGGATCAGTCACATCTGTTCTTCTTTACTCTAAAAATTTTAAATCTACAAAATTAAACCTTTTTCTCGCTCGGACCAGCACTCAGGCGATGACCCCTACTCATGCAATGCATTCTACCAGAATTAGAAAATTAGTTTATGGGGAGGAGAAGAGAGGGAGCAGGCATTCGGTTTGAATTTTCTTACATTGAAAATGACAGGAAAGACCTTTGGAGGAAGTTTATTCCACATTCGAACTGTTTCGCTAAAAAGGAAATTTCCCTGTAATGCGTACTGCAATTCACTGACCAATCGACCACAACGAAAATCGAGTCAAACGCAAAAACGTAAGAATTTCGGGAACAAGTTTCCTAAGTTCATTAGAGCACTTACCATTATAGTAACGATAAAACAGGAATATGCAAACTATATTACGTCGATGCTTTTGAGAATCAATAGTGTTGCATACCCTACCATCTCCAATGAGCTTCTTGGTCCTCTCCTGTACGCTGTCGAGTAACTGCAATTTCGACTTTGGGATGCCGGGTCATTCATGAGAGTTGTATTCTATCTTTGGAGTGAAGTATCTCTTACACCGTTTTATAAAACCAGAGCTTTCGATTCCGCAATACCCATATCACCCATAGTAATAGGTGTATCAATATTTTCTAACACAGATCTATGCGGAAGCATGCAACATTGCGCGTTTTATAAAGCTGAATCAACCAAAAATTTGTTTTTAATTTTGTGCGTGATTCACATGCTTTTGAAAAGTATTATTTTGTGGGTTAATCACTCTTTAAAAGTATATTCAGTCATTTTAAATCTAAGATCGATATTTGGATAAAACTCTACATCAATTCGCTAAATTTGGCTCACAATCGATTGCCGAAAGTTCTTCAGCTTCTGTCAATAAATCCATGATTGCATAAATTTTAACCATTAGTATGGCAATTCAAAGACATAACACAAGCAGACATTTTACGTTAATACAAAAAACCTGAAGTTGTCACTTATGGAAACAAACATCTTCTACGCCATAGCTATAAATAACGGCTACAAAACCACTATAATCGATACACTACTTAGACAATGCAACACTAAGAACAGAAATAAAGAAGACAAAGAGACAGCCGATACAACAGGACGGCACACCTTTACTTACACAGGACCAGACATATACAGACTAACTAACCTTTTTCACAACGAAGAAATACTCACAGCATTAAAAAGTGGAAACACCCTCAGACATAATCTCAGAACAACGATAGAAACAAGTGACAAATTTAGTTCCAGCGGGGTATACAGACTTACCTGTACCTGCAAACAAACCTATATAGGGCAAACTGGACGAACGCTAAAAACAAGGTTTACAGAACACATACGCTCATACAAACAGAAAAGAGAAGATTCCAACTTTGCATTACACCTTGACACTCACGGACACACACCAAGGGAAATAGATGAATGTATGACATTACTACAGGCTAGCAAAAAAGGACGAAAGGACTAGACATTCTTGAAAATATGGAAATTTACAAGACAAAAACATTAAACAACGACTTTATAAACGAACAGGTAAACACGACCTCAGACACAATTTTCACACCATTAAAACTACTCATGCAAACGGGCAAACGAAAAACACCCTCAGACGGACACACGTATCTACATAATAGTAAAAGACGGAGGTATCGATAAATTCACTTTGCATACAAATGCCAGGTGGCTGTCATTCTGCTTACCTCAATATATACGAACCTAATAACAGAACTGCCTGAACGCTAAGACTGACTCAGCAGTACTAGCTAAAACGCGGTTTGAGAATGATGCATTCGCATCGAAAGCGATCGCCTTCGACTACAAACCAGCTAGTTAGGACGGAAAATGGCGATATTATTATGCTTTGTATAAGTTTAAAAGAAAATAATTATCACTATAGTAGTAAGCGAAGTGATCCATTGTGTTTTTTTACAAATTACGTAGTTTCTAAGAAATTTTATACACTCAAGACAAGAACATGCTTACTAAAAATTCCAGGAAAAAAGATAAACAACAGAAAACAAGAACAACTAACAGCCAGCCAAATAGCCATCGTAATTGAATGATAATAACAACAACAATGTGGGGCGATGTTAAATTAGAATATTCTTGTATGTGCCAAAGCCGCTTAAAACTATTTAAGCACCATCTGCTGGGTAGTGAACTTAGTTGCGTAAAGAAATAAAGATAATAAATTAACTTTAGATGTTAAGATGGTGTCATAGTATATTTTTGTGTGTATTAAAGTGAATAAATTGTGTAATAGAATTTATAAACTCTAAAGTGTTATTTCATTTTGGAATAATATAACTCTTCCTTTAAGAATTGGTTAATAATATAATATTTTTCAGAAAACCTAAAAATATTTGACATTAATTAAAATGAAAGTTTTTTAAACTGACTGAGAGTTTTTTTAAGGCCAAAAAAAAATTTATAAATGAACCTCATCACTGTATTACCGTTGTAATGGATATTCTCTGAAGCACGCTAGAACTTGCGAGGAGATTAACTGTGAAGCAACTGTAATTTTGGGCTCACCTTTTAACATTTATGATCAATATCTCTAAAAAATCACGATCACATTAATTTAATAAATAATCAAAGGGTTTGCTAAAAAAAACATTTGTGAAGTGAAGCAAATCCACAACAGACTCTAAAGTCTCTATCAGATTCAGAAAAGCGCATGTTTTAATGCGGAAACCATAGATTGCCTTTTGGTCAATGAAAATCGAGAATGTGAATACATTTATTTCTGTGAAATAGAATTTTTTAAAGAACGACCATCAACCAACAACATCGAGAAACGCGTCTGCCAATTGCCCTTCATAGTCCTGTAACTTGACACCTGTCAATTTTTTTCTGTGATATGTTGACAAACTAGCAACAAATAGCTTCTTCAAGAGCAAAAACCTTATTGTTATTCCTGACATACATTTAATAATGTTTGGAAATATTTCCAAAAATCGATTTTCCAGTATGGTCATCGTCAGAAACAGCCAACATATATTAATTTGTGGCATAAAATTAATAATTTTAAGTTGACCAGTTAACCTCATTACTTAATAAATTAATTATTTATTCAACTACTCAAATCGCTTAAAAATTAAATATTCCACAAGTTTACAAATTCCGATCAACTTTTGGATCAGAGCAGATGAGAACAAATCTTGACGTTATTTAAGGTGCTGCATTCAAATCCGAGTTAATTTTTCAGAATTGGTTTTAGTTTGTGAGTTCGCACATGTTGGCAGCACTTCGCTACCATAATAACAGTCAGCCTGAATGCTGCTCATCAGAGCAAAAATCGGAATATAATACCATCAATTCTGATTGCTCATGCAGTACAAATTAAGAATTGCTACGATGCAATATGTAAAATTTGGACCAAGATAAAATTTAGAGAGCATCAATGGAAAATTCGTGGCGACTTAAAGGTTTGAAAATAAACTTTAATTCAATTTTGGTCTTTTAATGAGGATTCAATCTGTTATTTTTTTTTTTTTAAGAGAAGTAGCACTTCAGGCAACAATGCTTACTTAGTTAAGTAACGTGCTGTTCTTTAGGAAAGTTAGGAAAGGGATAGAAAAGAGATGAAGCAGGTGGTGAAAGTAGAAGGATAGTCGGAAATTGACTGACGTATAAAGACAGCAACAGCGACCAGTGACTATGCCTTCATCGCTGAGCATCCCCACCGACAGTCAATTTTTATTTTTGTAGTGAAAAAAAACCAAGGTCTTCGTTGGGAATCGAACCCACAACCCCCATACTGACCAGCTAGTTCACTCCCTACTAGCCTACAGGGGCACCTAATTTTGCTATGTCTATGGGATAGCTGTGTAACTGACCAGCATTTTGTAAAAAAAGATTGGCCAAGACATATTAATTATGAACCAGGTGTCAGGACCAAGGCGTTTAATGGTCGAAATTATTACTTAATAAAATAAATTGGGCTGTGTTAACCGAATAAAATAAAACCAAAGACAACCACTTTCGTTAACGTTCAAATTCACACTCTTTATTAATGCACAAAAATTTAAAGATTATCCAAATGCAAAGAATTTGGCAATTACAACAACAATATACAATATTATTTGTTCTATATTTGTATGTAAGCTAAGAACCGGTTTGGGGATTAATTATGCAAAAAATATGTAGGGAAAAATAAAAGAGAAAAACAAATGTAAGAAAAATTATACTGGGTGACCAAACACCAGGAAAACAAAACTTCTTCTCTATAGCACTTGTAGACCCACAGAACATTTTCTTGCCACCTCTCCATATAAAGCTTGGCCTTATCAAAACTTTGTCAAAGTTTTAAACCATGAAGGACCGGCTCTTGACCGGTACTTGATCAAGTTATTTCCCAAATTCTCCTAAGCCAAAATCAAAGAGGAAATATTTGTCGGACCTGATGTTCGAAAATTAATGGCCGACAGAAACTTTCTAGAAAATATTTAACGCCCAATGACGCAGCAGCTTGGATATCATTTCACAATGTTGTTCAATTTCTTGGTAACCTCAACTCCCCAGATTTCAAGCAGATAATCGACAATTTGCTGCAAAATTATTGCAAGATTAGAGCTCTCATGTCTCTCAAAATACATTTTCCGCATTTCCATCTCCTTTTTTTTCTAAAAACTTGAATGATACAAGCGACTAGCGAGGAGAGCAACTACACCATGATTTGGCGAATGTCCAAAAACGATACCAAAGACTTTGGGACATGCGACTACTGTTTAACTTTCATGCGTGAAACAGATCCCAAACACCACAAGTGAGTTAGTTCAACTGCTCTTTATTTCTAATTTAACACTTTTTAACGAATAACATGGAGATTAATTACAAAAAATTTAAAAAAAACTGAAAACAGTTTCGTATTAAGGGCTTCAAAAAACCTTAGAAACAGCATTTGGTTACTTGGATTCAAAAGTCATATACTTGTGTTATCAGTAATAATAATAATTATAATAATTAAAATATTTTTGGTTTTCTTTAATGCAGAATGTTTTAATTCAATATTTCTTTTATTAAAAGCATGTCTTAAGCCAAAATCCTTACAAATTATTTTTGTTTAATACATTTGTATATTTACATTTAACATTCAACTAATTGTTTAGTGTCTGTTTAATTTTGTTAGCAATTAAATGTAATTAAAAGATTTAAGTTAAAAATACAAACAAATGAAGTTGTTAGAACAAAGATATTTGTAAACTTCATTGTTGTTTTAATTCTTTTGTTGAAATTGAAATCTACAATTTCAAAATTGAAATGAACATATGTAACAACTAATTTATTTAAAGTGAATAAATAAAATATTTAAATATGTATCGGGTTTTCAATAAAGGAGTTTGTTTTTCAATTGTCACAAAACCAACAACATGACAGTTTTGACATTTATTTTTTGACGTATTCTTAGTAGATGCCTTAGAAATTGTTACAATGAACTTAATTTTGCACGAAAATTTCACTAAAATAATTAAAGTCTACTATGGAGATGGTGGTTCTGTTAACGTTACATTTCGTAAAATTCGTGATATTTTCGGACAACATTATCGTCCTTCTGAAATCCCTATTAAGAATTTGGTTATTAAATTTGAGTCGATAGACTGGATACAACATGTGCGGACATTAACGAGTGTTCGAGCGGGTTGTTTAACTGAAAACATCGCAGCCGTGAACCACAGTGCTGAAACAGATCCATATTTGTCAATTCCCCGATGTTCTTAACATTTAACCCCCAAGCAACCACATGGCGAATTTTGCCTAAGAATTTTACTCTGAAGCCTTACAATGTTCAAATGCTGCATAAATCGAAGCCGACCAACTGGGAATTTTTGTATGGAGGTAAGGAAAAAAATATATTTGTCGAAAAATGTAGCGATTTCATCACAAATTTTACAAAACTAACAAAAATTTTAATTATTTTTTTTAATTTTTAATTTATTATTTATTTTAAATCTATTTTGAATTTATTACTCTAAAAAAGCCTTAACTTCATCGCTTATAACACTATACTTTTTCTGGCTAAATGAAGGCGTCAAATGTGAAGTCATGGGATCTGATGTTACCATCATTCAGTGCGTAATATCTTCTTCGTTCGTTGCAATTCGACTGCATTTTCTGGAGTGTCTAAGGCGATATTTTTTATAGTCTTTGTTACGACATTCCTAAGCCTCTTCGGATAGAAGGCCGAAGTGTAGGTGGGGGATATTGTACCAATCGTACAATGCAACAAACTCTTTTGCCGTCTCCAAACAAAAATCATCAAATTGTTTTGGATTTACTACCTCGGTGCTTGTTATAGTTTCACGAATTATTAAAAACCTCTTGATTATGTTTTCATCTAGACCCGTGATTTCGGAAGTCAATGCAAGATTCGTAAAGAATCTTCATGCCGTATTTCCTGAATTTGTCGTACCAGAGCCTTACTTAACAAGTTGATAATCTGTATTTCAATTTTCTCTCTAAGTTTACGCTTTTTCAAACACTTTTGGGCTTCTTTTGAGTGGGCTGTCCTACGTTTAAAGACAAAAGACACTTCATCAGCTTAATACGCGCACGAAGTGGTAACATACCAAATCACAGTCCTTGTTCATTTACGGGAATAGCTTGAACTATTTCGATTTTATTCATCTTGGATGTTGTGGCTCCACAAATGAGACAAGACAAGAAGATGCAGCTGGTGTTTCTGTTAGTGATTTTGCTGTCTTGCCGTCAATCATTGTAAAATATAATTCATGTTTTACTCTAAAGTTGCGATTATTCACTGTTAACTTAAATTCTTTTAGTTGGGATATCTCCTCATCGACTCCTCTTTTCTTCTCGTGTAACTTGAGGTGTCTCTTTAACGTATGCAAACTGTAGAATTCTACAATACTGTATGGGAGATTGTTGTTCCATACTAACTTATTTATGTGATCACTTAATGATAATTTAAGTGGTACAACTGATGTCATATATAAATTAGAGTCAGAAATTTGATCATCGGAAAACCTCTGTTAGTATTCGCTTTGACTAAATGCTCACTCACATCCCCATTTATAGTACATTGTTGGATTTCCACTTTTAATTTTATTTTTTTCCTTTGCTGACTTGGTCTCTAGAATTCTTTTAGCAGTATGATCCAACAGATTTTGCAGAGGTACACTGCCTGAATTTTCAGTAATAGAAACTACTTGCGAATAACTGTTAGTTTTTTCTTTCGTGTGTTCTTTATGTGGTACGAGAATCATAAATTCATACCCATACTCAATTGTGCATAAAAGCGAAACGCGTTCAACGTTTTTTATGAGTTATGTCTCATTTTATTCATAGGTTATACGACTTTATGTGAAAGTAATAGGACTTGACACTTTTATTACCGTTTTGGATTTTTTATTAATTAAATAAAAAAAAACTTAACTCTTTACGCAAAAAATATTTTTTTTCTTCATACAATTATTTATAACTTCGAAACTGTTGCTTATGTAGCGATATAACGTTATATAAACAGATGAAAGTACTTGTAATTCTTGATTTTTCAAAATTTGTTTAAGTAAAATCCGACTAGTGGTTCTTGAGTTATGTTAAGCAAAAAGGCCTAATCAAAATTGAGTCGCGAAGCAATCAGCTGAAAAATGTTGTACTGTGTAATGCAACAAATTAATAGGTGGCACCTGGTGGCACTTGAAATTGATAAAAAATGTAAAAAGAGATATGAGACAATATATTAGCGGTAATTTTCAGCTGCAGGAAAGTAAAGACAAAATTGCAGGTCCAAATGTTTGAAGAAAAACGGGATTTTTTTTATATGTTTATAAAAATAAGCAAACAAAAAAAACTTAAGTCTCTGCAGTGTTTATTTTTTTAATTTTAGTATACTGAAATATCCTACTTTAAATAGAAAATAAAAAGAAATACGTCAGCTCACATAATAAAATAATATTCGTTTTGAAATTGTTAGGTTTAAATTAATTTGGTTGGTTAAATTAAGTTGGTTCTAATTTTCAGTTTTATTCGACCTTTTTTTATTTCTTAATCTTAAGTGAAATATCGAGAAAAAAATAAATCGTTAAAATTTAAGGACCGTTTAAAAGATTAAGATTAAGGTGGTTCAGTAAAACATACAATTACTGAGCTTGAGACGGCTATAAAAAAAACTACCAGTCAGATCGGAGTAATTCTTTTTGATTTGATCGTACTATTTAGTCTAAAACTTCAAAATATCATTGCATATTGCATGAATAGTATGTTGACAATTTGACTTTTTTCCGCAAAATCCCCAGTGTGCGCCGTTGATTTGTTCAATTTATTTAGGAACAACAAAGCCCATTTTTACTTGGCAGGGTGTCAACAAGCAAAATTGCTGCACTTGGGCTTCTGACAATCCTAGAGTGATTTTTGAGAAGCCTTTGATTGATCAGTGTATGGTACGCTATGTGATCTGGAGGCGTGATTGGGCCGCTTTTTACGAAGACGAGGCTGGAAATGCGGTAACGGTTAGTGGATCACGCTATGGCGAGATGCTAACAAATCAGTTTTAACCTTTTATTGACAACGTGCATTCACTGACATGCGGTTTCAATACGACAGTGCCACATGTTACACACCCTATGAAACGATCAATTTATTGCAAACCTAATCTCCCGATCGTATAACTTCAGGACAATCAGCAGTTAAGTGGCCAGCCATATCATATTGGCCTATTATTGACGACGTAGATATCAATTTCCCGATCTCAGTGGATTATATTTTGAGGGACTATGTTAGGGAGAGAGTCTGTACAGAGTCCATCGAATTATTTTCAAGCTTTAAACTCAAAATCCATGATGTGATTAAGGAAAGGGACCGCCTTTTTGCCAAAAAGTGTTTAAGAACTTTGATGAAAAATCGACATCTGCCAGCGTGATCGTGGAGTGGACATTTGCCAGATATCAGTTTTCATTAATAATTGCCGAACTTTTCTCTTCATAACACTTCAATCATCTTAATCTAAGTTTTTTGTTTTAGAAAACAAACTTCTTGTTAAATAACCCTTTATAGGTAACTTAATTATAGTGTTTGCTGAAAGGTAAATTATTGTACTTAAGATGCTTATAATAATAAGTCATAATTAATTTCTAGAAAATGACTAAATACGCACTTTAAAATAATAACAATAATAATAATTTTATTAATATTTAAGACTTTCTTACTCTTCACAAAATCATTTATCATTTGACTGCTCTATTTAATTTTCTAAGACAAGAGCAATGGAGTTGTTTCTCGCAAGCAATTCAGGTAAATGGTAAAAATAATTATTTAATATTTTTTAAGTTTTATAACTTTTGCTTATGCTGGCTACATTAAATTTCTCTTATGGTTATAACTGTGGGTCTACAGCCACAACAAAGTTTTGCTCTGGTGGATGGGATGCAAAAATTTACATCCACAATGTTCATACGGCTGTTTTGACCATAATCTACAAAACCAACAAAATAGTAAACTAAAACTTAGCACAAATCCATTAACACTTACTTAAAATGATGTTAAAATGTAATTTACATACACATACAATTACATGACATACAAAGTAATAAGTAAACGTTAATGCAAGTGTTTGTAAATTTGCCTTTTTCTATTGATATTTATTCTGTGAATTCTAAATAAAATCCAAGTTAATGCTCAAAATGAAGTGTTTATATGTTTTTAACAAATAATTACAAACTCACACATTTGCATTTGCAGTTGTACTTTCATTATTTGAAACAATTTTATGTACAGTAGCGAGCAAAATAATCCAGCATATACTTAATTACGTACACACCTTTAGGAGTATATTTCATGCCCTTCTGATATCCAGTTCAATTTTATTATTTTAATACGAAGGTCTTTTGATTTAAACTGCCTGATCGTCAAGCTCTTATAGAAACTTTTATCATTAGCTTGTCTTATTTAGGCATTAGTAACTTAGAATACTGCTATCGGTGAAAAAATAAATAAGAATGGCTAAATATCAATAAAGAAATGGAAATGGAAACACAAAAAGAGTTTATTAATGAGATTATAATGATCGTTAGGTATGGCCGTATTTCTATTTTACACCATCAAAAATTATGGCTGATGAAATTTTTCTATAGTAAAATTATGGGTGATGAAAATTTCGTATAGATCTTTTTTATATAAAACTGTGTGTTTCTTACAGAAAAATTATGTTCAAAATGTTATCGAAAATTGTGTTGAAATATTTTTATAAAAAAAACTGTATTGACAATTTTCCATTGAAATTTTTCTTTAGAAAAATTCTATTGAAATCTTTTTTATAGAAAAATACTATTGAAATCTTTTCTATAGAAAAATTCGATTGAAATCTTTTCTATAGAAAAATTATATTAAAATCTTCTCTATAGAAAATTATATTGAAATCTTTTCTATAGAAAAATTCTATTGAAATTTTTTCTATAGAAAAATTCTATTGAAATCTTTTCTATAGAAAAATTCTATTGAAATCTTCTCTATAGAAAAATTTTATTGAAATCTTTTCTATAGAAAAATTTTATTGAAATCTTTTCTATAGAAATATTTTATTGAAATCTTTTCTATAGAAAAATTTTATTGAAATCTTTTCTATAGAAAAATTTTATTGAAATCTTTTCTATAGAAAAATTCTACTGAAATCTTTTCTTTAGAAAAATTCTATTGAAATCTTTTCTATGGGAAAATTCTATGGAAATCTTTTCTATAGAAAAATTCTATTGAAATCTTTTCCATAGAAAAATTCTATTGAAATCTTTTCCATAGAAAAATCCTATTGAAATCTTTTCTATAGAAAAATTCTAATGAAATCTTTTCTATAGAAAAATTCTATTAAACTCTTTTCTATAGAAAAATTCTATTGAAATCTTTTCTATAGAAAAATTATATTGAAATCTTTTCTATAGAAAAATTATATTGAAATCTTTTCTATAGAAAAATTATATTGAAATCTTTTCTATAGAAAAATTATATTGAAATCTTTTCTATAGAAAAATTATATTGATATCTTTTCTATAGAAAAATTATATTGAAATCTTTTCTATAGAAAAATTATATTGAAATCTTTTCTATCGAAAAATTATATTGAAATCTTTTCTATAGAAAAATTATATTGAAATCTTTTCTATCGAAAAATTATATTGAAATCTTTTCTATCGAAAAATTATATTGAAATCTTTTCTATCGAAAAATTATATTGAAATCTTTTCTATAGAAAAATTATATTGAAATCTTTTCTATAGAAAAATTATATTGAAATCTTTTCTATAGAACAATTATATTGAAATCTTCTCTATAGAAAAATTATATTGAAATCTTTTCTATAGAAAAATTATATTGAAATCTTTTCTATAGAAAAATTATATTGAAATCTTTTCTATAGAAAAATTATATTGAAATCTTTTCTATAGAAAAATTATATTGATAATTTTTATAGTTTTTTTAACGATCGTTTTTATCTTTAATAAATATCTTTTTTCTTTTTTAAGATCTTTTTTATATATTTTTTCTTCTCAATATTTCGCTTTCCTTTGGAAAGCTTCTTCAGGAAAAAATTTTTATATTTTTGAAAACAACAAAAAAAATATATAAATTTTTTCCTGAAGAAGCTTTCCAAAGGAAAGCGAAATATTGAGAAGAAAAAATATATAAAAAAGATCTTAAAAAAGAAAAAAGATATTTATTAAAGATAAAAAAGATCGTTAAAAAAAACTATAACTATATATATTGAGAAGAAAAAATATATAAAAAAGATCTTAAAAACGAAAATGGATATTTATGAAAAATTATATTAAAATCTTTTCTATCGAAAAATTGTATTTAAATTATTTCTATCAAAAAATTGTATTGAAATATTTTCTATCGAAAAATTGTGTTGAAATATTTTCTATCGAAAAATTGTGTTGAAATATTTTCTATAAAAAAATATTGTTAGACATTTCCTATAGAAAAACTATAACTGATGAAAATTTTTTATTGAAAATTTATGAATGATGAAAATTTTTTATAGAAAAACTATGGCTAATGAAAATTTTGGTAGAAAAATTATTATGAAGTTTTTTCTAGAAAATTGTTTGTGGAAAAATTATTAATAATGAAAACTTTTTGTAATAAAAAAATTTTCTTCAGAGAAATTTTATAAATGTAAATTTTATATGAAAAAATTGTTAATGATGAAAATTTCTTTAGTAAAAAACTAAAAAACTAAAACTATAACTAATAAAAATTTATACGTAAAAAATATATGACATGAAAATTTTCTATAGAGAAATTGGTACGTGAAAATTTTTTATAAGAAAGTTATGGTTGATGAAAATGTTGTATGGAAAAATGGTGGGAACGTCAAAAAAAAATTTTTTTTTATAGCAAAATTATGATTGATGAAAATTTTTTTAATGACATTTTATGAGTTATGAATGTTTTAATTTTTTATTTTTTTTGTTATTTATTTTTTTTAAATTTCATCTACAGCCTCTACTCAACTATTGTTGTGTTGATCTTACTTTTTGTATATTATCACACTTGCTATATACTGTTTACCGCCTCTTGTTTCAGAACGTTGCATTTTCTGTCATTCCCACTTTTGTGTTCTAAAATTAAATATAAAGTTGAAATTTCTCTTTTCTAAATTTTAGGAATAACTTATTATATGAATAACTTTTTAGTTTATGGATATGTCAGAAAGCATATTATACAGCCTTCTTACACAGAATCACTCTCAAAAATTTTATTTACTGAAGACTTCGAGAAATAAACAAATACAAAAAGCATGTATAAATGAATGTACATTCGTCAAAACACATTTTGCAGACAACTTTATGGGAATAAAACTTTTCATTTAAATTAATTACAATATTATTCTGGTCTTATTTTTTAGTTGCTATGCTTGTGTACAAAGTAGTGCATAACATATGTAGCTTTTTTTCAAGAAAAAAATACTTAACGCTTCAACGAGTTAAAATTTCAAGTTTTGAAAACTATTCTAAATTTTTATTATATGTATACTCGTATTAATTTTATTCAAAAAATATGAACTAACTGAAACATTATTTCTGGAGTATAAAAAATATCTTCTATTTACTAAATCAGCAGTATATTCTTCTGTGTTTTCTTCAATTGTTTCTTCAGAGTAAAAAGTTTGTTTGATTGTGATGTGAAAGCTGAAAACTTTCATACAATCGTAGAGTTATGAAGACATGTAAGTCGTTTTAAAACTCGATCCTATGCATGAAATAATTTATTCGGCCACTTAATTGCTAATTGTCATACAATTAAGCAATCGGGATATTTGGTTTGCAATAAATTGATCGTTTCGTTGGCTGTGTGACATATAGCATATTCCTTTTAAAATCACATGTCACTGATATCCGCATCTCACGATAGCGTGATATACTGCTGTTACCGCATTTCCAGCCTCATCTACGAAAAACAAACGGCCCAATCACCACATAGCGTACCATACAGTGACACTTTGAGCTTGCAAAAGCTTCTCATTAATCCGTCTAGGATTTTCAGAAGCCCAAATGTGGCAATTTTGCTTGTTGACATACCCTGACAAGTGAAAATGGGATTCGTCCGAAAAAATTATTTTTTCAGAAAAACCAGCCGTTTGTTCCTGAATGAATTGAGTGATGTGAATTGTCGGTTGGCTTCAATTCCTACACCAGTTGCATCTTGTTAGACTTCAAAGTAAAATTCTTACACAAAAACCGCCATGTGATGGTTTTGGGTAACCCCAATTGTTAGGAGCGTCGAAGAATTGGCAAATTTGGATCTACTTCAATACTGTGGCTCATGGCTGCGATGTTTTCAATTGAGCGATCCGGTCGAACAGGCGTTGGTGTTCGCACATTTTGTATTGAGCCTGTCGTCTCGAATTTAACCACAAAGTTCTTAATAGCGGTCTCAGAAGAACGATTATATTGTCTGAAAATATTACTAATGTAACTTTAACAGAACCACCATATTCTTGGTGGATTTTAAATTAATGCGATTTTCGTGTGAAACTTAATTCATTGTAACAATTGCCAATGCATCTACTACAAATACGTTAAAAAGCTAAATATCAAAACTATCATGTTGTTGGTGTCGCCACAATTGAAAAACAAACTGTTTGTTGAAAAACCTTTTAAATTCTTCTTCAACTGGAAGTCGTGCTAACAAATTGATGTTTTATCACTTATTTCTGGGGAAAATTTGGTCTGGGAATCAATATTCGGTTACTTGGTTGGCAAAGCCATATAGAAGTCAGCCAGCATATATAAAATGCAACCATTATTGGGAAAAATTTTACAAAGATTCAACTAAAACTCACTGAATGTTTTTAACACATTTATTCATGAAAAGATGCTTAAATTTTAAAGATAACACTTTGCTTATATCCCCAGGCGCTCTGTGGTATACTCAAAAATTCTACTTTAAATTTTGAAAGACCGCCTTTTTGCCTTTTGCCCCCACTATATTTACTAAGGCAGATGTGCTCAGTACTAAAACCAATGCATTCACCCATTTTGAGATCTATGCATTTGCCTCATCTTAGGTTCTACCAGGAGATACAACACATTGAGGAATCCAAGCATGTCTGCAAGATAATTTTAGCTCACAGAGAAGACAAATGCCCGTGTTTTGGCAAAAAACCATCGTTGAAACACTTGGTTTCTATCCAAGCACACAAAATACGCTAAAGACAAAAGAGTGTCCAATGCAGCTTCCAATTTTTAATCGTCTTGTTCTTCTTTTTCCGCCTCAAGCTATTTGGGTATCAATTTTCATAAAACAAGTGAAGCGTTATAATCTGTAGCAGGCCATTATATGCCTGCGAATTTGAGGTTAGAACATAAATTGTCTTTTAAATGATGAAATGTATAGAATTGAGCCGTCATCCTTTGGCATTTATTTAATAAAAAGAAAATTTGTTAACAAAATTATGAAAATTTTACTTTATCACTTTGTAAAATACATGCAATTTTCCTTGTACTTCTGACCCCGCTGCGCATAATTAAATCACTTAATTCTAAGCTCACGGTTTTGTTGCTAACTATGGACCTTAAGAACAATATTCTCACGGTGGCCGTAGTGATGCAAACATTATCGCTGTACAGTAACTTGTTGATAATGAGCCTAAGAATGTAGCGCAACATTTCACATAAAGATTTTCATCTTCGACCAACGAAAACAATGCATTTTTAAAACAAAAATTATCTTTGTGATGAAGCTCATCATGAATTAGGCCGTTATGTGAATAAAAAAAAAATCATTCCCGCATATGAGACTAACAAAATTTACACACTGTCCTTGAAAAATTGTTATATCCAAAGAAAGTGACCATATGATGCGGTTTGTGGTTGGAAAGCATCATCTGCCCGTATTTTTTCGAAAATAAATAAGAAACGCCATAACCGTAAATTTTCGCTTCTACCACATTGCCTGTCAAATGATACAGGTATTGCATTTTCTTGAACGCGTTGTTTCCCGACCTTTAGTGGCGTCACCCCATTACCTGTTAAATGATACAGGTATTGCATTTCCTGAACGCTTTTTTCGAATTTGCTGATATCAATTGGCCACCTTGTATTTTAGTGCTGCTGGATTATTTTTGCTGGGGATATTTTTTAAAGACTGCATTTACGAAAACAACCTACCTGATAAGTTTCAGGTCAGCATCTTGCCGTTTGGTTTTAACATTGAGTGTTGGAAAAATGCCCACCCGTGCCCTAAGATGCATACACGTCTAAGAACAATTTTAGATTGCACGGCTGCAGGGCCATGATCCGACTCCTTGCTGAAGATGTGATAAGGTTTACATCTGCACCTGGTCGTGAGCCTTAATCAGATGGTGGCCATTACCACTGTGAATGAAATGCACCGCCATTCACGCCCTAGAAGGCCTTTGGATACGTACATATTTCCTCCGGTCATTCCTAGTAGCAATTTCGAAAGCCCGTAGTAGGCCGCAGCCTTCACTCCTTGCCGAAGATGTGATTTGATTTACATCTGCACCGACTAGGTAGTCATAATCAGATGGTGGTCAAACCACTTGAATGATTTGCAAACATCATTCACGCCCTAGGAGGCCATCGAGTACGTATATCCTCCGGTCACTCCTAGTAGCAATTTCGAAAGCCCAAAGTAGGCCGCAGCCTTCACTCCTTGCTAAAGAGTTGGAGACTTTCCAACTCCTGGTCCAGAACGCATGAAACTTAATATAATTAAGAACACGACGTCATTCATACTCACTGGACCTGAACCATTCATTGTGTTCATTATGAATGATCCGACCCACAAACTATCACGAGGGTCTCGAAACCACAACCACCACGATACTCTCATATAGGGGCCAAACTCAATAACCAGTCAGAGAACAGCTAATTGTCTAAAGAGACAAATAGTGAACTCTGCGAGCGTACTGATTCCCGTGGAAATAAATGGATTGTCCAGGTGACTCCTACTAGCCTTTAAGGGGCCTGGGCTCCCTTTTACCCCGCAAGACACCAGTCTAAATGAAATAGTAGGTTCCAAAAAGACTATTATGTGCCCCCGGGGGGATCCTTGATGAAGAGTTGAAGTCTATCCAACTGTTGCATGTTCAGCCTGTCTTAACATCTACCAGGCAGCTTTTTTCAAAGCAACCGATTTAACCAACAGCCACCATGTAACTCGCTGCGACCAACTGGTTCCCGTAGTACTAGTGTGGATGTATAAAGTCACTAATCGGACATCAAGAGTCCTATGTCTCTTCCAGGTTGAGGCTTCTGCTAGCTTTGGAGACTGGTGTCCCCTTTTCCCCCCCCCCAAAACACATGTCATAATGGCTAAGAAATCTATGTAGTCTGTTTTGGCAAGATAAGCGAAGCTTTGCAAAATATGCTTCAACATTTTGTGAAAAGAAATAAGTACCTGCTCCATATCATACCCCGTTCCTAGTTGCCATATTTTCACAAAAAATTTATGTACACTTGCGCCAATTTTGCACAAGTGTGAGCCGAGGATAAAAGAAACATATTGATTCCAAACATGAGTTTTAAATGCAAATAAAACGAAAAAATAATAAATAATTACAGCTCTGGTAGGAAAAAGCATTTAATTTAATAGAAATATCAACGATACAAGAAGGTCATCAAATCGAATAACTAATTCGTGTTTCTAATCGCTTTCTAACAAAAAGACACACAAAAATCGTGAGTGTTTTATGTTTATTTTATTTTAATACGTTTAAATTCGTTACATTTAGTGAACTGGGTCAAGGTTTCTTGCTAACAGCTTAGCGTTAGATGGTAAAACGATATTTTTGGTCAAAGAAATTGTTTTAACCCACATTTATCAATGAGTTTATTGCTTTCACAAGCCAAATTTCCCTAAACAAAAGTAGACTAATCAATGCTTTAGTAAGGGAGAGGAACAAACAAAAAACTAAAAACAAAAGGAAATTAAATATTTCAGCAGCGCCCACAGAGAGAGAAAATTATTTTACCGGAACTCAAATGACCTAGAAAGCAAGGGAAAGCCTAAAAAACAAAAACTAAATGCACGATATATTAACATTGATTTAGCTTTTCTTTTATATTCGTGTTTAACTATTTTGGCGTGAAAAAAATTAAGGAATACGAAACAACTTTAATTTTTTTACTTAAGCAAATTATAGCTAAAACAGAGATTGTTTTGTTTATTCAGTTTATTCAGCGAATTAATGCAAATGGAAAATCATATAGAGTCTGGCATTTTCCCTAAATTATTTATTTCTTTTTAGTTATAAATGTAAGAGTATGTCTAGCCTTCTTATAAGAAGAGCATTAATTACTTCAGACATTATTTTACTATTACGAAAACTATACAAAAGAAAAGGAAAACGAATAGAAAACAAAGTAGGTTAAACATTATTATCCACTTCCCTATAAGATTTAAATTGCAATAAACTTTTCTTTCATTATGAGCACTCAGTCAGCGATATTTTTAAAGATGATGGCATCATAATTAATACTCTTTAAGTTAATTTTAGTAAGAAATTATATATGTAAAGGGTGTTTTTATAAAGGTATAAAAATCAACTTTCAAATGGAATAAATTAAAAATGAATTTTTTACATGGACATTAAATTTGCTTTATTCGAAGCATAATCTTCTAGCATTATAAAGGGTCTGCCAAATAATTTTTTTTTATTTTAAATGCTATAAACCAAACTACTAAATATTTTCTCAAATTTCTTTTTGTATTTGAAAAATACAATTCTATTTCATTCAAATGGCTGCTTTGGCTGACCGTGCGATAGCCTACACGATCGGTCCAATTTGTAAGCACATTAACGATTGTGTGCAGCTGCATTTCACCAATATTGGCTTCACGAATATTGTCCTTTAAAGCGTCAATTGTCTCTGGCTTGTCTTTGGCGGCACCCCACAAATAGTAGTCTCACGGGGTCAAATCGCAGCTTCGAGGTGGCTAAACGACATTAGCTCTGCGGCTGATAATGCGATTTAAAAAAAAAGGCGCTAAAAATCGAGTATAGCTTCGGCTGCGGGGCACGTAGCGCCGCCCTATTGAAACCAATATCCTCCTCTTCAATTATTGTGAACAAAATTTCTTTCAACATTACCCTATAACGATCGCCATTGACTGTAACGGCCACTTCTTGCTCATTTTCGAAGAAAAATGGCACAATCATGCCTCTGGACCAAAATTCGCAACAAGCAGTGACTCATTTGGGGTGCGTCTGCTTTTCAATGTATGCAAGTGGGTGGTCTGTGCCCCAAATGCGACAATTTTGCTTGTTTATATACCGGCCAAGATCAAAATGAACTTCATCTGAAAAGATGATTTTTTTTGCAAAATCACGCTTTGGATGGTCACTTGGCTTCAACTCCTGAACCAATTGGACTTTGTATGGCGTCATACCATGATCTTTATGCAAAATTCGTCTGAATGATGTCTCTGAAATGTTTAATTCTTGAGAACTACGGTGAATTGATATTAAAGGCGCTTCACGCACACTTTCTACCACAGCACCAATATTCTCGAGTGTACGCACTGTTTTTGGCTCTTCACGCTTTGGTTTATCGATAAGGATGCCAGTTTCTATCACTTTTTCACAAGATAATGAACATACGGCGCTGACGGTGCTTCTCTTCTTCTTAAATCCGTACGCAATTTTCGCACACATTCTGCAACATTAATATGATTTTCAAACTAATGCTGCAATATTTCTCACCGTTGTTAAAGCGTATACACAACCATATTTGTTCAGCGGAGGGATAGAACTAATTTTTTAATTCACAAAATAAGCACTAGTTAAAAATAAAAAAACGTTACATGGCGGACCCTTTAATTATACTGTCTTCGACTTAGTCCCCCCCGGGGGCACATTTATGGTCTTTATAGTACGTAACAGCTATCTAGATCTGTGCAACTGGGGGTATAAAGGGAGCCCAGTCCCCTGAAGACAGGCAGGGAGTCAACTGGAAGCTCCACTTTATTTCCACGGGGATCAGTGAACCCGCAGAGTTCATTATTTGTCTCCTTAGACATTTAATAGTTCTCTGACTGATCATTGAGGTTGGCCCATATATGGAGTATCGTGGTGGTTGTGGTTTCGCGGCCCCATAACAGTATAATGGTTATTATGTTAGCCAGGATCATCTCACTGATAATGACACGCAAAGTGAATGATCCAGTCCAGTGACCATGCTAGACATGTGTTCTGGACAGGAGTTGAAAGTCTCCAACTCTTCAGCAAGGTGTGATGGTTTGCAGCCCTGTCCTGGAATCATTAAAGTTGCAACTAGGTGGTTCTGTTGCTTAGAATTATGTCTTCGGCTTCCTAGGACGCCTGTATGACGTTCCAAATTATATAATTGTGGTTTGTCCACCATCTGATTAAGGCTACATAGCCAGGTTCGGATGTAAAACGAATCACACTATGTATTCGACTTAGTTACCCCCGGGGGCACAAATATATGGTCTTTAGAGATAGCAACAACCTAGACCTGTGCATCTGGGGGAAAAAGGAAGCCCAGTCCCCTGAAGTCAGCAGGGGTAAACTGGAAACTCCACTTTATTTCCACGGGAATCAGTAAGCGCGCAGAGTTCCGTCATTTGTCTCTTTAGACATCTAACTGTTCTCTGACTGATTATTGAGGTTGGCCCCTATATGGGAGTATTGTGGTGGTTGTGGTTTCGCGGCCCCTTATCAGTCTATGGTTCTATGCTGGTCTCCAACTCTTAAGCAAGAAGTGATGATTTGCAGCCCTGCTCTGGAATCATCGAAGTTGCAACTAGAAAGTTCTGTTGCATAGAACTAGCTTCGGCTTCCTAGGACGAGCATGACGTTCCAAATTATGCAATGGTTTGATCCACCATCTGATTAAGGCTTCATGGCCACGCGCGGATGTAAATCTAATCACACAGTTGTCTTTGACTTAGTTCCTCCCGAGGGCATATGATAGTCTTTATGGATCCTACTTCTTCCATTTAGACTGGTGTCTTGCGTGGTAAAAGGGAGCCCAAGCCCCTTTAAGGCTAGTAGGAGCCACCTGGACAATCCACTATATTTCCACAAGAATCAGTGAGCTCGCAGAGTTCGCTATTTTTCTTTTTAGACATTTAGCTGTTCTCTGGCTGATTATTGAGGTTGGGAGTATCGTCGTGGCTGTGTGTTTCGAGACCCTCGTGAGAGTTTGTGGGTCGGATCATTCACAATGAACACAATGAATGGTTCAGGTCCAGTGAGTATGAATGCCGTCGTGTTCTTAATTATATCCAGCTTCATGCGTTCTGGACCAGGCGTTGGACGGTCTCCAACTCTTAAGCAAGGAGTAAAGGCTGCAACCTACTTCGCGCTTTTGAAATTGCAACTAGGAGTGACCGGAGAATGCACGGATTCGAAGGCCTTCTAGGGTGAGAATGGCGCTACATACCATTCACAGTGGTTTGACCACCATCTGGTTAGGTCTAACTGCCAGGTACAGATGTAAATCAAATCACGCAATTGTCTTCGACTTAGTCTAGTCTGATAGATCTAATTTTCGATGTTTTTAATGTTTTGAGTACAATTTGCACATTTTAAGATCATTATTGAGGCGTTAGTCTATTCATGTTAAAATATCAAACCGAACTAAACATAATACCCTTGACAGCTGAAAAATATACCCGTCAGATAAAAAAAAAACCTTGCCAACTGAAAGTTTTATACCTCAATAAAAATTCCCTCTGCAACACAGTAATCATTTTTAAAACAATTTCAAAAATGTTGCCACTCCTCGGCTGGTTTATTAACGAAGTGCATCCTGCACCTATAATTTTGAACCACAATTTTCGAGCATCCTTGATATGTTGCGAACAAGCTTAGGCTCTAAGTCGTCAATTGTTTCCACATATTATCAGTGACTTGACATGGCCCACAAAAAATATGTCAGAGGTATCAAGTCATGATCATAATCACGTTATCTTTTTATTGGCATTTTGCTATTGAAAATTAGTTTTCAAATTTAAATTTAAGATTTAATTCTACTTCTTTTAGTGAAATGAAAATTTTTCTTTTAGAATAATCATCGATCTACTAGATTCCTGAAGCTGTATAATTTCAGCTGCTGCATGATATTAATGAACATATTTTTATTTCAAATTTGGGCAGTGTCAATAAAACGATGTACAAGGCCTGTACGAAACAAACTTTTTAGTTATAGTCCGCTAAAAGAACAAGCAAAAAACCTTGAAACATAAACTAAAATATAAAAGGTGTCCCTATATTGGCGTAAATTTCACGGATGTTATATTACTTACTCAACAGTAATTACAATTACAGTGACAGTGAGTGACAAGGTGTAATGAGATTATATCTATAGTGTTGCTAGTTTTTATTGCTGTGAGTAAACCTTCTTTGTGAAAAAGTTGTATTGGTTGTCTCTCTGTTTCTCTAGTGCTATATTGTCTAAGAAGTTTGTCGATAGTAGTGGGTTTGTAGCCGTTATTTTTAGTTATGGTGTAAATTGTGTTGAATTCATTGTTGTTCTTAACTGGAGTAAGTGCGATTATCTTAAGTCTATGTATCATATGTCTTAATGTTCCTAGTTTATGTTGAGTAGGGCGGTTCGAGGTGATGTGGATGATAGTATCCATCTTAGTGGGTTTTCTATTGATGCGAAATGTTAAACAGTCAGTTCCTTGTATTATTGTGATGTCAAGACAATGCAAATTTCTGTCTTGTTTGTTTTTCCATTGTGTATGTAATGTTATTGTGGATTTTGTTTAGGCCTCTTGGAATTTGTTTGGCGTTGTCTTGTTTGAGGATGCATATGAAGTCGTCTACGTATCTATAATGAATTAATTCTGTGTTTTTTCATTAGTGTCATTATTTGTAGTTAGTTGAGATGTTGCATGAAAATTTCTATGAAGATAGTTGAAGTTGGATTTCTCATGCCGAGTCCGTGAGGTAATTTTTAAAAGTGGTTATTAAATCTACAAGTCTTTGCAAATCTAAATCTATAGTCTTTGCAATATCTATAATGTTGCTAATGTATTGTTTGTCGTATAAATAGTCTAGTGTGTCATGTGGGATAATTTAGGTTGCTTGCGTTGGTATTGAGGTATATAGATCCTTGATATCAAAGGAAACAAGTTGCGGGTTTTCGGCTATCTCGATGTCTTTAAGTTAAGTATACGTATTTTACAAATTTATCTTTCCTTTAAGTTGGCCTTAACTTTTAATTATCGACAAACATCTAACTTTAAACAAACTATGTGAAACTATGTCTGATAGAACAGTAAGAACAAAAAAAAATTAAAAGATTTTGCTTTATAACTGTCGCCCTGATTTTTACGAATAACCGTAAATTTTTCACAAAAAATAATATCATAAAACTAAAAAATTGAAAAGTGAATAAATATAATATTTCGTGTGTGAGTTGAGCTCGCGATTGGCGAATTTATTTTATTTTTTATGTTTTTTGCTTACAGTTTTTCATCATTTGTTTAAGTAGAAAATATTAAAACAGACACAATTAAATAATATATAACTCTGTAGTGTTATTTTTTTACTAGCTATACCATCTCAATCCTGGCACAACTCTATTTATCCTGCTATTCATATGCAGTATATGAACCAAGGTATCCCTCTAATATAAGACGCCACTTTCGTATTCGCCCTCTTTGTTAATATCCCTAAAATCAAGATGTAATATATTCGCTTATTTATATAACAACATTAACATATCAAATAAAATAAATCCCAGCAAAAAGATGGGATTAAGTTAAAAATGAAACGCTTGTATTTTTAACTATTAAATCCCGCTTCTTGTTTTCATATCAATAGTTTAATTTAAAAACAAATCTACAATAATAAAATATTGGAAGCTTACTCAGTTGTAACCAGTGCTCTTCTTGATAAATTGGCAAAAAAATATTAAAATATGCACCAGATTGAAAATAAAAACCTCTGATTCTTGCAATATTAAAGAAAAAATTGCAGTATGTATCCTTATCATCATTCTCATGATGATAAATGAAAAGTACACTGCAATATCAAATAATATCGCAATGGAATGAGTAAAATAACATGAACTTTAAAGGGAAATAAAAATAAAGCCAAAGAGTAATTGAGCGAAACGTGCAAATAGAAATTTAAGAAAAACTCAAATAAATAGAAATTTATCTCAAAATGAAAACACTTAATCGTTAGTGATATACGACCTACAACTGCAGATGATTGTAACATAATTACACCGATGAACGGATGAAAATTGCCTTGCAGTTTTGATTGAATGAGTTTTATTGTAGAATATTTTAGTGATAATTTTATTTGGGAAAAAAAATCTATCAGTCATCATGCTTATTTTAATCAGTCATGATTTATTTAATTTTTCCATAAACAAATTTCATTACTCTTAATTATAAATATAATAATTTTTTTATCATATTGGTGTATTATCAATTTGGAGAACATATGGCATAAACATGACATTGCTTGTATCGATTTTAGCAAATACTGTTCGATAGACGTCAAGACACACTCAGCACACTTTTTCTCCAACGCTAAAAAAAAAATTGGCATTTTGTGCCGAAAAAAAGTTTTGCGGGAAAGTCTAGTAAGCTTCTTTCGTTTAAAGAAAACCTCTGCCGAACTCAAAAAACTATTGAAACTGATGATTAGTGCAATTTTAAAGTGGTGACTTCGATACAGAAGAGCAGGGGAGGCCTGGTTGAAGATAAGGAATTAGAAGCATTACTCGACGAACAATGTTGTCAACTGCAAGAAGCTTTATCACAACAAGATATTTCCCTAAGCGTAAAAGCATTGGAATTCATTTAAAAGCAAGGAAACTTGATCGGCTTGGAATTAAAGCCGAGAGGCGTTGAAAAGCGATTTGGAATAGCAGAATTGTTACTGGTTATGAAAAATGGTTACAATATGATAACCTCAAGCGCGAAAAGTCACATATAAAACCCAGCCAATCAGCTAAATTAACGCTGAATATCCATAACGCCAAGGTATTTGGGGTTATTTGGTGGTATCAAAAGGATATTTCATATTACAAGCTATTGGAATCGGTTCAGACGACCATCTATACCGAGGACAATTAATTCGTTTGACGAAAAGAATTTATTAAATGAACTCCTATTCAAAATTAACGAAAAACGACCAGATACATCAACGCTCGGCTACATGTTGCAGGGCCGATAAAAAAACTTGTTGCAAAACAAAGGATGGTAAATTTTGGCTTACCCGCCTAATAACCCTAACCTCTCCTATTCTAACAACCATTTGCTTCGATCGATGCCCAACACCCTTTCTGTAACACGCTTCACTTCCGAGCAGGGTATCAGAAATTGTCTTAGTTCCTTCTTAACCTTAAAGCTAGAGCAGTTCTTTTTGGCACGAAATCCACATGCTACTAAAACGAAAAATTAGTGACCATCGATTGGCAATATTTTCACAATATTTTCAATAATGTATCAACTCATTTTGTAACAATAATAAAAGCATTTTTCAAGCAAAGTATACCTATACTATGATCATATTATATTATAATATATTTAACTTTACTCATAATTATGGTCAATAAATAAGATTCTATGAAGAACAAAAGTTTTATATGCCTAGAACAATATATAATTTGATTATCACCATATAATACAGCCCAAATATGTTGCTTCTTTATTTAGGTTATGTCCAAATATTTACAGATAAATTTCGAAATTGGAAATATTCATCAGAACTGCAGGGTGATGGGAAATAAAATAATCAATGACGAGATAGTGTGTTTGGCTTTGTGTTTTGTGTGGTTATAGGGAAATTGCAACCTGATGAAGGCAATTACATTTTCACATCATCGCTTGTCAACTCAACCATTATTATGCACATGAGTATCACTAAATGCACCACTGTTCATTTGAAATAATTTTAGGCGAAAAAAGAACAGATAAAATATGAAAATAAAATTTGTTTTTTAGGATTTTTTTGTAATGTTTTTTTGTTAAAAAGAGTTAAGGAAGATAAAAATAGCAAAAGGATTTACTAGATATTAAATTTCACCATTGTGGTAATAGTAAAAATCTATAGCAAGAAGAATTTCAGACAGACAGAAATCGCGTTTAATTAATTTAAAACAAAGTAAGCAAGAACTATTTTTTAACTAGTTGTTCACTCTTTTGTGACATAATAAGCCAGATGGGCTACAGGCCATAGAAGTTAGCTGTACACACCAATAATTGTTTTTAGTAATTTTATGTATAATTATATTTAAGATTTAAATATGAATAAATGAATAAATATTGAAGGCTCTACTGGAACTTGAACTCAGCTTCTTATGCTTAACAAAGGCGATAAAATCTTCACTAAAACAGATAATGGTTATAGTAATGAACACATATAAAATTGGTAAATCAACTCCCAATAGTTTTCCAAAATGACATCAAGAATTTTACTTGTAAAATTGACAATTTAGTTGATATATTTTATAAGAAAATTTACGCATATATAAAACGTCACATTCCTAAAATGGTTAATTCCTAATGTTCCGAACCACCCTGGGGTACAAAAATTTTATCAACACAAAAAAATAAAAAAAATTCAAAATTTATAAAACATCTGGATCCTTTGTTGACTTCACTAAATGCTCTTCTACTCTTCTACTACAACATGCATTTGAATAAAATTCGAATTAATCTTCAATGTGACCTAAAATCATGTAAAAATTTTGTTAAGAGTATGCGTCGCACACTGGGGATTTTAGTATGCAGGTGAGGAAAAATGTAGCGATTTCATCACAAATTTAGTTTTATTTATATAGTAATACACAAAAGTAATCAAAATGAAGAAAGTTAGAGAAATGTCGATCTTTACCTGCAATGTAAAAAGCCATAACTAACAAACAAATTTTAATGTTTTTTTTTTAATTTTTAATTTATTATTTATTTTAATTCTATTTTTAATTTATTATTCTAAAAGAGCCTTAACTTCGTCGCTTATAACACTATGCTTTTTCTGGCTAAATGAAGGCGTCAAATGTGAAATCATGGGATCTGATGTTACCATCATTCAGTGGGTAATATCTTCTTCGTTCGTGGCAATTCGACTGCATTTTCTGGAGTGCCTAAACCGATATTTTTTATAGTCTTTGTTACGACATTCCTGAGCCTCTCCGGATAGTAGGCCTATAGGAAAAATACACTTTTCAATTATATCTTTTCAATGAATCAGAATTTTGTGAAGTGTAGGTGGCATATTGTACCACTCGTACAGTGCAACAAAATCTTTTGCCGTCTCCAAACAAAAATCACCAACTAGTTTTGGATCTACTACCTCCGCGATTTTTATAGTTTCGAAAATTATTAAAAACTGCTTGATTATGTTTTCATCTAGACCCATGAATTCGAAAATCCATGCAAGATTCGCAAAGAATCTTCATGACGTATTTCCTGAATTTGTGGTACCAGAGCCTTACTTAACAGGTTGATAATCTGTATTTCAATTTTCTCTCTAAGTTTACGCTTTTTCAAACATTTTTGGGCTTCTTTTGAGTGGACTGTCCCACGTTTAAATTCAATATTATAAGCCACATGCAAAAGACACTCCATCAGCTTAATACGCGCACGAAGTTGTAACATACCAAATTGCTTGTTCATTTACGGGAATAGCTTGAACTATTTCGATTTTATTCATCTTGGATGTTGTGGCTCCACAAATGAGACAAGAAGATGCAGCTGGTGTTTCTGTTAGTGATTGTGCTGTGTTGCCGTCAATCATTGTAAAATATAATTCATGTTTTACTCTAAAGTTGCGATTATTCACTGTTAACTCAAATTCTTTTAGTTGAGATATCTCACCGACTCTTCTCTTTTCTTCTCGTATAACTTGAGGTGTCTCTTTAACGTATGCAAACTGTAATGTTCTACAATACTGTATGAAAGAAGTTTAATTGTTGTTCCATACTAATTTATTTATGTCATCACTTAATTACAGTTTAAGTGGTACAACTGATGTCGTATATAAACGAGAGTCAGAAATTTGTGCATATCTTTGAGCAAATTTTTTAAACTCATACCTTTACTTAATTGTTCATAAAAGCGAAACGCGTTCATCGATTTTCATGAGATATGCCTCATTTTGTTCATAGGTTATACGACTTTACGTGAAAGTAAAAGGACTTAACACTTCTTTTATCGTTTTGGATTTTTTATGAATTAAAAAAAAAAAATTAACTCTTTACGCAAAAAATATTTGTTTTTCTTCATACATTTATTTATAACTTTGAAACTGTTGCTTATGTAGCGAAATAATATATAAACAGATGAAAGTATTTGTAATTCTTGATTTTTCTAAATTTGTTTAAGTAAAATCCGACTAGTGGTTCTTGAGTTATGTTAAACAAAAGGGCCTTATCAGAATTGAGTTGCGAATCAATCAGCTGAAAAATGTTGTACTGCGTAATGCAACAAATTAATAGGTGGCACCTGTTGGCACTTGAAATTTATTAAAATTATAAAAAGAGATATGAGGCAATATATTAGCGGTGATTTCCAACTGCAAGAAAGTAAAGCTAAAATTGCAGGTCCAATGTTTTTTTTATATGTTCATAAAAATAAACAAACAAGAAAAAAACTTAGTCTCTGTAAAGTTTATTTTTTCAATTTTAGTATACTGAATTATCCTACTTTAAACAAAAAATAAAAAGAAAAATCTTAGCTCACATAATAAAATAATATTCGTTTTGAATTTCTTAGGTTTAAATTAAGTTGATTCAGTAAAGCATACAAATACTAAGCTTGAGCCGGCTATAAAAAAAACTAGCAGTCAGATCGGAGTAATTCTTTTTGATTTGATTGTACCATTTAGTCTAAAATTTCAAAAAATCATTGCATATTGCATAAATAGTATGTTGACAATTTGACTTTTTTCCTCGAAATCCCTTGTGTGCTTCGCTCAGTATAATTTCATCCAGTAAAGAAACCTGATTCTGTTAAATCTTATGATGAATTGACAACGAACAATATTTTGCTGACTTTTCTTCAACGACATATTCTGATAAACAATATAATGAAACTTTAGTACATGCTCTTCTAGAGTCAATAATTTTGGATGCAGTATTTGTATTTATTTATTGAACTAAACTAAAATTGTCATATAAATGCCTGATGGTACTGCTGCTTTAACTTCTTCTATAACATATATCAATTAAATATGGTTATTTTACCACATTCCCACAGATTTGTTCAAATCTGGCTGCGAAAGTAATATCCCAAATTATAGGATCACATATGTCATCAAGTGTCATCAGTTGTATCGCCTGCTAAACATAATTTTCGAAAAGATTGCTCAACAATTACAAATCTCTTACATTTTACAACTGTTACCAATCGTGGATAAAAAAAACAGACTGATATTAAAGATACCGACTTTAGTATAGTCTTTGATAAGGACAATCATAAGCTTTTATTATACAAGCTGCCCTACTAGCTTGTCAGTATTGGGGTTGTGGGTGCGATTCCCAACGAAGACCTTGGTTTTTTTCACTACAAAAATAAAAATTGACCTTCGGTAGGGCTGCTCAGCGATGAAGGCATAGTCACTGGTCGCTGTGCTGTCTTTTTACGGCAGTTAATTTCCAGCTTTCCCCACCTGTTTCATCTCTTCTCTATCTCCTTCCTAAAGAATGTAGCACGGTACTTGAATAAATAGGCATTATTGCCTGAAGTGCTACTTCTCTTTAAAAAACAAAAAAAAGATTAATTGACTCTTTAAGACGGATTTCCTCTTATTTATTGAACAGAGTACAGAAAGTTTCCTTAAAACATCTGACATCTAAGACGATATATCTTAAATCCAGTAGCCATTTTGGACCGTTGTTGTTTTCTTTCTTTATCAATGATTTACCAAGAGTAATAAAATTTTCGAATATCCTCACATGTATGCCAATGATGTCAAAATTTTGTGAACTTCTAATTGTTATTCGGATCATATCTTCTTGCAACATAATTTAAATGCGATTAGTTGCTGGTATAAAATAAACCTTATGCAGCTAAATTATAAAAAGTTCAACAGTATGAGTTGCTTTCAGAGAACACATTTTAATGTTGAATATGTCTTAAACGATGAAATATTGAACAAAGTTAAAGCAATTTCTGATTTACTTGATGCTAAGCTGAATTTTATACAACACATTTCATTTACAGTACATAAAACCCGATCTGTGTTGGGATTTTTAAAACGCTGAGCTAAGAGTTTACTGATGGCATACATCTTTAGTTAGACCTATTTTGGAATATGGCTCTATAGTTTGCGACCCAACCTACAATACTCTCGCATCGGTTCAGAAACAATTTTTGCAATTTGAGATCCGTGGATAAGCAAAATTTTCTATCTTATAATAATAAAGTTGTTTTAATTAAGCTTTCGACGCTTAAAAGTCGTAGAGCAATTTTTAATGTTAGTTTCGTTCTTAAGGAAAACGTCAATTTTTAATTTTTAACATCTATTTTATTGTTTCATCACATCCCACAATTTTATCCGGCTATTCATACACGTGTACAGAACTAGCTAAGCTAACTAGAATCCGTTATTAAAGATGTTTTCTGCATTTAATAAATATTGTTACGGATGCGTCTTGTTTAAGTTTTAATAACTGCGTAGTTTTCTAAGGAAACTTATACAAACAAGCAACGACAATTTTCTAGCTACAAACTGCGTAGAAATCTCATATGCGCAGTTTTTTAAGAAAACTTATACACGCAAGACAACAACAACAATCTTAAAATAAATTTCAGGAAGAAATTTAACAGCATTAAAACAAAAACAAAAGCACACACACAGACAAACAGCCGCCTATACATTGAGTGAATAAAATAACAGCAACAAAATGTAATACAAAGGAAGTAGAAAATTGTAGACCTCTAGCGGACAAATATAAAAGACAGCATCTAGGTGGTTAGTTAGTTAAAACATAAACATCATGAAGTAAAGACTTCCATCTATAGTAAATTGTTCTGTAGTGCCAACGTACAAATCTTACTTTGTACGTACCTAGTTAAAATAAAAAAAATAAAATCTTTTGTTATTTATTTTGCAACAAAGCTCTCAGTAACAACAAAACGTTTAATAAAAGGTATAAAGATAACAATATTATAGATTTGTTGCTTATTATCAGAACATATATATATACGGTTAAGAAAAATATTGTTCTGCTTTTGAATAATTAATGTCTGTAAAGCTATTGAATCTATAGACTAAGATAAATATTATAAATAACACACAAACACCATACGTGTTAGTGGTAATTAATTACATACAATTCAGCTTAATGGCGCCCACTTGCAAAATTCAAAATTTTTAACATTTAAAGGATTTTAAATTGCACTTAAACAAAAGTTTTTTTTTTTTTTAAATTCTAACCCTCGTAAAGACATTAGTTTGAAAAATAATTATAAATTATAAGTACCTTGACTTTTATTATCAAATTTGATTTAAAAAATAATTTAAAAATTTTTCAAATTTATAGCAACAGAAATTTTTAATCTAAATTCAAAAAAAAAATGAAAAACAAAACTTTACTGAGAGAAAATTCAAATAAAAAAATTGCTGTGTTAAAAAAAATGATTGGTCTAGGCGAAGAAGTGGTGGCTGAAAAATTATACATGGTACCGCAAAACTCCTCAGTAAATGTCAAACAAATGGCATTTGAGGTAAAACCCACAGCAAATTCTACAAAAAACCCACCTTTAAAAGAAAATTGCAAGTGTCAACATTGTGAAAATATGGCAAAAAATTTTTTGTATTTAGAAAGTCTGATACGCTCTAATCTTAAGCCTAATAAGAGCTGCAATATCTGCAACTCCTCACTGCAGTATTTGCAGTTTGTAAATAAAAGTATATTAAAAGTGTTTGGCAATTTCGATTCTGTGGTAGAAGCAGCAAAAGCCTTTGGTGTTAATGCAAAGCCTAAATTCAAGTCGGGAGCTGCACATATAAGTCAAGTGAAAAAACCTAGAAGCATTAGTTCAAGCACAAAACCTAAGCCAATAGCTCAGATAAAGAAAAACTCAAACGCATCAAAAACTCTGAAAACTGGAAAAAAGGTGTCCGACAAATATTGTCCTTTGAAAAGTATAAGCAAAAAAGTAATGGCCACTCCGAAAAAGATCAATGCTAAGGGAAAGATGAAGACGAATGCTAGTGATCATAGCACTTTAAGTAATAAGACATCGCATAGACATTCGAAGACATCATCTAAAGTGAAAAAAATACAAGGAATTAACGCCAAAACGAAAAGTGTCTTGATTAAATCCAAATCAAAAAATTAATGTCAGAATTTGATAGCGATAGATTTTCTAAAGTTTAAAAATAAAAAGAAATTTGAAAAACATGTGTAAAACAAATAAATGTCAACGAATTCTTAATAAAAAAAAAATTATGGTCAAAAGGAAGATAATTGGAAATTTAATAACTTTTTCAAATTTGCTTTTTGCTTACTTCTCAATCAAATGCCTTAGCGGCTACAGAAAACGGTTTTCGAATTTATATTTCAATTAGTTTTATATTAATTATCTCTTGATTAATTATTTTAATTCCTTTTTTTATTAATTCTATATTTCTGTTGCAATTCATATTGTTACGTTTATAGCTTTTATAAACGTTTCATTGTCACAGAGTTATTTATTGCAAAATATATAACTAGAGTTTTCAAATTAATTACAAGTTTATTTACTTCAACTGCACACAAAGAAGATTTGTACGTTGGCACTACACAACCATTTACTAAAGATGCAGGTCTTTACTTCAGGAACTTTGTTTTAACTAACTAACTGAACCCTTAGATGCTGTCTTTTATATTTGTCCGCTAGAGGTCTAGAAAAATTACGAATTTTCTACTCACTTTGTATTACATTTTGTTGTTGTTATATTATTCATTCAATGTATAAGTGCCTCTTGGTCTGTGTGTATTTTTGTTTTTGTCTTGTGTGTTTTGAGTTCTCTTAGAAAACTACGCACTCAGTAAATAGCACACGCAATTGTTATTGTCTTGCGTGTATTAAATTGCTACGCAGTTTGTAGCTAGAAAGTTGTTGTTGTCTTGCCTGTATAAGTTTTTTTAGCAAACAGTAAACAGCATACCCAGTTGTTAACTTTGTTACTTATTTTTTTTTTAACTTTAGCAAGACGCATCCATAACAATATTATAAATATTTATTAAGTTTAACATGTTATATTAGAGTGTTTTTTTAGACTTTCTTACTAGAATGTCCTTTGATGCACAAGAAGTTGCGTTTTAAATTAAATTTAAAAAAAATCATTTCTTCAATAGATTTGATTTTTGTGAGCAAATAAAATCAATAGGTGTCACCCTTTACCAATATGCGAGAGCACTTAATTTAGAACTGAAGGATTTAAAATTGAAATGATTTTAGCCATTAGAAATATCTTGGTAACTTCGAAAATGATTATATTTGCAATGAAAAAAAATCGGAAGGCCGTACTATGCGAAGCATAGACAAAAACAATCGCATAAATGAATACCTTTTTTTGCATAATAAAAGTCTGGCCAATATTTAAAAGAAAGAAGTGCAAGTTACAAGTATAAAAATTTTGGATTACTAAAAATTTATAACAAGACAAGCATTGCAGCATTAATGAATTCTCCATCGCTCGTAGCAGGTAATTGATTCCCAATGACTCGATATTAGCAATTGGTCTTGCAGATGCCATATGCCAATAAAGACGAATAATTCAAACCACAACAATTTTGATCTATTCGCCTTAATTCAAATATTATACTCAAGATGAAACTGAGAAGGTGTTGTAACGGGCGATACAATAGGGTGAGTTTCAAAACGTGAAAACATTTTGCAGTGATGCTTCGATGCGAAGCAAATAAACGTCTTATCTTGCATATTTTTTACATTTAGGAACACTTTTTTGCAGCTGATTGTTTGAAAACGTTGCTTTCAGCATTAAAAAATATTATTTTCTATACTTTTTATTCAAATTCGAATAATTGCCAGCAATACTATTTGTGTATTGAGGGACGTCCTCGACGCATTTCTTGTTTTGCTTTGCTCTGTGTTAGTTGTTTTTTTTTTCCTGGGGTTTATCTTATTTGGTAAAATTTCTTATAAGCATGCTGTTGTTGTTATTATCATTCACTTTAGATGCATTCTTGACTATTTTGTTTTGTTCCGTGTTAGTGGTATTTGTTTTCTATTGTTTATCTTATTTGGTAAAAATTTTTATAAGCACACTGTTGTTGTCTTGTGTGTATAAGATTTCTTAGAAAATTACGCAGTTTGTAATAGGCCTCAGTAGATCGTTTCGTTTACTCTTTTATTGATAGTTATTTTATTTTAAAATTTAATAAACCATCCTCGTAACTTATATAAAAAATAGAGGCAGTGTTGCCTATGAAAAAGTTTTTTTTACCAAATTAACTAGATTCAAGTAAGGTTGCTTGAATTACCGCAAATTATCTGCTTTGTGGAACAACCGGCTGGTTTAACTGAAAAAATCATTTATTCAGAGGAAAAATTTACCGCATTTGGGCTTTTGAAAATCCGGGAGCGATTGTTGAGAAGCATTTGCATGCTCAGTGTGTCACTGTATGATGCGCTACATGGTCTAGAGGAGTAATTGTGGCAATTTGCTATCGCGAAATGATAACATCTCAAATTTGGCATATTATTAACGATGTGGATAATACTGACATGTGATTTCAACAGGAATATGCTTCATGTCACACAGTATTTGAAACGATCAATTTATTGCAAACCAAATTTCCTGATCGCATAATTTTACGACAATCAGCAGTTAAGTGACCAGCCAGATCGTGTGATTTAACACCACTGGATTATTTTTTTTGTGGCTATGTTAAGGACAGGGTCTATAAGGAGTCAGTCAAACCGATTTCAGTTTTAAAACTCAAAATCCGTGATATGCTTAACAAGAAAGAACGGCCACTTTGCAAAAAAAAAAGTGTTTTAAAAACTTTGATCATAGAATCGACATCTGTTAGCGTGATCGTGATAGACTTTTGGCAGATATCATTTTCCATTCATAATTGCCGAACTTTTCTCTTCCTAATACAATAAAAATTTTAATCATCTTTATCTAAATTTTTGGTTTTATTTTGTCTAAGAAAACAAACTTCTAGCCAGCGCTAACTTGCAGTAACATTTTTCAACTAATATATAAAACATATAAACCTTTCTGAAAATACTAACACTGATTAAAATCAAGGAAACTGAAAACACAAAAATACTATGCACTGAGTTTATTTTTTTTTTTTTTTTGTATTGTTTTTTTAACAAGAATCTTCCAAAAGCGATTGCCAAAAGCGATCGTACCGTACAAGTAGCCAGCAATGGTTTACACCGAAAGAAATGACAACAATAAATCTTTTTGTTTAATATAATATAATAAAATAAAAAATTCATTTCAGTAGCAAACTTTCACTCTCG
This sequence comes from Trichopoda pennipes, assembly GCA_030448955.1. Taxonomy (NCBI): domain Eukaryota; kingdom Metazoa; phylum Arthropoda; class Insecta; order Diptera; family Tachinidae; genus Trichopoda; species Trichopoda pennipes. The sequence continues at coordinate 17,331,903 of JASKUP010000072.1, forward strand.
TCATATATAAAAACGTAATATAAAAATCTATCCTATTCCTGGTATGTTTTGATATAAAACGTGTGTCCAGCTCTGAACATATATCAATGACATTTCTGTTTCACTCCATATCTATTTTCTTTACAACCACTTGTATATTTTTTATTTATTTTAATATATTTTTCGTCAACATTTCTATGGACAACCTGTAGATTCCATTAAAAAAACACCTGTTTGATTAACAACAATATCAGAGTTGCACTTTATTTTAAACAATTCTTCAAAGTCAAATTTGAAAATTTTATCGAAGATGAGTAGAAATAAAATTTATCTGACATTGTTGAAAAAAAAAACTCAAAACTTTTAAAAAATATTTTAATAAAGCAAGACGCATTCAAGAGATATTTTGCTATTTGTGTACAATATTTAAACAAGGATAAAAAGGATACAAACAAAAAACAAACGATAAACACTGTAAATCCCAATATTAAATTGGGCCTTTGTGTGGCCTACGCAACAATTGCAATAATCGAGGCGACCAAAGAATTGTCAGTTTTCTCTAAAGGATATTTTTTCGAACTTTTTATCGCAGGCAATTATTAAATATTTTTATTTATTTTTTATTTAACACATTAAGCTGGCAGTTATTGTAACTTAAGCCGCCTAACTTGCAATAAACGTTTTATTTTGTGCGATTAATTTTGCCTAAAGAAGTAAAAATTGAAAACGAAAGAAAAGAAGGAAAATTATTAAAGGATTTTCGTTGTAATTTAAACAACAATAAACGACATCTAATCCTTTATAATGACTGAAGAAAAAAAGGAAAAGATTGACGAAAGGGTCGATTTTTTTTGGAATTACATCATGAAGACCATGAGGCTAAAGCAAGAAAAATGGAACAAATTTTGGGGCACTCCTGATTATAAGGTACATTATTAATATCTTTACATTATCAAAAGGCAAATTCATAAATTAAAAAATTACCACAACTCATAAAATAAAATATAATTGGTCCATTAAAAATAAAAAAAAAACAAAATTTGTCGTTATAAGACAAGCTTAGTTAAATCAAAATAATTTAAGAAGACCACAGACATTTTTTAGATTTATCCTGAAGAATTTAAAATCATTGATTAAAGTGAAAATTTTGATTAAGCCAATTACTTTCATTTCAATTTGTATAATTCTTTTCCATTTAAAGTTTAGATTTCATACTGATTTATAAATATTATATTGATGACGAATGAAATTTCCAATAGAACAATTATGAATAAGGAATTTCGTTGAGAGAAAAATGATGACTAATGAAATTTTTCTATAGAAAAATGATGACTAATGAAATTATTCTATAGAAAAGTGATGACTAATGAAATTTTTCTATAGAAAACTTATGACTACTGAAATTTTTTTATAGAAAAGTCATGACTTCTTATATCTTTTTATAGAAAAATTAATACTTTTTAAATCTTTCTATAGAATGGCTAATGAAATTTTTCTATAGACAAGTGATGACCACTGAAATTTTCTATAGAAAAATGATGACCACTGATATTTTTCTATAGAAAAATCATGACTAATGAAATTTTTATATAAAAAACTCATGACTAATGAAATTTTTCTATAGAAAAATAGTGACTAATGAAATTTTTCTATAGAAAAATGATGGCTAATGAAATTTTTCTATAGAAAAATGATGACTAATGAAATTTTTCTATAGAAAAATGCTGAATAATGAGATTTTTCTATAGAAAACCGATGACTAATGAATTTTTTGTATAGAAAAATGATGACTAATGAAATTTTTCTATAGAAAAATAATGACTAATGAATTTTTTCTATAGAAAAATGATGAATAATAAAATTTTTTTATAGAAAAATTATGACTAATGAAATTTTTCTATAGAAAACTAATGACTACTGAAATTTGTGTAGAGAAAAATGAAGACTACTGAAATGTATACGACTGGCATTATTTTTCTATGAAATTTATGAAGTGTAATTTTTATATAGAAAATTGTAACTGGTAGCATTATGACTGCAAATTTTCTTATAGAAATATTATGGCCGGTGAAATTTTTTTTACAAAAATATAACTATATTTTTCTATAGGAAGATTTTATCACTGAAGTTTTTCTACACATTCATTGATGATATATTTCTATAGAAAAGATAATACTGATAAAAAAAATGATCACTGAATATATTTTCCATATTAAAACATTATTACTGATGAAATTTTTCTATACAGATAGGTTATCACTTGTGGCAACAGAAAAGTTTTTCTGTAAAATTTTGTTTTTTTTAACTTTTCGCTGAATTGATCGCTGATGAAAATTTTTTATAGAAAATTGACCGCTGTTAAAAATTTTCTATGGAAAATTGATCGCTGTTAAATATTTTCTATAGAAAATTGATCGCTGATGAAAATTTTCTTTAGAAAATTGATCGCTGATGACAATTTTTCTATAGAAAACTGATCGTTGATAAAAATTTTCTATAGAAAATTGATCGCTGTTAAAAATTTTCTATAGAAAATTGATCGCTGTTAAAAATTTTCTATAGAAAATTGATCGCTGTTAAAAATTTTCTATAGAAAATTGATCGCTGTTAAAAATTTTCTATAGAAAATTGATCGCTGTTAACAATTTTCTATAGAAAATTGATCGCTGTTAACAATTTTCTATAGAAAATTGATCGCTGTTAAAAATTTTCTATAGGAAAATTATCGCTGATGAAAATTTTCTATAGAAAATTGATCGCTGATGAAAATTGTTTATAGAAAATTGATCGCTGATGAACATTTTCTATAGAATATGATCGCTGTTAAAAATTTTCTATAGAAAACTGATCGTCAATAAAAATTTTCTATAGATAAATAATCGCTGTAAAAATTTTCTATAAAAAATTGATCGCTGTTAAAGATTTTCTATAGAAAATTGATCGCTGTTAAACATTTTCCATAGAAAATTGATCGCTGATAAAAATTGTCTATAAAAAATTGATCGCTGATAAAAATTGTCTATAAAAAATTGATCGCTGATAAAAATTTTCTATAAAAATTGATCGCTGATGAAAATTTTCTATGGGAAAATTATCGCATATAAAAATTATCGATGGCAAAAATTTTCTTCCTTGATGAAATTTTCTTTAGAAAAATTATGGCAGATAGAAATTATCGCTAGTAAAAATTTTCCTTGGAAAACATTATGATTAAATTACAGGTGGTAATTTCTGGCGTTCAGCGGCAAATAGCATCCTTTCTGCGGTCCTACTCCTACTCTAATATCCAACATCCAGGGGTTTCTCAACATTGTGCCAGATCATTATCTGTTGCTCTATGTGCAGATCAGTTTCTGTGAGTTGAACCGATAATGACTTTATCCACTATATCAGCGATAACAAACACCTGACCTGCGCTGATATTTGCAATAGCCAGCCTTAGCCTTGCCCTCTCCCTTAGACGGTGGTTAAATCCCTAACAGCGTTGAGTCGTACATTATTTAACGGTTCCCTGCCCCTTTTACTAAGTCGAGACTTATTATGGACTGTGACACGCTCCTGTGCTTCTTTCCATTAATCAGTCTGCAAACAGTTGCAGTTTTTCTGTTGTATAATGAAAATGGAGATTGTAAGTTCTTGTGTCTTATTGTTAACTTAATTTAATTTAACGCTGTCTCATGGTATTTGGTATTGTTAGCCCATTTATTGTCCCTCGATGGTGAAGCCGATTTTGACCTTTTGTCAATAGATCTGCAGTTGCGCTGGTAATATCCGACCTTAAAGCAATTGTTGTTGCATTGAGCTCTTTTGTAGCAAAATAGTAACAACGCCTTAGAGTTCTTAAATTATTCGCTTTATTCACTTTAAACACACACAAAAGTATAAGATGGTAAATTTACCACTGTAGAGAGTGAAAGATGCTTTTTTATTTTTATATATTTCCCTTAACGATTACTGTACTAGAACTAACTTTATTGCCCAGTAGATGGTGTTTTAAGAGGCTCTCGCTTATACAAGAAAATTTTAGTTTATCTCGTATTGTTGTTATCATTATTCGGTGTAAGGCGCCTGCCTGGCCGTGTGGTGTTTTTGTTTTCTATTGTTTATCTTATTTCCTAGAAATTTAAATAGGCAAGTTGTTGTTGTTTTGTGGCATATGATTTTTTAGAAAGTATGTAATTTGTAAAACGGAAAAATAGGTCATTTCGTTTACTTTTTAAACAGATAATTATTATCTTTTACAACTTAAATAAATCATCTTCACAACAGTATTATTTAAAATAATTATTTCACCGCTTAACTTTGGATCTCTGCACCTTGTTTTCAAATATATGGAAGGGTGTGAAAATTTGTTAAAAAAAACTAAAGCATATTTTCCAAAATTAAATACTTTTCAAAAGCATACTTTTATACATACATATATATTACATTTATATATTTATATACACAGAATTTTGTTGAATGAAAAAATTCTGCTTTAACAAAACACATTTCATCTTATTCATTTGTTTATTTTAAAATTATTTTTGTTTTTTCTTCTTTTTCAAAAAAAAATATTTGGACACAAGTTTTTAGTTAGTCTGTCACAACCATTTATTTCGTCAGAGTTTCGCCCTTTTTTATGATTGTTCTTTTATTCCTTTTATATTTTTGATGAAAATACTTTTGAATATGAAAAATATAACGAAAAATAAAAAATGAAAAATTTGCATAATAACAACTTTGTCATTTTAAATGTTGTTTTGTTTATTTGTTAAATATTTTTATGTGACTTTTTACCGACCATACGCACACACACACACACACACATTCATTCCCCAACAACAAAATAGAATACTTAACAATATAAATAAAACTGAATGAATGATTTTTTTACAGAAGGGATAGCGCTTTTTATTTAATTCTTTTTCATTTTTCTTTTTGTTGTTGTTGCCTCTTTGTCTTTCGCTCTTCTGCTTTAGTTTTTCTCCCTTTTGAATTTTCCTTTTTTTTTAAAGTTGGTGTCATATTTATCTGCAGGCGTTTTAGTCTTTTCGTGTGATTTTTGCTAAATGTTGTTGTTAATTTCTCACTTGTTTTATTTCCTTAAAATGTTAAGTTTTCAACGTTAGAAAAAATAGTTAAAGGAAAAAATGGGGGCTATTTCAGCCATTACGAGTAAAAGAAACCAAGCCACTTTCCGTTAGTTAAAGAATCCTTAAACAGATTTTGTTTTGTTTTTGGTTTCACTTTTTTAACTGCAGGGCTTTTAAGTGGCCTTAATTATGAACTTATTAATAAAATTTTATGTTTGAGAAGGGATTTTGTGTGAAAATGGTTAAATGGCTAACAATTAAATTAATATTCAAAATTGTTAAAAATTATTGTTACTTATTTGCATTAGTGTGAAATCGATTTTATTGATAAACTGAATAACCATAATTTTTTTACATAACTCTAACCTGAATTTAGATGGTGATTTAAAGAGGTGGTTATTACTAAGGTTGTTCGTGTCTTATGGCACCAGAAAATTAGTTTTATCTGTTAAAAAAAACTCCAAATTGCCTTACGAAAATCGCTAGTTTTGTTTTGATAAAAAAAGGGTGTACAAATGTCCATATTTTTCTTTTCAACTACATCATCTCATACAAATGTTGAATCAATTTAATTATAATTTTTCCATAATACCACAAAGGTTATCTAAAGATTTAGCATTACAATTTTTAATGTATTTTTATAGGGTATAGATCTTTGAAATAGAATAAAAAAAAGATGATATGCAAGATAAGAAGCAATTAAAATATGACTGACATATGACCATCACGGCTTGCTTGGACGTATTTTAACTGGAGCTATAATTTTCGATGACTTTTTCCATTATTTGTCGCCGTCTATCGAGGATAACGTGGCAAATGTTGGCTTCTAATTGGTCAATCGTTTCGTTTTTATCGGCATAAACTATCAACTTTTCATATTCCTTTAGCAAATAGTCTAGTGGCGTTAGATCACCAATTGTGGACACCAATGCACTGGTCGAAAACATGAAACTATGCAGTTGCCAAATGTTTCCTTCTATAAATCAGTTGCGATACAAGCTGTATGACATGCTGCGGCGTCTTGCTGAAACCACAGCTCCTGCACATCTCAATTGTATAATTGATGAATGAAAAATTTTGTAATCGTGACTATCATGATGATCGCCCGTGACTGTAGCGCTCTGACTAGCATCAGTTTTTAATAATTACGGACCACTGAAGCAGCCCATTAAGCACACCAAGCAATCAATTTTTCTGGATATAACGGTGTCTCAACATATACTTAAGAATTATCATCACTTCAAATAAGGCAGTGTCGTTTATTGACATAAAGTGAGCATCATGGTATACAAAATTCGCTAGCGAGAATTGCAATCTACGGCAACTTTTTTATGGGTCTAATTTAGATCTCTGACAAGATCTGTGTGATTCGAATTTACATCCGCGCCTGGCCATGAAGCCTTAATCAGATGGTGGACCAAACCACTGCATAATTTGGAACGTCATGCTCGTCCTAGAAAGCCGAAGCTATAATTCTATGCAACATAACTTTCTAGTTGCAACTTCGATGATTCCAGAGCAGGGCTGCAAATCATCACTTCTTGCTTAAGAGTTGGAGACTTTCCAACTCCTGTCCAGAACACATGTCTAACATGCTCACTGGAATGGATCATTCACTTTGCATGTCATTATCAGTGAGATGATCCTGTCCACCACAATAACCATTATACTGTTATGGGGTCGCGAAACCACAACCACCACGTTACTCCCATATAGGGGCCAACCTCAATGATCAGCCAGAGAACTATTAAATGTCTAAAGAGACAAATAACGGAACTCTGCGAGCTTACTGATTCCCGTGGAAATAAAGTGGAGTTTCCATTTGTACCCCTGCTGACTTCAGGGGACTGGGCTCCCTTTTTCCCCCAGTTGCACAGGTCTAAGTTGTTGCTTTCTTCAAAGACCATATATATGTGCCCCTGGGGAGTCTCTGACAAGATCTTTCATAAGTTTAACTTTAGCCGCACTGTACTCTTCTGAGAATCCGGCAAGGCTTGTCTTATTTAGCAGTAATGCGCTTCTAGCCTGCCAAATTCACGATCTGCTATTTTTCCAACCACAATATTTAATTTTACTTGGGTACGGTTTTCCGTCGACTCGTACAAAGAGAACACAAGATGGCATACGGCCGAAACCGGTTTGTTCACAAACCAAATTTGACAAGGGTCGACGGAAAGCTATGCCCAAGTAAGAGTAAATTAAAGCCCCTCGGAAACTCCAAGCACATATCACAATATTTAACCCACTCAGACATAACTAACACAAACTATTATGATGTTACTTCCTTCTCTATATTTAGCGTTGTTCAGGCATCAGTCTCTTCATGTTGAAATGCTAAATCAAGTGAACTTCATTGCTAAATAAAATTCACTTATGAAAATCTTAATCAACATCTATTCATGTTGTAATACCTACATCACAAAATGGCCGCAAGCTAAAAAAGTGTTGCCAACTTAAATTTATGTACATCTATAAAAAAAAACACCCATTAGTTAGGTTGGTATGATTCTGTAGTTAGGGCTACTTAAGTTTAACATAATACATTTTATTTATTCTTGCTTAACAGCATTAAAACACTACTTGGAAAAAAGTTAGTCAGTTCTGTAGATAAATTTCTTAGGGCGATAATATTTTATTTAACCGTACCGGAATTTAAGTAGCCAGAGTTATTTAAAACCTATTTAGAGATATGTATTGTAGAAAAGGTGATTGTTAGATACCACTGAACATGATATAATCAGTGATTGACTTTAAATCTGCTCATTAAACGGTTTCCAGGCAAATATTTTATGTGAAAGATTATATAGGGGAGTACACGTTTTGGCGAGCTAAATCGCATTTTGTGTTCACGAATTTTGTGTTCTATATATATGTTCCTTATATCTTTGTTTTAATTCTTGCCGACTACATTTTTAAGTGAGGGGTTTTCGTGGCAGTTATAAGTGCACTCTAACGTTTTGTAACGACACGTTTACGCTGGTTGCTGGGATAGCGACAGCGGAGGCCAGGGTAGTTGCAATTTTTAATGTTTTTACTACCTACCTTCTTGGTCCGTAGAAGGAATGACACTCAATGCTTTGTAAACGTTATAAAATTTATCACCAAGTTTATTTAGTCAACTCTTACAAGGTAGATGGTTGATAGTGGACGGTCGGGAATCGTAGCCGAAGAACGGGGAGTCAACTCGCTGAGGCGATGGGTAGCGGTAGGAGCATCAACAGTGGTACAGGCGGCAGCGGCACAGGCGGAAACGGTAAAGATGGCTGCGGTACAGGCGGAAGCGGCGGCTGTACTTAGTAGTGGTACAAGCGGCAGCGGTAAAGATGACTTCAGTACCGGAGGCAGCAGTACAGACGGCACAATAAGCGGTACACCTAGTAGTAATCGCTGGGAGTTCTTGACCGTGTGGAATAATACTGAGGAAATATAAAATTCCGCAACAGTATCAGTCGCACGGTCAAGCCACCAATTACAGCGGCGCTGTCGGTAAGAGATTATTGCGGAATATAAAATTCCTCCAACAGACGTCTTCCCTACAGGTGATCTGCTGACAAGAAATTATTGCGGAGTATAAAACTCCTTCAACAGACTTCTTATCTGCAGGCGATATGCTTGCTATCTGCTAATAAGAAAATGCGGAATACAAAGTTACTCCAAAAGATATCTTATTCGTAGGCGATCTGCTGATAACAAGTTAATATGGAATATATGATTCCTGCAAAAGACCTCTTACTTGCAGGCGAGCTGCTTGTTAATTGAATTAAATTCACAAAATGTTCTGCCTCACATACTTGTGCGTGGGTACACACATTCACACACACACACACATATTATCCGTCATAGTTGAATGACAACTATCAGCGGTGAGTTTTAATCTGCATAACAGCTGACTGCGTTGATGATCTGTATGTTCTTGGCTCACAGGTGTCGCTCCGACGTTCCCGACCGTTAATTTAAATCTTATTTTGGACTTCATAAATAAATACAATATAATAATTATTATACTAGAAATTTGTCGTAAATTAAAGAATGAATTCACTTCAAATAGTATAACGTGTAATAATAATAATAATAATTCATTTCCAAATTAAGAAAAGTATTAATAAAGTAGTGATATTGTGTAGGTGAAAGCCAGGGCACTAGTTTCACCGTTACAGTTTCTTTTAAAAAAACAGTTTTGGTACTTATTTCAGCATTACTGATGTTATGATGCCAACATTTTTTCTATTTTAGCTCATTTTCATTAAATTTACATTTTTTACATACTTTTACGAATATAATTATCACTAACAAGTAAGGTGGAATGATGTATTGTGTCTGTTTACAAATGAAGAAGTTTCTAAGAAATCTTTTGAATAGAAAACAATAACATGCTACAGTAAAATTCCATTAACTAAGATTAACAATCAGAAAATAAAAACAATTAACCTAGAATAAGATGACACATAATCAAAAAACAAAAAGCTACACTGAATAATGATAGCAACGTCATCTATATGTGATGACATTGTATTACAAATTTCGATCAAGTGCTAAAAAACAATGTAAAAGCGCGCTCTCATGGGCAATAGTGAGTGAAGACAAAAGGTTTGGCAGTGCAGTTTATTTGTGAGCATGATCGAATAAAGACACAATAGTTGATATTGCAGCTTTTAGGCGTCGAAGTAAATCCTGATTTCCTTTAAACACACCCAAGTTTTAATATACAGTAAATAATTTGAATTTTCATTTGATCGTTATAAGTTTTTTAAAAATATCAATGAATTGTTATATCTAATGCTCCACATGTTTTTTCTGTAAATTAAACTTCAATTTAACCAATTTTAAAATAAGTAATTTTTTAAAATCCAGAGGCGCGTTATAGACGATACACATTTATTGGACTTGGCTAAATATAAAAAAAAAAACTATTTATTTTTCTTGTTTAATTCGTTCGCTCTTAAATTTTACAACTCCTCCCTGTTTTGCTGCATAATTTTATTAGACTTTAATAAATTAGAATCATCAGACATCTTTAAATAATGAATGAAATAATCATATGCGTAGTACAACATCAACAATAATTATACAACAAAATAGAATTCGAAAGGATAATAAAAATTTTACACAACATTTGTGTCCGCCAACAAATCCTGTTTTAATAATGACTTGAATTTAGACAACAACAGTGTTACTAAACAAAATAAAACCGTATCGCTTACGCCTGCTTTTCCAATGCAAACTCTTTAGCAATAAAACTGAAAAAATATCTACAATTGCATGTATGAACTTTAAACGTCCTTCCCACACTATGAAGCATCTGTTTCATTATGCAACTTAACAAAGAGCAAATGTACAAAATTTAAATGAATGTTGCATTGCAATCAGTTTTAGTGGTTGTGTGTGTGTGAGGCAAAGAAGGTCAGCAGCAGATTAGCACTTTAGTAGTTTTTTGTTTTTGTTTTTGGGGAATTAATGCAGTTCTGTAACGTACTAGTTGGGCAAAAACTTATATCGAAATACAACAATAAATTCCTTGTCAGAGATCCATTACCACCCAATGGACCAGCAGACTTTTGGTGGACAAAAGTAGTATGTGACACACTCTAATAAACATGTGCTGCGTCAAATACGCTATATTAATCTAAACAAGGTGGTCAGACAAAATTGCTAGAAAAAAAAACAACAACAAAAAATGTTAAAGCGGTAAAGACACTGCAAACGAGGTCACGAATATACAGGATGCATTAAACACGCAGCTGAATGCCCGTATATCCCGTTTGCATAATTCATTTGTGGAAATGATGTAGTCTAGCATGTTGTCGGTATGCTATTACATTGTTATCTTTAAAACGAAGCAATTTTCACACAAAATATGACGGTTACAAATAATTCTATTTTGAAAATTTTTTCATTAAGCTTGATATTAGCTTAATCCTTTAAAGCGAATGCGGTTGGAGGGTCTATTAACTTGAGCCTTGAATACTATTTTAGTTATAACTTGCTAGTTTTTTATTTATTTTGAATTCTTCATTTCATATGAGGTTTCCTTATCACTATTAATAGCATTTAACAGTGAAGCTAATTATCAGAAAACTGCATACGAGAACTGTAATCAGTCATTAGTTTTGGTTCTGTTAAACTTACATTTCGTAAAATTCGTGACATTTTCGGACAACATAATCGTCCTTCTGAGACCGCTATTAAGAATTTGTTTGTTAAATTTGATTCGACAGGCTTGATACAAATTATGGGAACACCCATGCATATTCGACCGGGTCGTTAAACTGAAAACATCACAGCCGTGAGCCACAATGTTGAAGCAGATTCAAATTTGTCAATTCCACGATGTTCTCAACGACGTTATCTAAAATCACCGCATGGCAAACTTTGCATAAGGCTTTGGCTTTGAAGCCTTACAAGGTTCAACTGGTGCAGCCGACCGATCATTTACATCGCTTAATTTATTTAGGAACAATAGGCTGGTTTTTCTGAAAAAATTATTTATTCAGATGAAACCCTTTTTCTCCTGTCAGGGTACGTCAACAAGCAAAATTACCGCATTTGGGCTTCTGAAAATCCTACAGCGATTATTGAGAAGCCTTTGCATGCTCAAGATGTAACTGTTTGGTGCGCCATGTGGTCTGGATGCGTGATTGGGCCTTTTTTTCTAACATGAGGTGGAAAAAAGCGGTAACGGTCAATGAATCACGCTATCGCGAGTTGCTAACACTCAGTTTTGGTCAATTATTGAGGGCGTGGATATCACTGGCATATGGTTTCAGCAGGACGATGCTACATGCCAATGAAATGATCAATTTATACCAAACCAAATTTCCCGTTCACATTAATTTACGACAATCAGCAGTTAAGTCAACAGCTAGATGGTGTGATTTAACACAACACTAGATTATTTTTTGTGGGACTTAGACTATACGGAGCCCATCGAATCGATTTCCGCCCAGCATCATATTCCATTGCTAATTTTCATATTTATACTGTGACGACCAAAAGTCGGCAGGCTTGTTTTTGGATCACATAGCAATTAGATCACAAGCAATTAAACTCTATATATATTTTTCACGTTTATTAATTTTTTTACTGTTTTTTTTTTATTATTATCAAATGAATTCTATTATATACTTGTTATATTTTCAAATTATATTTATTATTTGTTTAATGAAATATTTTAAATCATAATGTATTAATTTTAAAGACAAATAATAGCCGTTAAAAGCGCCATCTATTAACACGAGGATACATCCGTGAGAAGAACATACCATTAAACACAGCCCTAAACTGTAGCAATCAGCTGTAGTTTAGTGGTATGGGTGTGTATGTGTGCCCGGGGGGAGTTGGCCACGGGCAAACAACCGGGCAAGTCTTCTTTTAAGTGACTTAAAATTTTATTCAACTTAACTAAAATAGTCTTGCGAATAGGTTCAGCTCAGTTAATCAGAGTCAGAATTTTATTCGACTTTGAATTAATTGAGTATAGCTCAGGTCTACGGCCAAGCAAGTGCTGTCGCTACTTCACCTGGCCAGAAATTTTATTCGCCCAGGTTACGGAGCCCAGAACCAGGCCGCGCTTTGTTCAGCAAGGCCAGAATTTTATTCGCCCTAGCTGAAGAAGATCGTCAAAAGGCTAACACCAATTTCGACGTGGAGAGGTTGTCTCAGAATCTTATTCGTGACAACCGCGACAAGTCAAAAACTGGTGGACAGGCAAACTGTTCTGCTCAGACTGGACCAGAATTTTATTCGCATCAGTGTGAGAAGGAGCAGGCTAGGCGGCGGAGAGTGGAGACGAAAACTCTTGAGGGCCACGAGGCGGTTGATCATCGTTGGCGTGCGCAGTAGTGATGTAGTGTAATTTTAACTTAGTTTAAGAAGTGGATTATAATAATAAAAAAATTCTATTAGTAAAACAAAAGTGGCTCTTGTGTTATCAGTGAAGCAACATTTTTTTTGTAACGAACCCTGGACGCCGCGAGCTTTACCCTAGCACACCGCGAGAACGTGTCGTTACAATACTTTATATCAATAGAATTCAGGTTGTCAAAAAAAGTGTAACCTAAATTTGTTCACCTGATGTGATTAATGAAAGAGGACCGCCATTTTGCCAAAAATTCATTAAAAACTTTGATGAAAGAATCGATATCTGTCAGCGTGTTAGTGGTGTACATTTGCCAGTTATCATTTTTCATTCATAATTGCCGAACTTTTCTCTTCGTAATACAATAAAAATTTTGTTTTATTTTATTTTAGAAAGCAAACTTCTTGTTGAAACACCCTTTATACAGATTTCATTCACTAGCGTAGTTGAAAGACATTTGGATTTTCCACAGAGAATATAATTATGCACAAATATATTCGCTATAAAAAGAGTTTTAAATTAAGTTAAAAATTTAAAGGGTATTTCCATTAAGGTTGTGATTTTGGCGAATATAGTCTTTACTTTTAAGCTTTTACTTTTAAGCTGGTATAGATTAAGCTGGTGTAGATTCAAAATTGTAGTTTCCTTAACTCTCATAGGCATTTATTTAGGGAAGGTATAAATGTGTCTGCTATAAAAGTAAGTGGAAACAAAAAATTTACAATTTTAACGGAGCAATTTTAACAAATTTAGCCTAATTTTTTAAACAGTATAACATATCCGTTAACTAAACACCAAACGCAAATAAACTAAATTCTGTTATAATTATCATGAATTTCTTATTTAATAAAATATTTATAAAAAAATTTAAAAATTTATATTAAAAATTTTTGTTTAATCTCTATTCCCACTGTGCATTAATACTATTTGTGTAATATTAAGGTTGTGTGTAATTATTATTGTTTTTGTTACAATATTAATGAGTATATTTCGTTCGGGTTAAACGAAAAAAAATATTCGTAATCATTTCGATTTAGTTCTCTTAGGCAAAATTTGTAGAATTTTCTAAACTTTGTGCTCTGCTGTCGTGGGAGGGAGGTGAAGGGTAGCAGGAAAACAAATTTTAATTATGCATTTTATAGTATTGCTACTATAACAATGCCCTTATTATTTGTATGAGAATTTGTTGCACAAATACAATAACACAAAGAGCATAAATGTACATGTGTAAAACTTGCATTCTAATGTAAAATTTACTGTGTAAAATGGATAATTGGTAAAATGTTAAGCAGTTCGTTTTGTAATATTCTAATTTTTTTTCTTTGATATGGTTGCTTTTTGTTCGGTAAACAAAAAGGGAAGGGATACCATCTAGTGCACACTATACGACAGGTAAAAAGGTTCCATCGATTTTATTTAGAATTAATGGCTATGCTAAGGTCACAATTGATGTATAAATTTTGTGATAACATTTGACAAGTTATTAAGGTTTATCAAATTTTATGATTGCTCAGAAAATATAGACTAAAACAAGAATATATTTTACAATTTTAATAAAATGTTTATTTTTCTCTGGTACCTAGTGTTTAGCTGAAACCTTGCTACAAAATGCTGATGTGTATATTTTGCTGCATTTTTATCATTTTCCTGTTCACTGCAGATGCTGCTTTAGTTTGCAGATTAAGTTCACAGCCTCGTGTATCACACATGCTCACTAATATTATTCGACATTTTTACGTCTACATAATATATGCTGTGTTGGTGCAGTTGTATTATCCATATAGTCGCATGTAGAAGCTTTTAAATTTCAACTTTGTATGGACATTAAAGCCCCTTAGAGCTTTAAAATGTTAAAAATGATACAAAAAAATTTTATTTTATTAAAAAAAAAAAGAAATTTTTATTTGAAAGCATTGAAATTTTAATATGATTTTGAGTAAATGATGGTTACTGATGTCTACATTTCCAAGCATTTGCTGCTGGTATGTTACGCACACTACAAACATTGTTGGCCTTCAGGCATTAACATGACACTACAAGAAATTTATCACCAAGTGCAAAATCGCATGATCTTGGTAGCTAAGCGATAGTGATCACTTTTTAGCAAAATTACTAATTTAGCACAGTCGACGGTCATCATATGGGATATAACGTTAACATGTGGGTTTCCACAGTAAGTAATATTTTCATGCCAAACCTAATGCGTGCACCGTTTTCTTTT
The DNA here is from genome assembly GCA_030448955.1 of Trichopoda pennipes. NCBI lineage: Eukaryota > Metazoa > Arthropoda > Insecta > Diptera > Tachinidae > Trichopoda > Trichopoda pennipes. Next base: position 17,347,033 of record JASKUP010000072.1, read on the forward strand.
TTAAACAAGTAAAGTGTAGTGATGCCACCAGTACAAAAACCGCAATAAATGATGTCAAGCGTTTTTCAACAAGAAGTTTGTTTTCTAACACAAAATAAAACAAAAATTTGTATTGTACTACGAAGAGAAGTTCGGCCATTATGGATGGAAAATTATATCTGGCAAATGTCCACCACGACCAAGCTGACAGAAGTCGCTTCTTTCATCAAAGTTTTTAATCAATTTTTACCAAAATAGCGGTCCCATTTCATTAATCATATCACGAATTTAGAGTTTTGAGTATCGATTTCATACGATTGGCTCCGTATAGCCTCTTTCCTTAATATAGCGCAACAAAAGATAATCCAGTAGTGTTAAATCACACGATCTGGCCGGACACTTAACTGCTGATTGTCGTGCAATTATGCGATCTTCCCGATCGATTTGGTTTGCAATAAATTGATCGTTTCATTGGCTGTGTGACATGTGGCACCGTTCTGTTAAAACCACCTATGAGTGATATCCATGTCGTCAAAACGCAAAGGCTTCTCAATATTCGCTTTAGGATTTTCAAAAGCCCAAATGCGGCAATTTTGTTTGCTGACATACCCTGACAAGAGAAAATGGGCCGGTTGTTCCTGAAAGAACTGAGCGAATCTACGGTCATGTGAATGGTTTGTCGGCTTTAATTCCTGCACCAGGTGAACCTTGTAAGGCTTCAAAGTCAAATCCTTACGCAAAATTCGCCATGTGGTGGTTTTAGATAATCCCAATTGTTAACAACGACGAGGAATTGACAAATTCTACTTTATCACTGTGGCTCACAGCTGTGACGTGTTCAGTTGAACGACCCGGTCGAACACTTGTCGACTCCAATTTAACGACCAAATTCTTAATAGCAGTTTCAGAAGGACGGTTATATTGTCCGAAAATATCACAAATTTTGCCAAATTTAACTTTAAGAGAGCCACCATTTCCATATGGAATTTTAATTGTTTTAATGCGATTTTTGTGCGAAATTGAATTCATTTTAACAATTTCCAATGCATCTACTATGAACACGTCAAAAAAGTAAATGTCAACACCCTCGTGTTGTTGGTGTTAGCATAATTTGAAAGAAGTTCTTGTTGGAAAACCCGATATATAATAGAGTCTATAGATTGGTTCCTATTAGGCTAACAATCAACCACAACACTGGACAGAATTTCGTATCTATTAGTTGCGCATATTGAGCACTGTAATTTGGTAATGTTGTTTAACCGTCAATCCATTCATAATGTTTAGCCAGAGTTTACTAATCATAAATATCAAAACGAGAATTTTTTGTATAGTTAGTGCGAACTGATTTTGAACTTAAGTGAGAAAAAGATGTGGCAATTAATTTAGCTCAAAGTGACTTTTGTATTTTTAGGTTCAATCATCTCTTACTGATAATCCAGCACATCCTTTTTTCGCCTTCTAGAGTTTTACCATGCATTTCAATAAACATAAATAAAATGCTTTAATGCTTTATTGTTAGGGTTCCATTCCCTAAGAGTAATATCGTATCTTTAAACATCCATTTGCCACCAGCCACTAGTTCTGAAGCCTTAATAGGAGAAATAAATAATAGAAAATTAAATCGAGTTTATTTATTTTCGGTTTAGTCGTCTAATTAAATGCTATTTATAATATAAATTGTTTAAAATATATTTTTATCAGTAAAGTAGTAAACGAAACGACCTATTGTGCATTTTACAAATTACGTTGTTTTCTAAGAAATCTTATACACACAAAACAATAGCAACATGCTTATAAGAAATTCTACCAAATACGATAAACAACAGAAAACAAAAACAACTAATACAGAACAAAAACAAAACACACAGCCAAGCAGACATCTGAACTGAATGATAATAACAATATGAGGTGATGTTAAAGAGCAGTATTCTTGTGTATAAGAGCACCGCTTAAAACAACAGTATAAGCACTACTTGTTGGGCAAATGAATTAATTCAAGATGAGTCATAAGTGGGCAAAGACCACAAAGTTGCCATGGTGTGTATTGAAAGTAAATAAATCGTTTAACTTTATTTAAAACTCTATAGTGCTGTGGTATTATGTTGGCATAAAAGAACTCAATATATGAAAGCGTTTAGTAAAAGGAATAAACGTAACAATATATAATATTTTCCATCTGTTAAGTGAACGTTGTAAAAGGATAATAAACATATGTGGAGTAAAAATAGAACTACCCTGGCTACATTTTATACAATTACGATCTACATAAGGCTTTGATTGTTATTTGAGTTTAAAAGAAATTAGATTGAAATAGATAAAGCCACGACAGTAGTGAAAATGTGTAAAGTTCAAAATTCAGTTTTCGGAATTGCAAAAAACACAACGTAACGCACTTCCTTCAAAACATATTCTGTTAATGTTTACAATCTCTAAAAACACCAAAAACCGAATTACCTCTGTGTCGCACAAAACACAAATATTTACCACTTACATATTTGTCCCCGCATTTACAATACTGTAATATATTCAGCCGTAAGTGCCGTAAGTATTGTAACAGTTTGTGGTAAAATTATGACCCTTAACTTTAATTTTAAACAAAGTTTAGCATGGTGGTATGTGTATGTGTGTGTGTGTTTGAGTTTCGGTTTCTAAAATATTCAACAAAATTAAAACCTCACACCTTTAACAAACATATATATCTTTCATGTTTTCGCGTTAATTTTACATGCGTCAGAAATCTGCTAAATAAATTAGATGAACGCATGGTTGGCTGTCTGGTTTGTTGGCTGACTGGCTTTTTATTTTTTTTTTGTTTGCTGGAATGAAAGGACCTTGGGATTAAGTTAATAATGTAATTATTCTTTAATGCTTTAAAAATTCATTTATTTTGTTGCGTTTTCATTTACCAATTTTAGTTACCATTGTATCGTTAATTCTCAAAGCAGGCTATATAGCAGGTGCAAGCCCATTAAAGCTGTAATGCTGGAATAATATCTCTAAAGGAGCCATAATCTATATATATAAAAATTAAGCCCAAAATAGGTGTCCTTTGGTTGCCAGTGTTTGACGAGATGTGCAGTCGGATTTCCACCAAATTTTTACAGTACATTCGTAATAGTCGTTCGCTGGTTTGTACCTTCATGCTTTTACGTGCGTGTTTGAAGCAAGATACATTTTTTTCCAATGCATACTTCGACTCAATGTTTTGTATCAAATGAAATGTGTATTTTCGTTTGTACGTTGCTGTGTGTGTGTGTGCTTGCACAGAATGCGACGGCAATACAAATCGAAATATGCTCATGTTCATAGCAAATAGAGAATTTTTTTTTCTATATTTCGTTACATTTTGTGTGTGTATGTGCGTGTTCTATTTCAAAATGATCCATCAGCCGAACGTTTTTCAAAGCAATTATTAGATATTGAAAATGACGCAATTCCAATTGACCCATTCACAAAAATAATAAGATAATATTTGTCAGTTTGCACAATCAAAACAAGAATTGGTCACAAACGTATTTCCCGATATTACACAACATTTTAGAAACCATGATATTGGTTGGGGGAAAGAGCTATCTTATCTGCGAAAAATGCAGATGTTTCGGATTTTAAATGACATTCCTCCCGGGGAAATTTTTACCTACAAATCGGTTTGACTCTGTTACCAATCAAGTCGATGTTGTAAATTATCCAGTCGAATTTTAAAATTCGCTTGAGTTACCTGGACTGCCGCCCCACCGCCAAGTGAAAGTTGGTGTACCAATTATTTTGCTTAGAAATATCTGCCAGCCACGTCTTTAGTAGTCAAAAAAGTCATGAAAAATGTGATTGAAGCAAAAATTTTAAAAGGAAAATATAAGGGCGAGAATGTGTTGATACCAGCAATCTTATGATTCCTCCAGATTTGCCGTTTGATTTTAAATGGCTTCAGTTCCCCATTTTTCGCACGGTCAATTATATGTATCATGTCCACGTGTTAATAACCTAACTGCTTTGTTTGTCTATACCGCAAACCAAAATCGATCGAAGAATGTCATATAGTCGTAGAAAAATATCGAATTGTGAAAGCGATAAAATTGTTAAAAAAACATAAAAACGAAAAAAAAAGAAATTGTGTCTTTCTGATTAATTTTCTTGAATGATTTGGCGCACACAAAAAAAACGCTGCAGAACAAAAACAAACCACAAATAACTTGCAAAGCAGTCACGGGCACGCTAGTTACAAATATAAATTTTAAAACTTTCTGCGAAATTAATGAAAAGCTTTAAAGCTATTGAGTTTGTCATACAAATCAACTGAATTCGGTACCCAGGATTCCCTTCAATATATTACAGGAAATTATCCTTTCTTTTGGTAAGAAGTAAAAATATGTTTTTTTTTCTTTGGACCAGCACTCAGGAGATATCCCTTAACCAGGCAATGCATTGTGCAAGAACTAGGAAATTAGGTTGTGGAGAGTAGGACATTCAATTTGAACTTTCCTACGTTGAAAGCGACAGGAAATATCTCTGGAGGAGAATTGTTCTGCTAAAAAACGAATTCTCTCTGCAATGTGTAGGGCAATTCACTGCCCAATCGACGACAAATGGATGAGCTCTCAACGAAAATCGAGTTAAAAGGCAAAAACGTGCGAGTTACGGGAACAATTTCCCTAATTTCATTGTAGTAACAATAAAACGGTGATATGCATCACACATTGCGTATTCCGATCTAGAGACACAATAGAGTTGGACACCCTACTGCCCCCACTGTGCCTCTTGGCCCTCTCCTGTATGCGGTCGAGCAAATCCATAATAGACTTTGGAGTGCCGACCCATACATGAGAGTTGTATTCCATCTTTGGACGGATATATGTGACATATATAGTACAAATATCAAATGGAGTGAAGTAACCGTTTTAAAAAACCGAGGCACTTGAAAGCTTCTTTAGAAACCTGAAAAATGTGTTTAAACCATCGAACATCACACTGAACTTGCATACCAAGAACATCAAGAGCTTCCGATTCCGTAATATCTATATCACCCATAGTAACAGATTCAGCACCACTACCGAACGCAGATCTATGCGTTAGCATGCAACATTTCATCTAACGAGCATTAAAATCTACTCTATTCACACGACCCCATTCCAAGATTGTCGCGAGATCGTGATTAAGTGTATCATCCATGTGCTGCCTTTTGGAACTAACCTGCTAATGGCCTGGTCTATTACGAAGTGAATACGAGTGACAAATGGCGCTGTCATCGGCAAAAGAATATATGGAGTTGAAAGTTCGACAATTTTGCGTGAGAATTTACATTTGAAGCCTTATAAGGTTCGATTGGTGCAGTATCGATCATTCACGTCGCCGTAAATTCGCTTAATTCATTTAGGAACAGTCGGCTGGTTTTTCTGTAAAAATCATTTTTTCACACGAATCCCATTGTCACTTGTCAGGCTCCTGAAAATTCTAGAGCTATTATTGAGAAGCCTTTGCATGCTCAACGTGTCACTGCATGTTGTACTATGTGGTTTGGAGGCTTGATTGAGCCGTTTTTTTCCAAGTCGTTTTTTATGTGTGGGGGTTGTGGGTTCGATTCCCAACGAAGATCGGATGGAGTGAAGTATCTCTTACACCATTTTAGAAAACCAAGGCACTTGAAAGCTTCTTTAGAAACCTGAAAAATGTACTTAGCTCGGCGAACATCACACTGGACTTTCATGCCAAGAATATCAAGAGCTTCCAATTCCGTAATACTTACATCACCCATAATAACCGATGCAGCATCATTTCCGAACATAGATCTATACGTCAGCATGAACATTGCGTCTTACGGGCATTAAAATCGAATCTATTCACACGATCCCATTTTGAGATCGTTGCGAGATCGTAATTGAGCGTATCATTCATGTTCCGCATTTTGAAACTCACCTGGTTTGGTCTTTTACTAAATGAATACGAATGCAAAATGGTGCTGTCATCTGCGAGAAAGTATATGGGTTGAAAGTTTGACAAAGAAGGTCATTTAGAAAAATGGGAAATAGGCTAGGAGAAAGAATGGGACGTTGCGGTACCCCTGAATTGATCTTGAATTCGTTTGTGGAAATGCCATCTAAAACAACTCGTATAGTGGTTTGCAATAAATTGATCCTTTCATTGGCTGTGTGACATGTAGCACCGACCTCGGTAGGCCAAAATTTTGTTAGCATCTCGCTATAGCGTGGTTCATCCACCGTTATCGCATTTCTAGCGCCTCATTTGCGGGAAAAAAACAACCCAGTCACGCCTCCAGACCTACTATTACTACATCGAAACTATCATGTAGTTGGTGTTGCCACAATTGAAAAGCAATTTTCTTGTTGAAAAACCCAATAAATTTTGTTCTAAGAATAGACTTATATCTTTGCTGATCGTCAGCTTTAAAAATCTCCAAAATCCTTAAAAAAAGGGCATTTTAATGCATCTTATATATGCTACTTTGCAGCACGCTGACGCTGATTCTGTTGGCCTTGTAATACCCAATTTTAAAACTTGCACATCTCCATATATATCTAGATAATTTTTCAAATTTTGCCCAGTGTGACTGCACGAAATGTTGTCTTTATACTTACAATAACAACAATAGCTAATTATTTAATATCAATTTTATTTTAGGAAATTCTTAATGATTTTCTCAATGATCCAAATCAGGAGCAAATCATATTTCAACTTAATGCCGCTGCAGTATTGGTACCTTCGTTTACCTTTCCCGAAAAGCCCACAAGCAAAATGGTCTATTTTATGCGCACTGAAGTACCAACTATATTGACCATGGATAATTTGTCGACAGTAAATTTATTAAGACAAAATTTTTGTGGGTTTTTTAATTGAATAAAATATCATTTTTGTTTAGGCTCTTATGATTGGTGATTTATTGCCAAATCTCTTGGAGAGTTTAGCAAACCTGAGTAATGACGTCATTCTTCCAATACTTAACAATAAGGTCAATCAAAATGGTTGGACTGCAGTTATAGTTAATGATATGAAAACGGAATCACAGAACTTATGTAGCGGTTTTGCCCAAATGAAGGGCTTAGTAATAAATCGTACGATTTTACCTTTACCAATTTGTATTGATGAAGTTATGGAGAATGCACCGGCCTTTGCTCGAGGGTAATTAAGGGCTTAAGATTTTACTGATAACATAAATATTTTACTAATGTTATTTTATTATATTTTTTCTTATTTAAGAGACTTCAGTAAAATCGATTACTTAATGAAATATTATTTGGAATTTATGGTGGTCAAATGGTTAAATACTGTAGAAGATTTTATACAAATACAACCCAGAGCGAAAATTTTCTCCAAAGAAAAATTTCCTCGTCCCGAGCACTTGTTTAGTTTTTGGGATGCCAGATTGGAAAATTTGGAAAATTTAACCGATCAACTTGGCGATAAACGTATAAAAACTATTGGATTTCTTTTAGAAAAAATACATTCAGTATTTGAAAGCAATTATAGGCGAATAGTTGAATTAGTTCTGGAAGCCCTGGCAGTAGCAAGAGATATAACCAAATATTTATCGGTTTTAGTGAGTTTTATTAACTTTTATTCATTCCTAAAGTTTAAATAAACTTTCTCATACCACCATTCTTTGTAGCGTAAAACTTTGGACAAGTTCGAGTCTGAAGATTTGGATGAAAATCGAAGTCGCATACGCCCTCTGTTGCTGACAATCGGTTTGGTTTGGGGTCATTCGAAATACTTTCATAGTCTCGACAATATGGTTTTACTGTTTGAACTGTTACACAATACTTTAATAGAATGTGCCATGCGCACCATAGAGCCAGATGCCATTTTTCAAGGTGATGTAGACGAAGCTTTTAAAAAGGTTAAGGCAAATATCGGTCATTTGGAGTACTATCGTTCGACATACAATGAAACTCGCAATTCTCTGAAAAAATTTAAAATTGGCACAGAGTTTAATTCACAGGATTGGACCTGGCATCCTGAAGAAATCTTTGCACGCTTCGATAAGTTTATAGAACGTTTACAAGTCCTACAAGAGCTCTTCAATACCGGCAGAGACTTTGTAAAATTAGAAAAAGTAACTATAGGTGGCCTAAAAGGTCGCCAAATAACTGCGGCCTTAGAGAAAATTCTAGAAGAATATAATAATTTCTATAGAGAATGGTCAAATATAACGTACAATCCTTTAGATCCGAACGATGAGTTCTCAACATTTGATCACGATCTTGCAGTTTTTACGGAAAAAACTAATAGTCTGGAATGTAAAATAGCCTACCAATTTGAAAAGGCTTTAGAGGACTGCCACGAGTTATTGTTATGTGGTACTTTGCTTTTAAGGCCAATAATAAGGGCACATATGGAGCCTTTAATGCATATAATACTTGATGATTTTGCCGAGGAAATAAATGCAGTAAAATTTACTTTTAATGAGTTCGAAGAAGTTTATAAGAAATCCGGAATAACTGTAGGTTTTTTGTTTCGAAATTTTTCAAAGAACTGCTCTTCCAATGCCTGTTATTATAACTTATAGCTTTTGCCCACGGATAATTGTTTCCCACCAACTACCGGTGCCTTAACGTGGCTAGCAAAGCTTCAGCACAGAATCACATGGATGCATAAGGAACATGAACTTTATGATTATCCGTAAGTATTCGATATATAGTGATACACCTACAAAAAATAACACAAATAAATCTACCATTTGTAAACAATTAATGTTATTGTAATATAATTTAAAAGACTTTAAAGATTGAGTCTACATCAAGGACATTTGCTAAGTAGATCATTTTGAATAAAATAAAGTTTAAGAACGGATATCGGAATAGCAGAATAGAATTCTAGTTCAGCCCTCGAAAAACATTACTACGGCCGTTATATCTCCATCAGGCTTAAGGAAGCTGAATTCTAAAAATCCCAATTCATTTATTAAAAATCCCATAAATGCTTCTTTATATAGGGTCATTCAAAACCTTTGAAATTTGCCGTTTGCACTATTGTAATTATTAAATTATTATTAATTAATTATTAAATGTATTGTACTTATAAGCGAATTATTTAAGAATACCATGCCAGTCAGTGGTTGAAAATAGAGATGCCAGATATTATAAATAAAGTTATAATAGATCTCCCATGCTTATCCCAAAAGATAATCGTTGAAATAAGTTGGTTCCCGACGCCTTCGAGTGGTCCTTCGTAACGAAGTTTGAGTAGCTGGTGTCGGTTGACCTTCTGTTGTTGAATCCGAACTATTTTCAGCATGGTACGGAAGCTCAACTAAATCTTCTAGTTCTAAGCCTGGTGTAGCGTCCTGTTGAGTATTATCCTGTTGTATCGATTCCGTAGGTAAAGAGTCTGTTTGCTTTTGAATATTTGTTGCTTTAAGCTGGTTAATTTGGCGTTTAAAAGTATACCCATCATCTAACTTGACAAGATAGTGAAGATGACCATATTTTTTGATAATGGTTCCCAGTCTCCATAAATTTTTGTTGCTTGAATAATAACGAGCGTGTACCCTGTCGCCTTCACTTAATTGCCGTGAGTGACATTGATCTGTAGAATTTCTTTTTAAAGCTTTAGATGGCTTTAAAGCATCTAATTGTATACGTATTTGCCTGTTGAGGTATTGCTCTGAAGGAGTCTTCCCATTTTGAAGTGGTGTTGCGCGATATCGGAACATAATTTCTCTTACTTTTTCACGAATGTTTCGAGGGTCGCTTGCCATGGCCTTTAATCGGTATTTTATCGTCTGAACATTTCTTTCAGCTAGACCGTTTGTAGCTGGATGTCCAGGAGCTATAAATTTTTGGAATATGCCAGCGTTTGAACAAAATGTTCTAAACTCATCACTGGTGAATACTTTGGCATTGTCTGATACGATAACATCTGGATATCCATGTCTAGAAAACAAATCAAGGAGCAATTCTATTGTAGAGTAAGACGTCGGAGCAGTCCGTGTTATACCGATTTCAGCCCATTTAGATTTTGCATCCATAACAACCAGGTAGTAATGATCCTGAAAAATACCCGCGTAATCGATGTGTATACGTTGCCAATTACTTTCAGGTTCCTCCCAAGAATGCAACTTAGCTTTAGGCGGGATTGCCTTAATGCTACCACACTCTAAACAGTTACGTACTTACCGTTCGATGTCTTTATCAATAGCCTTCCAGTAGACATACCTTCGAGCTAACTGCTTCATTTTTGTGGTCCCAACATGCGTTTGGTGTAGCTCACGTAAAACTGCGCTCTGTAATGCCTGTGGTATGACTACTCGCTGACCCCTAAATATTATGCCATTATTGATCGTAAACATTGTCTCTTCTACGCGATTATTTTTAAGATAGTCCAAAAGCATTGAAAGGTCTTTATCTTTTTTACCTCGGTTTGCAGAGTTTTAAAATTTAAATTGAACGTCGAAATTTGTTGCATAGAAGCTTCACATAGTTGATGAACTTCCTCGTTGATGGCTTTATCCCTTGCGTATGATGATTTAATTGGAACTCGAGATAAACAGTCGGCATTCACGTTTTCGATGCCTTTCTTAAAAACAACTCTGTAATTGAATCCTGATAGGAACGCTGCGTATCGCTGTAGGCGAGAAAATGTCATTTTGGGTATTTTTGCGTTTTGGTGAAAAATTCGTACTAAATTCGTACTAAATTCGTAGATTATCTGTGTGAAGTGTAAACATTCTACCAGCTAAGTATTGATAAAAATGGTCAACTGAAAATATGACGTGTTATTGAATAACCCTAACAAACGTTTCATCACTCACCCTCGTTAGGTGTTTAAATAATTCGGTCAATAGTACTTATTGCTCCCGCCCCCGTCCCCTTTTAGACATCTAGACAACAAGTGCAAAAAGCGTGTCGTATTCTGTTGTATGTCTTAGGCTAAAGAAAGAAAATGTGTCGCCCATTTTTAAATAAAGTAATTTTAATCAATAACTCATTTTATTTCTCCAGAATTTTCGATAACGAACAAGGCCAATACGTTCTAGAAATTTACAATGAAATGAATGATCATATCAATCACCTAACGGATCATATATTAAAATCTTGGCGAAATGAAGTCAAAAAACATATCAAAAGAGATATGGCAAAATATTTGCTTGCCAAAACTGGCGATAACTTATCTGTTAATTTCAGCACAGATCTTAAGAATGCTTTAAAAGATACTAAATACATTAATATGATGGCGTTTGAGGTGCCAGAAGATGTTCAACAGTTCTTCAGCCGAGAAGAAAACTTGTGGGTAAATTAATTTGTTATTATTTGCGATAGAGCGAGAGAGCAAAGAAGAGAGAAAGAGAGAGGCAAAAATGATATTTATAATTTTCCTAATTTTCAGGAGGCTCGTATTAAGCTACAGAGAATTGCTGAATGGTATAACGACATCAATTTCAGAGCCAAGCCGAGTGAAAAGGCTCTAATACAAGCTGAATTAGTACTAATTGAAATTTTTATGGAACCGCTGATAACAAGTGTAACTTGGAATAATTTCGGTAAGTTTGTTTTGTCTTTTCGCTATTTTAACCAGATATTTTATTGTGAATGCAATTTTTTTGGCGTTAAGATCAAGAATTCATTGTGGAGGTTTTCGAAAAGATTAAATACCTGCACAGACGTTTGGTGAAATGTCAAGAAAATGTTGAAGCCATCAAACGCAGTATTCATTCTTGGGGCGATCTACCACTGTATACACGTAAGGATAACAATCCTAAAGCTTTGTTAGAAAGTGAACCGCGTACGGATATAATAAATAAACGTGTAGGACAAGCTTGTGTTACTGCAGCTTTAATAGATGCGCTATTATATGAAAATGCGAAATTGTTTTTCGATATACCACGGCGCTATGAAATAGCCAAAGGTGAAGAAGAGGGTGGGGAAGGTGAAGGTAATGAATTAGCTGAGACGCCAGCACCTGAATATGGAGAGGGAGTAGAAGATGAAGATGAAGAGGTCGATTTTATAACATCTTTGCAACGGTGGGAATTATTACAGCACCTTTCTGCTGACGAAAGAGAACTATTCCGTGAATATGAAAAATATGTGGATAAAGAAATTGCCGAATGTTTATTGGATGCTGTTATAACGAGCATCACCTATCTGCGCATGGAAATTGAAAATCGCTATGAAAATAATGCTCCAGTCTTTGAAATAATTATGGACTTACAAGATGGTCAAGTCTGTTATTTTCCCAACTTGGATCCAGTTTCAAAAACTGGTTTCACATTTCTTGTGGAAAGAATACTTGAAGATATGTATCACATGATGGAATTATTGCCACGTTGTGCTCAAGATCCTCCTGCTCAAAATGTCGAAACCCATGACTTTGGCGACGAGATTGTTAATAAGGACGAAATACATAAGCATCGCTCTGATATTTTAAATAAAGTTAAATTTGGTCTGCAGGCTATACGATCCCATTGTAAGGGTCTATTAGAATACTCATATTTATGGCTGGGAAATAAGCAAGACTATTTGAATGAAGTTAAAAAATTCGGCAGACCCTTGACGTTGAGTGAACGCGAAGCAGAACTAGAGGGTGAGGGTTTGTCTGGCGTAAAGCCACTGAAACAGGAAAATATTTTTGCAATTAATTTGCATAAGGAGCAGGTAACTTATCTCCTATATAGCTTTATTAACAATACAAAATAATTTTATTTAGATGTGTTCCATCCAGTGGTGTTGGATAAATTTTAGAGGCTTTTTATAAAATATTTCCACCAAAAAAATTCTACCTAAACAACGACTGCATTAATCAGACGTGTCTATCGCAATTAATAAAAAACACCCCTGAGTACACATTTTGTTTAAAAGAATTAAAAAGTCAAGGGAGAGCTATAATTTTTTTTCTATGTCTCAAAATTTCAACAAGATAAGAAATCGAATAACCTTCAAGTTGTTCCAACAAAATTTTCTTGTCTGCTCCACATTTTCTAAATTACGAGATTTAATAATTTTTTTTTGTTTTTGTGGCTTTTGTGTCGACACGAAGCCAATCGAATCGACGTCATCCTTAAAACTCGAAATCCGTGATGTGATTACGAAATAGGACCGCCATTTTGGTAAAAAATGATTTAGAATTTGATGAAAAAATCGCCATTTGTCAGTGTGGTCGAGGTGCCATATTTCATTTTTTAAAAATTTTAATCATCTTGTTGATAAACCCAGCAGTTCAGGTTTGCTACTCTTTTTCATAAATTTAAATGTTTCCTTTTTTTGGAACCTTTTCTCATACGAAAAACACACCATTATTCTTCTCAGCATGCTCACTCACGACGGCCTTTTTTTAACCTTGCCATAAGTGAACACTTCCAGGAAAGAAGGTACACCTCACTCACGTGAAGAATGCCTAACTCGCATAAAAATATGCCTCTCACGTGATAAGTGCGTGATTTACGCTAGTCGTAACTTCAGTTTCAATCAATTTCAACATCGCAAAATAATATTTATGGGTTAGTCGTATGCCAAACATGCACGTGCACGTTTCATTTGTTACATTTCCAAAATAATTGTTTGTTCTCCCCCCTTCTATCACTTTTTAAACGAAATAATGTCTATTTGTTTGCAGTTGGATAAATTTATTGCCCTAGAAGTGCAAATAAGGCAGTGGGAAATATATCAGGACATCAATTTTTGGTTACGTTTGAATAAGAAAAAGTTCAAAAATGCTGTACTGTATGAGGTTGCTAAATGGATTAGTCTATTTAAAACAGATCTTATCGACAAAGTTAAGAATTCCATACATGTAAGTTTGCATGACATTATTAAAATGCCAACAACTATTTAATCAACCAATAATTTCGTTAACAGGAATTGGATCAGTTTGTGGACGAAGCTAATATGGCTTTGAAAATTGAACTTAACAAAGATGACTTTGATGGTCTCGTTAAAATATTATCAGTCTTGAACACCATCAATGAAAAGCAGTTTATCTATGATTATATGTTTGAACCCTTAAAGGAGATTGTCGAGTTATTAAAAAGTTATAACTATGAATTCGAAGAAGCTGATTTGACTTTGGTAAGCTGGTGTTAAAAAACGTTAAACTCGTTTTTTTTTTTTAATAAATAACCATATTTTTTAAGATTGCCGAACTTCCGGATAGATGGTCAAAGGTAAAGAAGCAGGCTGCCATGGTTAAACAGATTATTGCTCCCATACAATCCTACCAAGTGGATCTTATAGAGAAAAGAATATTACTGTACGACAATCTGGCATCTACATATCGCAGAAAATTTCTTCAAAAGAAGGTGCGCTATACAAAAAAAAAAAAAAAAAGAAAAATATATTAAAAATTTGTGAGAAACTGTAATATAATTTTTCGTTTTATTTTGTTTCTTAGTTCTTTCACTCTCCCTGTGCCAAAGTCTATGAACTTATCGATGAAGCTGATACGGAAATACACGATCTTGAAAATCGCAATGCTGCACTGACCAGCTCAGCAGCCTTGTTCGAGTTGCAAGGTCCAGATATAACTAAAATTGGGCGCTGCCGCCGTGATCTACAATTAATTAAAATCATGTGGGATTATTACATATCGATAGCATCGACTATAGAGGATTGGAAGAAGACACCCTGGAAGAAGATTGATATAGAGGTCATGGACCAAGAATGCAAAAAATTTGGAAGAGAATTACGCTCACTAGATAAGGAAATGCAAAACTGGGACCCATATTTGCAAACAGAGAATTCTCTTAAAAATCTTATGACCTCTCTAAGAGCTGTCACAGAACTACAGAATCCAGCTATACGCGAGCGTCATTGGGTAGAGCTTATGAAAACAACCCAAGTTAAATTCAGTATGAGTGATTCCACTACTCTCAAGGAACTAATAGATCTAAATCTTCATGAATATGAGGAGGATGTTAAGAATATTGTAGAAAAATCTGTAAAAGAAATGGCCATGGAGAAGGCACTTAAAGATATACAATCAGTTTGGGCTACTATGGAATTCCAAAATGAGCCACATGAGCGTACAAACCTGAAATTGCTAAAGGCTAGTGAGGAGCTGGTAGAGACTTTAGAAGACCATCAGTCTCAACTGCAAAATATGGCGTCCTCAAAATATGTGGGCTATTTCCAGACAGAGGTAACCACCTGGCAAAATAAACTGTCCAATGCAGAACAAATTATTACCTCTTGGTTTGAAGTGCAACGAAAATGGGTTTATTTAGAAAGTATATTCGTAGGATCCGAAGATATACGCTCTCAGCTGCCAGAAGACTCCAAAAGATTTGATACAGTTGATAAGGATTTTAAAAGTCTTTTAGTTCAAATGAATAGTGACAAGAATGTGGTAAGATCCTCAAATAAGCCAGGCAATAAAACCTATGAAACCTTGGAAACTCTATCCAAACTATTGCTCCAATGTGAAAAGGCGCTTAATGATTATTTGGAAACTAAACGCTTGGCTTATCCCCGTTTTTATTTTGTTTCTTCGGTTGATTTGTTAGACATCCTTTCGAATGGCAACAATCCTAAGATGGTCTGTAAACATCTATCAAAGCTTTACGACTCTTTGGGAAATCTAACGCTCTTACAAAATTCTAAGCTTGCCTCTGGTATGATTTCTAAAGAACATGAAGAATTTATACCCTTTTTGGAAAACTGTGATTGCAGTGGTAAAGTAGAGGTTTGGCTGAATCGTGTCACGGACAAAATGCGTGAAACGTTAAGGGATCAGCTAAAGAGAGCTGTGATCGCTTATGAGGACAAGCCCAGACATGTGTGGATTTTCGACTGGCCAGCCCAGCCAGCCTTGGTTACAACACAAATTATTTGGACCGCAGATACTAATGAAGCATTTGCCAAAGTCCAGCAACGTTATGAGAATGCATTGAAAGACTATAACAAAAAACAGGTCGTTTTACTTAATCATCTAATAAACTTGCTACTTGGCGATTTAAATGCCTCTGATCGGGTTAAAATTTGCACTATTTGCACCATTGATGTGCACAGTCGAGATGTGGTTTCCAAAATTATTTCTTCCAAAGTTGAAATGGCCTCTGCTTTTCAATGGCAGTCACAATTGCGTCATCGCTGGGACCAAAAAATTGATGACTGTTTTGCCAATATTTGCGATGCCCAATTTCAATATGACTATGAGTATTTAGGTAATACTCAACGTTTAGTTATAACGCCCTTAACTGATCGCTGTTATATTACCCTAACCCAATCTTTGCACTTAAGAATGGGTGGAGCTCCTGCCGGTCCGGCAGGTACTGGCAAAACTGAAACTACTAAAGATTTGGGCAAAGCTTTGGGTATAATGGTTTATGTCTTCAATTGTTCTGAACAAATGGACTACATGTCTGTTGGCAATATACATAAGGGTCTATCCCAAACTGGTGCATGGGGCTGTTTTGATGAATTCAATCGCATTTCAGTGGAAGTGTTATCTGTAGTAGCCGTTCAAGTTAAATGTATACAGGATGCCATTAAGGCCAAAAAGTTAATTTTTAATTTCCTTGGTGAAATTATATCATTGCGTGCGACAGTTGGCATGTTCATTACTATGAATCCAGGCTATGCTGGACGTGCTGAATTGCCCGAAAATTTAAAAGCTCTCTATCGGCCTTGCGCCATGGTTGTGCCAGACTTTATGTTAATCAGTGAAATTATGTTGGTTGGCGAAGGTTTCCAGGAGGCACGTCTGTTGGCCCGTAAGTTCATTTCGTTGTACGAGCTGTGCAAAGAATTGTTATCCAAACAGGACCACTACGATTGGGGCTTACGTGCTGTAAAATCTGTTTTGGTCGTGGCTGGTTCATTAAAAGTAAGTTAAAGTAATATTTGTAATTCTTATTTATTTGATCATATATTCAAATAAGTAAAAATAATTATTTGATTAAAATTGTGATGTACCTCGCACGTTGCAATATGCAGCTTTTGAAGTACATCCAATATACGCCAAGTTTTTTTTTGTTGTTTTTAAAGAGAAGTAGCAACAATGCCACCTAACAGGTGGTGAAAGTAGAAGGATAGTCGGAAATTAACTGCCGTATGAGAGATAGCACAGCGGCCAGTGACTATGCCGTCATCGCTGAACAGCCCAACCGACAGTCAATTTTTATTTTTTTAGTGAAAAAAACCAAGGTCTTCGTTGGGAATCGAACACACAACCCCCATACTGTCAAGCTAGTACACTACCTACTAGCCTACAGGGGCACCTATTCATGTGTCAACGAAAATGTTGTTGAACAATCAAATTTGTCGATTCTTAATTGGTCCTGGCTTTATTTCATCATAGAGGGGGGGCGTACAGTACCGGTAGCGAAGGTAGTGGAATGAATAATTTTTGAGACGTCTGAAAAATTTTTCTGAATGCACAGGCCCATACAAGGACACAAAATGAACCTTCATAATTATAGTTAATTGATCTTTTTTAAATTACTGTAAAATAATTTTTTAAACACAAAGTTTTTTTTTAATTAAAAAATTAATTATAAAATTTTTTCTTTTATTTTTTTTTTGTCATTTTTAAGCGCGATGATCGCCTTAGACCTGAGGACCAAGTATTGATGAGAGCTTTGCGTGATTTTAATACACCGAAAATTGTAACCGACGATGTAGCTGTCTTTATGGGCCTAATAGGTGATCTTTTCCCAGCTTTAGATGTGCCACGCAAACGTGACTTAGACTTTGAAGCAGCCGTCAAAAAAGCAGCTCTTGATCTAAAATTGCAGCCAGATTATGGTTTCATATTGAAAATTGTGCAACTTAAGGAACTATTTGCAGTACGTCACTCTGTATTCATAATAGGTTTTGCCGGCACGGGTAAATCAGAAGTTTGGAAAACTCTTAATAAGACATATCAAAATTTGAAACGTAAACCCTATTACAATGATCTTAATCCCAAGGCGGTAACCAATGATGAGTTGTTTGGCATTGTTAATCCGGCTACTCGGGAATGGAAGGATGGCTTATTCTCCATTATAATGAGAGATCAAG
Organism: Trichopoda pennipes; assembly: GCA_030448955.1. Classification (NCBI taxonomy): domain Eukaryota; kingdom Metazoa; phylum Arthropoda; class Insecta; order Diptera; family Tachinidae; genus Trichopoda; species Trichopoda pennipes. The sequence goes on from JASKUP010000072.1 coordinate 17,364,957, forward strand.
CGAATTTAGGTGGTTCTGGGCCTAAGTGGATAGTGTTGGATGGTGACATTGATCCCATGTGGATTGAGAGCTTAAATACTGTTATGGATGATAATAAGGTACTGACTTTGGCCAGTAATGAACGTATAGCTTTAACCAAAGAAATGCGTCTGCTCTTTGAAATTGCCAATTTAAAAACTGCCACCCCAGCAACGGTTTCCAGAGCTGGTATCTTGTATATAAATCCACAAGATTTAGGATGGACTCCGTTTATTTTATCCTGGCTTAATACGCGTAGCAATCAATCGGAGGTATCCGTTCTTAATGTTCTTTTTGATAAATATGTGCCGCCCTTCTTGGAAGTGTTTAAAGTTCGTCTTAAGCGAATTACCCCCATTTCCGATATAGCAATGTTGCAAATGACTTGCTTTTTGCTTAACAGCTTATTAACACCTCACAATGTGCCGCCCGATTGTCCAAAGGATTGGTACGAAATTTATTTCGTATTTTCTGTTGTATGGGGCTTTGGTTCAACTTTGTTTCAAGATCAAATCATTGATTGGCGTAATGAGTTTAGCAAATGGTTCCTTAATGAGTTTAAGACTATAAAATTTCCCGGCACAGGGAATATATTTTCATTTTATGTTGATCACGAAACTAAGAAATTTAGACCCTGGACTGATTTAGTGCCTTCATTTGAATTGGATCCAGATATTCCTTTGCAAGCCAACCTGGTTCATACCTCTGAAACTACACGCCTCAGTTATTTTCTAGATGTCCTAATAGGTGACGACTATCCTACAATGCTAATAGGTCCGCCTGGTTCAGGAAAAACTATTATTTTGAATTTAAAACTAAACTCTCTACCCACCGAAAAGTATGCCGTTAGCAATGTACCCTTTAATTTTTACACCACTTCGGAAATGTTGCAAAACATATTGGAAAAGCCTTTGGAGAAAAAAGCAGGCCGTAACTATGGCCCGCAGGGCAATAAGAAAATGTTATACTTTGTGGATGACATGAATATGCCTGAAGTGGATAAATATGGCACTGTACAGCCGCATACTCTCATACGACAGTTTATGGATTACCGCCATTGGTATGATCGAATCAAGTTGACCCTTAAAGATATACACAATTGCCAATTTGTATCCTGCATGAATCCCTCAGCAGGTTCCTTCACCATTGATCCCAGATTGCAGAGGCATTTTTGTTCTTTTGCCGTCAAGTAAGTGTATTTTGCATTAACATTTTAATCGTTTAAAATTGTAATCGTATGTAAATTGTAATTTTCTGTTGCTTTTTGTAGTGTTCCTAGTGCAGATGCCCTATTTCACATTCTTAATTCGATTTTATCCCAGCATTTGGGAAATTCTACACACAATTTTGACAAATCAGTTAAGAATATATGCGAGTCGTTGGTAACCACCGCAATCAGTTTACATCAAAAAGTAGCCGCTTCCTTCTTGCCCACCGCTGTTAAGTTTCATTACAATTTCAATTTACGTGATATAGCAAATATATTTACGGTAAGTAATTATTAAATTGCAGTCTTTATTTCACTTAATACTAATCATGCAAAGTTGCTGTCAAAAATTAATAGATGGCGCTATAGGTAGTTTCTTTAATGTATCTTATTTTGGTTTTCGATTCCTCTTTCAGGGCATGCTGTATGCAAATCATAAAACATGTCCCAATCCCAACATGTTGCTCCGTTTATGGGTGCATGAATGTAATCGTGTCTATGGCGACAAATTGGTGGATGTAAACGATATTAAGAATTTCAGTAAAATATTAAATGATGCTGTACGCAAAGGCATCGAAACTTTCTCAGATGAAGTAGTTTTTGGCAAACCTCACATTTATTGCCATTTTGCTTTGGGTCTAGCAGAAAACAAATATATGCCTGTTAGTAGCTGGGAGTCATTAAACAAATTGCTGGAAGAGGCCCAAGTTCGTTACAATGAATTTGTGGGCGCCTTAAACTTGGTAATGTTTGAAGATGCCATGAGTCATGTCTGTCGTATAAGTCGTATTGTGGAATCTTCTAGAGGTTACGCTCTTTTAATTGGTGTTGGTGGTTCGGGCAAGCAATCGTTGACTAGATTGGCTGCATTTATATCCGCTCTAGATGTTTTCCAAATACAACTAACAAAAGATTATAGCATTACTGATTTGAAGGCAAATATATCAACACTTTATGTCAAGTGTGGTATCAAAACGTCCCAGTGTTGTTTCCTTATGACAGATGCTGAAGTTGCTAAAGAACAATTTTTGGTAGTAGTTAATGATATGTTAGCTTCAGGTGACATACATGAACTATTTCCCGATGATGAAATTGAGAATCTAGTAAATGCTGTACGCAATGAAGTTAAACAGATGGGCATAGTGGACAATCGAGAGAACTGTTGGAAATTTTTCATTGAAAAAGTAAGAGGCCTTCTGAAAGTGGTATTGTGTTTTTCTCCGGTTGGCAGCACTCTTAGAATAAGAGCCCGTAATTTTCCCTCACTGGTTAACTGCACGACCATCGACTGGTTTCACGAGTGGCCACAGGAAGCCTTGGAGTCAGTATCTCATCGCTTTTTGTCTGAAATAGAAGTTTTACCAGCCTCCTTGAGGCTGCCTGTATCACAATTTATGGCGTATGTTCATAAAACTGTAAACGATATATCTAAGCTCTATTTGCTAAATGACAAACGTTACAATTATACTACTCCCAAATCCTTCTTAGAACTGGTTAGCTTATATTCGAAGCTTTTAAGTGAAAAGGTCCGTGCCAATTTAGACAGACGTGTGAGATTGGAAAATGGTCTCATCAAATTAGCCAGTTGTTCTAGAGAAGTAGATGCCTTGCAGGACGTGTTAAAAGTACAAGAAGTGGAGTTAAAAATTAAAAATGACGAGGCCGACAACCTTATAAAGGTGGTAAGTTTTGAAAACGAAAAAGTATCAAAGGAAAGAGCTTTTGCCTCGAAAGAAGAGAAGAATGTACGTCAAATAGAGGAAGAAGTCACAGCGGTTGCCAAAGTTTGTGAAGAAGATTTTCTTAAAGCCCAGCCTGCCCTCATAGCAGCCCAGGAGGCTTTGAATACCTTAAATAAAAACAATCTGACTGAGTTAAAATCTTTTGGTTCTCCTCCGGACGCTGTAGTAAATGTTTGCTCTGCTGTTTTAGTTTTGTTCTCTCCAAAAGGTAAAATACCCAAAGATCGGAGCTGGAAAGCTTGCCGTGTCATTATGGGCAATGTGGACAAGTTTCTAGATAATCTAGTGAATTATGATAAGAAGCATATACACCCCGATGTTATCAAGGCATTACAACCATATTTAAACGATCCCGAATTTAATCCAGAAAAAATTTTAGCCAAATCTTCAGCGGCAGCTGGATTGTGCTCCTGGGTTATAAATATTAACAGGTTTTATGAAGTTTATTTGATTGTAGAGCCTAAGGAACGTGCCTTGATGGAAGCTGAACAACAGCTGCAGGATGCCAGAGATAAATTAACTGCTTTAAATAATCGCCTTAATGAATTAGAAGAAACACTTAATGCTTTGCAAACCGAGTATGATGAAGCTTTGGGCAAAAAGCAAAAGTGCCAAGATGAAGCTGATAAAACAGCTTTCACAATCGATCTGGCCAATCGTTTAATAGGGGGCTTGGCTTCCGAAAAAATACGTTGGAGTGAGTCGGTGCAAAAGTAAATATTAGTAACCTTTATATTCTTCTTGATCTCACTTACTTGCTCTATGCTCTCCTTAACCTTTTTCAGTTTACGGAACAGCCAGGTTACCATGCCCGGAGATATACTTCTTATTGCTTGTTTTATATCATATGTTGGCTGTTTTACTCGGGCATATCGTGTGGAATTGCAAACTAAAATGTGGATACCAGCTTTTAAAGCATTGGATGTAAGTTCAACTTTAAATCTATCTTAAAGCTCTTTAAAAGTCTTCATCTGTGTTTAGCCTAAAATACCCGCTACTGAAGGTGGTGATCCTTTTGAAATGATTTGTGATGATGCTCAAATTGCCGAGTGGAATAATCAGGGCTTACCAAGTGATCGTATGTCGGCAGAAAATGCAGCTATTTTAGTGCACTCAGAGCGTTATCCCCTGATGATTGATCCACAATTGTAAGTTGCTATTAGGGAGCTACAGATTTTTTAATTAAGTTTATTTTCAGACAAGGCATTAAATGGGTTAAGCAAAAGTATAGCGGTACAATAGTTGTTTTGCGTCTTAGTCAGAAGGGTTACCTGGAACAAATTGAAAAGGCCGTGAACAATGGCAGTGTTTTACTTTTAGAAAATATAGGTGAATCTATTGATGCTGTCTTAAATCCTTTACTAGGCCGACAGCTGATCAAAAAAGGCACTTGCGTAAAGATGGGAGATAGAGAAGTAGATTACAATCCCAAATTTCGTCTTATTCTTCACACCAAACTGGCCAATCCACATTATAAGCCAGAAATGCAGGCACAAACTACTCTTATCAATTTCACTGTTACTAGGGATGGTCTAGAAGAACAGCTGCTGGCGGAGGTAGTTAAAGCCGAGCGGCCCGACTTGGAGTTGTTACGTTCTAGACTTACACAACAACAGAATCATTTCAAGATTACTTTGAAATTTCTTGAAGATGATCTACTACAGCGTCTTTCTTCGGCTGGAGAAAATGTTCTCGAAGATGTTTCTTTGGTAATGAATTTGGAAAAAACAAAAAAAACCGCCGACGAAATTGAAGTTAAAGTGGCGGAAGCTAAAATTACAGCCGTACAAATTGATACAGCACGTGAAGCCTATCGTCCTGCCTCAGAAAGGGCATCAATTGTTTACTTTATACTTAATGATTTATTTAAAATTAATCCCATATACCAGTTTTCCTTAAAAGCTTTTACAGTGGTATTTGGCAACGCCATTTCAAAAGCTACACCATCAGAAAAACTTAAGGAACGAGTGGAAAATCTTATTGATTCGATAACTTTCTGCAGCTTTATGTATACTTCGCGTGGTCTGTTTGAAGCCGATAAATTGATATTTCTAACGCAACTCACTCTGCAAATACTTATTAATGCTGGTGAAGTTGACGCAATGGAGTTGGACTTTTTGTTACGTTTTCCATACTCGGTTAATGCGACCTCTAGTCTATCGTTTATCAATAATATTGGCTGGGGTGGCATAAAAGCATTAACCCAGCTTCCTGCCTTTAAGGGCCTCGACAAAGATATTGAAGGCTCTCAAAAGCGTTGGAAGAAATTTATTGATGCCGAGTGTCCTGAAAAGGAAAAGTTCCCTGGCGAGTGGAAAACTAAGACACCTATACAAAGGTTATGCATTATGCGTTGCATACGTCCCGACAGAATGTCATATTCTATGACAGTTTTTATTGAGGAAAAATTAGGAACAAAATATGTCGAATCGCGCTTTATTGAATTTTCAAAAACATTTGAAGAGTCCGGTCCTGAAACCCATATGTTTTTTGTTTTATCTCCGGGTGTAGATCCTCTCAAGGATGTGGAAAAATTGGGTAAAGTCCTTGGTTTTCATGGAGATTATGAAAATTTCCATAGTGTTTCCCTGGGCCAGGGTCAAGAGGTGATAGCTGAGAAAGCCATAGAAACAGCCTCGCAACTTGGCCATTGGGTTATATTACAAAATATTCATTTAGTGGCACGTTGGTTGCCCACACTCGAGAAGAAAATGGAAGCTGCTTTGAGCGACGTTAATCCAAACTACCGCCTATTTCTAAGCGCTGAACCTGCTGCTGATCCGGCCTATCATTTATTACCCCAGGGAATTTTGGAATCTGCTATTAAAATTACTAACGAACCGCCAACTGGCATGCAGGCTAATATCCACAAAGCGTTAGACAACTTCAGTGAAGAAACCTTAGAGATGTGTTCAAAAGAAACCGAATTTAAGGCAATATTATTTGCTTTATGTTATTTTCATGCAGTTGTGGCTGAACGACGCAAATTTGGCGCCCAAGGCTGGAATCGTATATATCCTTTTAATGTAGGAGATCTAACGATTTCCGTATATGTTCTTTATAATTATTTGGAGGCAAACTCCAGAGTACCTTGGGAAGATTTGCGTTATTTATTTGGGGAAATTATGTATGGTGGTCATATCACTGATGATCGTGACAGACGTTTATGCCGAACTTACTTGGAAGAATTTATGCAACCCGAACTTATAGATGGTGAATTGGAATTCTGTCCCGGTTTTCCAGCACCTGGAATTCTAAAATATCTAGGCTATCACAGCTATATAGATGAAAATTTACCTCCAGAAAGTCCAAATCTTTATGGCCTACATTTGAATGCGGAAATTGGTTTCCTAACCACAGTATCGGAACGTCTATTTCGTGTAGTGTTTGAATTGCAACCACGCATAGGAAGTACAGCGGAAAGTGGGGCTGAGGTTCAGTCGCAAGAGGATGTGGTGAAAATGTTACTTGAGGATCTTATTGATAAGATACCGACTCCTTTTAACATACCTGAACTTATGGCCCGTGTGGAAGATCGCAATCCTTATATTTTAGTTGCGTTTCAAGAATGTGAACGTATGAACATTTTAATGGCTGAATTAAAAAGATCTTTGAATGAATTGGAGTTGGGTTTGAAGGGTGAACTAACCATATCCTCTCTAATGGAACAACTGATGCAGTCATTGTTTATGGATCAAGTGCCAGAGTCTTGGACAAAGCTAGCATATCCAAGTACTTTAGGCCTGCAGTCCTGGTTTGCTGACTTACAAATGCGTTTGCGTGAATTAGAAGCCTGGGTGGCAGATTTTCGTCTGCCCTCTTCAGCTTGGCTTGGCGGATTTTTCAATCCACAAAGTTTTCTAACAGCCATTATGCAACAGACTGCACGTAAAAATGAATGGCCCTTAGATCGTATGTGCTTAAATACGGATGTTACCAAAAAGTTTAAGGAAGAAATAACGTAAGTTCTATATAAGATGATAAAAGAAGTAAAGGGAAATATTTGTTGTTTCTGTTTATAGGGCGCCGCCACGTGAGGGTGCTTACATTAATGGTTTATATATGGAAGGAGCACGCTGGGATACAGCCTTAAATTCTATTGCTGATTCTCATCTTAAGGATTTGTTCCCCGCCATGCCCGTCATCTTCGTCAAAGCTGTACAGCGAGATAAACAAGATGTTAAGAGTATTTATGAGTGTCCTGTCTACAAAATTCGGTAAGAATCCAATGATCGAACCATTTAATTTTTATTCAATTATGGAATTTATTCTGCAATATAGATACAAGATGATGAGTAATAATAATTCTATATGAAAGAAATATTAAAGCGACTAAAAAGCACGTACACAATTTCCTCATTTCTAATAATAAATCAGTTTAAATCCCTAAAAAAGGTTTTAAGATTGCTAGAAAGATTAATTTATTTAAATCTATAAAATTCGTTAGTTCGGGTGGATTCTGGTGGGACTACTGCAAATATTCCTGAAGTAGTTATTTCCTATAATAATCATTGTTAGAGATTTTTTCTCCTTTCGTCCTTTTGACATACCAACTTATTCATTGGTTTGATGCTAGCTGGAATAATCTCCAGCAAAGAGTAAGATGAAGAGTATGATTGTGTGTTTTGTCGTACTTTTGCTTAGTTTGCGAGGATAAACTTTTTCCTTTCGCAATTGAATATTATTAAATTTTTTTACGATTCAGTTTCCGTGGTAACATGATAAGAACACACATCGTAATAAGAATTAATGTGCTGTTTCTCTGTTACAAGAGATTTTTTCCATTTAAGAAAAATTTTGTTAGAGGGTAGCGCTCTTCTTTCCTAATAATAATTAGGTTAGATTACACAAGCTGCTGGTTCTTATATGTAAGACCAGGCCCAGCTCCAAACCACTCAAATAACCTCAAATAAGCGAACTAATTCAAAATACTGCAACCCTAAAGATTTATAAAACTTCGCAGCTTTCAACTTCTTAGGAGAACCGTCGTATTGTTGAAAAAAAAATGGACAGTGGTGGAAGGAGATTCTCCGTCTCATCCCTTTCACCCTTTTCGTTATTTTCACAGCAGTCCGTATATTCAAGATCTAATCGGTGAGTATGAAATCCAATGATAAAGTACCCAGTACAATTGTGCAATTCTCCCACATTCTTACTGCGGCTATAAAAGCCTAGATACTGTACAAGTTATCTCCCCCCGGGGGCACATTATATGGTCTTTATAAAACTTCGACTATCTAGACCTGTGCAACTGGGGGAAAAAGGGGAGGGGTACAACTGGAAGCTCCACGTTATTTCCTCGGGAATCAGTAAGCTCGCAGAGTTCCATTATTTGTCTCTTTAGACATTTAACTGTTCTCTGGCTGATTATTGAGGTTGGCCACTTTATGGGAGTATCGTGGTGGTTGTGGTTTCGCGGCCCCATATCAGGTTTGTTGTTTAATATGGTGGCCAGGATCATCTCGCCGTTAATGGCACACTAGGTGAATGAACCAGTCCAGTGAGCATGCTAGACATGTGTTCTGGACAGGAGTTGGAAAGTCTCCAACTCTTCAGCAAGGAGGAGTAGTTTGCAGCCCTGCTCTGGAATCATTGAAATTGCTACTAGGAAGGAACTGTTGCTAGAATTAGACTTCGGCCTCCTAGGGCGTGAGTGGCGCTGCTTTTCTCTATTGTTGAAAGGTCGAGCAATTACAAATTTGTTTCTCCTTCAACACTGTGGCTCACGGCTGCGATGTTTTCAGTTAAACGACCAAGTCGAACACGCGTTGATGTTCACACATTTTGTATTCAGCCTGTTGACTTAAATTTAACGACTAAATTCTTAAGATGAAATGTAACTTTAGCGGAATCACCATTTTTATAGTGGATTTTAATTATTTTAATGCGATTTTCGTGCGAAATTGAATGAATTGTAACAGTTGCTGGTGCATCCACTACGAATACGTCAAAAAATCAAATATCAAAAATCTGTCATGTTTTTGGTGTTGCCACAATGGAAAATTTAACTTCTTGTTGAAAAACCCGATATATGCACCTTGTTTATCCTAATATAGTTAAGACTCTAGTTAATCACTTGTAAAATAATGAATCATCCATTTATTGGGTGACGCTGCCTTTCACTCACAGTGGTTTGACCACCATCTGATTAAGGCTCCATAGCCAGCTACAGATGTAAATCGTATCACGTAATGTACAATTTATCTCATGTGGCCTGTTCAGTATTTAGCAATTTGTCCTTACAGCTATTCAGCGGCAAACCAACTTGTCCACCTATTGTTTGTCTCACAGTTAGGTTCCCAATCTACCATGCCATAATATAGCCCTGTATATATACCCCTCTGTATAGTGCTGCCATAGGGCATACCTTATCATCTTGTTCAGAGAAGTTCGGCACACAAAAAGGGATAAAATGGTCGATACATAACTGAATATCCACCATATATCCTGTCGCACCTTATCCACCTAACCAACTATAGTTAAAATGAAAAGCACTAATACTTCCTTATAAACCTGATTAATATAATTGTAGAACATTTCCGTCTTAAATTTTTAAAATAAGAAAACAAGGACACTAATGAAATTAAGGGAACATTAATAATCGTTAGTGAATACAAACAAATAACTGAGACAAAAACAATGTAAATTCTTTTTTGTTTTTGGTTAAATAGCGATAATATAGTTAACTGGCAATTCACAATAGTTGTCAGGTGTAACCAACTCCCATAACGCATCAACATCCTAATACAATTATTGCAATGGCATTGTATTTGAAATAATGCGAGTGCAGTTATTTATTTTTGTTCTTTTCACTTATTTGTACAAATTTGCATTAAAAACCTTATAAAAATGTTTTCGGTTTTGTTTTTATTATTTTTGTTTGTGTTCCTCTGCTTAGGAACTTCAATTTATCATTCCCTTTCATTGCAGCTTTGTTCTCATACATATTACATTTACAGTTTTTCCCACAATGTGTTCAGATTCTGTCAACAGTCTCTACTATCCATCTATTTAGGTAAGGAATACTTGTGCAACTGATTTCCTTTTTTGTTTTGTTTCATTAGCCAGCAACAGCAGCATTAGGAATTACTTCAGCATTCGCGAAATAATTTTGATGAATTTGAAAGTACATGAAGAAAATGAGAACGCGATTTCAATTCGAAACTCAAATAAAGTTTTTCTTCAGAAATATTTTTTTTTTTTTGCTTGATATCTTTCCTTATTAATTTTATACTTTAACTGGACGTAGTTTTATTCAATTGAAATTTTTTTCATTTCGTTATTTTATAATGTTGATCGTCTTTTAAACTTTTCTTTTATTTGGATACGGTTTTCCGTCGACCCTTGTCAAATTCGGTTTGTGAACAAACCGGTTTCGGCCGTTTGTTCTCTTAGTACGAAGACGGAAAATCGTACCCAAATAAACCCCGTCTTTTAAAATCCCTAAAAAGAGACTAACGACCTTGAAAATTACCGCTCAACTACCATTTGTTCCGCACTCTCTAAAGTATTCGAAAGTATTATTCATTTTCTTCTTGTGAGATACCTGGAGTCCAAAGGCTTACTAAGCGATCTATAGCATGATTTTCGTTGGGAGCGCTCTACAGGTGACTTGCTGGTTTTCCCGTCGCAACAATGTTGCAACTTCACACATCGTTTTGGAGAAAGTAAGGTGATAGCTTTAGATATTTCCAGGGCGTTTGATATAGGGTGGCATGATGCACTTCTGTCAAAACTTGTTGCTTTTGGTGTCGGTGATAATTTTTTCAGATTTATATCGAGTTTTTTCAGGAATCGCACTATACGAGTTATTTCCCCCCCACATTTATCGGTCTTTATAGAACTTCAACTATCTAGAACTGTGCAACTGGGGGTATAAGGGAGCCCAGTCCCCTGAAGTCAGCAGGGGTACAACTGGAAGCTCCACGTTATTTCCACGGGAATCAGTGAGCTCGCAGAGTTCCGCTATTTGTCTCTTTAGACATTTAGCTGTTCTCTGGCTGATTATTGAGGTTGGCCCTTTTGGGAGTATTGTGGTGGTTGTGGTTTTGCGGCCCCATAACAGGTCTGTTTTATATGGTGGCCAGGATCATTTCACTTTTAATAAAACCTATCTGGTGGAATGATCTAGATCCAATGAGCATGCTAGTCATGTGTTCTGGACAGGAGTTGGAAAGTCTCCAACTCTTCAGCAAGGAAGAGTGGTTTGGAGCCCTCCTGTGGAATCATTGAAATTGCTACTAGGAAGGACCTGCTGCTAGAATTAGACTTCGGCCTCCTACGGCGTGAGTGGCGCTGCTTTTCACTCACAGTGGTCTGACCACCAGCTGATTAAGGCGCACTGCCAGGCGCAGATGTAAACCATATCACGAAATACGAGTTGTTATAGATGGGATTTTATCAAACAAGTTCAAGAATGCATCAACGCTATATGAACTTCTTAGTCAAACCTTCAACCCTATACACTCTTCGCAGATGACAGCATCATTTGCCATTATTTATCCAGTAATAGACCTACCCATTAAGAGGTGTGTTCCAAAAGGCAACAATCTCAGTGTGATGTTCGCTGAGCTAAGTACATTTTGCAAGTTTCTAAAGAAGCTTTCAAGTGCCTCGATTTTGTAAACTGGTGTAAGAAAAACTTCAATCCATCTGATCTTCGTAATATTTATACCACCTATATCCGTCCAAAAATTGAATACAATGCTCAGCACCCTAAAGTTTATTTAGGAGTTGCTCGACAGCATAGAGAGAGAGGGTGCAGTAGCCAACTATATTGATTCTCTGAAACATCGACGCAATATGGGTTGTATTTCACTGTTTTCTCATTTGCTCTAGAGAAATTAGGGAACTTGTTCCCGAAACTCGTACATTTTTACGTTTGACTCGATTTTCTTTGAGAGCACATCCATTTGTGATTGATTGGCCAGTGAAACGCACTACGCATTACAGGGAAAATTCGTTGTTCAGCAAAATAGTCCGTACGTAGAATAAAATCCCTCCAAAAATCTTTCCTGTCACTTGCAATACAGGAAAGTTCAAACCCCATAACATAATTTTCTAATTCTGGCACAATGCATTACCTATGTGTAGGGGGTCATTCCCTGAGAACTGATGAAGAAAAAAATTTCTTTCATTAACAGTTTACGATGTAATGAAGGTTAGATAAGGTTAGGCTTGGGTTCGGTAGATAGCTAATCTCCTTGAATTGCCTTAGAGCATCTATCTATTACAGCCTTCATATTAGTGCGAATATATGCCACCCAAAAGGGTTTGGTTATCCTGGACATATCAATCTATATCTACTAATTATTCATGAAGCGGTTGTCTTCGATTGTAAAGCTGCATCGTTCCAGTGCGACGGATATAAGAAGAATATAAATATTAAAATCACTAAAATTGCAAAAATTCCTTACGCCGCTTTATTCACTTATATTTATGAAATAGTAATTTTATTTTTATTTCCAATTATGAGAGAGCACACGTTACGAAAAGTATATCAAATATAACACTACCAACTGTAATAGCACTTCTCTTACTTATTTGCTCTTGTGTTCAGTTGGTTGGCCGGCTGGCTGGATAAAATTTAATGTTTGTGCATTGCATAAATACTCGTATGTAATCCAGGCGAAACTTTATTAAGTCCGATGCGACTTGGGCCTGTGTGTAAACAAGTGAGTGTTTGTCTACGATTTTGATTTTTGTTTTTATAGCCAAATGATGGTAATAGTCAAGTTTTCTTTTTTTGGCTGTCGATACGATTGATGGACTGTCGCAATAAAATGAATGTCTAACATTTTGCCAAAGCTAAATTTGTGTTGTTGTTGTTTTCAACAACAAAATAAATTGCAGCAAAGTTTAACGGTCTATCGATTGTAAGCGCTAAAGTTGTGTGGTTTTTAAAATTATCTACAAGATGCTTACAAATGTTATTTCCATTTATCTCCTTTCAATTTTATTTTTCCATTTATTTTTAGCTCGTAATTTTCCATTAAATTATTTGATGTTGGTTATTTTCTTTTTCTCTTCTTTTTTTTTATAACACCACAATTGAAATTGTTGTCGTTTCTTGGTGTTTCTTTTTTCTGCTTCCTCTTCACACTTTAGGTTTTCTGTGGAGCATTTACCGTGACACACTCACAACAAAATACATACACATTTATAGGAATTCGATGCATCACTCAAGGAAGATATTTCTTGGTAAATTTCAATTAAAGAAAACCAATTTACAATGATCAATTTTTATTCGTTTTTCTTCGATTGTTATTTTACTTGTTGTAAAGTCAAAAATAAATGGAAAATTTTATGAAAATTTTCGTGGGAAAAAAATGTAATTTTTGTGGTTTTTAGTTTGAAATTATTGAGCTTAACTTCCTTTGTTATTTTTGACTTATTTATAATTTAGAAATATTATAAAAGATAAAAGATAAAAGTTCATAATGATTTATAAAAGCAGGTAAAGAATGTTAGTCTGGCTAAAGATCATGGAATTAAACATGTTCTAGAGACAGGAAAACAAATAGAAACAACTGATACATAGAAACTGGCATAAATGCAGTACGACCAGCTCCATTTTAGACAGTTTGAAGTCTGAAGATGTGAGGGGCATCACTGAGGCAACATGCTCCAAAACGCCCACGACAGATCAAGACAAAGGAACCGATCGTAGATTAATTCTTCCTGCTACTCTTTAAATATTTTGCGGTAACTATATGCCGATACAATTGTAATCTAAGCTTGGTCGCATGTGGCATGTAGGCCCCAAGTGAAATACTATAGAACCTATTAATGTCTGAAAGATTTATTTGCTTGAAGATTCAAAGCTTGGGAGTTTCATAGTTCCTAGTACTTTTTTATGTCGACTCCGGTTAGATGTCCGTCATTTTTGCACAAGATCAGACTTGATTACAGTTTTGTTGTCAATGATGATGCAAATATTACACCACATTTCTTTTTGCCGACATGTCAGCCAAAAAATACCGAACGTGATTGGGATCAGCAAATAGCATTTTATTTCAACGTGCCTTTTAAGAGCCCCTCAAGGCCAAACTCTCGATTCGTTTCGATTTCATGCCAGCAGATTAAATCTTGCATACAATGGCTTTTGAAGAAGCTGTTAGCATGAGAAGGGGAAAGAAGCAGGACAAGGCTGCAAGTCATATAAAAATTTGCGATATGACGTTATAAAAACAAAGGCTAAATGCAGAGGGTGATACACCAATTAACAACGTTCATAAAATTGTTAGTACGTCCATACTCTTATCGTTTGTTGAAGAGATGGACACGAAATTAATATTACGGGTTCATAATTTTTTTAACTACAACAGCTAATCGATTGCCATTTTTAATAAACTCGCCCATGATTAGCACACACTGATAACATAGCGTATTACCCCTTAAGGCAACGATATTCCTTTTTTGCAGGTGTCTTAACATTCCATCAATTGCCATAGCTAAACAATAGAGGTTTTTCCCATTTCCAATCACTTTTCGTAATACTCGCAGCCTTAAACTCACGTTTCACCGCCATTCTCATACCACACTTTTTAGTGGTGGGACATAAAATTTTTTTTACACCTCTCGTTTCTCTATCAGAACACAATTTAATTAAATAAGGGGTGCTAAAATCTTTTCTTTCATTAAATCATATTTGGTTTACAAATAGATTTTTCAAGTTTCCATCCAGTTTCAGTTAAACACATTCCTGATCCAACAGACTTCCTCTCTCAAACCATTTAAGAAATTTTTTTTTAAATCAAGAAATGTATACAAATTCTATTCGTTCTATATTTTTTGTTTTCTCCTTCGGGGCGTAAATGAGGAAGGGTAGAAAATTTTTTAACTCTATAAGAAAAATTAGCAGCATATCAGAAAGTCATCTAACCGTAACCAGATAGCTCTAGTAATTATATGCGGAGCAGTTATCTAGCTTTCATACAGCGGTTGATCTCCGGAAAATTCAGCTCTTCGTTTTTTTCTATAAATTTACGGGCAGTAATTACGAACAAACGCTTAAAAGAAAATATCTAATTTATAAAGGGTTTTACAACAAGAAGTTTGTTTTCTAAAACAAAAGATTTAGATTAAGATTAAATTTTTATTGTATTACGAAGAGAAAAGTTCGGCAATTATGAATGAAAAATTATATCTGGCACATGTCCACCACGAGCACGCTCTTAATCACTATTTGACAAAAAGACGGCCCTATTTCGTTATTCACACTACGGATTTGGAGTTAAAGGGTTAAAATTGATTCGATTGGCTTCGTATAAAATTTGTCCTTAACATAGCCTCAACTAAATGTCAAAACTATCATGTTAAAAAACCCGGTAAAATACCAATACCAAAAAGACTTAAAAGAGCTTTGTTTGATCTGGCCGTAAGAGTCGTTGATTTAATTTCCTTCTCCCTTCATCCAAGGGAATTTCGTTTATTCTAGAAATCTTTTAGCAATTCAAATTTTGCACCAAACACGACAAAGAACGTACTTTATTGCCTTAAAGTACCATCATTAAATGGCTACTGCATATGCCGTTGTATTAGACAACGTAAAAGTTTGACAACAACAATGTGACCGCTGGCCAACATGGCAAGTTGTGTGAACATTTTCAATTTGCTACCACACTTTTCGTCTAAAAACGCAATCTCTTCACAAATTTTAAACAATTATCAGCTTTTAGTATTAAATGTTTTATCTTTATAGTATGTACGTACATATACGTACATATGTATGTGTATATTTTACTTGCAGATTGTATTTAGTTTCAACAGCCCTGGATATTCCAATCACAAAAAAAACTCTATTTAAGTTTTATTTTCTATTTTATTTTATTTTATTTATTCCATTTTTCTGTTCTTTTCCTTTTGTCTCATGCACTTCATTTTTTGTTTGCAGACAACGTGGACCCACTTTTGTTTGGACATTTAATTTGAAAACCAAAGAAAAGGCTAGCAAATGGACACTGGCTGGCGTTTGTCTGCTGTTACAAATTTAATGTTTAGTCAGCATCTTTAATGCTGAAAAGTGAATTTGAGCTTCTGTCGGTCGACTTGACAGTTGTTGAATCAAAAAACACACTTCTAACTTTGTTTCAAATAGTTTTTGTTTTTGTGGTTCCATCTCTTTAGTGATGCTGACGAAAAGATAAAATACTTACAAATCGCCAGGAAACTTCAATGAATGGAAAGCAAAAAAAAAAAAAAACAAAAATTATAAAGGGAAACAAAAACAACAACGAAAACGTTTTAATATTTTTATTGTTTTGTGTTATTTAATTCTTGTTCTTTTCGGTCTTGAAAATACTTGAATAAAATTTTTTGACGTCTGTTTGATTTTTTGTTTTTCTTTTTGAATGAAATAAAAATAAATTGACAGCATTATGATTGAATTTTCTAGCTGAACACTTAAATTTCAATTAAAAAAGCAATGTGTCCAAATTAGGGCAATGGCAAATTTATTTTTCTATTTCTGGAAATAAAATAGAACAGACACAAAATTAGAAAAAAACTAATATACTGACGGTTTTTGTTGTTGGTCAAATTTTGAATAAGAAACACAAAGTTTAGGAAATGTTTGCTTCATGGAAACTTATTTTTCTTTTTTCTTATTTAGCATAACTTTAATTTTATCTTAAAACAGGATTTGTGCAAATTTAAGATTTTCTTTTAAATTTTCCCATTTCTGTATGTTTACTGTTGCTAGAAATGTAATTTCTGAGAACAATTTATTAGTGAATGTTTATTTATTTTAAATAACTTTTAAGACTTAATCTATGTTAATTGTACTAGATCCTTCAACCATTAATATTTTATAATATTCTCAAAATTCAAATGTCTTCCTATTGGGGAAAGCATACCCATATGGCCATTAAAATACTGCTCATATGGCTCGTTAGTGGATATTATCCAACTTTTGTAAAGAAAACTAAAGGGTCTTATATCTCAAGTCAAATTGATTAGATAAGAATTATATTTAACCAAACAAGCAAAACACGCAGTCATTATTCATTTTAATTTTTCTACCTAAAGGTTTCCATTGGTTACCATTTATAAATATTGTTACGTTTATACCTTTTATAAACGTTTTGTTCTGAGTTCTTTATTGCAAAGTAAATAACACCAGTTTTTAGAATTTTTAAATTTATAACAATTTTAACTACACAAAGTTGACACAGAACAATTTACTTAAAATGCAAGTCTTTACTCGATGAGGTTTAATTTTACACTGATTGCCTATTCACTCAGACGTTTCCCTATTTATACTTGTCCATTTAAAGTCTAGAAGATTTAAGAATCTTCTACTCCCTTTGTATTGCATTTTATTGTGGTATCTTGTTTATTCGATGTATAGGCGCCTGTATGTATGTGTGTATAGTTGTTTTTGTTTTTATGCTGATAAGGTTTCTGCTTGGGATTTATTTCAATACATTTGTTGTTGCCTTTTTAAAAAAGGGTTTCTTAGAAAACCACGCAGATGATAAACAACATGTGTGTTTGTTGTTGTAAAATTAGTTTTTGCTTGTGCGTTTAGATGATAAACAGCATACATGTATTTTTTTTCTTGCATGCCAGGCAGTTAGTAAACAGCATATCAAATTGTTGTAGTTGTGTGTGTATAAACTTCTATGCAGTTTGTAACCAGCAGTTCGCTTTATTGCTTAATTATTTTATATTAAAACTTAAGCAAAACACATTCGTAACAATATAAACAAAATAAAACAAAAGGTTTCGCTCAAGATGATTAAAAATTTTATTGTACTACGAAGAGAAAATCTCGGCAATTATGAATGAAAAATGGTATCTGGCAAACGTCCACCACGACCACGCTAACAGATGTCGATTCTTTCATTAAAGTTTTTAATTACTTTTTGGCAAAATGGCGGTCCTATTTCGTTAATCACATCACGGATTTTGAGTTTTAAGGCTGAAATCGATTCGATTGATGGTTACCGCATTTGCAGCCTCATCATCGAAAAACAACAGCCCAATCATGCCTCTACACGACATAGCGCACCATATAGTGTCATAAGTGATAAGATTTACATCTGTACCTAGCTGTGTAAGCCATAACTAGATCGTGGATCATACCACTGTGGATGAAATGTAATGTTATCGTCACCCTAGAAAGCCTTCAGGTTAAAATCAATTCAATTGGCTCCGCAGACATATCCCCACAACACATAATCCATTGGTGTTAAATCACACGATCTGGCTAGCCAGTTAACTGCTGATTGTTGTGAAATTATGCGGTCGGGAAATGTGGTTTGCAATAAATTGATCGTGATATGTGGCGCCGTATTGTTGAAACCACTTCAAAGTGATAGTAGACTTTTGTAGTTTTTTTAATCGACCTTTTTTATCTTTAATAAATATCACTTATTCGTTTTTACGGTCTTTTTAAGGTTAATTAACAATTTATATTTTCTTCTTTTCGATATTTCGCTTTCCTAAAAAAGAATAAGTGATATTTATTAGTGATAATAGACCAAAATCCCATGACTGTTACCGCATTTTCAGCCCCGTTTTGGAAAAAGTCAGCCCAATCACGCCTTCAGACCACATATGCCACCCTACAGTAACACGCTGAGCATGCAAAGGCTTCCCAATAATCGCTCTAGGATATTCAGAAGCCCAAATGCGGCAAATTTGCTTGTTGACACGGCCTAACAAGTGAAAATGGGCTTCGTCTAAAAAAATTATTTTTTCAGAAAACCCAGTCGGTTATTTCTGAATAAATTGAGCTAATCTACGGCAATGTGAATAGTCGGTCGGCTTCAATGCCTGCACCAGTTAAACCATATAAGACTTCAAAGTAAATCCTTACGCAAAATTCGCAATGTGGTCCTTTTGGATAGCCCTCGAATCCCGAATTTTATGAAATATAACTTTAATAGAACCACAACTTTCTTGGTGGATTTTAATTATTGTAATGCGATTTTCGTGCGAAATTAAATACATTGTAACAATTGCCAAGGCATCAACTACGAAACATCAAAAAACTAAATGTCAAAACTATCATGTTGGTGTTTCCACAATGGAAAAGCAAACTTCTTGTTGAAAAACTTACAATATTTATACCTTACAACTATATTTATATGTATACTTTCACATGTACTTATAAATAAAATTATACAATACTTTACTTTTTGTTAATTATAGTTATACGTATACTTATAATTATACTTATCCCATAATGCATTATTCACTAAGAAGCTCTTGAGATATCTCAACAACCCAATAAGTCGATGAAAACATAAACATACGTACAATTTATCAACCTAAAAATTGCATATGTATGTATTCTTCCGGGAGCAAAATACAACTGCGTTTAAATGCAATAAAGTTTTTAAACTAAAATTGAATAAAAGTTAAATGAATAAAGAAAAGTTTAATTTCCTTTAAATAATTTTCCGCCAAAAAAATAAAGCACAGTAAAATGTAAATCGAAACTATTATAAAAAAAAATCGCAAACACATTTAAACAAAAACAAATTCTTCTAACTGCCTTCTGTATTGTAACTGTAACAAATACAAACAATTACGCGCTCTCTTACACACATGCACCATATCACATCCGTTTTATTTTAAACAGGCGGAAATTACCGATTTAAAGACAAGACGATATTGTAAATGACGCCGATAATGACGATGACGCTGTTGATGATGTTGCAATGAAACATGCTTTTAATTAAATAAAACTCAAGCCAAAGTAACCAACCAGCAAAGCAACGTAAAACCTCTTTACTATTTCAACCAGGGCCGAAATAACCAGCTCAAACTAACGTACTGTTTGTGTAAATAGAATTCAAACTTGATTATGGGAATCTTGGCAAACATTAACCTCGTTATTTTAATGCCATTGCGAATGTGAGAAAAGCGAAAAGGAAATGCAAAATTTTGCAACATACAAATTTTTAATTTGAATTAGAAAGTTTGAAGTTTGATCGATATTATTGAATGTAAATTCCAAGTGTCTGTGTATGAGTGTGTATGTGTGTATGTGTGTGTGTGTAGGCTAACAAATGTATGTGTGTGTATAGAGTTTATCATATTCCTTTCAAATAGTCACATACTAGCATAAGTAAACATTTCCCTATTATTTTTCATTTTTATTCTGCTGCTTCATTTTAACTTTGATGGGCACTTTAATGCTTTAAATGTTTTCTACAGACGGGGTCATTTATCATAAGTAAAATCCAAACATTCACTCGTTCTGAAGGCTCACACAAAAAGGTTGCTTGTGAAATATTAACACGGTAAAAACACTATTTAATTAAAGTTAAAAATTTTGAAATATTTACAATAAACCAAGACCAGCACAACAACAACAACAAACTTTTAAAAAGATTTTTAATAAATTAAAATTTTTATTTTTTGGTGTTTGTGCGGCAATGAACGATATTCCTGTTAGTTTAATGGATAGCAAAAGCCTTCCTGAAATCATCAATTGCAATGAAAATAGCAGTTGCAACACAGGCAGCAATGGTGCCAGTACTGCAAGTAACAGCATCCTAAATAGAGAAGCTGGATTTTTGCCACTGTCAAATGATGGCAGATTAGAGTTTATAACAAGTTATACATTAACCAGTTTAAGACTAAAGCATGATAAATGGCATAAAATTATGGCCACCCAGGAGTATCAGGTAAATGTGAATGGATGTTACAAATACCAACAAAATGAACAACAATAAGATGACACTCTATTGTATGTATAGCAAAATAAATATTAGTGTTCTTACTTATTCTCCAAAACTTAAAATCACGCACAGTGGGTAATTTAGCAAAGCAAATTCTTAAGTTGTCGCTATCAACAAAGTTTCATATTACCAAGAAATAGGCCAAGTCAATATAAATTCGTTTAAGCTTTATAGTCTTCGCGGGGAATGGAAAATGTTCCCCTATAAAATTTATTTTCTTTAGCCAAACATCTTATCACTAAGAAACATAACAATATCACATGTGTATAACACAAACTTGAAAGCTTTTAACTTGGAGTTTTATTAATCTTGTGACAGATTTACTCATGCCAGTGATATATCATTTTGCTTTAAATATCCAACATGAACATGTTCCCTTAATTCGTCCGTTCATTCTTCAGCGATCTCTTTAAACATACCTTATCACTGTTATCCATAAACGGAGTGTCAACGTAAATTTTCAAAGCAAAAATATATTAAAAATAAATGTGTAATAAGTTCAATAATAAAATTTTAAAATTTTTAAAATTTGGACCTTTTCAACAAGAAGTTTGTTTTTCAGTTGTGGCAAAAGCGATAACATGATAGTTTCAATATTTAGTTTTTTGACGTTATCGTAGTGGTAGAAGATGATTGGCAATGGTTACAATGAATTCAATTTCACACGGAAATCGCTTTAAAATAGTTCAAATCCACTATGAAAATTATATATTAAGTTATATTTCGTAAAATTCGCGATATTTTCGGACAGCATAATCATTCTTCTGACACCTCTATTAGGATAAGGTAGGTAGGTAGTTAAATCTGAACCGATAGGCCCGATATATTTTTATGTATTCACGCGGCGGTGCTAGCCGCCATAAATAAAACAAAAAATGTAGATTAAGATGATTAAAATTTTTATGGCATTACGCAGAGAATGAAAATGTGAATGAAAAATCATATCTGGCGATTGTCCACCATGACCACGCTGACAGATATTATTATCAATATTCAACATAGGCGTCCGTTTGGCTATGTTGTGTTGTGTTTTTTTTTTTTTTTTTTTGGTTCTGTGTTAAGTGTTTTTGTTTTCTAATGTCATTATCTTCAGGGCAAACCGTCATTGCTGGCTCTTTGTCCGATGTGAACTGTAAATAATAAGCACAGTTATTATTACTGCAATTGTGTTGCATAAGTATCTTTATTAAAAAAGGATTTCTTTTACAATTTATTTCTACTGCTTCTGGATTGTGTATTCCATGTGTGTAGGTGTTGATTAAAAAAGGCAAATAACATTGTTGAGTACAAAGCGTAGTGAAAAGGAATTTAACAGTTGTGCCTTAGTGCGTGCGCTTTCGATGGGATGACATCATTGTCAAGCGGTGTTCTGTTCGTTTTTGGTTTCTGTTTGTCTATTTTATATGCTTATTAAAGCATATTGTTGGTTAATTTTTAAAAAGCTACCATAGGTCATTTCATTTACTTTTTAACTGATAATTATTTATGTTATATTTTATTATATTATTTTGTTTTATTATTTTAGTTTAAAATTTAAGCAAAGCATTTTTGTAACAATATTATTATTATTTCATTACTTTACAATAAACAGTTAAAGTATAATAAAATTATTTATAATTACATTTTTAAGAATTTTGTTCTAAAAAGTATTAAAAAAAAGATAAGAAAATCCTTTTTAATTTTTTAATTTTCTTCATAAGTCTTCATAATGTATGCATAAAAAACGCTTACTTGAGCTTTAAAGTACACGTTAGTTAACAAACACTTTAAGGTTAACAGACGTTTGTTAAAAAATGGAATTCATAAACAGTACTTTAGCTAATGTATGCTTTAGAAAAATTAGTATTTTGATTCTGGCAATGCCACTATTTTCAGTTGTCATGTTGTAGTTAACGATGTATAAAAATGAATATATTTATTCGGGTATTTAGATCCATACAAAATGTTTATATTGTTTTCAGCAAAATCAACATATTTTTTTGTTTGTTTTTTTATAAATCTTTTTAATAAAAAGCAAAGCACCCAAAAAAGGTTAATTTGCAAGGCTTACGAAGAACTTACAAAGAATTTGTTCATATTAAAAAAATAATTATTCGGATAACTAGCTTTGTTTTGATTATATGTACATCAATAAAACTTTTGTTTAAAATAATTAATTATAATTATATTTTTGTCAAATGTAAAATAAAGATGTTAAGTTGTTTTATATTGAATGGCATGTTATATTTTAGTTTTTATTATTATTTGTATACTACAATTTGTTTTAATAAACATTTATAAAAATTTTTGGAATAACAAAGTATAATTGTCAATTACGCCGTTTACATTGAAAGTGGCATAAGTCACAACTGAACGGTTTTTTTTATTTTTATTAAATTTGATATTAATAAGTTAAGAAGTATTGAGATTTGTTTGAGAGGAGTGTTGATAATTAACGGTGTAACAAAAATGCTTATTTTGAAAATGGCGTTAGTCGCTGTACTTAGGAAATTAATTACGGAGCTTAGTGTGAAAGAAATGAAAATATGTAATAAGTGTGTGTGAAGTATTGTTGTGATTATTCGACTTATTTTTATTAGTTCGAAAGAATAGTGCAGTTTACTGAACTATATTATAGTGATATCTAACATAATTAGCATTATTTTGTTATTTTTTTATTCTCAGGAGGTTGCTTCTGTTGTATGAAATATCTAAGAATGTCACAACTCAAAAGCATATTATTGCACATAGTGACTTATGTAAAGGACAAAATAGTAATAGTAGTAATAGCCCCCTGTCGAAAATATCCTTCACAGTAATCAACATGGAGAAAAAAGATTTTATTTCAACACAATCATTAGAAAAATCCTTTTCAGAAAGAAAACTAAATACAGACTAGTTAAAATGGCTAAAAATTAAAATGTTTTATAAACTAATTTAAAATAAAAAAGATGACAATAACAAAGTAAGTTATGCCACTTTAAAAAAAAGGGCTAGGTATATTGTAAACACAATTTGTTTGGTTTTTGAACTTTCAATAATAAAATTGAACTGTCAATTTATTGTAGGTTTAACGTAGGTTTTTCCTACTTTAAAGTTAACAAAGGTATGTTAAGATAAAAACGTTTTTTGAATACAACTTTAGGAAATTGTGCTTAACAACGGTAGTTAAACCTACTTTAAGTTTTTATGCATACAGCCGTGTGAGGATACAAATTTCTCAATATATTATAGCTTTAAGGTCTGTTTCGAACTTCAAATCCTTGAGTAATTTTATTTATTGCCGTTGAGAGTATATTTTGTTGAACATTCCTAAGTTTTCTTGAGTACCGCTTGGGTAAATTATACATAATTTTTATGTTTTTGTATTGAATAACTTGAAGCTTGTTTAAGTTGCTTAATTGCCATTATTGTTTGTATATATTCTACAGAAGGGCATAATCTTTTTATGGTTGTGGATCGACTTATGGTTAACTAGTGGAAATAAACCTCTACCGCATTTTATAACTTTATTACATGTTTGTAGAATAAAATGTCTAAATATCCATTTTTTATCTAAAATAATTGGCAGATATTTAATTTTACTGGAATTTCACTTGTATTAAAAAATTATCGATTGAGTTTTTGCTTAGTTTAATTTTATATTCAATTTGGTATTTTCACTAGCGAAGGGCACATTGGATTCTTTTAATGATTGTACTTGCAAATTTTCTTCTTGTAATTATTGCAGTATCATCCGATTACCATGCTGCAGAATTGTACCTATGATTATTTAAATTTGATAACACAGACCCTTGTGGATGCTCTCTAAAACAACTCTGATTAAAATAAAAAAACCGAACAAAAAAAATTTTTTTTTATATTCTAGGGAGCCGAAAGTGATCACTAAAATACTTGCATCCTTGTGTTATTTACTTAATTTTACCCACTTACTCATGAACGTCACAGCTTAAATTTTAATTTTATGTCACATAGCAAATTTGTTTCAACGTATAAAAAAATATATAAAACTCGTTTTTCGAAACAACATTTTATTTTTATTATTGTTTAAAATATTTTCAGAAAATAAGATGAATAATAAAATATTTAGATTTTGTTTTTATTAAGTATTTAAATACAAGAAAATTTGTGTAAGAATATTTGTATAAAGTTGATTAAAGCAATCAGATAAAATTCGATTAAATAGTGTCACGTGAAAAATTGAAGTTAAATAAAAAAAAATAAATTAAAAAATTTATTACTTGAAATCATTTTTAAATTAATTTATATTATTTGTTATTTGAGCATAAATATTTTATGAGAATATAATTTTTCAACTTACATATCGTCGGTATCATGTAGAAAGGCTCTAACTCACACCTTTTTCGAAATTGATTTTTTTCTGATTCCAATGCATTTAATGCAAATACACCTCTTCACAAAAATTTACGGCATTTTGATCAAAATTAGCGGTTATTCATGTAGCATTTTAAAAAGCGCTAACTTATTTCTAAAAAAATATATATATTTTTAAAGCCCTATCTCGCCAAATTATGTGACGTTGCATCGAGTTTTCTTAAATTATGCAATAAAAAATAAGCAAATTTTTGTTTTTTTATTGTGATTCAATCTTTAATAAATATCTTTTTTTCTTTTTAACGATCTTTTAAAAAGAAAAAAAAAGATATTTATTAAAGATAAATAAAAAAAGATCGTTTAAAAAAACTATAAAAATTGTGATTCAATGTTATAACGTTACTTTGGGATTATTATTGCATTACACACTACAGAACAACAAAAACATCAAGGTAATTTAATAACTGTTGTCGGAATTGATTTTTGTAAACCACTCCATCAGAAGAACAGTTTTCTTTTAATTGTGCAGATCAGAAAAAACGAATGAGAGGAGAAGCATATGCAATTACTTCAAAGGGGTCTTCCTCACATTTCCCGAATTTCCCCAAGGCGTCTTGGGTCGCCGTATCAATCAAAGTACTGCGAAAAAAGTACGTTGAGATATTTCTCATTATTTAACGAGTTTATAAGAAAAATTTTTACTGCGTTTTGGCCGATGACTTGGGAACTTAGTATTTTTAAGCAATGACAACAATTTCTAGTAATTTTAATCATGAATTTTCCTTAATATAATTTGTTTTGATCGCTACAGAAAAAAGCCCTAAGTTACATTTATGCTCTGAAATGAGCAGTAAAAGGCCCTATCTCTATTTAGTTTTTTATATATTTACAAATAAAAGAAAGTTTTAAAGACCAAATTCGTCCTTCATTTTAATAATAACCTACATTTAAAAAAAACGTTATTTTTTGTCAACTACAGTTTTAAATGTGTTTTTACCTTCTCCTATAAAGTTTCAAATATGCGAGTTAGGGCCTTTCTACATGAGACTAACGATATAAATCGCTACCAATGCAAACCCTTCTACAGAAATATAAAAAGATAGTTTCTTTTAATAATATAAAAGGCTTTTTGCTTGATGGGTTAAATATAATTCTTATTTAATCAATTTGTATTAAGCTATAAGACTCTTCAGCTTTCTATATAAAATTTGTGTTACATCCAATGAATACTGCTGTATGATATATAGCCATATGGATATGCTTTGCCCACAGTAATGCATTAAAATTTTTGAATAATAAATATTTAAAAAATATTTTAAAATATTTATGTTTAAAGCAATCTAGTACAATTAATGAAAATTAACTTAATAATGATAAAAATATATTATTTAGTTATACTAAAAAAACTGTAGCAGAAATCTATCACCAAAAGCACCTTTTATTGTCACAAACAAACAGCAACAAAAAAAAAACTTTATAACAATTCCTTTACATACGTACAAGGATTAAAGTCTTAATAACTTAAAACTGTTATAATTTAAGACAACTAACAAAACTTTTATTCGTATCAGAAGGAAAACGAATAAGCTTAAGCTTTCCTCTATACAATTTCTAGTTAATGACAGTTTGTTATTATTTTGATAAGACACTATAAATTAGATATTTAGAAAAATATTATTTTTTCGTTAAACTAATATTATTAACTTCTGATACGAAAAATTATGGCAACAATTTACAATCAATTTCACAAAAGGTTTCTGCCTTTGAATCCTGTTACAGCCATTAAAAAGCTTAATTTGTACTAACAACAAAAACTCCCAAATAATAATATAAATAATAATTTTAATGATACTGACTGAGTACTCAGTTGATGATATTGTGGAATAAGTTTTTTTTTCTGTACTTTAAAACTCTTATTTATTAAATTTAATTTTCCAGCCCATTTTGTCAGATTGGTTGAACAATCCCAAACAACGTCTACTTGTTATGACACTCAATCCGGCTGGACATTTAATACCAAAAAATTCAATAAGCGATTTGTATCAACATCATTACGCCATACTAATGCCAAAAACTATAACAATCACATCAACACCAACAACAACAACAAAAACAGCATCATCTACAGTACAGCCCACAACATCAACCAAGGCACTACAGCTTTATGGGGAGGAGAACACAAATAATAAAAATTTAACTGAAATTTCATTGACATCCATAACAACAGCAGTGACTCCTGCAATAGCAACTGTAGCTGCTACTGCAGCAATGACAACTGCCACAGCTCTGTTGGCTCCCTTGCCACCACCCTCTAGCAGCTTTTCTACACTAGATGGTGTGCCTCGTGGTAAATGTGTGTATTTTATAAAACGTCACTTGCATACAGATTTAACCACAAACAACTATCGGCATGAAGTTATTTGCGGAGATTTTCCAATACACAGTAAAATCGAAACATTAGCCATATTGTTTGATGAAATATTTCAGCCATTGTTGCAAAATTCACTCAACCGTAAACAATGGCCCGAGATGGTTTGCAAGGATTTAAATGCGCGCATGAAGGATGTTAGAAACACACTAACAGAGGTAAATTATCAAACTATTTCAAAAGGCTTATAAATCTTTGTTCTACCCAAAATACGATAAAAATTTCATTTTGACGATTGTCAATAATATTTTTTTGCAAATCTTCACAATATCACTTTGCAAATAAATTAACCCGTTTGTATCTTTTTTTAATTTTCAATAACGATGAAATTTATTATTTTGCAAAAAAAAAAAACAAAAAATAATTATCTAAAAGAACAAAAGTTTATTTAGGAACAACGAACAATTGAAAATTAAGTAAACAAATTTAAAAGAAATTTTAGAGCTTGTTTAGCAGCATTTTTCCCAACGAACACAAAATGAAAAAGTTCAGGCATTCCAATCACATGATGCAATGACTGTTTAATCTTTGGCATTAATAGAAAATCAACTACGATGGACGCTACCTCGAACCACCCTACCCAACATAAACATCAACATTGAGACCTATAACACATAGACTCAAGATAATCCAACATACTCCATTGAAGAACTAGACACAATTTACACCATAACTAAAAACAACGGCTACAAACTGCTTAGCCAAAATAACACTAAAAACAGGAATAAAGAAGACAAACGTTTTTTACACTGAACCAGAAATATATAGATTAAATAAGCTTTTTCACCAAGAACGTTTACTCACAGCAACGCTCTGAGACGTTATCTGAAGACATTGACAGAAACAATCGACAAATTTAATTCCAGCGGAGTATATAGACTTTCTTGTATCTGTAAACATACTTATACAGGACAACTTGGGAGAACACTAAAAATAAGATTTACAGAACACGTACGCTTGCGCAAACAAAAAGAGAGGACTCCAACTTTACAAACATGCACCAAGGGAAATAGATGAATGTATAACATTACTACATCCTGTCAAACAAAAAAAAGAAAGGATTAGGACTAGACATTCTTGAAAAAATTTAAATCTACAAAATAATAAGAGTGACATTATAAATGGACAGGTAACAACGACATTAGACAGAATTTTCACGCCACTGAAACTACTCCTACACTCTAACAAACGAAAAACACCCTCTTAACAAATAATAAAAGGCGGAATTATTAAGTTAGCCCCCGCATAAAATAGCAAGTAGCAAGACATTTTACATTCATGTAAAATGATACAACCTTAATAAAAGAATGACCTAAACCAACACTACTTTTTTTCTTAAAGAGGCAACAATGGCTATTTAGACACAACCGTGCTACATTCCTTTAGGAATGGGATGACAGGTAGTGAATAGGAATAGTTAATTAGCCTTCAAGCTCTTTTTTTTCGTAGTGACAACAACCACCCCCAAATTGGTATGCTAAGTACACTACCTACTAGCCTACCGGGGCAGCTTTAATTTCTAAAAGGCCAATGTTATCGGAAACTTTAGCCTTCTTTATACTAACAGACCTAATACTAACTCTCCAGTACTATCTAATGATGTCATTGCATGGAAAGCATTAGCCGATCGTACCAAAAAACAACCAGCAACAATGGCATTCGCCGAAAAAAATGACAACAATACTTTTTTACTATTTTACTTCGATGTACGAGTGAAAACTGAATAACTAATTAAATAAATCAGACAAGTGCCAGCTAGACTCACAGACAAAGGCTTTTGTACCATGTATTGATCACCTTTTATATTTAATTTCATGCTGAATTTTTACAAGCAAATCATTATGAGACACACTTTAATTTTTAGGGAAATTTTTTACTTGTTCTTATAACGAATAGTTTGACGAAATAAATACATGAATATCTCGTCTCTATGGAATGCCCTTTAATTTTTAATATTGTTTCGAATGTGTCTTACGGTTGTAGATGAATTGGGTGTGTCGATACGGTGTTCCAACAGAACTTCACTCCGATCCGGGACGAAATTTAAAGTCGACAATATTCAAGGAAATGTGCGACATTTATGGGATCAAAAAGACGAGAACGACACCACTGCATCCGCAGTCAGATGGCATGGTAGAAAGATTCAACCGCACCCTGGAAGTATATCTCAGAAAAGTGGTCAGTACACACCAAAAGGATTGGGGCAAACATGTACCAAAGTTTCTTCTGGCATACCGATTCCACGATTCAACATCATGTAGTCCAGCAAAAGTCGTGTTTGGAACAGAGCTAAAACTACCAGCTGACTTAGAATTTGGCGTTAAACCGATTCCTGCACACGACGATAATGAAAATGTTCCACAGTTGCAAAAAGACCTGCACGAGCTTCATGAGTTTGTCCGCAATCGCATCAAAATGTCCAGCGACAAAATGAGAGCCAGATATGATCGAGCAACAAATACGGAAGCATTTACAGAAGGACAACTGGTTCTACTATATAACCCATAATGAAAAACAAAAACCACTGGGAAGGACCATAAAAGGTGATAGTGTGATTCGTTTTACATCCGCACCTGGCTATGTAGCCTTAATCAGATGGTGTACAAACCACAATTGTATAATTTGGAACGTCATACATGCGTCCTAGGAAGCCGAAGACATAATTCTAAGCAACAGAACCACCTAGTTGCAACTTTAATGATTCCAGGGCAGGGCTGCAAACCATCACACCTTGCTAGAGAGTTGGAGACTTTCAACTCCTGTCTAGAACACATGTCTAGCATGCTCACTGTACTGGATCATTCACCTAGCGTGTCATTAACGGCGAAATGATCCTGGCCACCATAGAACCATAAACTGATATGGGGCCGCGAAACCACAACCACCACGATACTCCCATAAAGGGCCAACCTCAATAATCAGCCAGAGAACAGTTAAGTGTCTAAAGAGACAAATAACGGAACTCTGCGGCTCACTGATCCCCGTGGAAATAAGTGGAGCTTCCAGTTGACTCCCTGCCTGTCTTTAGGGGACTGGGCTCCCTTTTTCCCCCAGTTCCACAGATCTAGATAGCTGTTACGTACTATAAAGACCATAAATGTGCCCCCGGGGGGGGGGCATACAAGGTGATCAAGAAATTTAATGACGTAGTTTATCGGATACAGAAATATCAAAGTCCGAGGCCTAAGATGAATGTGGTCCACCTGGAGAGACTGGCCAAGTATGGCCGAGGGAATATTGAGCCTATTCGGGACGAAAAGGCTTAAGTGGGCGGCAGTGTTACGAATGTGTCTTGCTTAAGTTTTAAAATAAAATAATTACGCAATAAAGCGAGCTACTGGTTACAAACTGCGTAGAAGTTTATACAAACACACAACTACAATTTGATATGCTGTTTACAAGAAAAAAAATAGTTGTATGCTGTTTACCATCTAAACGCGCAAGACAAAAAAAATTTTAATTTTACAACAACAAACATACATGTTGTTTACCATCTGCGTAGTTTTCTAAGAAACCCTTTTCTACAAAAGACAACAACAAATGTATTGAAATAAATCCCAAGCAGAAACCTTAACAGCATAAAAACAACAACAACTATACACACAGACATACAGGCGCCTATAAATCGAATAAACAACATACAACAACAAAATGCAATACAAAGGGAGTAGAAGATTCTTAAATCTTTTAGACTTTAAATGGGCAAGTATAAATGGGGAAGCGTTTGAGTGAATAGTCAGTCAGTGTAAAACTAAACCTCATCAAGTAAAGACGTGCATTTTAAGTAAATTGTTCTGAAGTGTCAACTATGTGTAGTTAAAGTAAATAAAACTGTTATATATTTAAAAATTCTAAAAACTGGTGTTATTTATTTTGCAATAACGAGCTCACAACAAAACGTTTATAAAAGGTATAAACGTAACAATATTATTCTAAATGCTGTTACTAAAGCGGGTATAGCAATATATGTACTGCTTGTATTTAATTATCTACATACAAAGGCTTAAAGGACACGGCCACGCCTATTAAATTTAAGCCCTTTAGGGAACACTTTATAATTTTTAAACTTATTGTTCTTACCTATTTGTATAACGGACATATTTCTACAAAATCGAAATAAATTATAAAGGTTTTCGTGGTAAGGTTGATAAACTGAAACCATTTACATAAAGTTTATTTCAATATTGGAAAACCTTTTATATTTTTTTATTTATTTTATTTTTTTACGGACTTAAAGTTATCTTAATTTAAACAGTTTGTCCATTGTATACATACATGAAAATCACAGCACTATTGGGACACTTTTTACAATATAGTTTATTGCTATGACAGACATAGTTTTACTAACACTGTGTAAATTAAATGTGAATGTATTTGTTTTTATAGCGGCTCTAATAATTCACCCATTGGATCATATTTTTAATTTTAGCTTTGAAACCTTAAAATAAATAATTTTAAATAATAAATAATTCCGGTTGGGTTTTGTACTTTCAAATCTCTGTTTGAAGTTCGCCATTTTACAGCAAAAAATTATTTTAAAAATATTTTACACATGATGTAAAATCGTGCTTGCTGTGCTCAGCATTTTTAGTAGAATTAATAAAGGATGGGCAAAACTTAAGCTAGAAAGTAACTTAATATTAAACACACATTTTTTTCCGATAACTTCTGTTTTATTAATACTAGAGTAGAGAAGAAATATGAGAATAATGGAATATAATGTCAGACAAATTTACACCCGAAGCACATTTTGCAAAAAAAGCTTCGCGTATCTCGTCAATGCAGTGCCGAATTTCATCTTTGAGATCGTCAATTGCTTGCAGCTTGTACCAGTAAGCCCTGTCTTTCAAATAGTCCCAGAGAAAATAATTCACGAGGCGAACACTATCGCATAATCGAAAAATGACGTGACCATGAAATTTCTCATTCAATAACTGAATTGTTTGTGGCGTGTCTTGTTAAAATATTAATAAACTGTGACCATATAAAATTGGTTATCATGGTTTGGAAGCGCAGAGTATAAACAATATCAGCGTTTTCTTGCCGATTTTCAAAAAATAATTAGGATGTAATGGTTTTTCGTGGACTTTTTTTTAAACACCATTTGCGACACCCCCCCCCCCCCCCCGGGGGCACATTTATATGTTTTGACGGAAATTCACCATCATTACATATGTCTTCGGGGGTAAAAGGGAGCCCAGGCTAGCAGGAGCCAACTGGACAATCCACTATATTTCCACGGGAATCAGTAAAGCTCCAGAGTTCCGCTATTTGTCTCTTT
Source organism: Trichopoda pennipes (assembly GCA_030448955.1). Classification (NCBI taxonomy): domain Eukaryota; kingdom Metazoa; phylum Arthropoda; class Insecta; order Diptera; family Tachinidae; genus Trichopoda; species Trichopoda pennipes. The sequence continues at coordinate 17,397,643 of JASKUP010000072.1, forward strand.
AGCCTTTTAGCTGTTCTCTGACTGATTATTGAGGTTGGCCCTTTGGGAATATCGTGGTGGCTGTGTGTTTCGAAGCCTTCGTTTGAGTTTTTGGGTCGGATCATTCACAATGAATGGTCCAGGTCCAGTGAGCATGAATGGCGTTGTGTTCTTAATTATTACCCCCCGGGGGCACATATATGGTCTTAATGGAGAGCTACTATGTAGACCTGTGCAACTGGGGGAAAAAGGGAGCCCAGTCCCCTGAAGTCAGCAGGGGTACAACTGGAAACTCCACTTTATTTACACGGGAATCAGTAAGCCGCAGAGTTCGTTATTTGTCTCTTTAGACATTTAACTGTTCTCTGACTGATTATTGAGGTTCGCCCCTATTTAGGAGTATCGTGGTGGTTGTGGTTTCGCGGCCCCATATCAGTCTATGGTTCTATGACGGCCGGGTTCATTTCACCTTTAATAACACCTACCTGGTGAAATGTTCCCAGATCCAGTGAGCATGCTAGACATGTGTTCTGGACAGGAGTTGGAAAGTCTCCAACTCTTAAGCAAGGAGTGATGATTTGCAGCCCTGCTCTGGAATAATCGAAGTTGCAACTAAAAAGTTCTGTTGCATAGAAATATAGCTTCGGCTTCCTACGACGAGCATGACGTTACGAATTATGCAGTGGTTTGATCCACCTTCTGATTAAGGCTTCATGGCCAGGCGCGGATGTAAATCTAAGCACACGTTGTTCTTAATTTTATTAAACTTCATGCGTTCTGGATCAGGAGTTGGATAGTCTCAAACTCTTCAGCAAGGAGTGAAGGCTGCGGCCTGCTTCGGGCTTTTGAAGTTGCAACTAGGAGTAACCGGATGTTATACGTATCTGAAGGCCTTCTAGGGCGAGGATGACTTTACATTACATCCATTACTCCCTCCTGGGTGCACAATATAAGTTTTTATGGATCACACAACCATCTAGACTTGCGTCTTGCGAGGGTAAAAGGGAGCCCAGTCCCCTTAGGCTAGGAGGAGCCAACTGCAAAATTCCACTATATTTCTACGGGCATCAGTAAAGCCCCAGAGTTCCGCTATTTGTCCCTTGAGCCTTTTAGCTGTTCTTTGACTGATTATTGAGGTTGGCCCTTCGGGAATATCGTGGTGGTTGTGTGTTAGGAGCCTTCGTTTTAGTTTGAGGGTCGGATCGTTCACATAGAACACAATGAACGATCCAGGTCCAGTGATCATCAATGCCTTTGTTATATATTATATTAAGCTTCATGCGTTCTGGACCAGGTGTTGGATAGTCTCCAACTCTTCAGCAAGAAGTGAAGGCTGCGGTTGAAGTTGCAACTAGATGTAATGTCACTACATTACATCCACCATATGATCCACCATCTGATTGTGGCTTACACAGCTAGGTGCAGATGTAAATCTTATCTCGTACACCATATGCGACAATTTTGTTTGTTTACACAACCACTAAATTAAAAGCGAACTTCATTACTAAAAATGATTTTGTTGGAAAATGCGTTGCTTTTATTCAATTTTTCAAACAGCCAATTCTCTAACCTTCAATGCAAACAATGGCCGCTTGGCTTTATAAATGTGAAGAAATTAATCGCTTCATTGGCTGTGTGACATATGGCACCGTCCTGCTGAAACTACATGTCAGTGATATCCACGTCGTCAATAATAGGTTAAAATTGAATTTTTAGCAACTCGCGATAGCGTGATCTATTGAACATTACCGCATTTTAGGCTCATCTTCAAAAAAAAGACCTCATAGCACACCCTACAGTGACACGATGAGCATGTAAAGGTCGCTGTAGGATTTTCAGAAGACCAAATGTGGCAATTTTTCTTGTTGACATATCCTGGCTTCGTGTGAAAAAATTATTGTTCCTGAATGAATTGAGCGAATCTACGGCGATGTAAATGTTCGGTCAGCTTCAGTTTCTACGCCAGTTGAACTTTTCAAAGCAAAATCTTGCAAAATTCACCATGTTTTGGATAATCCCAATTGTTGAGAATGTCGAGGAATTGACAAAATTAGATCTGCTTCACTACTGTAGCGCACGGCTGCAATGTTTTCGATTAAGTGATTCGGTCGAACACACGTTCGTCTTCGCATAGTGGATTTTAATTATTTTATTGCTAACGATACTACGCATACGTCAAAAAACTAAATGTCAAAACGATCATGCTGTTGACGTTGGCACAATTGGAAAACAAACTTCTTGTTGAGAAACCCGACAAATGATTTTTGTTTGTAAATTTTTTTTTTATTAAAGAGAAGTAGCACTTCAGGCAACAATGCCTATTTAGTCAAGTACCATGCGACATTCTTTAGGAAAGGGATGGTGAAGAGATGAAACAGGTGGAGAAAGTAGAAGGATAGACGGAAATTAACTGCCGTATAAAACAGCACAGCGATCAGTGACTATGCCTTCATCGCTGAGCAGCCCCACCGACAGTCAATTTTTGTAGTGAAAAAACCAAGGTCATCGTTAGGAATCGAACCCACAACCCTCAGACTGACAAGCTAGTACACTACCTACTAGCCTAAAGGGTCATGTCAGATGAATAATGGTTTAAAATAGTTTTATAACCAATTTTCTTATATAAGTTTCAGGAGTAACAACTGTTGCCCTCGCAACTTATTGTTGTAAAATAAACTTCATCGTTTGAGAGAAAATTTTAAGTTAAATCAAATATTATGTCAAATTTTATAATCAAATTGTATTTCAAGCATTACAATTTGTGTTTGTTGGGCTAATGTCTCTATTGAAAATTTTCAAGTGCTTGTTCAAGTGTTTATATTCAGTATCCAGTATTCTATACCGTAGTAAGTCATCATATTGTAATTTTGTCTAGTCTATTTTTATTGACTTTATTATTACAACTACTGTCTACTTAAAAACTTAAGTATTTTTATTTTAAATATTTTGCATAAATACAACCTGCGCTATCTTACATTTTGTTGGGTCTTCTTTTTCTCCTTTCTTATTACTATAGATTAAAGGCAAAACCAACAATCGAACAATTTTATCGTTATTAGTTTCGCCAGCAGTTATTGAAGAAGTTGCAACCCATATTAAGCAGGGGTAAGTATTAATGGTGGATAAGGCAAAAACATTAAATTCTATAGATAATATTTCTTGTCAAGACAATATAAACATTTTGCAAAAAAGAACAACTGAAAACTTCTTAAGGTAATTGAAGTTTAAACAATGTTTTTAATCCTAAAATATAAAAATGTTGGAATATTGGAAAAGTAATTCTAATTTATTGTAGGCAATTGCTATAAAAATATATTTTTTTTAAGTTTTAGAAAAAAATGTGATAAAAGAAAATTTGACGAGGGTCGACGTAAAACTGTACCCAAATAAAAATAAAGTAAACCCCGTCGGAAAGGGTTTTTCAACATGAAGTCTCTTTTTCAATTTGAAAACACCAGAAACATGATAGTTTTGTTGACGTATTCGTACTAGATGCTTTGCACTTGTTTTAATGAATTCACGGAAATCGCATTTAAATGACTAAAATCCAATGGTGGTTCTGTTAAAGCTATATTTCCTAAAATTCGTGATATTTTCGAACAAAATAATCGTCCTACTGAGACCGCTATTAATAATTTGGTGGTCGTAATTGAGGCGACAGACTCGATACAAAATGTGCAAATGCCAAGACGTGTTCGATGGGGTCGTTCAGCTGAAAACATCGCAGCCATTAAATATATTCTAATAACTGTATAGTTGAAATTATTGCTAAAAATATAACTTTTTAGGCATTTTGATCACTCTCTCAATTACATTCAAAGTGAATAAATCCCTAAAAATGTATTTAAATATTATTCTCCTAAAACCAAAACTACAAAACTAAAGTGCTTAACAGTTAAGAAGAGGATTTTGTAGAATGTGAAAATAAACAGAGTACCCGAAGCACACACACACCCACTTACTTCAGATGTTATAAAACATATAAAAACGTCTTTAACAAAACAATGGCGAACAAAACTGTACACACACTCATACACATACACACACACTTGAGGACGCACAGTAAAGTGCAATGTAAATGCATTTAAATTGGCCAAGAATTAATAGTTTTATAGCTATTGAATATAACTTTTGAAGTCCTGTAGAATTTTAACACAAACATTTTTTAAACAAAAAGTCTTTAAGCATTCCATTGCAATTTGTATCTTTTCTTTTGCTCTTAATACTTTGAATATTCGAAGTTGATACTCTATCTATGGGCAATTGAAGGCAAGAGAGCACTTTTACATCGATTGCAATTTTAAGTATTCAAAAAGGAAGAAACTAAAAGTTATTAAACATACACTTCTGTTTTATTCGAAAAATATTTGAATACGTAAGACGCCGATAGATGATATTTTATGCCGGCGAAAACAATAAAAGCAGCAAAAGATAAGAAAAATTAAATTCAACAAAAATCGGTCAATCAATAAACTCTCTATTAAAATGTAAAGATGTATGTGTATCCATTTTTTAACTTATACGTTATTAAGCATTATATAATAGCAGAGAAATAAAAATAATTGTTAAAAGAATTTTAACGCAGTAGACGAATCAGCAAAAAAAATACATAGAACTCAAAGCCCAACAAGCAGTAGCAAGCTTTTCTCGTTAATCCAAAGGATCTATGATCAGGCAGGATCGTATTTAGAAAATAAGTTAACCTCTGAAATCAGGTAGAATCCTATATACACATGTAGTAAGAAAGGTGTCTTGGCTTAAGGTTCGATAATTATTTGGGCAGGAGTGATAATGAAAACACCGGACTTGTTACTTGTGCAAAAAGTAGAAAGCTGACAGTCATAGTTATAAAGAGGGTTAAAGATGTTTTTCAATTGTGGCAACACCAACAACATGACAGTTTTAGCATCTAGTTTTCTGACATATTCGTAGATGCATTGGCAATTGTTACAATGAAGCCGATTTCGTACGAAAATCTCATTAAAATTCACTATGAAAATGGAGGTTCTGCTACAGTTACATTTCGTAAAATTCGTGATATTTTCGGACAACATAATCGTCTCTGTTAGATTGCTATTAAGAAATTTAGCGTTCAATTTGAGTCGAGAGGCTCGCTACATAATATGTAAACACCGACTCGTGTTTGGCCGGGTCGTTGAACTGAAAACAAAGAAGCCGTGAGCCACAGTGTTGAAGCAGATCTAACTTTGTCAAGTCTTAGACGTTCTCAACAAATGGGGTTGTCCAAAATCACCACATGGCCAATTTTGCGAAAGGATTTGACTTTGAAGCCTTACAGTATCAACTAGTGCAGGAATTGTAGCCCACCGACTATTCACATCTCCGCATATTCGCTTAATTCAGTTTTTCTGAAAAAATCATTTTTTTAGACGAAGCCCATTTTCACTTGTCAAGGTTTATCAGCAATTAGGTGCCCCTGTAGGCTAGAAGGTAGTGTACTATCTTGTAAATATGGGGGTTGTGGGTTCGATTACCAACGAAGACCTTGGTTTTTTTTTCACTACAAATATAAAAATTGACTGTCGGTGGGGCTGCTCAGCGATGAAGGCATAGTCACTGGTCGCTGTGCTGTCTTATATATGGCAGTTAATTTCCGACTATCCTTCTACTTTCCTAAAGAATGTAGCACGGTACTTGACTAAATAGGCATTGTTGCCTGAAGTGCTACTTCTTTTTACGAAAAAAAAAAAAATTGCCGCATTTGGACTTCTGAAAGTTTTAGCGCGATTATTGAAAAGCTCTTGCATGTTGAACGTGCCATAATATGGCGCGCTATGGGGTCTGGAAGCGTGATTAGGCCGTTTTTTTTTTTTTGTTTTTGTTCCAAAGATGAGGCTGGAAATTCAATAACTGTCAATGTATCGTGGTATCACGATATGCTAACAACTTAATTTTGGCCTATTATTGACGACTTTAATATCCCCGACATATGGTTTCAATAGGACGGTGCCACATATCACACAACGAATGAAACGATCAATTTTTTGGTAAACCAAATTTCCCGAGCACATAATTTCACGACGGTCAGCAATTAAGTGGCCAGCCAAACCGTGTGATTTAACACCACTAGATTATTTTTTCTGGGGGAATGTTAAGGACAGAGTCTATACTGAGCCACTCATCTCGTTTTCAGCCTTAAAACTCAAAATCCGTGATGTAATTAAGGAAATAAGACCACCGTTTTGTCAAAAATTGATTAAAAACTTTGATGAAAGAATCGACATCTATCAGCAGGGTCGTCGTGGACATTTGCCAGATATTATTTTTCATCCATAATTGCCGAACTTTTCTCTTCTTAATGCAATAAAAATTTGAATTAATTTGATCAAAACTTGTTGTGTTATTTTAGAAAACAAACTTCTTTTTGAACAATCCTTTACAAGCAGTAAAATCGACCCTGTTCGCTAGATGCCAACAAATTTTATGCTTATGCGTACTATTATTATAATCTACTCATGATCCTACGCTTGCTGTAGTAGACATGTACAAAAAATTGGATGGGAATAAAAATTATTCATTGAAGGTTTTTTTAAAAAAATAAATAAAATAATTCAAATATGGGAAAAAAACGGAGTGTCCTGTAGAAATCCCCAGCGCATCTTGAATACGTTTAATATGACCGAATTTAACAAAACTCGTTATAAATCTGCAAAAGTCTCTGCTAGAAACAGCAGGTTTTAATAAAACTTTACAGTATCAGACTACACCGAGCGCATAGGAAATGTGGCTTTCGGCAAAATATTATATTTAACGCTATCGCCTACCCGAAACGAAATCTTAATTATAGTATTACAAATACAGAATAAATTTCTTATCTCTTATTAAACTTTTAAACACCACACTGCCGTCCATTTCAATCGGTACTGAATAAGGTTCCCATTGAGGGATAATATTCAAAGTTGCCGGTGTAACATTAACAAGCTTCAAACACTACTTGGAAAATCTAACTTAAAGTATTAGATAGCTATCAAAGGGAACTGCGTCAAGGTCAGCAATGACTTGCTATCGAATAAAGGAAACTTCTCAACATTAAGATCAGTTTGCCACTATTAATCCTGCAAACTAGTGATAAAGATCGAAAATTAAATATTGGAAAATAAAATTAAATTTGTAACAACATCCGTGTATTTGCATCCTGTTACTTGTTAATATGCGAATAATTATCAGAAAAACAACTTTGCAAAAAAAGCGAAATTGCCACTTCTGTTTTAAGAGCGAATAAGCAAAAAGTTCGTGTACCTTAAAGTTAATTCGAGTGCTTATGGAAATTGCGTGCAAGTTTTTTTCAGATATTTTTTTTCTTTTCTCCACAAGTTTCCTCTACTCTCGTTTGCATTAATTTACTGTTTATATTTCAGAAAATTTGCAACATAAACGCTTATTAGAGCATTTTTAATGTTTTGATTTGCAAAAATACTTTAACAAATTGTGAAGTTTGTAATTTTTCTTTTTGTTTTTTTTGTCGTTGCAAAAATGCTACTCATTTGCAGCAGCTAATTAGCAAACTAAAAACAGTCAAAACTTTAAGAATTAGAAGCAAGTAATATATTGTTATATAATTAACAACATGAGCGGAATAATAAAGTTAATTAAGCATTTTTGTAACAGCAAAGATGGGCCAACTTTTAAAAAGCAAAATTCATACAATTATAAATTTACTGTTTGAAATTTAACAAAAACATGTAAAATAATATAAAAATAAGGTATTTTCATAACATAAATGTTAAGATAATAAATAAACTATTGTTCTCAATATAAGAATAAATTTAGAAAAATTTTTAAATTTACTTAACGCTTTTCTGAAGTCGTGTTGTTAAATAAATATTAATAGGGTAAAACAAAAGTCCAGAAGCTATTATTTACAGCTGGTTTACTGCCATGCCCAAATGACTTACTAAAAGAAATATTTTAATTTACTACTATTTTAAAAGACTTCATTTCACACATAAAGGGTGTTTTTTTAAGCCCGATAGAACTTGAAATTGTAAAAATAACACAAAAAATTAAATTGTAATCAAAATTTCTTTTTTATTCGAAGGATCAATACGTGACATTAACATTTGAAAATGATTTCGGGCATATGGGCACCGCGGCTGTTCTTGACGAAGCGCATTCTGGACGTCCAATTTTGGGCGACTTTTTCGAGCACTGCTGGGCGTATGTCACGAATAACACGAACAATGCTGTCCTCCAAGGCGTCAATTGTTGCTGGTTTATCAGCATAAACCAGTGACTTCACGTAGCCCCACAGGAAATAGTCGAGTGGTGTCAAATCGCACGACCTTGGAGGCCAATTGACAGGTCCATTTCTCGAAATCAACTTATCGCCAAATTTTGATTTCAATAAGTCGATGGTTGCGTTCGCTGTATGGCACGTAGCGCCATCCTGTTGAAACCACATCTCGTCCGAATCAATGTCATCCATATTTTCAAACAAAAAATCATTGATCATGGTGCGGTAACGATCTCCATTGACCGTAATGCGAGCTCCGGCCTCATTTTTGAAGAAATAAGGTCCGATGATGCCACCAGCGTGAAAACCGCACCAAACGGTGCATTTTTCTGGATGTAATGGAGTCTGTAGGGTCTGTTGTAGATTGGTCTCACTCCATATGCGGCAATTTTGCTTATTAACAAACCCGTTAAGCCAAAAATGCGCCTCATCGCTGAACACAATTTTGCGATAAAACAACGGGTCAGTTGCCAACTGCTCTAGAGCCCAATCGGCGAAAGAACGACGCATATAATGGTCTCGTGGCTTCAATTCCTGCACCAGCTGGATCTTATACGGGTGTAGGCCGAGATCTTTGCGCAAAATTTTCCACGTAGTGGACGGACAGAGCCCCAATTCCTGCGACCGACGACGAATTGATAAATTTGGATCTTTTTCCACACTTTCGTTTACAGCGGCGATATTCTCTTCAGTACGCACATTCCTTCGACGTGTTGGTGTTATTGCATCCTCTAGAGAGTATGTGGTACGAAATCTATCGACAGTTCGACGAATGGCTTGTTCAGATGCACGATTATGTACGCCATAAAAATGACGAAGTCGTCTATAAGTTGCGCGAATCGACGACTGATTTTCAAAGTAAATTTGGATAATTTCGTATCGTTGTTCAAGCGAGAGTCTATTCATGATGATTTGTCAGAGTATACTGAAACAAATAAAAAAAAATGTTTCATCAAAATTTCATTTTTTGTGTTACTTTTTACAATTAAAAGTTCTATCTAGCTTAAAAAAACACCTTTTATATATGTTTGCGAACGAAGATATCGCCGTGAAAATAGTGGTTCTCTTAAAGTTACATTTTGTAAAATACGTGATATTTTCGGAAAACATGATCCTTTTTCTGAGACCGGTTTTAAAAATTTAGTCGTTAAATTTGAGTCGACAGGCTCGAACATCAACGCTAGCTTAACACAGCTAAACTATGCCCATATTGGCATAACCCTTTAAATTTAGTTTGAAGAACAAAAAATTTTCCACAAACATGGAAAAATCAATATTTGTTCACAAACCAAATTTGACGATGGTCGAAATAAAATTATACCCAAATCAATATTTAATCTTGAAACGTAAAAAAGAGAAACCTCTTAACAAACCATCTTCTTCTCAATACTTATTGGATACCTGTGGATAACATCTAGAAAAACTAATATGTGAATAGGCTGGAAATAAAATTAAATAAATCCAGCAGATTCTCGCGAATGCAATTTGGATTCATTAAAAATATTCAACAACTGGTGCAATAAATAAGATAAAATTGGTGCCTATCAGATCACCATGAGTAGGAGCTTGAAATACCCAGGTGTGTTCCTTAATATTAAACTAACATTTAAACAACCCATAAAGAAGGTGTAAGACAAGGCGATGGGAACAGCGGCAAAAACTTTGCTACAATAATACCGTCATACAACAAGTAAGTTGATCGTTACAATTGCATATGTCCATGCTGCCAGTTATACGTAGTAAAAAGGCGCAGATTATTGGAGAAGGTACATAGAGCATATATTATATGTACAACAACAACAACAGCAGCAACGGTTTTAAGTGGCATTCTTCCCATAGATATAACCTAAAAGATAAGATCGATTTACTTTCAACGTAATATATACTAAAACAGAAGCTAAATGGAAAATACTTTAAGGATGGCAGAGTCGCTGGCATGCTTATGAAAGGGCAGATGGACATTAACTATGCGAAATGTGCAGTAAAGAGAATATCGAACACACCATTGCAGAGATTTGAGAATCTTTGAAAACACCTTACAAAGAATTCAAGTGCAGCCAGCCCGACACAGGCCATTGTGGAAAAACCACAAAAGTCTAGTTTTATAGATACGGATACTAGGAGAACAGGCCGAAAAATAAAGAACGCAAATGTCGATCCCCTAATCTCGTAAAAATATAAGTTGGAAGGGGGACTAAGAAGAGGATGACGACTTGTCGTAGGCAATGAATGAACCCACACGAAACAAACATGCATACCTACACACACATAAATGCATAAATACATGCATACAAAAAAAAACAAATTTTGCTTGTTTATATCTTCTATAAAGGGTTTTTCAACCAGATGGTTTTTTTTTCTAAAACAATATAAAACAAATAATTTAGATTAAGATGATTAAAATTTTTATTGCATTGCGAAGAGAACAGTTGGACAATTGTGAACTTCAGCTGCACAGCGTTACAGCGCCTTTTGTGTTAAGTAGATGAATAAAGTTTTAAATCTGACACAATCAGACCAATCACAAATATTTCCTAGGAATTTCTCGAGAAAAAATTCCTCCAATCACAAATTCCGCGAGAACAAAAATAATTAAAAAGTGGCATCATTGAATTTTATAACCAACTGTTTTGTTTATTTGCATTTATTATTTTTTTTTTGTTTGTAACTTAAGATTTTTTATTTATTTACAACGTTTATCGGAGAATTTTATTTTTATTTTAATTAAATAAAGGAAAATATAAAAAGAAAAATATAAAAAAATTCTTTTTTTCCAAAATTTTTGGAGTGCCTTTTTGTTGCCTCTAAAAAACCCGCACGCCGTATCTGCGTTGACTTCCATCACGGTAAGCAAATGCTGCATTTGCTGTTTATTTGTGTTTTTTGACCTAATAATAAAAATTAAAAAATAAAAAAAATATTTTAAAACCAAACATTATTTACATTTTTGTGCAAACTCCCTTCTATATAGCAGGTGGAAAAAAACTTGAGAAATAACAATATTTTCTCCTTTTTTCATTTATGATACCTACTTTTTTCCCACCAAATTTTTTTCTCTTCCCACAGTTAAAAAAAAGGAAAATATTTATTCATAATAGGAGAAAAGGGAAAAGGAAGAAAACTCACGCGGAATTTTTATTCATGATTGGGCTAAATGATTTTTGTTTATTTTTTACTTAGCTGGGGATTCAACGTAATCAAGTTTCAAAGCCTAGGGTGGTGTTTCTAATAAAGGGGTTATCAACAAGAAGTTTGTTTTCTACAAAAAAAAAAAAAAAATAAAGCAAAAAATTTACATTAAGATGATTCAAATATTTATTGTATAACAAAGACACATAACTTCGGTAATTATGAATGAAAAACGATATCATGCTGACAGATGTTGACTCTTTCATCAAAGTTTTTAATCAGTTTTTGGCAAAATGGCGGTCCTATTTCATTTTCACATCACGGATTTGGAGTTGTTAGGCTGAAATCGATTCGAATGGCTCCGTATAGACTCTGTCCTTAACATAGCCCCCCAAAAAATAATCCAGTACTGGTAATCTCACAATTTGTCTTGCGAAATTATGCGGTCGGGAAATTTAGTTTGCAAAAAATTAATATTTTTATTGGCTGTAGGTACCATCTTGTCTAAGCCTCATGTCGGTAATATCGACGTCGGCAATAATTGCCCAAGATGGAGTTGTTAGCATCTTGCGATAACGAGATTCATTCACCGTTGCCGCATCTTCGGCCTCATTTTCGAAAAAAAAACAGTCCAATCACCCCTCTAGAATACATAGCGCACCATACATTGACACTTTGAGCATGCAGAAGCTTCTCAATAATCGTTCAAGGATTTGCATAAACCCAAATGCGGCAATATTGCTTGTTGACATGAAAATGGTCTTTATTTGAAAAAATTATTTTTTCAGAATTGAGCGTATCTACGGCGATGTCGGTCGGCTTCAATTCCTGCATCAGTTGAACCTTGCAAGGCAAAATTCGCTATAAGGTGGTTTTAGATAACTCCAATTTTTGAGAACGTCGAGGTATTGACAAGCTTCGATCTGCTTCAACACTGTGGCTCACGGCTGCGATGTTTTCAGTTAAACGACCCGGTCAAACGCACGCTGATATTCGCACATTCTGTATAGATCCGCAAATTTAACGATCAAATTCTTAATAACGGTATCAGAAGGACGATTATGTTGTCCGATAATATTACGAATTTTCCGAAATGCATCTTTAACAGAATCATCATTTTCATTTGCGAAATTGAATTCATTTAACCATATCCAATGCATCTACTTCAAATAGGTCAAAAAAGTAAATGTCAAAACTGTCATGTTATTGGTGTTGCCACAATTAGAAAACAAACCCAATACCAACAAGCGCTAACCATTTGTTCCATATCTCTTAATTACTAAATTTTTTCTGTTAAACTCTGCACATTTTCATACATTGACCAAAAAAAATATTAGAAATCTTGCAACCGCCTTAGAAACAAAATTTCGTTCTCAACTGGAGGAAATGTTTATCAATTGGACGACGCAGATACATGACATTATACAAGAAAAAACTGATTGTATAGTAAACTCAGTAGCTGCTACAAATAGGATAACAAAAACTTCCACTGTTACGGTTAATGTGCCACAGCAGGAAATAAATTTCTGGATGAATAGACAACAAAATCTTGAAAATGTATACAAACAATTAAAAAGCAAACATCATAAATCACTGGCATTTATATTGGAATCAATTGATTCGTCGTATTATCCTGGATTTGTGAAGATTTTTAAGAAACTTGTTTGTGCCTGGCAAGAGGCCAAAGATATTACATTATGGTTACAGCCATTACTGCGTCAAACGGCTACTTTTAATGCGGTTAATTTTAGCAGCGCTCAAGAATTGATTGCGCCCTTGATTCACATTATTCACTTAATTTGGTCAAATGCTCGACATTATCGTAGTACACAGCGTATGACTGTGCTTTTGCGTTGTATTTGTAATTTAATGGTACAAAGAGCAGCGGAGGACCTAGAGATTTCTACACTTTTCCATACTGATGCTGACGAGGGTCTATATAAAATTACTAGAACTTTAGAAATTTTGGAATTCTTCAAGTAGGTGGTTTGAGACAAGATCCAAGAATTTAATGCATTCATTTGATGTATTTTTCTAATAGAAAAAAATTATTGGAATATAAAAGTAAATATGCCAGCAATCAAACGATATTGCCAGCTTTGCCTCATGTGGCTTCCAATTTTTCTTCTTCCGAATATTGGCCTATGCAGACATCTTCAACGGAATTACAGCAGCTGTGGCGTTTCTCAAACGCTGATGTTTTTGGCCTGACATTAAATGGCTTTATGGAACAATTGACAGAGTTGCAATCAATTTTTGAAGCCGCTGTCACTTTTGAAAGTTTAGAAAACCTAGAAATCGGCGGCTGTCGTGGTAAAATGTTGACCGATAGAATGCGCCAGGTAAGCTTTTTTAAACTTTAATACATCCGGGCAACAAAAAACTTTTTTTTTAAAAAATCTTTCAGATTCATTTTGAATTCAAACTACTTTTTGAGGAGTGGACCAAACTGGAAATTAACTTCGGTCAACAACAACAACTTACTACAAAATCAAAAATGACTTATTCCTACATAAAAAGACAAATATTTAAAAGGGAACAGATTATATTTTTCCATCGCATGAATGGTTTAGAGAAAAAATTAGCCACCATATTGCAGTTAGCCTACAACGACTGTCACAATTGGGAACAGCTAATAAAGGTAAAAATATTAATTGATATGATAAGAAAAATACTTAATTTTATTTTTATTTACAAACCATTTCAATATACGCATTATTTTCACCTATATCCTTTGCGCCTGTTACATGAACTCTCTATCAATTTATTGCGTCCTCTTGACAACTTTCAACTGACTTTTTTTGACACTTCTATATCTTATTTTCTTTTTTTGTTTGTTTTCAATTTGCTGGCATTTGTTTGTGTGCGCCCTGAATATGTTCGTTTTTATTTGTATTTTTCATCCTGTTTGTGGTAACAATGGTTGACATAAATGGCTGGGCTGGTTGTGCAAAAAAAATTTCTTCAGCTTACAACAATGTTTGCCAACATCGTGCAACGACAAACCATTCAAACCGAGTTAATGGTAATTTTGCCGCACATCTTTAGCGTATTGAAGAAGGAATTGCTTTTGATTGAAACCATTGTCAGTGAAGTGCTATTGGCATTTGAATATAAAGGTGTTGAAGCCATACCAATGGAAATGAATATGCCAACGCTAGCAGGAGCCATGATGTGGTTGGAGAATCAAATGAAAAGATGCGATGTTTTTGCTGGCAATGTACTGAATGCTTTAATAACTACACTGTAAGTAATCAAATGATAATTATGAATAAAAAAAACCAAAAACGAAAATGAAGAAAAATTTGTGATTGTGATTTTACTTCATCCCGCGTCCAATTTGGTTTGTAAAGATACCGGTGTCATCTTTTTCCATATTTGTGAATAAAAATAAATTAATGGGCATGAAAAGCAGACGAATGTCTGCGTCCGAGATGTATGGACGTGCTTGATTTACAGGGAAAAATTTTTTGGTTTAAAAAGACTTTAATTTTAAATCTATATTTATAAAAATAAGTCGGGTTTTCCTTCCTAATGCTATAACTCCAGCACGCACGAACCGATTTCCACGGTTTGGCATTGATTAGAAAGCTCTCAGGCTCCGTGAGGTTTATAGCAAATTCAGGAAAAATTTCAAGAGAAAATCAGAAAAACAGGGAAAATCATTTTTCACATACAGCGCCATCTCTGATACTTAGCATGTACTACAATGGCACCAGCACGTGCTGTATGGCTATCCCTCACGAAAATAAGTACGTTTCATTTTAGGTAGATGGCGCCGGTGCATGATACCTTGTTTGACAGCTACTCATGCGCATGTGAAGGTGAGGTTAAAGTTATTCGTTTCCTAACAGTTCAATTGGCAACCATCAAATCAATCACGCGTATTGTGCAAATTTGTATTCAACTTCAATAGCAGACATTTGTCCATAATTTACACATTTCAACTTACCATGAACTGTGTAAATAATGTGGATCGTGCATTTGAGGTTAAATTCGCCAGTCTGCCCATAGTCCAAAATGCCGAGGCGACGACGTGCGAACATCGGCCGCCGCACAAGACATGCAAGTAAGCAACAAGTGTATTCACATAACTTAAGCGAAGAAAGACAAAATATAATAAGAGAAAATGCCCGATAGAGACAACGCGTGAGCACACGAAGATCACTGGCATCATACAATTGCTTGGCATTCCAATATGATCCCACTACGAATTACATGATGATAAGTGATGATAACAATTTAGATATTAGACCAATGACGATATTGCAAAGCGTTAAAATTCAAAAGAGAAAAGGCTGAATTGTGCTGCGCAAGTGGAATAGTCAAACTGGATCCATTACTTACACCACTACATCCACTGAAGCCATTGTTCGATGGAACTGATACCATTTTCTTCAACGCATCCTTGAATACAATAACTGCTTTCGCATGACTTTCTTTGGAGCTAATATGCGGCTTTTCTTAAAGAAACGCATTCGGACTTTAATACACCTTGCTGGTCTATCAGTATAAACTGTTGAGTTTACGTGGAAGCCAAGTGATGGCTGTGTTTTTTTAAATCTATTCATGCTCATTTTCCAGAGTATACGGATCATAAAAATAAACGTAGTATAACGTTCGCCTGATACAATAATGCTGCCGCTTTTTATGTAGAAGCTCTCGATATTAAGTTTCATTTTCCAATTTAGTCCAGTTTTTTATTTGATTATATACATTACTAATTGACTCGACTTGGTAACACTTTCCAAGATGCTTAGGATAATGAATTCCTAGATAAACGTTACATTGGCCCACTGTTCCAAAGTAACGAGTTATTCTGCAAAATATGCATATTGATACAACAGTTTCCTAAAATTTATATTTTTTATAGAAAGTGCCACACGCCAACTTGACATATCGAAACATAAATTGTCCATTTTAACCGCAGCATCGCTTGTAATCAGCTGCGAACATCTCTGAAAGGTCGATTAAGGTGGACAGCTAAAACTTAATAACGACCAGATACAAACACAGATATTTTGTACTTTATAGATCTAAATGTTTCAGGTTTCTACTCGCCACTTGCTTTATTTCTAGATCTAAATTGTATTATTCCCACTTGTTAATAGATGGTGCTTGTGAACTGCCACTTATAAAAAGAAAATGTAGCTTCTTTGCTAGAGTAGAATGATTTCCATTTTCTGTGACTTTATTTAACTTAAAATAAAGTTTAATTTCACAGTGTACTTACTCTTCCTTCCTTTCTTATGCTTAACCCAGTGCCTCTATTTTGTTTTAATTTTAATAATATTAATTTTTTATTACATTTCAAGCAGCGGTTTATGGTTTCGATGTTTTTAAGAAAAGATAAAATAAATTTTTCTTCATATATTTTTACTTTGAAATATCATCAATATAATTTCTACAATATCTTCTCTTAACCTTTGTCCACATACAAAAACGCTAAAACAAATATGCCAATACCAATGGCAAGTCTCTTAGCTGACAATCCTTTATGTTCTCAATATGAAAAGTTGACGGCTCGACGCGATATTTTGACAACAAAACTAAGTAATTTGCAGTTGAAAATTTGGAACAATTGGCAGCAAACAATTGATAAACGCATTGCCAAAGGTCTCGATTCCAAAGTGATGGTGTTATTGACAATGACACCACAACAACAATATAAATATGGGAGTTGTTTAAGCGGAATTGATTCAAGACCTAAGCTGGAGAAAAATCATGATATTATTTTGGAGGAATCTGTTAGCAAAGATGAAACCAAAGAATTTAATACCATCTGGCTGGCCAAAAACCAAACACATTTCGAAACTACAACAAATGAAGCTGTTCACTGTCATCATGTCTACTCTGCTGAAAATGATAAAACTTATTCGACTGCAAAAGTTAAGAACAATTCTAAAATTCTCACTTCTATGTCAAGCAAAAATTACAATGAATTTAGCAGTCGAGGAGATGACAGCAATGACCTCAATAAATCATCAGTTGCTTTAAGCGACTTAAAAATCCTTGAAATCAATTTATCTGTGGAACTTTTTACCTTATTGAGAGAAACAAAATATTTGTTGGCTCTGCAAGAAATACATGGAAGACAAAAACAAGGCGAGTCAACATCAACTACATTTGACTTAACAACACAATTAACAGTTTTAGCTACAGAGCAACAGCAACAAGCAGAGCAAGCAGAACATGAACATAATTTCAAAAAACTGCAACAAAAACAAGATTATCCTTATCAGTTGCCTTTAACACTTTTAAATTTATACGCACAGCGCGATATTTTTTGGCAACGCAAAATCAAACTAATGAAAATTGCCGAATACTACAACAGTATCAGGGAGGACTTAAATGCATCCAACGAAATGCAATTAATTCAGCCTGTCATCAAAGCCATCGATGAACGTGTGGAATGTGCCAGCAAAACATTGACGTGGCAAATGTATGGTAAGTGAAATTTAACAAACATACATACGTCTACACATACATGCACATACATACTAACTAACCACTTTTTGAACATGATATGTTTTCTCTATTTCCATTAGCATTTTCATACATCGATAATTATTTGCCAATAATAATTGATTTTTCGTCTTGTCACATTTCATTAGTTAACACTGAATTTGTTTCACATTCTATTCTAGCTGGCATCAATAACAGAAGTTGTTTGATTGATTGATTGATTTTATTGTTGCTATTTAAATGCATTCTATTAAAATTAGGTTTCTGTTTTTCAAATCCGCTTTCGAAAATCGATAAATAGAATCAATTTGATGCATTGCAACAGTGTGTGTTAACATTTAAACAAAAATGTTGATTATTTTGTCACTTTTTAATTGGGTCGAAATATTTTCAATTTTTAAAGCGAGGTTTTTCACAAGAACTTTGTTTTTAAATTGTAGCAACACCAACAACATGATAGTTTTCAGATTTTGTTTTTTGACGTATTCCCAGTAGATGGTTACAATGAATTCAAATGGTGGTTCTGTTAAAGTCACATTTCGTAAAATTTATGATATTTTTGGATAACATAATCGTCCCTTTGAGACCGCTATTAAGAATTTATTCATTAAATTTGAGCCGACAGATTCTATACTAAATGTGCGAAAACCAATTCGTTTTCGATTGGCTCGTTCAACTGAAAACATCGCAGCTTTTAGCCACAGTACTGAAGCAGATCCAAATTTGTCAATTCCTCGACGTTCTCAACAATTGGGGTTAATCAGAACCACCACATGGCTAATTTTTCCTAAGAATTTGACTTCAATTTTGGACTATTATTGACGTCGCGACGTGAATATCACTGGCATGTGGTTTCAACAGGACGACGCCATACGTCACACAGCCATTTCGAACCACATTACCCGATTGCACAATATCACGACAATCAACAATTAAGTGGCCAGCCAGATCGTGTTATTTAACACCACTGGATAATCTTTTGTAGATTTATGTTAAGGACAGAATCTGTACGGTGGCAATCGAATCGATTTCAGCCTAAAAACTCAAAATCCATGATGTGATTAAGGAAATAGGATCGCCATTTTGCCAAAAAATTGCGTTAGTTACGTTGAAGACTAAAATCCAATTTCCTTTTTTACAATGGCAGTTGCAAAACAATTATTTTTATTTTCTACTCGAGACTATGATGATAACTAATAATTAGCCAAGGCTTCTGAACAATTTCTTATTTTATAAACAGATACCAAAACTGCTAAACAATCTTTTCTTTTATTCTGCTTTAAAACATGTATAGCCTAAGTCTGTTAGTGATGGAAAGTAACATGTTTTTGGCTCTGTTTGTTTAAGGCACAATCCGGATTAACTGTGTTATTATAGATATGTAAAGTCTTTAAATCTTATTTTTGAAGCAATTTAAAATATTATTTATGCGTTTTTAAAATGAATTAATACAACTAAATTATTTAAAATCTTCTTTTCTTTTATTTTCAAATAGATTCGAAACTTATCGATGAAATCTTTGAAAAAACCCAAAAATTACATTCATGCCTGCAAGAGTCACGTAAAAATATCGAAACTATACTTGACCAAATAAGACGTTGGAGCCGTCAACCATTACATCAGCGAAGTCCTTATGGTAAAAATTTGCTAGATTTAAAACATCAACCGGAACGTCTAAAGAGTCGTATTTTACAATGTGAAGAAGCCAAGCTTGTGCTTAATCGCTTGTTAATAGAAAATTTTTATTTATTTTTTGATTGTAAGAAACAAGAGACAAATGATGAACAGGACAAAGATATCCTAGAGGTAATTAAATATAGATTTATTAAAATGGTGTTCTGATATTATCAGCTAATAACGAATAGAAGCCAGTTAAGAAAAATTATTACTTTTATATTTTTCCAATTACTTTCACTCAAGTTTTTGATTTGTTCTACGGCTCTTCTTTCTTAGTTAATCACAAGCCTCTCTGACATTATAATTACAATATTCCATAATTTTGTAGTGATTACAATACATGATATTTTATTTGACAAAAATGTGTCGTAGTGCAGCTACACCACAGTTGCTCCAATAAAAATAAGCTCACGATCATCCAAATTTGTTAGGAAATTATTGCAGTAAATTTTTTGGATTTCCCAAGGCCTTTTTATCTAAAAATGGAGCAACACATAATTTTACAATTTTTTTAGCGTTACAGCGCCTCTTGTGTTAAGTAGACGAATAAAGTTTTGAAACTGACCCAATGATTTTTGTTTATTTTTTACTTAGCTGGGGATTCAGCGTAATCGAGTTTCAAAGCCTAGGGTGGTGGATCTAATAAAGGGGTTTTCAACAAGAAGTTTGTTTACTAAAATAAAATAAAATAAAAAATTTTGATTAAGATGATTCAAATATTTATTGTATAACAAAGACAAAACGTCGGTAATTATGAATGAAAAATGATATGATGCTGACAGATGTTGACTCTTTCAACAAAGTTTTTAATCACTTTTTGGCACTATTTCGTTAATTACATGAGGGATTTTGAGTTTTAAGGCTGAAATCGATTCGATTGATGGTTACCACATTTCCAGCCTCATCATCGAAAAACAACAGCCCAATCATGCCTCTACACTGCATAGTGCACTATTTAGTGTCATAAGTGATAAGATTTACATCTGCACCTAGCTGTGTAAGCCATATTTAGATGGTGGATCATACCATTGTGGATGAAATTATGTGATAAGATTTACATCTGCACGGGCAGTGAGCCATAATCAGATGATAGTCGAAACACTTTGGATGGTATGTAGCGCCATCCTCGCCCTAGAAGGCCTTCAGATACGTATATCCTCCAGTCGCTCCTAGTTGCAATTTCGAAAGCCCGGAGTATGCCGCAGCCTTCTCTCCTTGCTAAAGAGTTGGAGACTATCCAATTCCTGGTCCAGAACGCATGAATCTTAATATAATTTAAGAAAACGACGGTAAAAATGCTCGCTGGACCTGAACCATTCAAACGAGGGCCTCGAAACACACACCCACCACGATACTCCCGAAGGGCTAACTTCAATAATCAGTCAGAGAACAGCTACAATGCTAAAAAGACAAATAGCGGAACTCTGGGGCTTTACTGATTCCCGTGGAAATATAGTTGATTGTCCAGTTGGCTCCTGCTAGCCTAGGCTCCTTTTTACCCCGGAAGGCACATGTAATAACGGTGGATTTTCGTTAAAGCATTTAAATGTGCCTGCGGAGGGACCATATAGTGACACGTTAAGCAAGCAAAAGCTTCTCAATAATTGATCTAGGATTTTCAGAAGCCCAAATGCGGTAAAATTATTTTTTTCAGAAAAAACAGCCTGAATGAATTGAGCGATGTGGATGGTCGATCGACTTCAATTACTGCACCAGTTGAACCTTGTAAGGCTTCAAACACAAATCCTAACGCAAAACTCGCCATGTGTAGGTTTTGGATGACCTCAATTGTTGAGAATTTTTAGAAATTAACACAATTGGATCTGCTTCAACACTGTAGCTCACGGCTGCGATGTTTTCAGTTGGACAATCCGTTCGAATACGCGCCCGTATTCATACATTTCGTATCGAGCTCGTTGACTCAAATTTAACGACCAAATTCTTAATAGTGATCTCAGAAGGAATTATTATGTTGTCCGGAAATATTACAAATTTTGAAAAATTTAATTTTAACAGAACCACCATTTTCATAGCGGATTTTAAATATTTGAATGTGAATTTCGTTCGAAATTGAATTCATTGTAACAATTGCCAATGCAATTTATTACGAATATCTCAAAAAACGAGATGTCAGGATGTTGGTGTTGCCCTAACTGAAAAACAAACTTCTTGTTGAAAAATCCAATATATCAGAAAAATTTTCAGGACTAAAACAAAAACAAAAAATCTAAAGAATCTAACTTTTTAACATTTAGGCAGCTCCCTTCAAAATTGAAAATTGCTTCAATGTCTCTAAATGGTTCATCCCGTATTCTATGAAGGAATTTCAAACCAATAAATATTTGTTACAATTTAAAAAATTTTGGGTAATGTCGATTCCCAAAGAAACACCCTTTACATGTAAAATAAAAATAGAAACATGGACATATTATTTTTGAATTTTTTTTTTTGATTCTAGTACATCCAACCAAAAACATACTAAAGCCTGCGTTTCCCGTGTGTATAAAAAAGCAAACTAATTCCTCCAGGAAATCGCTATCTCACTCTCCTTATCTCTCTCTCTCTCTCTCTCTCGCTCTCTATCCTACCAGATATCTTGTCTAATTTTAATTTTGAAACAGATTATTATTTAATCCGAAAAAATTAAATAATTTAAATATTTCTCTTTTATATAATTATCTTTAACAGTTTCTACAATTGTTCCCCGAATATCAGCGCAGCAAATATATTTTATATTTAAAATCCATTGATGACCTTATTTATCAAGAAGTAAAACACTCCATGAAAATCAGGTTACAATAAAAATTTTAAATAAATTAATAAAATCATCAAGAATAAACTGTCGCATTCAAATTAATTTAAAACACCTTCAAAACCAATCAACTGTTGCTGTTTTATTTACTGACACTTTCTTTTGTTATCATGTATTTCTCACTTCACCTCTCTATTTAGTTTAAGTTTTATTTGTTTTATTTAACTTTAACAAACTTCACACTTCAACTATTTAGTATTTAAATACTTAGTTTGTATTAAAAATTTTAAAAGCGCCAATTACTTAAAACGCGCCTCTACTTAAAAACAAAATTAACTTAACTTTAAGAACATAAAACATTAAAGCTAAATATATTATTGCATGCACGAACATGTCATATTTTGATTTAACTATTCGTGCTTAAAAAGCAACTTATCAAATAAAGACATAAAAAATATCAAATTAAATTGTGTGAAGGTGATATGTATTTATACACCCAAAAAGAAAAAGACCGGCATAATTGTAACGTTGAGCGTTGTTTGGGTTTTTAAAACTGATGGAATAAATCTTTTAGCAGAAAGACAAAGATTTTTTTCTTAAGCTTTTAAGAATGGTTCATGTTCTTTTCTTTCATCGTTCACCAAATGTGGAATTCTAGGCATTTATAAAGTTGATACGCATCGAACTGTTTCGGATAGGAAAAATGATTGAGAAGCAAGAATGGAATAATGCCGACTGTAAAATCTGCTGGTATGGATAGTATGCGTCTCCTACTCTAAAGGCAAACAATTTTTGCACCATAGATCTGTAAGTGCCCTCTGGCGATCATTAAGTAACATGTTGGACTTCACAAAATACTCAAAAGTTAAACAGTGAATAATTTTTGAAATCGTAATGCACTTTACAATTGGGCATTTACTCCCCCCGGGGGCACATTTATCTGTCTTTATAGAATACTTGACTATCTAGACCTGTACAACTGGGGGTATAAGGGAGCCCAGTCCCCTGAAGTCAGCAGAGGTACAACTGGAAGCTCCACGTTATTTCTACGGGAATCAGTAGCCCGCAGAGTTTCCGCTATTTGTCTCTTTAGGCATTTAGCTGTTTCTCTGACTGATTATTGAGGTTGGCCCTTAGGGAGTATCGTGGTGGTTGTGGTTTCGCGGCCCCATAAGAGGTCAGTTTTATATGGTGGCCAGGATCATTTCACTTTTAATAACACCTACCTGGTGCAATGATCCTAGATCCAGTTAGCAAGCTAGTCATGTGTTCTGAACAGGAGTTGGATAGTCTCCAGCTCTTCAGCAAGGTGTAGTGATTTCCAGACCTGCTTTGGAATCATTGAACTTGCTACTAGGAAGGACCCGTTGCTAGAATTAGACTTCGGTCTCCTAGGGCGTAAGTGGCGCTGCTTTTCACTCACAATGGTTTGGCCACCATCTGATTAAGGCTCACAGCCAGGTGCAGATGTAAATCATTTCACGAAATGGGCATTTACTCTGTCTCTTATATGTGTTGACGGAATCTCACTGTCATTATATGCGTTACCGGGAGAAAAAGGGAATCTCAGTCCCCTTAAAGACTAGCAGGAGCCAATTGGACAATTTCACTTTATTTATACGGAAATCAGTAAGCCCCAGAGTTTAGCTTTTTAACTTGTTAGCCATTTAGCTGTTCTCTTATTGATTATTGAACTTGGCCCTTCGGGAGAATCGTGGGGTGGTTGTGGTTTTGCGACCCTCGTTTGAGTGGTCTGGGTCAGATCATACACTATGAACACAATAAATGGTCCTGATCCAGTGAGCATGCTTGCGGTTGTGTTCTGAAATTTTATTTAACTTGCACGTGTTCAGGAGCTCTCGAAGTTGTGACTAGGAGTGACTAAAGAACAGAGATATCCGAAGGTTTCCTAGGGCGTTGGTGATGCTACATATCAACCACAGTGGTTTGATCCACCGTCAGGTTACAGCTATGTACTGACGTAAATCTTATCATGCATAAGCTTTTACTCCCACCACCCCCCGCCCCTCCAAAAGCATGCAGTCTTGATGGATCTCTTCCCCATCTTGACATGTGTCTTCGGGGGCAAAATACGGCACCAGGCGACTGTCTAAATGGATCCTTTCCCCATCATGTGCTTTCGAGTGTAAAAGTGGGCACCAGTCGCCTGGGCTGCAAAATTGTGACTAAGGCGTATATGCACCTATACGTGTATGCGTCTTAGGAAGCAGGTGAACGCTTTGTATATACCCAGTTGTAAGACCACCGTCAGATTAAGGCCTCGCGGCCAGGTGCTGACGCTAATCATATCACATATCTGTGCATCTACTATTGGCCTTTTTTTATTTTCCAGGATAGCATTTCAATAGTATCTTTCCAAAATATTAGAAATTTATGAAAACAATAGAAAGTGGTGAAAAGTTTTGCTAATGAATGTTCTTAAATCCGTAGATAAATAAAATCCGAATTATTGGCGCCTACTGACAATGATATCCATATAAGTGCCCCTGTAGGCTAGTAGGTAGTGTACTATGGGGGTTGTGGGTTCGATTCCTAACGAAGACCTTGGTTTTTTTCACTACAAAAATAAAAATTGACTGTCGGTGGGGCTGCTCAGCGATGAAGGCCTATTCACTGGTCGCTGTGCTGCCTTATACGGCAGTTAATTTCCGACAATGCTTTAAGAAATAGACGCTTTCTTTAGCCATGTCTATAGCAAGCCGGAGCTTGCAATTCCCGTTCTTTCTTCCTTAACAAAAGTTTAGAAATTTAATAAAAGATGAACTTAAGCCGAACTAATTAATTAATTTGTTACAACATAACTAACTAATAAAGGCAAAAAATAAAAATTAAATTATTTTAATTTAAAAAGCAATGCAAAAATTTTCAAGAGAAATGCTAAAAAAACATTAATCTTAATTATCATTTAATGCTAATGAAACTGACAATTAGTTACTACAATGTTCGTAATGCTCCTGTTCCGCGCATTAAGTGTTTCAGAAAACAACTTTTTGCTTTAAAAGTGCAATTAAAGTTGAAGCAAACGTCGTTTTAATTTTTAGAAATTATCTTTTAAACAACATTCTTCGAAATGAAGACTACGAACAATAAATTTTAATAGCAAAAAAAAAAAACAAATACTTTCACTATGCAAAGCCTCCAATTTAAGTAAAATTGCACCTAATTTTACGTACAACGATGACAGGCGAATGCCTATAATGAACATCATTAACATCATTATCATGATTGTAGCAGTAGCAAGCATTTTATACTCATTCTCATCGTCATAAAGAATCACTGTAATTGTTTTCATCAAAATGCATTTTAAAATGAATACAAAACATCAAGAAGACAAACGTTGAAATATAAAAGCAAACAATGAAAATAACACAATAAAACACTCAATAAAATTTTGTGGTATTTTTGTTATTGCATGCAACATGCACTCCAAAATTCAACTTAATTCAACTTAATGTACACAACGATCATACGGCTCGTCAAACACAATTGCAGTTTAGAGTATTTGTACAATGAAATGTCTACAACCGCAACAGCGACAACTATAGTAAAATCGACAACAGGAACAGCTAAAGATAACGCAACAATGTCAAAAGCAAAGTTGGCTTTTGCAACAGTAGCGGAAACAAAAACCAGGACACTTTACAATCCCTTAACAAACATAAAATCAATAGAGTCATTAACAACACCAACAGCAGCAGCAGCAGTAGCAGCAAGAACAACAGCAATCACATCAACACTTGTTTTGGAAGAGTCATCCTCATTATCAACTTTAAAAGGAACCACAGCAAATACAAAACACCTTTTACCCCAACTACTTAAAGGCAGACAAAGTCATAATAAAAATGTTTACGAATACGAACGGGAGCATAAATTACTATTTGAAACAACATGCACACCCTTTACTACTCTACAAGTTTATCCTCAGTCTCAAAGTAATTTAACAAGGCACTCACTTTCCTCTTACTCACAGTTTGGGGAGGATGAAATTACAACTAATAACGCAAAATCTCCTCTATTTGAAGTGAGATTGGAATTGGTGGGTGAGCAAATAAGTTTTCAGCCAACATTCGAATCGAATGTCGAAAATAATTTCCAGCAGATTGTCAAACAACTATTGCAAGACATTAGCAGGGCGAGCAATTGTATACCGCGTGTTTTTCATGACAACAGCACAACTCTGTCGTCAGACGATGAATGGTGCGATATCTACGTAAAGCATACAAATAAAACGACTAAACTTAATGAAGACTACAACAGATTAAAACAGTACCATCCCCACAACCACCACCATCACCACCACCACCAACAACAACAACATCAGCATCAACGGCAAAACAAAAAACAAAAACAAGAAATTGCAAAACATGAAAACATTGTTGAAGGATATTTAGACTGCCAAAATGAGAGTTCGGCAAATAAAACATTTACAACAGCAACCGCAAAAGGTATTTCTTCTTACTATTCTTATTCTTCTTACGCTTAACATTTTTTTCTGTTTGTTTGTTGTAGATTTGGAATTTGTTTCTTGCACTCTTATTTCAAAAACGTAATTCCAATTAGCAGAAATTTCAAAAAAAATATGGCTCTGTTTTGAATCCTGTTTTTGTGACATTAATCGGTTTAAGACGAATCAGATAGAGTAAAGAAAAAGCACATAAATTCACAGGATAACGATATCATGGATTTAACATAATAAAGCGTTTTTTGATAGCTTTGACATTTAGTTGTTTGACGTATTCTTAGTAAATGCATTGTTGGCATGTGCTACATTGAATTCAATTTCGCACAGAAATCGCATTAAAAAAACTAAAATGCACTGTGAAAATTGTGATTATTTTAAAGTTACATTTCGTAATATTCGTGATATTTTCGAATAACATAATCATCCTTCTGGGACATCTATTAAGAGTTTGGTCGTTAAATTTGAGTCGATAAGTTCGATATAAAATATGCGTGCACCAATGCGTGTTCAATTGGGTCCTTCAGCTGACGTTCTCAATAATTGGGTTTATCCAAAACCACCACATGGCGAGTTTTGCGCAAGGATTTGACTTTGAAGACTTACAAGCTTTAACTGGTACAGAAATTGAAGCTCATTAAATTCATTCATTAACAACCAGCTGCTTTTCTGATAGAATGACCGAACTACCTTTACAACAAAGCTTTACTTATCTCCTTTAGAGCATCAGTTGTTTTTGCGGGTTCTTCCTGTAAAATAGGTCTTTCGATGAGAGCGCATCCAGTAAATTTTACTACGCATTCATTTTTCAGCAGAACAGTCCGTATGTGAAATAAAATCCCTTACGGAGGTCTTTCCTGTCACTTTCAATCTGGGAAATTTCAAATCGAATGTCTACAGACACTACTCCCTCTTTCCTCCTTCCCGTAACCTAATTTCCTAGTTCTGGCACAATGCATTGCATGTGTAGGGGTCATCTCTTGAGTTGTGGTCCGAAAACAAAATAGACCTCTCAAATGCCCCTTGATTAAATAATAATTGAATGGCGGCCAAATTACTTCGCCAGATCAAGAATGTTTGGGCGGCTGTGTGGCTTTTACTAAAAGCCACACAGCGAAAATAATTTGTTTTCATGTTTTGGAAGCGCAGAGAATTTATAGTCAGGGCGTTTCCTGCACCATATAGTCAGTGTCTTTGAATGTAATGGCTTTTCCAGGGCTGTTTACATTTTTTTAGCACTATATGCGAAAATTCCGTTAGTATACATAGCCGCCTAGTGAGCCTCAACACTAAAGATGATTCTGTTAAAAAATCCGTTGTTCGCACAACACAATGGTCGATTGGATTTAATTCATAAACGACTTGAATTTTATAGGCGTGAAGATGAAGATCTTTACGCAAAATATTGCGCAAATTATCTCTAGTGATGCCCAATTGTTTCCAACGTCGACGCGAATTTACAACACTTTTAAGTACAGTGCTTTGCTTACATCACTACAGCCACTACGATCATAGTGTTTTAGTCTATTTTCAACACCAACACCGTAAGCCTCGAATTTAGCGATTAAACTATGGAAAGAAGCCTGATTACGGGGAAAAGCTAAAAGTGATGGAGTAAATTTTTTAACAATTAAAGTTCATTGCTCAAGAATGTAAAAATCCATGATTAAAATTTTCCAGCTTTTTACTAAATAAATGTCAGAGGATGACAGCTGACTTCTTGACATTATTCAATCAATTACTTGCTAACCTCAAATTTGGCCTTCCAATAATAATAAATACAAATATTGCCGTCATAATTTTAAATATTTTCTAACACTTTTTATTACGAAAGCTGCTATTTATACTTCTTGCCTGGTAACACTGACAGTTGCTAGGCACCAGCTGATGTTTCCAGTGCAACCTTCACATTGTTAAACATAACCTCAACCAAAACATTTTGTCATATTATTGTTGTTAGTGATAGCAGGTTGAAAAAGTGATATTCGGAGAAAATGGAATTAACTCGTAAACATTTTCGTGCAATAAAATTTCATAACTTTCGACGTGGCCTGACACCACAACAGTGCACAGATGAACTTAATTCCGTATATGGTAATGGAGCACCTTCTTACAGCACCATTAAAAACTGGTAAACCGAATTCAATCGTGGCCGACAATCGGTCCAGGGCGAATCCCGTGAAGGTCGTCCAACAACGGTTGTTAGCCAGAAAACATCGCAGCTGTGCATGAGCTGATAAAGCATGATCGTCATGTAACATATCGCAAGATAAAGGCATCTGTAGGGATTAGTATGACAAGCATCAATAAGATCTTGCATGAACATTTGCATGTGAAAAAGGTTTGTTCACGTTGGATGCCGCTCAACCTGACAAACGCACAAAAGGATGCTCGTGTTGATTGGTGCAAGAAAATGTTGCAGAAATTCGCTCAAGGTTCATCCAAAGTAGTTTATAATATCTACACAGGTGACGAATCATGGATATACTCATATGATCCTGAAACAAAACAGTAATCCACCGTATGGGTCTTTCAAGACGAGCGAAATACCACCAAAGTTGTTCGTGGAAGAAGGACATCAAAGCAAATGGTTGCCTGTTTCTTCGGCATTACCGGTCATGTGGCGACTGTGCCATTAGAGCAACGTAAGACGGTTAATTCGGCATGCGACACCACTATTTGTTTGCCAAAAGTCTTTAAGAAACTTCGGGAAAACTCAAACAAAAAACGCATCATTTTGCATCACGACAATGCGCACTGTCACCGATCGGCTGAAACAATGGAGTTTTTGACAGGGCAAAACATTGAATTGATGGGTCATCTGCCGTACAGCCCTGACTTGGCGCTTAATGACTTCTTTTTGTTTCCGAACATCAAGAAAAAACTACGTGTACAACGGTTTCCTACACCTGAAGAAGAAGTTTCTGCATTCAAAACCCATGTTTTAGAAGTACCTAAATCGGAGTGGAAAACGCATAACGTTCCAACGCATGCAAAACTGTATAAATCTTCATGGAGAACATTTTGAAAAACAATAAAATAGATTTTGTCTTTAAATGCTTGTGTTTTCATCCTTAAGCTCCAAATATAAATAGCAGCCCTCGTACTTACAAGCAATTATGAAATGTCAGGGTAGTTCTGCAAGCAAAATTGCTGCATTTGCACTTGACTGATAATTCTACAGTGATTATTGAGAAGCCTCTGTCTGCATGCTGAACGTGTCCACTGTATGGTATAGATAAAGATGAGGCTGAAAATGCGGTAACGATCAATGGATCACGTTGTCGCGATATGCTAACAATTCAATTTTGTTCTATTATTGACGACGTGGATATCAGTGACATGTGGTTTCAACAGGAGGATGACACATGTCACACAGCCATTGAAACGATCAATTTATTGCAAATCAAATTTCCCAATCGCATAATTTCATGACAATAAGCAGTTAAGTGGCCAGCCACATCGTGTTATTTAACACTACTGGATTATTTTTTGTGGGGGCTATCTTAAGGACAGAGTCTATACATAGGCAATCGAATCGATTTCAGCTTTAAAATTCAAAATCTGTGATGTGATTAACGAAAACCGATTAAAAGCTTTGATGAAAGAATCGATATCTGTTATCGTTGTTCCCCCCGGCGCCACATGATAGTCTTTATGGATCCTACTACTTCCATCTAGACTGGTGTCTTGCTGGGTAAAAGGGCCCCTTCAAGGCTAGTAGGAGTCACCTGGACAATCCACTATATTTCCACGGGAATCAGTGGCCCGCAGAGTTCCGCTATTTGTCTCTTTAGGCACTTAACTGTTCTCTGGCTGATTATTGAGGTAGGCCCTTTTGGGAGTATCGTGGTGACTGTCTGTTTTGAGGCCCTTGTGAGAGTTTGTGGGTCGTATCATTCACAGTGAACACAATGAATGGTTCAGGTCCAGTGAGTATGAATGCCGTTGTGTTCTTAATTATATTAAGCTTCATGCGTTCTGGACCAGCAGTTGGATAGTCTCCAACCCTTTAGCAAAGAGTGAAGGCTGCGGCCTACTTCGGGCTTTCGAAATTGCAACTAGGTGTGACCGGAGGCTATACGTATCCGAAGGCCTTCTAGGGCGAGGATGACGCTACATACCATTCACAGTGGTAATGGCCACCATCTGGTTAGGGCTCACGGCCACGTTTAGATGTAAACCTCCTCACATCATCTGTTATCGTGGTCGTGGAGGACATTTGCCAAATTTCATTTTTCATTCATAATTGCGAAACGTTTTTCTTCGTAAAACTCTTAATCTAAATTGTTTGCTTTATTTTTTTTTTAAGAAAACAAACTTCTTGTTGAAAAACCCTCGGTATAAATTTTGATTTTATTTTAGCAGTTTTGATTGCAGCGGTTATAAAATTTCATATGGAAATCGATTTTTATAAAAATAGCCATACCCGTTGCACTCCGTTTGCCAATATGAAAAATCGCAAAAACTATTATATAATTATTCTCACTGCCGCTGTTATTTAAAGCTTTTGAAAATCTAGAAATTAAAGTTT
Source organism: Trichopoda pennipes (assembly GCA_030448955.1). Taxonomy (NCBI): domain Eukaryota; kingdom Metazoa; phylum Arthropoda; class Insecta; order Diptera; family Tachinidae; genus Trichopoda; species Trichopoda pennipes. The sequence continues at coordinate 17,428,913 of JASKUP010000072.1, forward strand.
CCAACGGCAACTTTTCCAATCAAGCTGGTATTTTTTTTAATTGTAGAGAGTTACTTGTACAAAAGCTTAAACTTGTAAGTGTTCTTATTTTCTAGGTACACGATAATAATTTTTCACTTTAAATTTCTTGTGATCCAATCAGTTATTTGTTACACTTTGCATTTTGTGTTACTTGAGTTGCTTGTATCAAGTTCGAAGGATCTTGCTACTACGCTTTTCAAGACACACAATGTAAAAGTCTTCCTTTAAATACAGAAAAATATGTAGCAGATCACTAGTAACCAACTGCAGGGCCATTGGTGTACACAGATATAGTTTTCCGATAAATATCACCACAAAGCTTTTGTGTTTTATCTCAGTGAATAGATAGTCTTTGGAGGTACTCTTTAATATTAAATGTGATATTGATACAACCTCTCGGACTACCAATAACATTTATAGGATAGAGGACTACGATAGTAGAACGGCCATAGTGGCGAAAATAATAGAGTTATATTTCCATCTATTTGTTTCGAAGTCCTTCATTTTTATTTTTTTAATTTTAATTCTCCTTTAGAATTGCCATTAGAATTCAAATTAGAAAATATTTATATGTGCTGATTCTCATGCCATCAATTTTGGTTAAGAATTGGATAAGTTTCTCCGATAGTCGCTTTAATATGAGAAAAATTATGAAACACAAGTTCGTATGAAAAGTTTTTTTAAAATCCTCTTGGAAAGCCATAAGAAATTGGTAAACTGCCATTACAAAAATAATCAATTCTAACTAATTTTTTTAAACTATTTAGAAAAGGTCGCTTCTGCCATTTTTTGTAATGAAAATAAATTTTGGAAAAAATTTTATAAAATTTTCTATAGAAAATCCTTCCAATTAACAAAACAAGTTTAAGAGCATCTTCGCCAAAAAAAAATAATAGCATTTATTCCTCTTATTGCAATAAGCTTATAAAGCACAAAATACTATTTTAACACACCTGCAAAGTCTTTAAACACAATGACTGTAATTTGCTCACTTCAGCACAAGTTCAATTTAATACTAAGGCAACATCTTTCAGATTAAGTTTTCTACTTAAATGTCTGCTATTACTTTTCCACATTAACTTTTTCAATCTCTTTACCATTTTATTTTTTTCTCTTTTGTCAGAAAACTTTGAAATAAAACAACTCAATGCTGGCATAAGAACAATTATTAACAAAACATTAGATGCTGCCAAATTATATGCCCTGCAATTCGAAGACTACAAACATTTGTGGTGTGAAAAATATTCAAATGTTTTGAGTCAACATTTCAAGGAACTAACGCCAACGATGACAAAACAACAAAATAATGTTAATCAGCATAAAAAAGATTTTATCATAAGTAAAGAATATTGTGTAATGGAAACATTCAAACGTGAGGTAAGTAAATGAGTAGACCAAATTTCTTTGAGATATTAACACATGTTGCAGCTTTATTTTATTTTTTTCCTATTACTTGATAAATGAAAGACATAAAAATTCGCCAGAGAAATAAAATTGTTAATAACATGGCCTATAAAGATGGCCAAGCAAACATTGTAGGCAGGTTAGATAGGTTTTCACACCCCTAACATGTCCCCAACAACAAAAGTATACGTTAATTAATGTTACTTTTTGAAAATCCTCAATTTTGTCTACGGTAAAAACAGAGCTAAATAAGGTTGTATTAGAGTTTTCTGCTCATAGGTTCAAGTCCCAACAAGATTCGGATACGGAAGGAAAATGTTGTTGAATATCCCCAATTGATGGATGATTCATTATATTACAAGTGATTTAATAAAAAAAACGTCTATTCAGACCTAACAAGAGTCTCAACTATATTAGGATAGACAAGGAGCATATATCGGGTTTTTCAACAAGAAGTTAAATTTTCAATTGTGGCAAAACCAAAAACATGACAATTTAGATATTTGATTTTTTGACGTATTCGTAGTAGATGCACCAGCAACTGTTACAATTCATTCAATTTCGCACGAAAATCGCATTAAAATAATTAACATCCACTATAAAAATGGTGGTTCCGCTAAAGTTACATTTCATCTTAAGAATTTGGTCGTTAAATTAAAGTCAACAGGCTGGATACAAAATGTATGAACATCAACGCGTGTTCGACTTGGTCGTTCAACTGAAAACATCGCAGCCGTGAGCCACAGTGTTGAAGGAGAAACAAATTTGTCAAATGCTCGACGTTTCAACAATAGCGAAAAGCAACGCCACTCACGCCCTAGGAGGCCGAAGTCTAATTCTAGCAACAGGTCCTTCCTAGTAGCAATTTCAATGATTCCAGAGCAGGGCTGCAAACCACCACTCCTTGCTGAAGAGTTGGAGACTATCCAACTCATGTCCAGAACACATGTCCAGCATGCTCACTAGATCTAGGATCATTCCACCAGGTAGGTGTTATTTAAAGTGAAATAATTGTGGCCACCATATAAAACTGACCTGTTATGGGGCCGTGAAACCACAACCACCACAATACTCCCAAAAGGACCAAGCTCAATAATCAGCCAGAGAACAGCTAAATGACTAAAGAGGCAAATAGCGGAACTCTGCGAGCTTACTGATTCCCTTCGAAATAACGTGGAGCTTCCAGTTGTAACCCTGCTGACTTCAAGGGACTGGGTTCCCTTATACCCCCAGTTGCATAGGTCTAGACAGTCGAAGTTCTATAAAGACCGATAAATGTGCCCCCTTCAAAACCACCACGTGGCGAATTTCGTGTAAGAATTTCAATATGAAACCTTATAAGGTTTAAGTGCTGCAGTAATTGAAGCCGATCTACCATTCACATTGCCATAGATTCACTCAACTTAATCGGGAAACACCGGCTGGTTTTCTGAAAAAATCATTTTCACTTGTCAGGATATGTCACTAAGGAAAAATTGCCGCATTTGGGTTTCTAAAAATCCTAAAACTGTGTGATTAGATTTACATCTGCGCCTGGCCATGAAGTCTTAATCAGATGGTGGACCAAACCACTGCATAATTTGGAACGTCATGCTCGTCCTAGAAAGCCGAAGCTATAATTCTATGCAACAGAACTTTCTAGTTGCAACTTCCATGATTCCAGAGTAGGGCTGCAAATCATCACTCCTTGCTAAAGAGTTGAAGACTTTCCAACTCCGGTCCAGAACACATGTCTAGCATGTTCACTGGATTAGGGAACATTTCACCAGGTAGGTGTTATTAAAGGTGAAATAAACCCGGCCACCATAGAACCATAGACTGATATGGGGCCGCGAAACCACAACCAATACGATACTCCCATAAAGGGCCAACCTCAATAATCAGCCAGAGAACAGTTAAGTATCTAAAGAGACAAATAACGGAACTCTGCCGTGGAAATAAAGTGGAGTTTCCAGTTGTACCCCTGCTGACTTCAGGAGACTGGGCTCCCTTTTTTCCCCCAGTTGCACAGGTCGTCGTAATAGCTCTCCATTACAACAATTATTGAGTAGAACATGCTCATTATGTAACTATATGGTACGCTATATGGTCTGGAGGCGTAATTTTTTTTTAAGATGAGGCTAAAAATGCGGTAACAATTAATGGATCATGCTATCGCGAGATGCTAACAACTCCATTTTGACCAATTATTGACGAGGTGGATATCACTGCCATGTGCTTTCAACAGGATGTTGTGTACCACATGCCACACAATGATCAATTTATTGCAAACCAAATTTTTCGATCGCATAAATTCGATCACGTAAGTCGGCCATCAGCTGTTAAGTGACCAGCCAGATTGTGTGATTTAACACCACCCGAATATTTTTTGTGGTCTCTGTCAAGGTTGGAGTCCAGTCTTAAAACTAAAAATCCGTGTGAAACGCAAAAATGCACGAGTTTCGGGAACAAGTTTACTAATTTCGTTAGAGCACTTACCATTCTAGCAACGATAAAACAGTGTAATACAACCTACATTGCGATTGTTTCAATTGTATATAACAAGTGATTTTAAATACATTTTTTAATTTCTCCATGCAAGACAACAACAGCTTTCTAGTTACAAACTGCATTGAATCTTTTACATGCCAGACAACAACAACTGGATATGCTGTTTAATAAATGCGTAGTTTCCCAAAAAAACTTATACACACAAGACAACAACAACTATCTTAAAATAAATTCCAGGAAGAAACTTTAACAGCACAAAAACAAAAACAAAAATATACACAGATCAACATAGACTTATACATTGAATGAATAGCATAACAACAACAAAATGTGATACAAAGGCAGTAGAATATTCTTAATTTTTCTAGACCTCTAGCGGAGAAATATAAAAGGCAGCATGTGAGTGGATAGTTAATTAGTTAAAACATAAACCTCGTGAAGTAAATAAAGACATCTTTAGTAAATTGTTCTGTAGTGCTAACATACAAATCTTACTTTGTGTTTATTTAAAGTCAATAAACTTGTAATTAATTTGAAAACTCTAAAATCGGGTATTATTTATTTTGCAATAAAGAACTCAGTAACAACAAAACGTTTATAAATGTTATAAGCTTAACAATATTAATTATTTTAGTACAATTTTGCTTGTTAAAAAATTTATAAAATAGCCCTCGTAGAAATCAAAAGGAAAAATTGTTACCATTATGAAAATAGTCGAAAACAAATTGAGGTGCGTATATGCTCAAAAACGAAATATGTTTTCGCCAAAATGCATAAAAGAATAGAAGCTTAACAAACTTAAATTTATAGTAACAATTTCATTTATTTTTATTTTCTTCTATAAAAATAATTTTTGTTTCCTTTATCAGTTTAACTGAAATCAACACTTATTTCACATTCATAGCCGTTGCCGTAGCCGTACATACAAATATTGTTTTTCTACATAATTTTTTGTTAAATATCTTTAAATGGATCTTATTTACAACAGACTGCTTACAAACTGCTGATTCAACAGAATTTATACTTAAGTAGCAACAAAATGGCCAGTAAGATTAGGCCAAGTCAAATCAAATCAGTTTAGTTCAAAACAATAATTTTTGTTGGCACTTGCCTAAAAATGTTCTACACAGTTATTTATAGTGGAAATTCTCATAAAATGTTTATGTTGCTCATAAATAATGTTGTCATGCCTCTAGTTTCGCTTATACATGTTTCTTTCTTGTGTACAATGTAAACAACAACAATAACAACAACAAAAGAAAAAGAAATGGAAATTACAAATTGCGAAAGACCACTGCTAACTGAAACATATGAACAACGACATGTAAGTTTCTGTAGACACATACAAACACATAAACATTAGATAGGAAAATGTCTAGAAATATGAAGACAAATATCAAAAGACATAAACAATATGCATTGAATTTTTTGCTTCTTGTGTTTCTTTACGTTTTTATACATAAAATACTTTCTACTGACCTGAGTAAAATATGTAGAAACATTTCCTTTCATTTTCTTAGTTTTTCTTTTCCACACATGTGGTCACATTTATACATTACAATTCACTTACTCATGCTCTTAAAGGACAACAAATAAATACATTATCATACCCCTACAGCAGGAAGTACAAAACGAGATGTGATTTTATATGCAAAAAAAAAACAGTGATAAACAAAATTGAATTAATTTTTATGCTTTCATAAAGATTTTATTAAGTCGATAAAATATGTAAAATATCACAGTGTTGCGATGATGATTTATTAAGTTTTAAAAGAACATTTTTCAAACTGCCTAGTTTTCTAGGAAATCTTGTACACACAAGACAACAACAACATGCAAGTAAACGACAGTAGGCAAAAGCAACTAAAACAGAACAAAACAAAGCCAAGCAGGTACATAAACTGAATGATAACAACAACAATTTGGAGTGATGAAAAAGTAGAACATTCTTGTAAAAGGTGTTTTTTTAAGCTAGATAGAACTTTAAATTGTAAAAAGTAACACAAAAAATGAAATTTTGATGAAACATTTTTTTTATTTGTTTCAGTATACTCTGACAAATCATCATGAATAGACTCTCGCTTGAACAACGCTACGAAATTATCAAAATTTACTTTGAAAATCAGTCGTCGATTCGCGCAACTTATAGACGACTTCGTCATTTTTATGGCGTACATAATCGTGCATCTGAACATGCCATTCGTCGAACTGTCGATAGATTTCGTACCACATACTATAACACCAACACGTCGAAGGAATGTGCGTACTGAAGAGAATATCGCCGCTGTAAACGAAAGTGTGGAAAAAGATCCAAATTTATCAATTCGTCGTCGGTCGCAGGAATTGGGGCTCTGTCCGTCCACTACGTGGAAAATTTTGCGCAAAGATCTCGGCCTACACCCGTATAAGATCCAGCTGGTGCAGGAATTGAAGCCACGAGACCATTATATGCGTCGTTCTTTCGCCGATTGGGCTATAGAGCAGTTGGCAACTGACCCGTTGTTTTATCGCAAAATTGTGTTCAGCGATGAGGCGCATTTTTGGCTTAACGGGTTTGTTAATAAGCAAAATTGCCGCATATGGAGTGAGACCAATCTACAACAGACCCTACAGACTCCATTACATTTAGAAAAATGCACCGTTTGGTGCGGTTTTCACGCTGGTGACATCATCGGACCTTATTTCTTCAAAAATGAGGCCGGAGCTCGCGTTACGGTCAATGGAGATCGTTACCGCACCATGATCAATGATTTTTTGTTTGAAAATATGGATGACATTGATCCGGACGAGATGTGGTTTCAACAGGATGGCGCTACGTGCCATACAGCGAACGCAACCATCGACTTATTGAAATCAAAATTTGGCGATAAGTTGATTTCGAGAAATGGACCTGTCAATTGGCCTCCAAGGTCGTGCGATTTGACACCACTCGACTATTTCCTGTAGGGCTACGTGAAGTCACTGGTTTATGCTGATAAACCAGCAACAATTGACGCCTTGGAGGACAGCATTGTTCGTGTTATTCGTGACATACGCCCAGCAGTGCTCGAAAAAGTGGCCCAAAATTGGACGTCCAGAATGCGCTTCGTCAAGAACAGCCGCGGTGCCCATATGCCCGAAATCATTTTCAAATGTTAATGTCACGTATTGATCCTTCGATTAAAAAAGAAATTTTGATTACAATTTAATTTTTTGTGTTATTTTTTACAACTTCAAGTTCTATCGGGCTTAAAAAAACACCCGTTATTAGCAAAAACCGCTTAAAACAACTACAGCACTGTAGCACCACTTGCAAGTGAATTAATTCAAGTTGAGTCATCAGTTGGTAAAAACAACGAAGTAACCAACGTGTTTATTTTATGTGTATTGATAGTGGATAAATCGTTTAACTTAATTTAAAACTTCAAATTACTGTGTTGTTGTTATTATATATATTCTGCAATAAAAGAACTAAAAATAGCTAACGTTTATTAAAAGCAATAAACGTAATAATATATTATTTCTAATCCGCTAAAATTTGTATCCCCATTCTGTAAGTCACAACAATTTAGACGTAATTGTCTTGTTATCAAAAGAAAGTAGTTTTGATTTTTTGAAGCAGGAATAAATGCTAATTATTACTACAAAATTTTTAATAAAAATATGGCAATACCTTAACATAAAGTTAAGTGTTATTACATAACACTATCATTAATCACCGTAAAGCGTTGCCACCCACGTTTAAAACAAAGTTTTAGAAGTAAAAATTTAAGAAAACAAATACATTAAATTTGAAGGGCTATCACTATCATTGTGCTTTCCTGTTTGCTGCTTGTAGAAGTACCACTTCTATTCCCTTCGCCTCAAGGTATTAAAAATTTTTGGACTATACTGTTTTTAATTCCTACGAAATTTAAAGCTTTCAACTGAAATACAGGTGTGCCTTTCTCCTTTTTATTTTCCAACAAAATTGTAAGTCTTAGGTATAGGCTAAATCGTCCTTTGCACCTTCTGTACGGCCAGCCTTTTGCTTTTAAATATAGCTTATTATCAGCGCCATATATGCCTAAAAATAATTACTGGCCACACCACTGCGGTACCAAAAATGTTTTGTCTTAAAATGTGCATAATTCCGAATATATTTTATGTGAAGATTAGAGAGTCTTACTATTCACAAATGAATAATTGGTTAGGGTATCCCTTTAGTAGCGAGCTTTATTTTTTTATGAAGAAATCAATTCTCATATGAAACTTAACCAAATTTAGAGAGTCACTATTTGAGCTCTGTAAATACAGAGGGCGTTGACACAATTATTCAAATTCGGTCTGGGTGGCCCCAAAGCTTAAAAATAAAACACATGATTTATTTTATATAATACTAATTATACATAAAAAATGTGTTACTTTTACCCTTTTAATGTTATTTTGAGTTATTCTATTGCAAAAACATTACACAGTATTTTAGAGTTTTAAAATTAAGTTAAACGATTTATTTACGTATTACATATAAAACAAGAACGATGGTAACTTTGTTGTCTTTACACACTAATGACTCAACTTGAATTAATGCATTTAACCAACAAGTGCTGCTTATATAGTTTATTAGGCGGTTTTCGTATTCTACTTTAACATCACCCCATGTTGTTGTTGTTATTGTTATTATTCAGTTTAGGCACCTGCATGGCAGTGTTTTTTTGTTTTGTTCTTGTTAGTTGTTTTTGTTTTCTTTTGTCGACTTTTTTTGGTAGAATTTCTCATAAGTATATTGTTGTTGTTATCATTCTGTTTAGGCACCTGCTTGGCTGTGTGTTTTGTTTTTTTCTGTGTTAGTTGCTTTTGTTTTCTGTTGCTTACTTCTTTGGTAGAATTTCTCATAAGCATGTTTTAGTTGTCCTGTGTGTACAAGATTTCCTAGAAAACTATACAGCTTTTAAAATGCACAGTAGGACGTTTACTTTTCTCATACTGTTGATTATTTTCTTTTTAAACTTAATAAATCATTTTTGTAACAATATAATGTTCACTTCTATTTTATCACAACAATTTTACACTCGATATGTGCTTGGCTTTTCCGACGGAGCTAAAATTACTTTTATTTGGGTACGGTTTTCCGTCGACCCTCGTCAAATTTGGTTTTTGAACAAACCGGTTTCGGCTGTTTGCCGTCTTTAGTGTTCTTTTCGTGCTGAGTACGAAGTACGTGTTCTGTCTTCAGTGTTCTTTTCGTACTCCGTACTCAGTACGAAAAGAACACTGAAGTAATTTTACACTCATTTATTTAATTAAAAATCAACGGGACACTTTTATGGATTGAACTAAAAAAAATTTAGCTGAAAAAAAATATTAAATTATAATTTAGGCAAATATTTTTAGAAACAATTATAAATACTCACTCTATTAAAAAAAGAATTATGGAATAGGTCGCATGGGGCCAACACGCATAAATAGAGCGATATTTGTGCATATTTATGAATTGCTCGTAGATAAATTGTATGCCTCTGTAACATATGGATATTTCTAAACACATTTTGCTCCATCTGCCCTCTATTATATCCCCAAAAACATTAATCTTATTCTTTTACTGTTTTAAATTCCTCCTCTTAACGGCTTTTCTGGCTGTTTGTTCGCAAATGGCGAGCGCTTTTGGTGAGCATATATCAGCTTTAGGCAACGTTGTATCAAGAAAAATAATATAATATTATATACTTCGGCCCCGGGGGCACATTTATATGTCTTGAAAGAATCTCACGGTCATTGCATGTGTCACAGGGGGTAAAAGGATGCCCAGTCCCTTAGCAGGCATTGGTTGAAAATAATTTTTGTGGAGACCAGTTTCCGCTTGATATCCGCCCGAAAGCTTAAGTAAAACTTGCGTCCAGGACGTTTGAGACATTTTTTAAGCAGACGGTCTTTTATTTATCAGCTAGGAAATATATTTAACATTTTTTTTAAATTGTATTTAATTGATTTGAAGTTGATTTAATCTAGTTCACAAACATTCGTTTGTCTACACTTTTGCTACACTGTATTAAATAAGTATTTTTTTTTAAATGTTTTGATGTTATACTTGCATGTCTTTAAATAAAGGATTCTCCAGTAGAGACGAAAAGATTTAGAGAGTATATTTTAATAATATTTCTGTGGATATAATCTATCCAAACAAAATGTTTATGCCTCGAAACAACCAAAATTTAGAAATGTTGCAAAAACCCAAAAGTTAGAGACAATTAATTTCTCGAGAATAATATTGAGGAACACTATTAAATAACTAAATGTCTTTGAATGAAATAATTTCTGTTTTATATTTCTGCACAAGTGTTTATATTTGTGACTATAATTATGGTCAATTTGGCACTTTTTTTTATAAATCTGCCACATATTGCAAGAAATTTTAATAGCAATAATAACTTAAAGTAGAAACTATTAAAGAAATTACACAATCTAACTTACAACACATACTTACATATTCACATTCATATGACTCACACACAGGCACACATGAAAACAAACGTATATCTATAGATAAATTGTTTATCTACTTGTTTTCCACAAACTATGTACACAAGAACACACACATACATGAGACCACAATCACACAATTTGTTCTCACGAGACCAATAACGTTTGATAAATGTTAAACAATTAGGCTTTTACAACTGACACTACATTTTCTTTGCCATTCGGTTTTTCGTTTTACTTAACAGACACACTACTTCAACCACACTTCTTTTAAACTCTGTTTTAATTTTAACTTTAAGCTGCATTCGTTGGGACAAATTGAAATAAATAACTTTACTGCCTATAGGAAACTAAGTTATGGAATCAATGGGTCTCCAAAACTGTGCAAAATTTGTTAGACTTACTTTTGCCCGTGTTTAAAATAATAATATCAGAGATTAAAGTTTGTTTGATACAAATAACCACTCAAAGGAACAGAGAAAGAGAGAGAGAGACTGAGTGAGATAGACAGCAAACTTTTTTAATTATAAAGGGTTTTTAAGAAGAAGTTTGTTTTGTAAAATTTAGATTAAGAAGACTCTAATTTTTTATCGTATTACAAAGAGAAAAGTTGAGCAATTATGAATGAAAAATGATATCTAACAAAAATCCACCACGACCACACTGGCAGATGTCGATTCTTTCATTAAAATTTAAAAAAAAATGGCAGTCCTGTTTTGTTAATCACATCACGGATTTTGAGTTTTAAGGTGGAAATCGACTCGATTGGCTCCGTACAGGCTCTGTTCTTAACATGGCCGCACAAAAAATAATCCAGAGGTGTTAAGTCACACGATATGGCTGGACACTTAACTGCTGATTATCGTGAAATTATGCGATCGGGAAATTTGGTTTTCAATAAATTGATCATTTCACTGGCTGTGTAGCATAGGGCGCCGTCCTATCACCGAGATTGACCAAAATTGAGTTGCTAGCATCTCGAGATAGCGTGATCCATTGACCGCTACCGTATTTCCAGCCTCATCTTCGGAAAAAAAACGGCCCAATCACGTCTCCAGACTACATATCGCACCATCCAGTCACACGTTAAGCATACAAAGGCTTCTCAATAATCGCTCTAGGATTTACAGAAGCCCAAATGCTGAAATTTTGCTTGTGGACATACCCTGACAAATAAAAATGGGCTTTGTCTGAAAAAATTATTTTTTCAGAAGAACCAGCCGGTTGTTCCTAAATGAATTGAGCGAATCTACGGCGATGTGAATGGTTGATCGGCTTTAATTCCTGCACCAGTTAAACCTTCATGATGGTGTTGTATAACCCCAATTGTTAAGAGCGTCGAGGAATTCACAAATTTGTATCTGCTTGAATACTGCTGACATCAGCGATGTTTTCCATTGAACGACCCGGTCGAATACGCTTTGTATCGATCCTGTCAACGCAAATTTAATTTAATTATTAATAGCGGTTTTAGAAGGACGATAATGTTGTCCGAAAATAACACGAATTTTACGAAATGTAACTTTAACAGAACCACCGTTTTCGTAGTGGACTTTTTTTAATACAATTTTCGTGGGAAATTAAATTCATGGTAATAATTGCCAATGCATCTACCAGTTATACGTCAAAAAACCAAATGTCAAAACTATCATGTTGGTGTTACCAAAATTAAAAAACAAATTTCTGTTTGAAAAACCCGATACTTAAGAAAAATATAGAAATACAACTCTGTTCGTATAAAAACTACTACTTCATGAATTTTTCTTTTGAGGATTAGCAGAACCCATAGATCTATTAACAAAAATTGTCCCATACCTTTTGGTTTTAGATAGACTTAACCACATAATCTCAATAGCCTTAAGAAAAACCTTTTGAAGGCATTGACGGTCTTACGAGGACATCAGCCTTGAATTATATAAAGATCATGCTAACAACTTAATTTTGGCCCATTATTGACAACGTGGATATCATTGACATGTGGTTTCAATAGGATAGAACCACATGCCGCACAGCTAATGAAACGATCAATTTATTGCAAACCGATCGCATAATTGTGAGATTTAACGTCACTAGATTATTTTTTGTGGGCTATGTTAAGGACAGAGCCACTCGAATCGATTTCAGCCTTAAAATTTGAAATTCCTCGTTTTGCCAAAAAGTGATTAAAATCTTTGATGAAAGAATCGACATCTGTCAGCCTGATCATCGTGGACATTAGCCAAATATCATTTTTCATTAATAATAATAATATCACCTTTATTTTTATTCGACCTTTTTTAATATTCATAATTAAATATGCACTAATCTTTTAAAAGGTCTTTTAAATATTTTAACGATTTTATTTTTTCGATATTTCGCTTCTTCAGGAAATTATTTTTTTATATTTTACAAAAACAAAAAATAATAACAATTTGAAAAGAAAAATTTTTGAAAACATTTGACAAAACATATAAAATAATTTTCTTCATACATACAAACATACAAAAATTAAAATTTCAAATATTTAAACATACAAAAACAAGGAAACGGAAATTAAATAACAAATCCTTACTTATGAAATAATTATAACAAATTATGTGTCTTTTGTATTAAGTACCTATAATTCTGCGCTAAATTATCTGTGTCTGTTTTGAAATTTATTTTCCTTACATTTGGTACATTAACAATTTCTAACATTTCTAACATATAACGTCTCTTGTAGTTTTTTTCTATATCTAATACTGATGTTTCATCAAACTTTGGATAAGGATTATATTTCTTACAATGTGAAAATAAGGATGTCTTCTGTGTAGAAATATTCCTATATTTTTGGTCACATCTATGACCAGCTAATCTTGTTTTAAGTTTATTCTTTGTTGTGCCAATATAAACTTTGTCACAGTTCACCTGGTCATTTCCTCCACATGGAATCCTGTAAACTACATCAGATATTTCCATTTTTCCTATTTTATCCTTCATCTTGCTAAATAATTTATTTAATGTGTTATATGTTTTGTGTGCAATTTCATATCTATCAGTGTCATATATTTTAGATTTTTTTAATCTTTCTGATATTCTAGGAACATAAGTTAATGATTTATAAATTCTTGGTTCCGCCATAGTATTTCCTAAATTATGCCTATGATTATCATATTGTCTAATTAATTGGTTAGTTAATTCTACTGGAAAATAATTGTCATGAAGTATATCTCTTATTGTGTCCTTATTCTTCAACTGAAATTCTCTATCACTTATAGTCAATATTCTGTCTATCATATTTTTCGCCGTGTTTATTATCATTTTTCTCGGATGTTTGGAATAAAAATTAATAATTCTTTCAGAAGAACTGATATCTTTTTTAAAAAGCGTATCAACTAAAACATTGTTTGTTTTCTGCAATTTAGTAGTAGGATCCTTATTCAATATTAAGTATTTTGCAGAATCGTTAAGAATGTCATTTATTCTTGAATTATAATCGTCTCTGCTCATAGCAACAGTAACATCACTCTTGTCAGCATTAACAATTAATATGTTATTATTATATTTTTTTAAAAGATTAGTGCATATTTAATAATAATAATAATAATTTGAATCACCTTAATTTAAATTTTTTGTTATATTTTGTTTTAGAAAACAGACTTTTTGGTGAAAAAATCTTAAGAGCAAAATTCCATACCTTCTTGTAAATAAAGTCGTGGCTATTGCGAAGAGGTCCTTGATATTTATTATAGAAGATATTATTGAGGTCCTTTAAGTAAAAGAAAAAAATTATATTTTAACTTTTTGTTTGAAGCTGTTATCTATCCCTACATTACGCGTAGCTACAAGCAGACGAATCATCGAAAGCGAAAAAGAATTGTTTTAAAAACTTGTTACAGCGATATCAATAACAACCATGCTGACATATAGTTGGTTTAATAGGTCTCAGTTTTGCTAGTTACAAGCAGATTGATTATTATCTGCTAAAATCTGTTAATAATTAGTGATTATGATGTTTTCTTTTAAGTTTACCAACATTAGATTTTTAACTTATGGTTTTAATTTTCATGCACACCCTGCTACGTTGACAAATATTCATGGGCATTTTCCTAGCACCGACGCACAGTGGCTCAAAACCGTATTTCATTGGCCAAAACTCTGTAACTTTTTAATTAACATAGATTTTTTAGAAATTCTTTTTTTAGTCAATAGATAACATCTTAAGCTTTCATCGAGTTTTATTAAGGTCAGTACAGTGCGCTGCACTTAAAATTATGCTTAACAATGCTTACATATTTTCTAATTTTTGGTCAACTTTAAAATAAGACAGTGTAATTTAATTTTTCTTTAATTATATATTTATTTGTAATTATATATTTATTTATAGTCATAAATAGATTGTAAATATAAACAATTTTATTTCGTGCTTGATTCCTTTAAATAAATATTTCATGATATTCTCACAAAATATTTATTACAAAAATTTTTATTAAAAAATAAATATCTTATGATATTCTTCTAAAACATTTATTCATATGAAAATGAAAATAAAAATATTTGAAGTGTATTGTTATGGGGGAGAGCACATTCATGTTGCAATTTCACTATTGCTCAAATAGCTCATCAGTGAATTTTACCCCAATATTGTATAGAAAAACCTAAGAGTCTTATATCCAAAGAATTGAGAAAATTAATTGGTAATTCAATTTAATAATCTGTTCATCTATTTCTAACTCTAATGGCTTTAGTGTTGAAATTTGATCTCTAATAGCACTTACTTCATTCTTAATGGTATCACGAGTTTCTTTTTTATTCTCAAATTTTATTGGTCTGCAGTATTTCGTAGACGATGGAGTATAGTTTTTCCAAATATAATTTGTTTGCATTGTGCTGGACGAAGGTTCCGAGTCTTCTAAGTTCTTTATTAATCGCAATGGCACAAATGACAGCATGAACATATCTGTGTTAGAAATATCTTCAAATAAAAATTTTTTATATTGTTTTTGCCTAGAAGATTCATCGCATCCCCATTTACAAAAAAGAGTCAAATTGCAGTTTAGATTTTTTTCAACTCACTTCCTTTAAGTGATTGTAACAACCTTTCGGCTGTATGATCAAGGAGAGCTTGCAGTTGGTGGCTTGAAATTGGTGTGATTTTGATAGATTTCTTCGGAGGATAACGTTTCTTTTTAGCTGCAGTTATGTGATGATATGATGGGTATAAATTGTACTTTATATATCTGTACTTTACTGAAATAAATTTTAAAACTTTTTTCCTATAATTTTTAGCAGGTAATAGAAACATATGTGCAAAAAAGCATGAAAAAGTCTAGGCAGAGTTTCAACCCTTTGAAGAAATATTTATACCACTAATAACTTTCCTCTCTTTCTCTTTCTTTGTCTGCAATTTGTATTTATGGCAGTAAATAATTTCTAAAGTAAATTTACTAGCAATTTTAATAGAATTTTGTTTTGTAAAAATTTTGAGTATTTTCATTAAAATAAAAAAAAAATGTTCTACGGGCGGGTCTGAGCGGTTGCAAAAGTATATATATGCTTAAATAAAACACTTTTGCCTTTCTTTGAGTGGTTTCGATTTTTTGTCCTTCAAAATTTATACGCTAACACACAACTTCAAATTTTACGAATATATGGTGGTTTCAAAATTATTACATAACATCCTAACTACAAATTATACAGGGTGCTCAAAAATCATTTGTGAAAAACAACAGTCCACCCAACATAACAAAAGAAACCGCAGCCCATTATCAATAACAGTTTTCAAGAAATCGTAAATAATATGAGATCAAATATTACAAATTTTTTTTATTTCTAAATTAACTTAAATTCTTTGCTTTTAGCAGCATGCCACGCCTATTTTGCCAAAAACTTTTTGGCTACCTAAATTCTGACCTATTTCCTTTCTGATGGCATAAAAAATTTAAGAGTCCATATCAAGAAAAAATATAGATTTTGGCCAATGAAAACTGATTCTGAGCCACTGTGCGACGTTTATATGGTTATAAAGAGGAATACGTTTTACAAACATAAAAGGACATAAGAGGGATGTAATTTTTAGATGTAACTTAAAATTCTACAGAAATAAATTCTTTTACTAAAAAGTAACACACAACTTTTGCATGATTTTATAACGCGTGAAATTCGATATTGTTCGTCGTGACATGCTAAACGCTACAAAATTTTTCTCTTATGAATAGTATGAATAGTATGCTTTAAACTTTAATTTAAGAAAACCTGCCGCCTATCAAATACAAATAGACTAGACACAGCGTATAATAATATATTTTTCTTTTTGAAAAGTTTTCAGGGTTTCTGTTTTTTCAGGCGCGGCTTATATATTCCTGGAAATGTCCACATGTATGCAAAAACATGCAATAATACACTACAGTTTGAGGTTTATAAATTACTGAGGATGATACTCGTACCTATTCCTTGCATATGCCAGCTGGAATTGTTTCCTGATTTAAAAAATTTTTAATTGCTATAGTATTTTTAAACGGGCTGTATGGAAAATAAAATGAAAACAGAATAAAACCCCAAAACACACACGTGCGCTTGGACCCCAACAACAATTTTTTTATTTCCACTTGATGTTATATAAACAGCATTTCAGTGCCTAAGCACATATCGATAATGTGAGTGTTTGTGTATATGCTACACACGCAAATGCTTCCGAATTTTAACTTATAAAATATTTGCGGTTGAGGTTAAAGTTTTGTGGTCTTTGGCCTATTAAACTGAAAGAAATTGGTTCATATATCAATGAGGCAAGTCAAATGGTCAATTTAAATTCATAATATTTTTTTTTTAATATTTTTGTTTTCTACATTTTACTTAGATGCAAGCTTTTTTGTACTTCGATTATATTTAAGCAGTTGTCCATGTTCTGTATTGCTATACGCCGTTTTTGTCAAGGGTGTTTCAAAATTAATGTAATTTTAAAAATAACAATAATTTAATCAATTATAAACGATACTTTAGTGCAGATAGAGTAGTAAAGGGTGTGGATTCCATTGTTACAATATTCTAATTCTTTATTTAACAAATGGTTAGTTGTAGGTTCATTATTATACATCCCATATCTTCACCTTAGCCTTAACATATGAAATGAAATTAACTAGTGTGTGTGTGTTAAAGAGTCAATACTGATCAAAAATATCGTATACATTATAGACATTGGAAATCATTCCTTAAAATATCATACAGTTAGGATAGAATTAATCTCGTTATAATCGTCCCTTATCGAAAGTTGGGGAGTGCCAATTAAAATTTTGATTTGTTTATTCTTCCAAACTTTTTCAAACAATCTCTATACGAATTTAAAGCTGTGTATAGAAACAATATGAAGGATTATGCCATTTTGTTTTGTACTGTTTATGCTCTTCAATGCAAACTGTACATAAAATTAAACGTTCGAAGGGGGGAAGAGAAAGTAGTAAGAATAAAATTCAAACGTTTGTAGAAAAATGCTTCAATTGTGGCAACACCAACAACATGGCATTTGACATTTAGTTTTTTGAAGTTTTCGTAGTAGATGCATTGTCAATAGTTACAGTGAATTCAATTTCACACGAAAATCGCATTAAAATAATTAAAATTCACTATGAAAATGGTGGTTCAGTTTAAGTTAAATTTTGTAAAATTTGTGATATTTTCAGACAACATAATCGCCCTTCTGAGACCGCTATTAAGAATTGGGTCGTTGAATTTAAGTCGACAGGCTCGATACAAAATGCACGAATACCAACGCGTCTTCGATCGGATTGTTCAATTTGAAAATATCGCAGCCGTGAGCCGCAGTGTTGAAGCAGATCCAAATTTGTCAATTCCTCGACGTTTTCAACAATTGGGGCTATTCAAAACCACCGCAAGGCGAATTTTGCATAAGGATTTAACTTACAAGATTTACAAGGTTCAGCTGGTATAGGAATTGAAGCCGACCGACCATTTACATTCCCGTAAATTCGCCCAATTCATTTAAGAAAAAATCATTTTTTCAGACGAAGCCCATTTGCACTTGTCAGGGTTTGTCCATAAGCAAAATTGCCGCATTTGGGCTTCTAAAAATCCTAGAGCAATTATTTAGAAGCCTTTGCATGCTCAACATATCACTGTATAGTGCGCTATGTAATCTGAAGGGGATTAAGTGATTGGATCTTTTTTTTCCAAGATGAGTTTGAATATGCGCTAACACTCCATGGATCACGCTATTGCGAGATGCTAACAACTCAGTTTTGGCCTGCTATTGGCGACGAGGATACCACTGACATATTAAACTATAACAAATTCTTATCTGAACGAATTTTAAGACACCCTTTATAGAGAATGGTTTATATGTTCTTTCAAATACTTATGTGTCCTTAAGGCCACAATCTTCTTTTCTAATTTTATTTTTAGTGAACACCAAACGTTTTTGGTAAAAAAATAAATGCATAAATATTTTACAGCATAAATTCAACAGTAAACAAGCTTAACCACAACTTTGCTTATAGCTAAAACCATTTGAATAAAACTTTAGGTGGTAGAAGTATTTTATTTTTTTATTTTTTATTTTTATCCATCTACACGATTTAATTTTGTTAATAGATGATGTTTAAAACAAATACTAACAGAATGTAAAATGTTTTCTGAATCACCACATTTAAGAACAATCGTAATTGCATTGTTAACATTATATTTTTAGCTGACTAACCAATTAAAAATAAGGAAAAAATTTCCCATAGTGATTTACATATTTCAAATATTGTTAAGATAAATAATATTTGAAGCCTTAACATATTTTTAAGACAACTTAATGGTAAGGTGAATTGCAAAAAATCTTAAATAAAAATAGAGCTCATAGCGGTGGAAAAAAATTAAAAGTTACCTAAAACCCTATCTGCATTATTAGAACTGTGTGTTAGCTTGCTAAATTAAACAGCAGCGCATGAGTTCAAATCCCAACAACACCTCGAAAATATTCTCAACTAAATAAGAAAAGAGTTCCTTTATGGTAACAATAGATGGAGATGGTAAAGGCATTTATTTATTAATTAAATTTTCAATGAAGGCTTTTTTAAAGAGTTAAGAAACAATATAACAATAATTTGATCCATCAGTGGCTAAGTTATAGAAAAGAACCCGGGAAATAATAAAGAATATCAAAAGCAGATTTAAATCGGGTTTTATAACAAATAGTTTTTTTTCTTATAAAGAGAAGTAGTACTACAGGCAACAATGTCTATTTAGTCAAGTACCGTGCTACATTCTTTAGGAAAAGGATAGAGAAGAGATGAAACAGATGGTGAAAGTAGAACGAGAGTCGGACATTAACTGCCGTATAAAGACAGCACAGCGACCAGTGACTGTGCCTTCATCGCTGAGCAGCCCCACCGACAGTCAATTTTTATTTTTGTAGTGAAAACAAAACCAAGGTCTTCGTTGGGAATCGAACTCACAACCCCCATACTGACAAGCTACTACACTACCTACTAGCCTACAGGGGAAAATAGTTTTTTTTTCAACAACATGATAGTTTTAACATTTTTTACGTATTCGTAGTAAATGCATTGGCAATTGTTACAATGAATTAAATTTCGCACGAAAATCGCATTAAAATATGTAAATATTGGGCTTTGAAGACTTACAAGGTTGAGCTGATGCAGGAATTCACGACGACATTTACAATTCATTCATTCGTTAAATTTCAGTCGACAGGCTCTATACAAAATGTGCGTGTTCGACCAGGTCGTTTTATTTAGAAATATCACAGTCATAAGCCACAGTCCTGAAGCTGATCAAAATTTGTCAACTCCTCACGTTCTCAACAATTGGGGTTATCCAAAACCGGCTTGTTTTTCTGAAAAATAATTTTTTCGGGCGAAACCCATTTTCACTTGTCAGAGTATGTCAACAAGCAAAATTGCCTCATTTGGACTTTTGAAAATCGTAGAGCGATTATTGGGAAGCCTTTGCATGCTCAGCGTGTCACTGTATGGTGCGCTATGTGGTCTGTAGGAGTACTTGGGCCATTTTTTTCGAGAATGTAACTGGAAATGTGGTGATGTTCGAATGCTAACACTTCAATTTTGGTCTATTATTGACGACGTGGATACCACTGATATTCACAACAATCAGCAGTTAAGTGGCCAGCCAAATCGTGTGGTTTAACACTACTGGATTATTTTTTGTGGGGGTGTATTAAGGACAGAGCCTATACGGAGTCAATCGCATCGATTTCAGCCTTAAAATTCAAAATCCGTGATATGATTAACGAATTAAGACCGCCATTTTGTCAAAAAGTGTTTAAAAACTTTGATGAAAGAATCGATATCTAGCAGCATGGTGGTGGTGGACATTTGCCAAGTATGATTTTTCATTCGAAATTGCCGAAGTTTTCTTCTCGTAATTCAATAACAATATGAAACATCTTATCTTAATGTAAATTTTTTATTTTATAAAACAAACTTCTTGTTGAAAAACCATATAAGTAAGGCAGCAGCATATTGCAGTTTAAGCGATTGCACTAGCTGAAGGCACAAGCGTAATAACACATTCATCAATTAACCAGTATGCGTCTCTTGTTATTACGATATGAACAGCTGAGTAAAGGCGCCTATTTACTAGACCAAATAACATGGGCAAAAATCTCGCCAGAGTCAAACCCTTGCACACATTAAACAAAAACTTAGAAAACAATAAATAAATAAAAATAAATTTTTTCTTTTTAATGGTAGTTGTAGTAAAGCTACCGATTTAAGTCATAGACAGCTGTTCTTTTTAATATTCATAGCATTAAGAGACGTTTTAAACTGCTGATCTTTTTCACTCTCAACTTAATAGTCATAATTAAAAAAAAAAACGTTTTAAGTTGATGATTTTTTCGCACTCCACCACTAAAGGCTGATGGAACTGTCTGCCCTATTTAAAGATTTAAAATGTAATGTTGCATCGTAAGGTTTTATATTTTGGACAATATTGTTATTCATATTTAGGTCTGTATTAGACGTTGAAAGAACTAGAAAATATGAATCAAATTTTAGCTGTAGTGAAATCAAAGTCAATTTGTTCCTTGCATAATTTAAAAATGCCCTAGAAAACCGATTTCAGACAAAATGATTTTTAGAGATGCATCGATAATGTCGCTTTCAACATTTAATTTATTTTGACAGCAATATTGATACTAACTTTTTTAAAATTATATATGTATGACGGTTGCAGTTTAATAGACATGTAAAAATAATGTGTGTTGCATATGGACATCCTTTAGTTTCCAAGAGAGAAACTTTTTATCCTATTGCAGCTTTTTTTAACTGGAGAAAAATTAATCAGCAACAAATACAGACAAATTGATAGCCTTCTCCTTTTTTAAATCGGTGAAAATTAGTGACAGTCAAAGAATTCCATGTTATTCTACACCATTTCAAGATGTTATTGCATCTCGGAAAAATTCCTTTTATTAGCTCAGCTTCTAACAACTAATGCTAAGTCAAAATTGAACTTAGATTTATTTTTGCTATTAAATACATTATTATAAAATTACAAAGTAAAGGGTTTTTCAACAAGAAGTTTATTTTCTAAAACAAAAAAAAAAACAAAAACTTAAATTAAGATGATTAAAATTTTTATTGAAAAATGATATCAGATAATTGTCCACCACGATCACGCTGACAAAAAAAATGGCCGTCCTATTCCGTTAATCATAGCACGGATTTTCAGTTTTAAGGCGGAAATCGATTCGATTGGCTCGGTATAGACTCTGTCCTTAGCATAGCCCCACAAAAAATAATCCACTGATGTTTAATCAGAAGATCTGGCTGGCCACTTGACTGCTAATTGTTGTAAAATTATGCGATCGGGAAATTTGCTTTGCAATAAATTGATCGCTTCATGTGGAAACATGTCAGTGATATCCACGTCATCTATAATAGGCCAAAATTGAGTGAGCATCTCGCAATAGCTTGATTCATTGACCGTTACAGCATTTCCAGCCTCATCTTCAAAAATACAAGCGCCCAAATAGCGCTACCAGACCACATAGCGCACCATAGAATGAGACGTTGAGCACGCAAAGGCTAATTAATAATTGGTCTAGGATTTTCAGAAGCCCAAAGGCATCAATTTTGCTTGTTAACATACGCTGACAAGTTAAAATGGGCTGCGTCAGAAGAAATGAAATGAATGAAACCAGCCGGTTGTTCCTGAATGAATTGAGCGAACCTACGGCAATATAAATAGTCGGTCGGCTTCAATTTCTCTACCAGTTGAACCTTTCAAATCAAATCTTTGTGAAAAATTCGCCACGTGGTGGTATTAATTGTTAAGTACGTCGAGGAGTTGACAAATTTAAATCTTCTTCAACACTGTGGCTCACGCCTGCCATGTTTGCATTTAAACGATCCCTTCGAATAAGCGTTAGTGTTTACACATTTTCTAGCAAGCCTAGCTACTCAACGACCAAATTCTTAATAGCAGTCTCAAAAACTATCACGAATTTTACGAAATATAACTCTAACAAAACCACAATTTTGACAGTGGATTTTAATGCGATTTTCGTGGGAAATTGTATTCATTGCAACAATTGAAAAACAATGTTCTTGTTGAAAAACCCTTCAATACATATTTACTTTTATAAATTTATTTATTATTTTTCCCCATAGATCGATCGCTATAATCAACTGCACGATGTCATTGAAAAGTTGCACGATTTGCATAACATAGACGGCTGGCTATCGATTGATATTAAACCGCTAAAATACACTTTATTGAATATGACCTGCAAATGGTCACAGTACTTTAAGAAACAACTTTTGCAGCATGTTGAAACTACTTTGGAAGTAAGTTTTAAAATATGACTATAATAAAATATTCTTAACTCTATTTTAAATCATTTTTCGAAAACTTAAAACTCAATAATTTGTTTCATCAATGTCATTGTGCACTTTTATTTGGAAAGGATAATACTCGTAATAATAAAGCAAATCATTTTATCATTAAAATAAAAACTCGTAGCTTATTATCTTCTCATCTTTAAACTTTTCTTTTTATCAGAAATTTAACAAATTCATTAAAAATGGCTTCGAAATACTGCAGCTTAATGTTGCACATAATGATTTTCGTAGTTTGCTGCAAGTGCTTGAAGTCATGGCACAAATTAAACAGCGTGAGGCTTATGCTGATAATTTATTTAAGCCACTCAAGGAAATGATGCAATTGCTAAAGACCTACAATGTGCAATACGATGGACAATTAGTGCGCAACATTGATCAGCTGCAAGGACAGTGGCAGCATTTGAAGGCGCAGGCCATTACAAAAGCTGAAGCACTGCAAGATACAAAACGATATCAACAAGAAAGAGTTTCAGCTATAATTATGCTTTATGCGTGTCATTTGCAGACTTTTTCAAAGAAATTCCAAAAAATGGCGGTAAGTGCTTGTGTGCATCTCTGTGTATTTGAAAAAATAAAAATAAATGGAACATTGATAAAACGCAAAATGAAATTTATCGAATAACTTTTTGAAAGCAAAAATTTTAGGGCGTTTGTCGCATCAGTTTAACACATCGTTTGTAACAAGAAACTTAAATTGTGTTTTTCTTAAGTTAACGTGATGAGAGTAAAGCTTAAATTCTATAAGAGTTCCCTACCTAAACACTAAAAACGTAACTCTATAGAAGTCTAATAACTTAATAGCTAAAAGATTAATGGTGTTAAGATGTTATATTGTCTGTCAAAGCAATTAAAAATAGAATAAAGTAAAATAACGAGTGGGCAAATTTAAGGTTAGGAAGTAAAATATCCGTAAAATAATTAAATGTCAAAAATGAGCTCTCATCATTTGAGCCTTGTTTAGTAAAAGGTTAGGAAGTTTGAAATGCGTAACACTGCCGTCTTGAGGCAAAGAATTTTAATTGCGAAAATTTACTTTCACTGTATTACTCGCTAAAACTCCAGCTGTCATTTGTCCTAATCAGGCTTCTTCTGAGATAACTGTGTCTAATTTTCTATAAATTTGAGGCTAACGTTATTGTTACTGACAATAGACTAAAAGAATATGCTGCTAGTGGCCGAAGTAATGCAAACATAGCGAGCGTGGAACATCAACTTGTCGATGTTTGCGACATATCGCCACCACTAGAGGCACTTTGTGCATTATTTTGCATAAAGATCTTCATCTTAACACTTATAAAGTTTAGCTCGTTCAACAACTACAGCCGATCGAGCATTATTTGCGTCGAACATTTGTAAATTGGCTGTCTAAAAGACTAAAAAAAACAACGCATCTGTCAGCAAAATCTTTCATTAAGACTATTATGTTGTAACGTGGAAATACGAATTCTATGGGAGGAATTCATATTCTTCCACATTACAACCCCCCGGGGGCACATTTATGGTCTTTACGGTACGTAACAGCTGTCTAGATCTGTGCAACTGGGGGAAAAGGGAGCCCAGTCCTCTGAAGTCAGACAGGGAGACAACTGGAAGCTCCACTTTATTTCCACGGGGATCAGTGGCCCGCGGAGTTCATTATTTGTCTCTTTAGACTTATAATAGTTCTCTGGCTGATCATTGAGGTTGGCCCCTATATGGGAGTATCGAGGCCCCATAACAGTCTATGGTTATATGGTGGCCAGGATCATCTCACTGATAATGACACGCAAAGTGAATGATGGTTTCGAGGCCCCATAACTGTCTATGGTTATATGGTGGCCAGGATCATCTCACTGATAATGACACGCAAAGTGAATGATGGTTTCGAGGCCCCATAACAGTCTATGGTTATATGGTGGCCATGATCATCTCACTGATAATGACACGCAAAGTGAATGATCCAGTCCAGTGAGCATGCTTGACATGTGTTCTGGACAGGAGTTAGAAAGTCTCCAACTCTTAAGCAAGGAGTGATGATTTGCAGACCTGTACTGAAATCATTAAAATTGCAACTAGGTGGTTCTGTTGCATAGAATTATGGCTTCAACTATCTAGGACGCATGTATGACGTTCCAAATTATACAAAGTGGTTTGTCCACCATCTGATTAAGTCAGGCGCGGATGTAAAACAAATCACACTCTTCCACATTACATGCCTAGTTTTACGATCAACGTTAGTTCTCCCAGCTCCGATTTCATTTCGTTTGCTGGTTTGACTATAACGCTCACCACAATGCTTGCTGGGAGTGCATATCAAGATGGTTGCTCGGGATGCTTGTGTTTTCACATGTAGACGGTTTATCAGCTTATACTTATCATACAATGTATGAGAATATTTGTATAAGTAATCTAAGTTGATACACTGTCGGCATGTTGCGATGCCCACAAGACAGGGTTTTCGTAGCATCAAAGTCTTGACGATAGAAACGATCTATACGACAAGCCTTCTGGTTTACTTCGGTAAGCTCAGAGGAATTTTAAGTATATACCCGACAAGGGGCTGGGTATGATAAATAATACACAGCGGCTTCGGCTGACTGTTTCCCACAGCGGCTTCGGCTGACTGTTCCCCTAGCTTAAGACAAATTGTAGTATTGTAGAAACCTAGAGTTAAGTAACATTGTAAGTAAACAACCGAACCTGTTGTATTTCGGCTCATCGAGGACCCGAACCTGATAATAACCGAACCTGTTCTATCTCGTCTCCTCCAGAACCCGAACCTGTAAATAACCGAACCTGTTGTATTTCGGCTCGTCGAGGACCCGAACCTGATAATAACCGAACCTGTTCTATTTCGTCTCCTCCAGAACCCGAACCTGTAAATAACCGAACCTGTTGTATTTCGGCTCATCGAGGACCCGAACCTGATAATAACCGAACCTGTTCTATCTCGTAATCTAGATATATATAGGACAATGGGATTTGGGATTCAATTGGGGAATTGCTGTAAGACCTAGATGGGGAAAGATCAGGCATCTGTTTACTTAAGGTTTGTGGATCCGTAAGTACGACCTTGGACACGGCTATGCTACCCCCAGCCGATGAATAAAACCACGTTACAATGTAACACAGTCTTCCAAAAAAAGTGGCCATATGGAGCGGTTTGTAGTCGGACGGTATCATCGGCCCGTATTTTTATAGAAAATAACAGAATTGGCTCATGTTGACATCAGTGAACTTCAGTTTCAGCATGATGGCACCACTCAGGCACCCAACCTATGTAGTTACTGCATGAAAAGTTTCCCGGTCGTGTAATTATTCTATTTGGCGATGTCAATTGGTCGCCTCGTTCTTGTAATTTAATGCCGCTGGTTATTTTCTTTAGGACCATTTTATACACCTAAAAGATAAAAAGAGGGACATTTTTTTGGAAAATATGCTTCAAACTTTGCGTGAAAGAGCGAATATTTCTACTTTAGATTAGTATCAATAAAATTGAAGTTGTCGAAAGAAGTGTGTATTTTAAGCCAATGTACTTCCTAACCTCAAACTTAATCCATTATTATAGGGTATCCTTAGATAGACTTTTATACCATAAATTTGTATAGAATGGGTGCTCTCTAAAAGCAAATAGGATGTCGCTATAGAAGACATGATTAATAGATAGATATATTGTAAGGTAAAGCATATTTAAATTAATGCGCAGTGCGGTAAATGCGAATTGTATTTTATTAAGAATGTTACTCTTAATTTTATGTTTTACTATGTCTGTTTACTCAATTCAAGAATTTTATTTGAATTAATTCTTAGTATAAGTTTGATTTAACCAATTAGTTACGAATCGCATTTATATTTCTAAAACGACTTCACCAAAAAGTAAGAAAAATTAATTAATTTTAAAATGAAGTTTTCTCTCTCTCTGTCTCTCCCTCTGATTTCGCCAAAAAGTAACATAAAATAATTAATTTTAAAATGGGGAGAGAGAACCTCTCTAATTTTGCTAAAAAGTAAAAAAAAGTAATTAATTTTAATCTGAAGTTTTTCTTTCGTGTACTAGAATAAAATATAAACGGCTGTATACATAAAAAACGCTTACTTGAGCTTTAAAGTACACGTTAGTTAACAAACACTTTAAGGCTAACAGACGTTTGTAACAAAATGGTATTCAAAAACAGTACTTTAACTAATGTATGCTTTAGTAAAATTAGTATTTTGATTCTGGCAATGCCACTATTTTCAGTTGTCACGTTGTAGTTAACGATGTATAAAAATGAATATTATTTATCCGGGTAGTTAGATCAATAAAAAATGTTTTTATTGTTTTCAGCAAAATGAACATATTTTTTTTTTGTTTTTTTATTAATCTTTTTAATAAAAAGCAAAGCACCCAAAAAAGGTTAATTATCAAGGCTTACGAAGAACTTACAAAGAATTTGTTCATATTAAAAAAATAATTATTCGGATAACGAGCTTTGTTTTGATTATATGTACATCATAAAAACTTTTGTTTAAAATAATTAATTATAATTATATTTTTTTAAAATATAAAATAAAGATGTAAAAATGTTATGTTTTAGTTTTTATTATTATTTGTATACTACAATTTGTTTTAATAAACATTCTTAAAAATTTTTGGAATAACAAAGTATAATTGTCAATTGAGCCGTTTACATTAAAAGTGGCATAAGTCACAACTGAACAGTTTTTTTTTTCATTTTCAATAAATTTGAAATAAATAAGTTGAGAAGTATTGAGATTTGAGAGGAGTGTTGATAATTAACGGTCTAACAAAAATGTTTATTTTGAAAGCGGCGTAAGTCGCTGTACTCAGGAAATTAATTACGGAGCTTCGTGTGAAAGAAATGGAAACATGTAATAAGTGTGTATGAAGTATTGTTGTGATTATTGGACTTATTTTTATTAGTACGAAAGAATAGTGGAGTTTCCTGAACTATACTATAGCGATATCTAATATACTACGCATAATTAGCATTATTTTGTTATTTTTTTATTCTCAGGAGGTTACTTCGTGTTGTATAAAATATCTAAGAATGTCACAACTCAAAAGCATATTATTGCACATAGTGACTTATGTAAAGGACAAAATAGTAATAGGAGAAAAAAGATTTTATTTCAACACAATCATTAGAAAAATCCGTTTTAGAAAGAAAGCCAAATACAGCCTAGTTGAAATGGCTTAAAATTAAAATATTATATAAACTAATTCAAAATGAAAAAGATGACAATAACAAAGTAACTTATGCCACTTTTAAAATAATCGGCTCAGTTTATTGTAAACGCAATTTGTTTTGTTTTTGAACTTTCAATAATAAAATTGAACTCTCAATTTATTGTAGGTTTAACGTAGGTTTTTCCTACTTTAAAGTTAACAAAGGTATGTTAAGGTAAAAACGTTTTTAGAATACAACTTTAGGAAATTGTGCCTAACAACGGCACTTAAACCTGTTTTAAGTTTTTATGCATACAGCCGATAAGCTTTAAAATAAGGTTAAAGTAATTCATTTAAAATATAGCTATTTTCTGTATAATTTCGCTAAAAAGCAAAAAAAAAATAATTAATTCTAAAATGAAGTTTTTCTCTCTATGTACTTGAATAAAATATGTATGGCAGCTTTAAATTTAGACAAAACAATATAATCCTCTTTACCTCTCTAGAACTGACCGGTTTTATCGACACTAAGCTTAATAAGCTTTGCCTAGGTCTTCAAAATGTGAATTTGTTTCGTAAGAGTCAAATCTCTTTCCGCAACGGAATTGTTTTCTGATTTTTGCAATGGAAACTGTACATGTGTACATTCATAACCCTGGTGCAAAAGAGCTATTTTCTTGGCCAAAATTGCTATTTTTGTATTGTTCGATAATCCGATGGTTCGATGGTTTCACCGAAGAAACTAACTTTTTCAACCATTATTTGGTCTCTGGTATGTTATGGTGAAACCGTGAAAAAGTGCAGCTGAACAACGCCATACACTACTGCCTAGTTGTTTAGTGAATGCGTTTGTGCTCGATTATGAGCAAACGCTGTACCTATTTTGTAAGAAGCTCTTTTAAAACTGAGCGATTACTGGCAATTGAAACCACTGAGCCATATGAAATATCAGCAAACTCCCAATTTTTCGCATTACAATATAATATTGGCCTGCATTATACTGTGGGTAATGAAACTAACAAACGACTTTTTTTCTCAATAAAGTTTATAGTCTAGAGCTCCTACAGCTTAACCTTGGTTTAAGAGGCAATTGAAGCAAAAACATATTTTAATTTCTCAAATATTTTTATATTGCTGATTGTGGTTAATTGATGTACTTCTAATGTCTTTTCATTCCTGATGCAACAAATAGGGTTTTTAAACAAGAAGTTTGTTTTTCAATTGTAGCAACGCCAATAACATAATAATTTTGACATTTAGTTTTCTAACGTATTCGTAGTACATGCATTGGCAATTATTTAATTTCATATGAAAATCGCATTAAAAAATTAAAATTCACTATGAAAATGGTGGTTCTGTTAAAGATACATTTCGTAAAATTCGTGATATTTTCGGACAACATAATCATCCTTCTGAGACCGCTATTAAGAATTTAGTCCTTAAATTCAAATCGATACATAATATGCGAATACCAACGCGGGTGCAACTGGGGCGTTCAACTGAAAACACCGCAGTCGCGAGCCACAGTGTTGAAGGAGGTTTAAATTTGTTAATTCCTCAATGTTCTCAACAATTGGGGTTATCCAAAACCACCTTATGGCGAATTTTGTGTTAGGATTTGTGTTTGAAGCCTAACAAGGTTCAAATGGTGCAGGAATTGAAGCCGATCGCCCATTTACAGTGCTCTAGATTCGCTCATTTCATTCAGGAACAACCGGCTGGTTTTTCTGCAAAAATCATTTTTTCATACGAAGCCCATTTTCACTTGTCAAATTGCCGCATTTGGAGTTCTGAAAGTCCTAGAGCGATTATTGAGAAGCTTCTGCTTGCTTAACGTATCACTATGTGGTGTGGAGTCATGATTGGGCTGTTGTTTTTCGATGATAAGGCTGACAATGCGGTAACCGTCAATCGAATCTATTTAAGCCCTTAAACTCAAAATCCGTGATATGATTAACGAAATACGACCGCCATTTTGCTAAAAAGTGATTAAAAACTTTAATGAAGGAATAGATATCTGTCAGCGTGCTCATGGTAGACATTTGCCATATATTATTTTTCATTTATAATTGCCGAACTTTTCTCCTCGTTATACAATAAAAGTTTGAATGATCTTAATCAGAAATTTTTGATTTATTTGGTCTTAGAGAACAAACTTCTTGTTGAAAACCCTTCTAGATGAGGTGAAATAAAAATAAAATGTTGAAAATGTTGTTTACAAACGCATTTAAAATTTCCGAATAGGAAGGTGGTTGCCAAATCCATATAGCAAGCTTCAAAAGCAATTTTTAAATGCGAACACCTTATTGCACAATATAGTTGCGTTCAATTATATTGTTACGAAATATATTATAATGTTATACTAGTATATTGTCTCTTCATAATACAAAATTTTATTCATATTAATCTAAATTTTTTTGTTTTAGAAAACAAACTTCATGTTGAAAAACCCTTTATTTAAGTTAATATCGCTTTAAATGTTAGTGAGATATACTACTATAATATAGTCGGCATGGCCCAAAAAATTAATTTGTTGCTGATGTATTTAAATTTTGTATTTCTCTTTTTGTTTGCTTTTATTTTTTAGTTTTTTCAAACACCCTGTGCTAAAGTTTATTGTCTCTGCGATGAAGTTTGTTTGAAATTGGAATGCTTCACTGCACAATATAAACGTTTAAGTTATTGTTCGCAACTTCTGGGCATTGTTCCACCAGATGATGATACCCTGCGTCTATGCAACACTGAAGTAAGGCGAGTCAAAGTAAGTATAAAAAGAAAACCATTACTTGGAGTGGAATATCGTTATTATTTATAGAACTCGAACATTCACTTCAATACTACTTGCAGCTAAATTTATAGCTTTTTAAAAAAACCTGTTTTATTTAAGTATGAGATTTTAATATTTACAAGCGCA
Source organism: Trichopoda pennipes (assembly GCA_030448955.1). NCBI lineage: Eukaryota > Metazoa > Arthropoda > Insecta > Diptera > Tachinidae > Trichopoda > Trichopoda pennipes. The sequence continues at coordinate 17,460,177 of JASKUP010000072.1, forward strand.
GTTTAATTTTTCTAAATAAAATTGAAGCCAATCTGAAATTTTTCCTTTTACTTGAATTGTTAAAATTTCTTTTCAACGGTTTCAATTTCAACGTAATCTTATTAAATTTAAATTAAAATATAAATAAAAATATATAAAAAAAACAACAAAGTAACTTATAAATTTTTAACTTAAATTAAATATTTGTCTGTGTTGCAGCAACTGTGGGACTTTGTTCATGTCATCGAATCGTGTATTGATGATTGGCGCTCATCTCCATGGCTGCACATTGACACCGATGACATCGAAAACGAGTGCAAACAATTTACAAGGGACTTACGCACTCTTGACAAAAGTATACGCGATTGGAAACCATTTTTGTACATTGTGGGGGTGTTGAGGGAATTAGTTGCTTCATTGCGTACCATCACTGAATTACAGAATCCAGCAATTACCGAACGGCATTGGATGGAATTGATGCATGTAACAAAGGTATGAATGATTGCGTTTTTATAGTTAAAATATTGTTAGCACACATATGCACATGCATACACACACACACACATACGTTGCTTTATTGGAATTTAAAACTATGGAATTTAAAACTATTTTTTGTTTTTGTGTATCATTTGGCCACCATATTGTATACGATATTGTATTTAATATTCTGCCAGCAACAGAACTGATTTTTGAAACTTGTGTATTTGTTAATAAGTTTTTATACGCAACTTTTTGGTAAACGAAAAATTATGAGTACATAACACCGCCACGTCAACACAAAATTTTTGAATTAAAGTTAAAAGTTACTTTCGATGTGAACTTATGTGTTTCATTAAGAATTATTTTTAAAACAACATCAAACAAAAAATTTAGATCAAGACGATTAAAATTTTTGTTGTATTACGAAGAGAAAAGTTCGGTAATTATGAATGGCAAATGTCTATCACGATCACGCTGACAGGTGACGATTCTTTTATCCTATTTCTTTAATCACATCACGGATTTTCAGTTTTATGGATGAAATCAATTCGATTGACTCCGTATAGAGTCTGTTCTTAACATAGACCCACAAAAAATAATCCAGTGGTGTCCAATCACTCGATCTAGTTGGCCATTTAACTTCTGACTGCCGTGAAATTATGCGATCGGCAAATTTGGTTTGCTTTAAATTGCTTATTTCATTGGGTGTATGATATGTGGCACCGTCCTGTTGAAACCACATGTCAGTAATATCCACGTCGTCAATATAAGGCCAAAAATTATTTGTTAGCATCTCGCGATAGCGTTTCCAGCCTGAACTTCGGAAAAAAACGGCAAAATCACGCCCCTAGACTACATATTACACTATACAGTGATATGTTGAACATGCAAAGGCTTCTTAATAATCGCTCTGGGATTTTCCGAAACTCAGATGTGGCAAGTTTGCTTGTTGACATGCTCTGATAAGTGAAAATGGGCTTCATCTGAAAAAATTATCTTTTAAGAAAAACCAGCCGGTGAATCATCGGTCGGCTTTAATTTCTGCACCCGTTGAAGTTTGTTAGGTTTCATAGTCACATCCTTACGCAATATTTGCCATGTGGTGGTTTTGGATAACCACAATTGTTGAAAACGTCGAGGAATTGGCAAATTTTATCTACTTCAATACTGTGGCTCATGGCTGTGGTGTTTTCAGTTGAACGATCCGGTCGAACACGAGCCGGTATTCGCACATTTCATATCGAGAATGTGGACTCGAATTTAACTACCAGGTTCTAAATACGTCAAAAAACGAAATGTCAAAACTATCATATTGTTGGTGTTGCCACAGTTGAAAAAAAACTTCCTGTTGAAAAAACCCCATACTTAAATCTGTAGCTTAGAAGGTGGCAACCTCGCCTCAAATTTAACGACTAGAATCTTATTAGCGGTCTCAGAAGAACGATTATTGCCAGTGCATCTATTACGAATACGTCAAAAAACGAAATGTCAAAACTATTATGTTGTTGGTGTTGCCACAATTGAAAAAAAAAACTTCCTGTTTAGAAAGTGGCAATCTCGCTAGAAATGTTTAAATGTTTTCCATGTAACTATCGCTCTAATACGATTTTCAAAATTCTATAGATTTTTACGCTTCCATAATTTTGTTTCTAATTTATTTCTAACAAAAACTTAACTCTAATATGTTATACAATTTTTTGTTGTTTCTGTTTTTTGGTTCACAAAATTCAATGGTTTACCTTCTTTTTGAAACTTCAGTGGCTAACATAAATCCAGAGATGGAACATTCAATACTATTTATTTTCTGCCACGCTATTGCACCACAACAAATTAACCAAAATTGCCATTAAATTTGTTAAGGACAGCAGTAAAAATTATTTCAGAGAATAATATTTAAGCTTCATAATATCTATAACGAAGAAATTTGCAGAATAAAGGAATTCGATAATTAAAATAAGACAAAAGGAAATCTAAGCTTGTTGTCTTTTAATAAACCTGTAGTTATTTTATTATTCCTTTTAACAAACGTTTAGTTATTTTTAGTTCTTTTATTGCAAAATATTAAGACAGCACTTTAGAGTTTTAAATTGAATTAAACGATTTATTTGCTTTTAATACACACAAAATAAACATGATGGTAACTTTGTTTTTTTTTTACTCACTGATGACTCAACTTGAATTAATTCATTTACCCAGCAAGTTTCGCTACTTTAACATCATTCCATATTGTTGTTATTATTATCATTCAGCTTATGGGCCTGCTTGGCTGCGTGTTTTATTTTAATCTGTGTTAGTTGTTTTTCTTTTCTGTTGTTGACTTATTTTGTAGAATTTCTAATAAGCATGTTAACCTGTGTGTGTATAAGATTTTTTAGTAAACTATGCAGTTTGTAAAATGCACAGTGGGTCGTCTTTTTTTACTAATTTTCTTTTGAATCTTAATAAATCACCTTTGTAAAAATATTATATCAATTACTTACAAATAGGAGTGTTATTGTTGGCGCTGACTTTTTAAAAATATTTATATCTTAAAATGCAGTCATGTGATTAAAGTACGTGATGTGATTAAAGAAATGGAACCGCCATTTTGCCAAAAAGTCAATAAAAACTTTGATTTAAGAATCGACATCTGTCAGCGTGGTTGTGGTGCCAGATATCATTTTTCATTCATACCTGCCGAGCTTTTCTCTTCGTAATATAATACAAATTTGAATTTTTTGGTTTTATTTTGTTTTAGAAATAAAACTTCTTGTTAAAAAAACTCTTTGGCAAAAAATAAGCTGCGGCTTAGTGAGAAGGGCCGAATTATAGATACTGAACTTTGTTTAAAGCAAAGTAACATTTAGGTAATAATACTGACTAATTGTGTTAGTTTTGTTAGACACGAATAATGTAGATGAGAGAGGTTGTATGAGCAACTGCTAATAATAGCATGTTATATTAAATTTTTAGAACAATATATCAGTAAGTAGATATAAAGCATTAGAGTAATGCCGGTGAAGAAAATTCTATGGCTGTCGCATTGTATCCGTTGAACTTGGCCTCTTGACATTTATAGTTATGGAAGTCAGACTTCATACGACATCACAAGAAAGAATCGGGGCGAATAAATCGCATGAAGTTAATAGAGACTTCGAGTAATTTATGCTTAAAATTAATTTACCGAATATCACAAACTATTCAAAAATGTGCCTGGACACTTCAAATTTTTTTTGGATATTTATGGTTTAAACTACAAAATTTTTACTATTTAACAAAGCCGATAAAAGGCGACACCAAAATAAAATAACAGATTCAGACTCTCAGCATGATATATAGAAACAGAGATTTATGCAACAGTTGTCTTATTATCGTTTGTAAAATCTGCTAATTTAATATTTTCAATTTCCCATGTCGGAATTAAATCACAACACAATTAACATCACAAAGTAAAGATAAAATTTTAAACTTTCGGCATCATGTTTATAAATCTCAACACGAGGCGCAAATGATTAAATAATTGCACGTAGTAGTCGTTGTAACGCCGAAAGGTTGTTAAACAAAGCCACTACAACTGGGAACACGTTTAGTCAAAGGAGTTAAATAAAAAACACCATTATATTGGTAATAGAAAAATGTGTTTAAGATTAAAGGTTTTTTAACCTTACAAAATTGGGGTAGTTTTTGGAGCATAAAAAGTAAAGTTTTAATCGAATACCAGAGTGGAATAATAAAATGCAAATAATCGTACAGTATTCAACAAGAAAGGAGTAAAGAGATTTTAAACAAATTTTTTTAAGTAACGAAAATATCGATTGCAAAGTTTTGTAACAAGTTGTGTTGTTTTATTGAAGAAATTCATTTTTTAATAAGATTTAATTTCGAAGCATTGGTCTCACCGCATACGCGGACAATCTCAACATTATTATAAAATCTGAAGAAATAAATTCAGATGAAGCCCATTTTCACTTGTCAGGGTATGTCAACAAGCAAACTTGCCACATCTGAGCTTCTGAAAATCCCAGAGCGATTATTAAGAAGGTGCATGTTTAGCATATCACTGTATGGTGTAATATGTAATCTAGGGACGTGATTGGGCCGTTTTTTTCCGAAGTTGAGGCTGGAAATGCGGTAACGGTCAATGGATCACGCTATCGCGAAATGCTAACAGCTCATTTTTGGCCTATTATTGACGACGTGGATATCCCTGACATATGGTTTCAACAGGACGGTGTCACATATCATACACCCAATGAAATGAGCAATTTAAAGCAAACAAAATTTGCCGATCGCATAATTTCACGTCAGTCAGAAGTTAAGTGGCCAGCGGACGATCTCAACATTATTATAAAATCTGAAGAAAAAAATTCAGTTTTAAATCTTAATAGTCTTTTTGACAAAATAAATCATTGGTGGCGATTTTCTGGAGCATCACTGTCGTAAACAAAATGCAAATACTTACACATATGTAGGAGAAAAAGTTGTCAATGTAGTGACTATAACATAACCAAAGTAGACAAGCTAAAAATACTAGGTATTTATATCAACAAGAGATACAACATCCGCTCCATCTAATAGACTGAAAATAATCAAATGCCTATCTAGCTTCAAGCTTAACTACGACTCAAAAACTTTAATGGATATTCTTAAAGCAATCCTATTTTACAAAATTAATTACATGTTAGCTATATATGGGTATGCAGCGAAATCGGATATAAAAAAAATCGAAAGCTTAATGAATTCCGCGATACGCAGTTCACTTGGTGCCTTCAGAACTACACCAATAATAAGTCTTCTATTCGAAACCAATATACTGCCCCTAGCAGCTCAATTTATGAAAGCAGCTTAGTGGACTTCATGGAGAAGAAGAACTGTCAGAGGAGTGCCCTTATATATTAAAAGTGCTTTCTTGTCCATTTGAAACATTTTTTTTAACAGCTTATGAATTTTAGACGTTTCATCACGAATATATGGACGGACGCTGAATAACTCTATAAGACTATCCAGATTAGCGTTAAAAATCAGTTACCAATTTAACGAATGAAGGCCATTTTTTGACATATGAGTTGAAGCCACTCAACATCAGACCCCTTATTGTATTCAGAAAAATGCAGCATTTGATGCGGTTTATAGGCTGGTGTCAGAACAGGAACTTATTTCTATAAAAATCAAGCCAAAGTTCCAATTAAGGCCGGTGGATATTGTTGCCGCACAATTATTAAAAACAATTGTTTTTGAAATTTTAAGTAACACTAATCTGTGGATACCCAGCCAAAGCCTGAATGGAATCAAAGCTTCAACTCAATTCGAAAATTTTACCTGTAAATTGGCCTATAACATCGAGTGAGTTGCGGTCTCGCGAATATTTCCTGCACAGCCACGTAAAATCACTGTTTTATACTGGCAGAGACTCGACTATTATCGGCCATCAGCTACGACGAGACGACCCGTCGCCGTATGCTTGCAGGCACAAGCTTTTGTATACCTTTTAAAAGGCAGCACTCTCTTACATGGATTAACACTTGAAAACAAATAACTTTTAAAATCTGCCAGAAATGTTTTCGTTTCAATAAAAATAACTCTCCGAAATGACTATGCCGCCACTGCTAATTTTGTATACCCATTAAGACTTTCATTAATTAATTTAATTACAATACCTTGCATGGAATATTACTTTAAATATTAAGGAAATCTCGGTAACTGTTATAAAAGCAATTGAATTGGCCATAGCAAGGAAACTCGTTAAAATTTTAAACAGTTTTATAGTGATTATACGCATAAATGTTCTTAAATTTAACAAAGCCAACAACACACACACACACACACACACATATGCATTTACTATTCATATAATCTAATAACAAACATTTGATAGACTTGATTCTGTATTTGAGTTCATATAAGTTTGGTATGATAAGTTGGATGTCCGTCTATTTAATTACATTACTTTGTCTGTCCATATTTTGCCCAACTTCTACTGTCAAATATAACAGCCAGATTGTGAATTTCTTAATGAAAACCCCAAGATGAGCTCTTTTAATGAGCCACTTATAAAAGACGTTGATGCAATAATACAATTACAAAAACAAGCATAAGCACAAACAGAAACACAAGTACAATTATGAATACGAGTCATAAAATAACAGCTTGAGAACCAGATAGCAAAGCACTAATAAGATCATATGAAGCGAAATAGTAGATGAGATTGATAATGACAATACGAAGGGGGGAGTGTTAAAAAGAAAAGGAAAAAAAATTATGTTTATTTTTTTATATTTTTTAATAAATTATGCTTCCAGCGTTTCACCTCACTCTTCTAAATCTAGAACAAAGTACGGTAAAAAATAGGGAATCGGCACAAATTATATATGGAAACAACTATTATCTTGATGGAATCCCATTTATATTGCTACATGGGCCGCTGTTCTCTTTCTTACCTTTCTTATACTTTCATACCTTCTATCTATATATATATATATAGGATTCATTCATTATTCACTAGCAAATAATGAATGAATCAGTTTTGTTATATACGCCAGCGAAGAAATGAAACATGAAGTTACTTGCATACCTTCTATGGACTCGACTACAGGTAATTTATTTCGCACAGGTAATTTATTTCGCAAATTCTACCTGTACGGCGTAGTGGAAATCAAACTAAAGGAGATGGGCTCTAGATAAAGAATGTGCTGAGTGCATGAAATTATGGATTTAAGGCACAACTTTCCTGATTTTATCAGATTATATAAAAGAAAACATATTTTCTTAACAATGACTTATTAAGTTTTAAAAGAAAATAATTATCAGTAAAAGACCCACAGTGCATTTTACAAGACAACAGCAACATGCTTATAAGAAATTCTACCAAATAAGATAAACAACAGAAAATAAAAACAACTAGCACAGAACAAAACAAAACACAGACGCTTAAACTGAATGATAATAATAACAACAATATGGGGTGATGTTAAAGTAGAATATTCTTGTATGTGCGAGAACCGCTTAAAACAACTATATAAACACCACTTGCTAGGTAAATGGATGAATTCAAGTTGACTCATCAATTAGTAAAGAAAACAAAGTTACCATCGTATTTATTTTTTGTATGTGTGTGTATTGAAAGTAAAAAAATCGTTTAACTAAATTCCAAACTCTAAAGTGCTGTGTTATTATTTTGCAATAAAAGAACTTAAAATAAATAAGCAACAATGCCTATTTAGTCAAGTATCGTGCTACCTTCTTTAGGAAAAAAGGTAGAGAATAGATGCGACAGCTGGTGAAAGTAGAAGGATAGTTACGGAAATTAACTGTCGTATAAGACAAAGACAGCTTAGTGACCAGTGAACATGCCTTCATCACTGAGCAGCCCCACCGACAGCCATTTTTTTATTTTTAGTGAAAAAAAACCAAGGGTTTGTTGGGAATCGAACCCACAACCCCCAGTCGTGTAAGCTAACACACCACCTAGTAGCCAACAGGAGCTGGCTTAATAAAAAATGTTGAATTTGAACAAAACTTTTATTAAAAGGAATAATCATAACAACATATACAACTATTAAAAATAAAATTTTACCTTGCGAAGATGCTCTACTGAGTTGATAGTTCTAGACACTCTCTGTAGCTTATGAATAAACTGGATGCCTTCGATTAACTTTGAAATAGCGTTTAATTCGTTTTAACAAACTTGATGCCCAAGGCGGCTACTAGCAGGCACATAAAACTATAGGAACTACTGATAAAGCATATCAGCTTCTTCAACAAAACATTTTCTACGAAACTCATCATATGTCGCTGTACATATAGCTTACGCTTTACTGGACCATTCACAAATGATTGCAGATGCTGCTGCAAATCGATCGTGAACTAAGTGTAACTTATTTTTAAGGAATTTGTTATTTTAGATAGAGTTATTGAAAATTTAACTATCTTCGAAAGAGTCTATCGTCTTTTGACACCTGGCATTTTTTCCAAAACTGCATTTATTTTTAATTCCTAGTGTCATTTTAACTAACGATTTCTTAAAAATTTTATAAATACCCTCGTAAGAATGTTTGAATATTAAATACATCATTCGATGACAAAAGCAACAAATAAATGTCAAATCGCGGCCATGAAATAGAAACAATTAAAGTAGACAACGTGTGCAACATTCAACATCTCTGCAAATGCAAAAGGTAATTAACAAATCTTGTTGATAACTTAATTTGAGAAGTATTATCTACAAACAGTCCTGGTGTAGTGGTTCCCTTTTCAAGCAAAAATTGAGGATTTCAATTTAATATTTTTGCATTTAAATTATCAAACTAAATTAAATCTAATTAAATACAATTAAATTGAAACTAATTAAGTTGGAATCAAATTGCATTGAATTTTAATAATTCATTCAGTATCATAATAATATACAATACATTATCGAATCATCAAGCTAAAGCTGAAAGTCCATATCACGCGTTCTACGCGTACACGCTTTATACACGTCTGTCAAAAAAGTAGAATCAGTGTAATTGTATGTGACAAGTTACACAGCACATAGCATAGAATGCTTATAACGCATAGAACGCATGAAGTAGGTTTACTTTCTACTATTCTACGCGTCGCAAGCGCCATTAAAATATGTCAGCTGTTTTTGACGTTGTATCGTTTCTGTTATTTTGATTTTTTAAACGTTGCTGCAAAAAAACAACTCACTTCCCTTTCTAAAAACAAGGGACGCACCCAAAAGCGTCTTCTTTTCTCTTGAAGTTTTCCACAAAATATCATATGCACAAATTCAATAAATTCTATAAATTCTTGAAAAATTACAATTTCAATTTTCATTTTTGCAAAAATTTTTTTTATTAGATAAAATTATTTACACAACAGCTGATCATAACACAAAAAGTGGCGCATGAAAAACGTTGCATGTAGCTTGAAGTTTGAAAAGCGTAGAACGCGTAAAAAGTATCTAACGCATACAAAGCGTGTGCGCGCAGACCGCGTGATATGGACTTTCAGCATAAAGATGAGCTTCAGTGGTTGGCAGTATGGCAGCTACTCTAACACTTACACCACCTTGCCCGCTACAAAAGTCGATAATTGATTCTAAGCATTGTCATTGTATTAAATAATGTTTTTATAAGCAGCGTATTGGTGATAATGTCCTTCTGCACTTGCTAGGTCACAAACAACATTGGCATCACAAATCCATTGTCGTTTACTATAATTAAATTTTAAATAGTTTAAGAGCCACACAATGCAATTGTCCCATTTTTATAATTACAGTCCAGCTAAGATACGACCTTAGAGACATTCAAGCATAATCCAACGGACGCAGAGTCATACCATTGTTCTCTCGAACAAGTATTGTACCATAGGACTGTACCTTCGGTTCCTCTCGCACTACGCAGGAATGCTGTCTCAATAACATATTGCCATTAGCAGGGTAAAGGTAACCTGTCTTACCTTGGTCTAAACTGAGCTCACGTCCCTGTGCATCGATAAGCAATCCAAAGCTTGGTGAATTTTGCTTCACAATGATAGGAAGAGCCGACATCGGAGGAACAAAAAGCGACGTTGTTATTCCTGTGGTAACTTTTTTCACACCTCTTGTTAAAAACTTCTTAAACGAAAAAAATTGATAGGCCGAGCTTTTTCTGTCCCTTTGTCTGCTGAACACAGATTCAGCATGTAACCTTTTGCCGTATGTGTGGTTTCTGTCCGCACTGAGCTAGCCTTGATAGATTTACCGCCCCAGTCAACTCCCTACCTTGAATTGGTTCATACCGGAGTATTGTGAGCTATACCGAATTTTGAATATTAACAATGGCACCAAAATGCCATTATCTCATCATAATTTGTTTCCAGTTATATAACAAACTTTGATGAAGAGACTTGCATCGGAACCCAATACAATGAGATATATAAATATATATAAATATAATGGCTAAGAAATTATGCATGTTCCATTTAAGCAAGCATCGAGTTTTTCAACAAAAATTCTCTCTTTTAAATATGGCAACATATTCGTAGTAGATGCATTGGCAATTGTGGAGTCAATTTCACACGAAAATCGCATTAAAATAATTAAGTCAAGTACCGTGCTACCTTCTTTAGGAAAGGGATAGAGAAGAGACAGGTGGTGAAAGTAGAAGAATAGTCGGAAATTAACTGCCGTATAAAGACAGCACAGCGACCAGTGCTTATGCCTTCATCGCTGAGTAGTCCCACCGACAGCCAATTTCTAATTTTGTAGTGAAAAAAACCAAGGTCTTCGTTGGGAATCAAACCCACAACCCCCATACTGATAAGCTAGTACACTACCTACTAGCCTACAGGGGCACCTAGTTCTGGCACAATGCATTGCATAGGTAGGGGTCATACCCTGAATGCTGGTCCTATATAAAAAAAAAATTAAAATAATTAAAATCCACTATGAAAATGGTGGTTCTGTTAAATTAACATTTCATAAAATTCGTAATATTTTCGGACAACATAATCGTCCTTCTGCTATCCGCTATTTAGAATTTGGTCGTTAAATTTCAGTCGACAGGTTCGATTCAAAATGAGCGTACACCAAAATGTGCACGACCGGGTCGGTCAACTGAAAACATCGCAACCCGTAAGCCGCAGTATTGAAGCAGATCCAAATTTGTAAATTCCTCGACGTTCTCAACAATTGGAATTATCCAAAACCTCCACATGGCGAGTTTTGCGTACGGATTTGATTTTGAAGCCTTACAAGGTTCAACTGGTACAGGAATTGAAGCCGAGCGACTATTCACAGCGTCATAGATTCGCTCAATTTATTCAGGAACAACCGGCTGGTTTTTCTGAAAAATTCCCTTTTTCAGACGAAGCCCATTTTTACTTGGATGTCAACAAACATAATTACCACATTTAGACTTCTGAAAATCCTAGAGCGATTATTGAGAAACCTTTGCATGTTCAAAGTGTCACCGTGTGGTGCGCTATGTGACCTGGAGACGTGATATCGCCGTTTTTATTTTTCGTAGATTAGGCTCGAAATGGGGCTATGTTAATTTCAGAGTCTATATAGAATAAATCGAATCGATTTTAGCCTTAAAACTGAAAATCTGTGATGTTATTAAAGAAATAGGACCGCCATTTTGCCAAAAAGTGTTAAAAGACTTTAATGAAAGAATCGACAGCTGTCAGCGTAATCGTCGTGCACATATCATTCATAATTGTCGGACTTTTCTCTTCATAATACAATAAAATTTTGAATCATCTTAATCTAAATTTTTTGTTTTAGAAAACAGACTTCTGGTTGAAAAACCTTTTATATCCATATAATGACTAAGAAATGACACACGTTGCACTGAGCCAAGTAGTTTTATATCAATTGAACTTAATTTTACTGAAATGAATGAAAATAAACTTTTAATAATTGAATCGAATAACTGCAGTATAGTTGAATTAATATTAAATGAAGTGAATTATAAAAATAAAATATTCAAGTCTCTTTTATAAAAGAAATTTAATTTGTTTACAAAACGGTTTAAAAGAAAATAGTTTTTGTTCAAGAACAAATCAGCTTTAAAAAATTTATTTACAAAAAATTATTTTGTCATTAAATTTAAACAAAATTCTTATTAATATCTTTGTGCTATTTTTTTCAGCTGGACAAAAAATACGACTTGAATTATTTGGTAAGTTGAGCATTCAGCAAATATTGGCTTAAATTGCAAAAATTTAAATTTCATAAAAAAAGAAACTGTTAAAATATTCAACAAAAAAAGTAATCACAGTCGAGAAACGCAGACGTCTGCAGCAAATTGTTTTAGCATGACCTGTTATGACTATGAGATTTAGTATTTGATTAAATTACCATGATTATAGCAAAATACAATTTAAATTTCTCCCATTAAATATGCAAATGTGTGTGTGTGTGTTGTAAGTCGAAAACATACTTGAAACAAGACAGAATTTATATAAAAAAAAATAAAATTAAAATGTTGTTTAAAGGTACCAAACACACTTATTTAAAAAGAGCGCCTTTTACAAGAATAAATAATTTATAAAATTTATTTGAAAAAAAAGCCACATATTTCAAAAATAATTTCTTTAATAAATATTTTATTTATAATTATTCGGAATCATTTTTAATATAAACAATTTTATATGTTGATTTTATGAAAAATTCTCATAGAATCAGTTTGGCTTTGGATATGACTCTTAGGTTTTTCTATACAATTTTGGGGTAAAATTCACTGATGAGCTACTTGAGCAATAGTGAAATTGCAATATGGATGTGATCTCCCCCATTACAATACATTTCAAATATTTTTATTTTGATTTTTATTTGAATAAATGTTTTATGAGAATATCATAAGATGTTTATTTTTTTAATGAAAATTTTTGTAATAAATATTTTGTGAGAATATCATGAAATATTTATTTAAAGGAATCAAGCACGGAATAAAATTGCTTATTTTAATAAATATTTAATAATGGCTTGTATCGGGTTTTCAACAAAAAGTTAATTTTGTATTCTTGACATTTAATTTTTTGACGTGTTCAATTTCGCACGAAAATCGCATTAATTAAAATCCGCTATTAAAATGATGGTTCTGTTAAATTTACATATCGTAAAATTCATGCTATTTTTGGACCGCTATCAAGAATATGGACGTTAAACTTGAGTTGATAGGATCGATAAAAAAATATGCGAACACCAACGCATGTTCGACCGGATCGTTCATTGCAGCCGCGAGCCACAATGTTGAAGCTTATGACTATCTTATTTCAGTTCTTATTAATACCAGGGACTTTGTAGATGACAGTTTTTACCAGCTGAGTTAGGCAATTTCAGCTGGATAACCAGAGCTGATCTACATTAAATGATGTAACGAAATTATCCATTCATTTAACACTGCTCAACTTAGTTCTTTTATTTTTAACTCTAATAATTGCAGTAATAATATTTAAAGACTAATATTACACAAGATAAAAACTAGCCATAACATTTATTAACCGCATCATAATTGTTATATTGAAGGGGTTGTTATTTCAGCGTAAAATAATAATTTGAAATAAATACTGCAGTTACAAAAATCCACAAATACTTTATTTTAATATTTATGCTTATTTAATATGAGAACTTTTAATTTAATTTTTAATATTTCTTTCCCTCATTTCAATTGTGACTGATAAACTGGCTGGCTCACTGACTTACCAGGTGTCCTACCAACCGACTTGTGTCATTATTATACAAATAATGCGTCTGCTATGAGCTGAACTTTATTTGGGTCACTCACACATTTATTTTTTATTCATTCATTTATTTTTATTTGTTATAAATTTATTTCATTTTTTTTAATGTATGCGTGCACAGGCATGTTTGTCAAGAATTATTGTTTTATTAACATTAAATAAATGTAAATAAATTACAAAAAAAAATAATAATAAAAAATAAATCTACAAAAAATAAATTGATGCAGAATTTTATTAAATTATGATAAAAGTTTAAAAGAGTTTTGGCTTAAAAATTCATACAATTAACTTTTTGCCTTTGATTCCAAAGTGAAGTATTTTTGTGAATTTTGTTTTAAATATTTTGAAATATTAATTGCAATAATTTATATAAAAATTGAAATCTATAACAGTGATTGAAATTTATTTAAAAAATCCTCATCACTACAAGCTGTATCGTTCTATAATAATCGCTTCTGAAACATTGTATCAGTCATATACCTTAGATATTGTGTGGGCAAATTTAAGGTTAGAAAGTAAATTGTCAAATAACTAAGTCTTAAGAACTCAGTTGTCATCCGTTGATATTTATTAGTTTATTTTATTTTATATTTTTTTTAATTTAATTGTGAAAGTTTACTATCAAAATGGTGAAAGTTTCGCTTTATCACTTGGTAAAATTAGACCAGCTTTTCCTGGTAATCAGGCTAGGCTCCATCTGAGATTGCTATATATTATTTAATCGTTTAATTTCAAGATGACGGTATTTTTGCTGACTGTAAACCAAAATAATAAGCTCATCGTAGTCAAAGTGATGCAAACATATCCACTACACAGCAAAAGGTTAAGAATGACCCAGTAATATTAACTCCTCGATGTTCGCAACAATTGAGCATCACTAGATGCCCACAATTTTTTGCAACATTCTGCATAAAGAACTTCATTTTTACACTTGTAAAATTCACTCGTTGAGAAAGTAAAACCGACCGACCATTGTTTGCGTCGAATGTTTCTGAACAATGTATTTTTCACCAAAATCATCTTGAATGATGAGACTCATTTTAAATTAAAGAATTATTTAAGCAAAAAAAAAATTGTCACATATGGGCTTCCTCGAATACTCATTACATCTAAAGAAGCTAACCACATAGTGCGGTTAGTGGTCAGGCGGCATCATCGGCCCGTATTTTTTCGACATTGAGCAAGGAAACGCTGCCACTGTGAATTCTCTGCGCTACCAAACCATGATAACATGATGATAATGTTTTGTGGCAACAGCAGCACGGCGCACACTGGGGATTTCGCGGAAAAAAGACAAATTGTCAACATACTATTCATGCAATACGCAATGATTTTTTGAAATTTAAAACTAAATAGTACAATCAAATCAAAAAGAATTACTCCGATCTGACTGCTAGTTTTTTTTATAACCGTCTCAAGCTCAGCACTGGTATGTTTTACTGAACCAATTTAATTTAAACCTAAGAATTTCAAAACGAATATTATTTTATTATGTGAGCTAACGTTTCTCTTTAAAGAAGGATATTTCAGTATACTAAAATTGAAAAAATAAACTCTACAGAGACTTAAGTTTTTTTTGTTTGCTTATTTTTATGAACATATAAAAAAAATCCCTTTTTTCTCCAAACATTTGAACCTGCAATTTTAGCTTTACTTTCCTGCAGTTAGAAATCACCGCTGATATATTGCCTCATATCTCTTTTTACATTTTTAATCAATTTCAAGTGCCACCAGGTGCCACCTAATAATTTGTTGCATTTCACAGTAGAACACTTTTCAGCTGATCGATTCGCAACTCGATTCTGATAAGGCCCTTTTGTTTAACATAACTCAAGAACCACTAGTCGGATTTTACTCAAACAAATTTAGAGAAATCAAGAATTATAAGTACTTTCATCTGTTTATAAACGGTGTTTTTTTAAGCCCGATAGAACTTGAAATTGTAAAAAATAACACAAAAAATTAAATTGCAATCAAAATTTCTTGTTATTCGAAGGATCAATACGTGACATTAACATTTGAAAATGATTTCGGGCATATGGGCACCGCGGCTGTTCTTGACGAAGCGCATTCTGGACGTCCAATTTTGGGCCACTTTTTCGAACACTGCTGGGCGTATGTCACGAATAACACGAACAATGCTGTCCTCCAAGGCGTCAATTGTTGCTGGTTTATCAGCATAAACCAGTGACTTCACGTAGCCCCACAGGAAATAGTCGAGTGGTGTCAAATCGCACGACCTTGGAGGCCAATTGACAGGTCCATTTCTCGAAATCAACTTATCGCCAAATTTTGATTTCAATAAGTCGATGAATGGCTTGTTCAGATGCACGATTATGTACGCCATAAAAATGACGAAGTCGTCTATAAGTTGCGCGAATCGACGACTGATTTTCAAAGTAAATTTGGATAATTTCGTAGCGTTGTTCAAGCGAGAGTCTATTCATGATGATTTGTCAGAGTATACTGAAACAAATAAAAAAAATGTTTCATCAAAATTTTATTTTTTGTGTTACTTTTTACAATTTAAAGTTCTATCTAGCTTAAAAAAACACCTTTTATAACGTTTTGCTACATAAGCAACAGTTTCGAAGTTATAAATAAATGTATGAAGAAGAAAAAATATTTTTTGCGTAGAGTTAAGTTTTTTTTTAATTCATAAAAAATCCAAAACGGTAAAAAAAGTGTCAAGTCCTATTACTTTCACGTAAAGTCGTATAACCTAGGAACAAAATGAGACATATCTTATGAAAATCGATGAACGCGTTTCGCTTTTATGAACAATTAAGTAAAGGTATGAATTAAAAAATTTGCTCGAGATATGCACAAATTTCAGACTCTCGTTTATATACGACATCAGTTGTACCACTTAAACTGTCATTAAGTGATGACATAAATAACTTAGTATGGAACAACAATTAACCTTCTTCCATACAGTATTGTAGAACAATACAGTTTGCATACGTTAAAGAGACACCCCAAGTTATACGAGAAGAAACGAGAAGAGTCGAAGAGATATGAGATGAGAATTTAAGTTAACAGGGAATAATCGCAACTTTAGAGTAAAACATGAATTATATTTTACAATGAGTGACGGCAAGATAGCACAATCACTAACAGAAACACCAGCTGCATCTTCTTGTCTCATTTGTGGAGCCACAACATCCAAGATGAATAAAATCGAAATAGTTAAAGCTATTCCCGTAAATAAACAAGCAATTTGGTATGTTACCACTTCGTGCGCGTATTAAGCTGATGGAGTGTCTTTTGCATGTGGCTTATAATATTGAATTTAAACGTGGGTCAGTCCACTCAAAAGAAATCCAAAAATGTTTGAAAAAGCGTAAACTTAGAGAGAAAATTGAAATACAGGTTATCAACCTGTTAAGTAAGGCTCTGGTACGACAAATTCAGGAAATACGTCATGAAGATTCTTTACGAATCTTGCATTGACTTCCGAGTCTAGATAAATACATAACCAAGAGGTTTTCAATAATTTTCGAAACTATAACAATCGCCGAGGTAGTAGATCCAAAACAATTTGGTGATTTTTGTTTGGAGACGGCAAAAGAGTTTGTTGCACTGTACGAGTGGTACTATATCCCCCACCTACACTTCACAAAATTCTGACTCATGGCAAGGATATAATTTGAAAAGTATATTTTTCCTGTAGACCTACTATCCGAAGAGGCTTAGGAAAGTTGTAACAAAGACTATAAAAAATATCGCCTTAGCCACTCCAGAAAATGCAGTCGAATTGCAACAAACGAAGAAGATATTACGCACTGAATGATGGTAACATCAGATCCCATGATTTTACATTTGACGCCTTCATTTAGCCAGAAAAAGCATAGTGTTATAAGCGACGAAGTTAAGGCTCTTTTAGAATAAAAAATTAAAAAAAAAAAATTTTAATTTTTTTGTTAGTTATGGCTTTTTACCTTGCAGGTAGCGATCGACATATCTCTAACTGTGTTTATTTTGATTAGTTTTGTGTATTACTATATAAATAAAACTAAATTTGTGATGAAATCACTAAATTTTTTGACAAATATATTTTTTTCCTCAACTCCATAAAAAATCCCCAGTGTGCGGCGCCTCAAGCCGCACAGCCACCCAAACATTACAAATTTCCCGGTTGCCAAATTTCTAGTTTTGGCGATAACAGTTAGCAGTCTTTTTTTATTATTAAAGCCGCTAGGTTAAATTCCCTTAGGCGGGGTTTATGTGAACAGCTCATAAGCTACTGATGCTCTGAAAATTAAAATTCTGCACTGCATTAACTAGATAACCGGACCTTTGTTGCATAATGTGCTTAAAGATTTTGTGAAAGTAGTGGGCGTCTCCCAACAAGCTAGAGGTGGACATTTGCCCCACATCATTTTCTATTATTAATTTCCGAATTCATACTTTAAATTAGTATCAATAAAACTGAAGTTGTCAAGGAAGATGTGTGTTTTGAGCCAATTTACTTCCTAACCTAAAATTTTTCCACCCATTGTAACTATAGATAGATTTCAAATAGAATGATTTCCTTTATGATAGCTTTTAAATAAAATGTGTACCTTAAGTAAATAACAGTGTTGCCTGATTAGAATATTTTCCCTTCCCCTAGATTATGGATAATTTTTTCCATTAAGAGGAGAGTTTTGAATAAAACATATTGTTACGGATGTGTCTTGCTTAAGTTTTAAAATAAAATAATTAAGCAATAAAGCGAACTAGTGGGTATGTTGTTTAAGAACTGCTTGACTTGCTAAGAAAACTTATGGTACAACAACAAAATTTTTAGTTACAAACTGCGTAAAAATTTTATACACACAAACAACAACAATTTGATATGCTGTTTACTAACGGTGTGGCATGCAAGACAAAAACAAAATTTTTTATACGCGCACGACAATAACAAACATGTATGCTGTTTACCATCTGCGTAGTTTTCTAAAAAACCGTTTCTACACGAGACAACAACAAATATCTTAAAATAAATTCCAAGAAGTATAAAAACAAAAATACCCACAGACATACAGGCGCCTATACCTTGATTAAACAACATACAACAACAAAATGTGATACAAAGGGAGTAGAAGATTCTTAAATTTTCTAGACTTTTAATGGACAAATATAAAAGGGCATCGTTTGAGTGGATAGTGAGTCAGTGTAAAATTAAATTTAGTGAAGTAAAGACGTGCCTTTGAAGTAAATTATTCTGTAGTGTCAACTTTGTGTAGTTTAAGTAAATAAACTTGTTAATAATTTAAAAACTCTATAAACTAGTGTTATTTATTTTGCAATAAAGAACTCACATTAAAACGTTTATAAAAGGTATAAACGTAACAATAAGTTAAAGGAATACAAATTATATTTAGTAATTTTGCGTCGATTTCTGAGTACTTTAATTCTTGAACCGAAACCTTTCAAAATCCTACTTTTAGAAGCTTAAAATTATAATAAATATTTGGATAAAATATTGAAAGTACCCTTTTTAAACAAATGATTTTGAGGAACTTTTCAAATCAGAGTACGGCTGAATTGAAAGAGCTTTTGAAAAACAGAATTTTTAAATTATTTAATTCATATGACATTAACGTTTCTCTTCCATTTTTCTTAGCTTACTTTTAAAATAAATCCATCTACCACTCTAGAGGACTTACTCAAATTAGAACTTCACCGACATGAAGAGGAGATTAAAAATACCGTCGATCGTGCCATTAAAGAAATGAGCGTTACAAAAATTTTGGATGAAATAAAAGCCACATGGTCAAATATGAAATTCGATATCGAAAACCATCAACAGCGTACAGATATTCAATTACTAAAGGTATCGGAAGGCCTTATAGAAACCTTGGATGATAATCAAATGCAAATTCAAAATATAGCTAATTCCAAGCATGTGGAATATCTGCTAGATAAGCTTATTTATTGGCAACGCCTGTTAAGCAATGTAGAACTTTTTATTACCAATTGGTTTGAGGTGCAAAGAAAATGGATTTATTTGGAATGTATATTTATTGGTTCCACGGACATAAGGGCACAGTTGCCAAAAGAAGCTGAATTTTTTGAAAACATTGATCAAGATTTCATCCAACTGCTTAAAGAAGTAATAAAAGTGCGCTTAGCAATTGTTATTGTACAGGATCACACTTTCGTTTTCAACTCACTAAAAATGCTACAGAAAAGATTGACTGTATGCGAAAAGGCATTAAATGAATATTTGGAAACTAAACGTTTAATATTTCCCCGTTTCTATTTTATATCATCGTCTGATCTGCTAGATATTTTATCAAATGGCAACAATCCTTCCATCATAGATCGCCATTTTCTTAAACTGTTTGATTCTATATTACGTTTATCGTATGAACCCAATACCAAAGTTGCCTCCGGTATATTTTCCAAAGAAAATGATGAGTTTGTTAGTTTCATCACACCAGCTGGAATTTTATGTTCGGGACGGGTTGAAATTTGGCTCAATGATCTAATTAATGAAATGCGCAAAACTTTACATGAACTTTTCAAAAGAGCTTTAAAAGCTTATCAGGATAAGTCACGGGACAAGTGGCTTAACGATTGGCCAGCCCAGGTAGCTTTATGTTGCAGTCAAATTTGTTGGACAGCTGATGTTAATCATGCTTTTGCCTGGATGGAAGAAGGCTATGATGCCGCTATGAAAGATTTACATAAACGACAAATAATGCAGTTGAATTCTTTAATAAATTTATTGTTGGGAGAACTAGTACCGGGAGATCGTCAAAAAATAATGACTATGTGCACTATAGATGTTCATTCTCGCGATGTGGTGGGAAAAATTATACAGGGGCGTATTGATAATTCATTAGCATTCCAATGGCAAAGTCAACTACGTCATCGTTGGGATGACAACAGTTTAAAGGAGGAACCCGACTGCTTTGCGAATATTTGCGACGCAGAATTTCGTTATGCCTACGAATATTTAGGCAATACATCACGTTTAGTTATTACACCATTAACAGATCGTTGTTATATAACTTTGACACAGGTATTTATAAAGATCCTTTTCATAGATACTTTTTACACTTTTACAAGTTCCCTTAAGTGTAAAGTGTAAGCAACTGGGTCCACTTTCTGTTCTTTTATTGCTTTTCATTTATACTTAATATTTGGTATCTATTATTAATTTAGGCTATTCATAACTACTTGTAAATTGTAGAGTGTGTCAAATACAATCAGGGTAGTCGATAACATGACGTTGTAAGTTCTTTAAGTTCGCAAAACCCTAAACTTTTAAGAGTAAAAACCATTTCAATTAAAAATTTAAAAATCATCAATATATTTTATATATAGAAATATTGCTTACCTTGATAATTATTTTACGACACCGCCTACCTGCCGGAATAAAAAATTAAATTCTCAGCAAATTATAAATGGAGCACGCAATGACATTTTCATATTTCAGATTAAATGGCTTAACTTAATGGAAAGGTGTTACTTACAAAATCTAAAAGTTTTACGACGAATACTATTTCATTGCTTAACCGACATCGGTCATTAAAGTGCTATATGCCACGAACTATAACATTTAAGAAAGAAAATACAATATTAAATATAAGTTGGATCTCTTTATTTTAAAATATATGCAAGAGAGGAATTTTAACTAATACACTCACACACGCATCTGTCTTCTACAAAGTTGTTATCACAACTTCCTAACTTTTCCTTAGCAAGCCTATGTAACAACTAAAGAAGCAGAATGAAATTCTTAACACATTTCGTTTAGTTTTTATATTGAGTTCTTCAACGTATTCGTAGTAGAGGCGTTGGCAATTGTTACAATGAAATCAATTAAATTAACTATGAAAATAGCAGAGTTCAGAATTTTTCATTTATGAACATTCAAAAATCAACATTCATGATATTTTTCATAAATGAGAAATCTAAAATTTTATATTTATATTTCACACACATAAACGAACAACAAAAAATGTTCTGGTTATTTTCATACATGAATGCGAACAACAAGAATTATTAGTCTTATTCATATGTGATAAATGATAAATTAGCTACTTCTCATTAATGTTATTTTTCATAAATGTACATGTTTATTTATGAACGTTTAAATTTTATAAAATTTCTCATAAATGAACGTGAAAAAATTTTCTACCTACGATCGCAGTTTACCGTAAAATGTAGTAAAAACACATGGGTACATATTAACTCAAAATAGAATATTACAATATATCCTAAAAGAAATAAAAAAAAACATTTTTTTTCCTGCATACGCCGACAATTGCGCATTATCAAATATGTGCGTTTATGTACGTGAATGCTTAACGCACATATTTTTACGACCTTTTCATTTATGAAAAATTATCAAAATTGTAAATATTCAAAAATGAACACTTGCGTGTTTATCATTTTTTCACTTATGAATAGAAAGAAATAAAATAAATCGTCGCATTCACCAATGAGAAAACACAAAATAATTTGTAGTCTCTCACACATGTATGAGAAAAAGCGGCTAAAAAATTACATGTACATATTCATACATGTATGAATAGTGAGTGAATACTTCGGTACTCTGGAAAATAGTGGTTCTGTTAAAATTACATTTCGTAAAATTCGTGATATTTTCGGATAACATAATCGTCTTTCTGAGACCGCTATTAAGAATTTGGTTGTTATATTTGAGTCATCAGTCTCGATACAAAATATTCGAACACCAAAGCGTGTTCGAACGGGTCGTTCAACTTAAAACACCGCAGCCGTAAGACACAGGGTTAGAGCAGATCCAAATTTGTCAGTTCCTCGATGTTCTCAAGAATTAGGGTAATCCAAAACCACCACATGGCGAATTTTGCGCAAGGCTTTGACTTTGAATCCCTACAAAGTTCAACTGGTGCAGCAATTGAAGCCGTACGAACATTCACAGCGCCCTAGATTTTTCTGAAAAAATTATTTTTTCACTTGTCAGGGCATGTCAATAAGCAAAATTGTCGTGTTTGGGCTTCTAAAAATCCTAGAGCGAAAAGCCTTTGTATACTCAACGTGTCACCATATGATTTGCTATGTGGTCTAGAGGCGTGATTGAGCCGTTTTTTTCGACGATGAGCCTGGAAATGCAGTAACGGTCAATGGATCATGCTATCGCGAGATGCTAACAACTCGATTTTTGGCCTATTATTGACGAGGTGAATACCACTGGCATGTGATTTCAACAGGACTGTGCCACATGTCCAAGGATCAATTGATTGAAAACCACAATTACCAGTTAAGTGGTCAGCCAGACATGTAATTTAACACCACTGGATTATTTTTTGTAGGGCTATGTTAAGGACAGAGTAGATATGGAACCAATCGAATCGGTTTCTGCCTTAAAACTCAAAATCCGTGATGTGATTAAAGAAAAAAGACCGCCATTTTGCCAAAAAGTGATTAAAAAATTTAATGAAAAATCGACATCTGTCAGCGTCATAATTGCTGAACTTTCGTAATACAATAAAAAAAATTTTTTTTTTTAGCAAACAAACTTCTTGTTGGAAAACCCTTTATATAACAAAATTTTGCTATCCTTGCCAATGAAAAGAAACTAAAAAATTAGTCCAGCCTTATTAAGATTATTTTTCTAAAACAACAAAATTTTTATTACTTTTCCGTTTTAAGAATTAATTTAAAGGAAAAAAGGAAAGAAACAGAAAGTATTTCCCATTTTACATTCTAGCTGTGCTAATTTTTAAAAAGCCATATTAACATCTCTAGTAGGTCTGAAGAAGGCTTTAATAAAACTAGCCCCTGTAGGCTAGTAGATAGTGTTATGGGGGTTGTGGGTTCGATTCCCAACGAAGACCTTGGTTTTTTTCACTACAAAAATAAAAATTGACTGTCGGCGGGGCTGCTCAGCGTTGAAGGCATAGTCACTGGTCGCTGTGCTGTCTTTATACGGCAGTTAATTTCCGACTATCCTTCTACTTTCACCACCTGTTTCATCTCTTCTCTATCCCTTTTCTAAAGAATGTAGCACAGTACTTGACTAAATAGGCATTGTTGCCTGAAGTGCTACTTTTCATTAACAAAAAAAAAAAATTTGCTGCCTATTTCTCTCTGCCTGTTAATAGGCCACCTTTTTCCATCTCCATTTTCCATTATTAACACAAAAGTCTTTTGTCTTTAATTCCTAAATTTATTATCCTTGTGCTTAAGTGTAAAGTTATTCTGTTTGTTCTTCTATCAATAACTTTCTTGAATAAATTAAAGAATTTCGATCGTAAAAAGCACATTAATTTTGAAGATAACCTTGTTCTTTATTATTTTTAGTAAATGGCAGAATTCATTACAATACCAGCACTTAATATCGAAACCTTGTTTTTTTCTTTCAACTTTATTTTCCGCAAATAAAAAATTCCACAACATACATTCGTGTTTCCAAAACTATTTTACAATGATTACAAAAACAACTGACATGAATAACATACGAATAAAACAAAAAACAAAAAAAAAACAAAAAACAAAAAACTTAATGATAACGACGACAATGACTACAACGACATTTGAAGTCATTGCATCTTGTTATGGGTGGCGCTCCGGCTGGTCCAGCTGGTACAGGAAAAACTGAAACCACAAAAGATCTAGGACGTGCATTGGGCGTAATGGTTTATGTGTTCAATTGTTCTGAACAAATGGACTATAAATCCTGCGGCAATATTTACAAAGGTCTTGCACAGACAGGTGCATGGGGTTGCTTTGATGAATTCAATCGCATCTCAGTGGAAGTACTGTCTGTGGTTGCGGTACAAGTTAAGACCATACAAGAGGCTATTAAGGTGAGTGTGTGTGTGTGTGTGTGTGGGTGTGTGTGTAGTGAAATGCTGAATAATGTTCAACATGTTTTTTCAAACTGTTAATTAAAAACGAAATTGAGTTAAATTTTTTTAATTCCTTGTCTGCAATTAATGCTTGTGTGTGTACATGTGGGTGTGTGTGTATGTGTGTGCATGTTCAAACTTTAAACAGTGAGTTATTGCTTGTGTTCTATAACCATAAGATTGCAACCAAAGATTATTTGTTCTGCTGCTGTTGATGACAGTAAAGATTGAAGTTCCATTTTGGCTTAATTCTGTTTTAAGCCATTTTTGTTTATTTTCACAGATGCACAAAACGTCATTCGTTTTCATGGGCAAAATAATACCTTTGGTATCTTCGATTGGTATTTTTATTACCATGAACCCTGGTTACGCTGGTCGCACCGAATTGCCCGAAAATCTTAAAAGTCTGTTTCGTCCTTGTGCCATGATTGTGCCTGATTTTGCATTGATTTGTGAAATTATGCTTATGGCTGAGGGTTTTCAGGATACCAGATTATTAGCGAGAAAATTTATTACTTTGTACACTCTGTGCAAGGAGCTGCTTTCTAAACAAGATCATTATGACTGGGGCTTAAGAGCTATAAAATCAGTGTTGGTGGTGGCAGGTACTTTGAAAAGAGATGATCATAGTCGTCCCGAGGATCAAGTGTTAATGAGAGCCCTAAGAGATTTCAACATACCCAAAATAGTTACCGAAGATAAATCCATATTTATGGGCTTAATTGGAGACCTGTTTCCAGCTTTAGATGTGCCCCGCAAAAGGATATTTGATTTTGAGAAAAATATACGTCATGCAGTTAACGATATTAAGCTTCAACCTGAAGAAGGATTTCTTATGAAAGTAGTGCAGTTGCAGGAACTTTTAGATGTACGCCATTCCGTGTTTATAGTGGGTAATGCTGGTACGGGAAAGACAAAAATATGGCAAACTTTAGGCGAAACTTATCGTTTGCAGAAACTTAAGCCCGTATTTAATATATTAAATCCGAAAGCTTTAAGCAACGACGAACTATTTGGCATTGTAAATTCCACCACTAGAGAGTGGAAAGATGGTCTGTTCTCCTCAATCATGAGAGAACAAGCCAATATGGGTAGTACAAATCCTAAATGGATAATATTGGATGGTGACATCGATCCCATGTGGATTGAAAGCTTAAATACTCTAATGGATGATAATAAAATACTTACGTTGGCCAACAATGAACGCATTTCGTTGAAAAAGGAAATGCGCTTAATCTTTGAGGTTGGTCACTTAAAGGCTGCTACACCAGCCACAGTTTCGAGAGCAGGAATATTGTACATAAACCCTTTGGATTTGGGATGGTCACCGTAAGTATATAAATTTATATTTTTGATGTCCTGATGTTTATCTTGAAAATTTTGAAAATTACTTTTCATTTTAGCTTCGTTTCCTCTTGGCTGGAAACTCGCACCGATATCATCGAGCGTGGAATATTAAGTGTACTTTTTGAAAAGTATTTTCCCAAACTTTTGCAAAGACATCAAGACTTTCGTCGTATCATACCCATCTCGGATATGGCTGTTATACAAATGTCATGCAGTTTGTTAGAATGTCTGCTCAGTAACCAAAGCGAAGATGATAATAACGCTATGCCCAGCGATAAAGTTGCTAGTCCACACAGGCATACAGTAAACAACAATTGCAACGTAGCTCCCGATTCCTTAGAAATATACATTGAATTGATATTTGTTTATGCTGTTATGTGGGGGTTCGGTTCAGCTTTGTATCAGGATCATATAATCGATTGGCATCGAGAATTCCACAAATGGTGGACAATGGAATTCAAGGATATTAAGTTACCTTCCCAAGGCACTATATTCGAATATTATTTGGATCCAAGAACAGCGAAATTTTGCCGCTGGTCCGAATTGGCAAGTCAAATGCAAACGTCAATTGCATCCGAACTCCACTTGCCCATACAAAATCTACTAATCTCCACTATTGAAACTACCCGTTTAGTGTACTTTTTGCAACTTTTGGTTAACTGCAATTTGCCCTGTATGCTAGTGGGTAATTCTGGATGTGGCAAAGGTGCCATTTTTCGTGAACTTTTCTCTTTACACTCGAATGGTCAAGATTCAATAGACAGTTCAGGGAATAGCCACGAAAGCCAGCAAAAAATACGTTTATCTCAGATGGTACCGAAACAAAAATCATTGATATCGACTGTGGTGCAAACAACACATTTCAATTTTTACACTTCTTCAGAAATATTCCAAAAAATCCTCGATAGACCTTTGGAAAAGAAATCTGGCAAAATATATGCACCTGCTGGCGCCAGAAAACGTTTAATTTATTTTATTAATGATTTAAATATGCCTGAAGTTGATGCTTATGGTACAGTGCAACCCCATACCATAATTAGGCAATTTATGGACTACAAACAATGGTGATACATAACATCTAGATTATACTCGATAGATAAAGGAATTTACAAACAATTATTAAATTATTCTATTGCAGGTATGATCGACAATGTTTGCAATTGAAAAATATACGCGACTGTCAGTTTGCTGCCTGCATGAATCCTACTGCGGGTTCTTTCACCATAGATCCTCGTTTGCAACGTCACTTTTGTGTCTTTTCTGTAGCAGTGCCCAATGAATTAACTCTTCAATATGTGTATGCCACCATTTTAAGTGCACATTTAGAAAATCCTTTGAACAATTTTAGCAAAGAAATAAAATCTATTGGACAGGTTTTAGTAAAAGTTGGCATTGCTTTGCATAGACGCATGGAATGTGCATTTTTACCAACGGCTGTTAAATTCCATTACAACTTCAATATGCGCGATTTGACACATATTTATCAGGGTCTAATGAATAGTATGGGTGCTCCTAATTCGGATTCTAATGTTATGGTTAGCACTCGTGCTTTAGGTGGCACCATCTGCAATAAGCCAGCCGATCTTATACGTTTGTATGCTCATGAAGCTTTTCGCGTATACAGCGATCGTTTAGTTGATCCATACGACATCAAGTCATTTCGCAGCTTTATACGCGATATATTCAAAAAAGATATTGAAGATTTTGATGAGGATTATGTGTTCTCAGATCCTTTAATATACTGTCATTTTGCACAATCATTGGCCGATCAGAGATATATGTCTTTAAAAAATTGGGAATGTTTGTATCAGCTATTAATGGAGGCTCAGGCGAATTACAATGAAGTTATCGGTTATATGAATTTGGTATTATTCGAAGATGCTATGAAACATGTTTGTCGGTGAGTAGTTTCAAAATAATATAGTTTTTTATCATATCATTATATTTGGTTCAGACAACTCGACTATAGGTGCCTCCACCAAGACTGTTACGATTATCCTAAAATCTGTAAATATTTTTTATAAAATAATTATTTTTAAATCTATCGACAGGTAGTGAAAGGAATTCTAAAGAACGGAGTTAAGCACCAAATTTGCTATATGCAATAAATACATAACAAGGATTATTGACTCGAATAGACAAAGTTTTATCTCTGATTTCTTCACTTAATCGAATAAATAAAACTTGGCTATTACCATTATTAAAAGCGTCAGCTTATTCATGATCACTTGACTTATTAATTTGTCCATTTTGGTCACTAGTAAAGGACTTATGGATGATCTTCCACTGCCATGCGTGATAAGATTTACATCGGTACTTAGCGATGTGTGCCATAACTCGACGGTGGATCGAACCACTTAGTTTCTAGGCCATTAGTGACGAGAACATAATTCTAGCAACAGGTTGTTCCTAGTTGCAAATTCGGAAGTTTCGGAGCAGAGCCACCAGCCCCCACTCCTTGCTGAAGAGTTGGGGACTATCCAACTCCCGGTGTAGAACACATGACAAGCATGCTCACTGGATGCGGATCATTAACTTTTTGTTCTAAGTAGAGGTGACATGATCCTGACCGCTTAATCAAATTCATGCTCCTGAAAGGGCCAATCTCAATAATCACTCAAAGAACAGCTAAAAGGCTAATGTGTTAAAAAAAAACTGAACTCTGGGGCTTACTGATTCCCATGGAAATAACGTGGAATTGTCCAGTTGGCTCCCTGCTAGCATTTAGGGGACTGGGCTCCCTTTTACCACCGGTGTACTGTCATATAGTTAACCAAAAGGGGTAGAAATTTTGACTTAAGTTGCGTTACTACTTATCGAATGTGAGCAGGCGTGACAACCATTTTAAATGCAGCCCTCTAATGGCTACTTTCAGCCGTTCTTAAATCTGTTGTTTTCTTAAGCAAATTCAATACAAATTGTTCTTGGCACAACTAGCAACTTTATGCAACTTGACGTTCAGTATATTTTGATGTTGTTTTTTGTTCTAATCCTCCGACTAGAATTTTCCATGAAGTCAACTAGGGCTATCAAAATGTTTTATCGCTAGTCTGCTCTCAACTCTAAACGTTAAAAAGGCGCCTTCACAGAAGTTCGCGACTACTAAATAAATTGTCTTTCTTTTTCTTATCGAAACACATTTATTTGCCTTTAGAACAGCTAAATTTCCGATTGAGCTCAGATTTGTTTACGTTTCTGATAAAGGAATATATTGCTTTATTTTAAAATAGCTTCATTAATGACGTCATTCATGTATCTAGGGCCCTGAACAACTAACGCAACATACAAAAACAATCGAAATTTTAATTTTAAATAAAAATTTTTTACGGACAGATCTAGCTTGACACCAGAGACGATTGAGTGATGTGTTATTTATACTTTTCCCTTTTAAAAAGTTTTTTCAACAAGAAGTTTGTTTTCTAAAACAAAAGAAAACCAAAAATTTATATTAAGATGATTGAAATTTTTATTGTATTTGCAAGAGAAATGTTCGGCAATTATGAATGGAAAATGTCCAACACGACCACGCTGACAGATGTCAATTCTTTCATGAAAATTTTTAATCTCTTTTTGGCAAAATGTCGGTCTTGTTTCGTTAATTACATCACTGATTTGGAGTTTTAAGGCTGAAATCGATTGGATTAGCTCCGTATAGACACTGTCCTTAACATAGCCGCGCAATGAATAATCCAGTGGTGTAAATCACACGATCTGGCTGACCACTAAACTGTTGATTGCTATGAAATTATGCGATCGAGAAATTTGGTTTGCATTAAATTTATCGTTTCATGGGCTATGTCACTTGTGGCAACGTCCTGTTGAAACCGCATGTCCGTGATATCCATGTCGTAAATAATAGGCCAAAATTGAGTTTTTAGCATCTCGCTATAGCGTAATCCGTTGACCGTTACCGCATTTTCAGCTTCATCTTCGAAAAAAAACCGACCATACACGCTTCCAGACTACAATGCTTCCCAATACTCGCTCTTGGATTTCCTGAAGCCCAAATTCGGCAATTTTGCTTGTTGGTATTCCCTGACAAGTAAAAATGGGATTCGTCAGAAAAAACGATTTTTTTAGAAAAACCAGTCGATTGTTCCTGAATGAATTGATTGAATCTACGGCGATGTGAATGGGTCAGTCGGCTTCAATTCCTATACTAGTTGAACCTTATAAGGCTTCAAAGTGAAATGCTTACGCAAAACTCGCTATGCAGTGGTTTTGAAAAGCCCCAATCGCTAAGAACGTCGAGAAATTGACAAATTTGAAAGTGATTCAACACTGTGGCTCATGGTTGCGATGTTTTCAGTTCAACAACCCAGTCAAACATGCGTTGGTGATCGCGCACTTTGTATCGAGCCTGTCAACTCCAGTTTAGCAACAAAATTCTTAATAGCGAAAATAGCGAATTTTAATTATTTTAATGCGATTTTCGTGCGAAATTGAATTCATTGTAACAACTGCCAATGCCGCTACTACAAATACGTCAAAAAAGTAAATGTCAAAAAAATGTGGTTGGTCTTGCCACAATTTAAAAACAAACTTCTTGTTGAAAAACCCAATGTAATAGAATACAGAATACTTTTAAGTTATTCCATGTGTTTTAATATTTTAAGCATTAACCGAATATTGGAAAGTCCCCGCAACAATGCTTTGCTGGTTGGAGTTGGTGGTTCGGGAAAACAAACTTTAGCCCGTTTGGCTTCTTTTATTTCTTCTTTTAGCGTTTTTCAAATACAAATCAAACGAGGTTTCTCCCTGCAAGATATGAAAGAGGAAATTGGTACTCTTTACATGAAAGTTGGCTTAAAAAATGTAGCCTCTGTTTTCCTAATGTCAGATGCCCAAATACCAGATGAATCTCTTTTGATGCTTATTAACGATTTGCTAGCTTCAGGCGAAATACCCGAACTATTTAACGATGATCAATTAGATACTATAGTGAACGGCATACGAAACGAAGTCAAGCAAAATAGTATTCTGGATACAAAAGAAAATTGTTGGAAATTTTTTGTAGAAAAAGTACGGCGTTTGTTGCGTTTAATACTTTGCTTTTCGCCTGTGGGTCAAACGTTACGTGTACGTGCTCGTAAATTTCCTGCCATTTTAAGCCACACCTGTATTAATTGGTTTCATGAATGGCCAAAGACGGCTTTGGAATCTGTGTCGCAAACATTTTTAAGTGAAATTAACACACAAATATTACCAGTAAGTAAAATAATGTAACGAAACATGATACTTGTGCATCCGTAAAAAAGTTATAATATAAAAAAAAGAAGAAAAATAATTACAAATGAACATTAATTTCATTTTATTTCTACATGCCTTTCCAGCGTGAACTTATTAATCCTGTCGGTTGTTTTATGGCCTACGTACATGGTACAGTGAATCAGATTTCAAAGATTTATTTGCAAAATGAAAAACGTTATAACTATACGACACCGAAAACATTTCTCGAATACATATTTCTGTACCGCAAATTGTTGGTGGATAGAAGTGGTGAACATACCAGCCGTATACAGCGCTTACAAAGCGGCATGGCAAAATTGGCAGAATGTGCACGTCAAGTAGATACATTAAAGGTGAGTAAAACCAAAATAACTTAGTTCATAAAGACTTTATGTAGATGTGTACGTGGAGGCGAACCTGTATAAATGCATGTATGTATGTGTGTAATGTAATAATAAAAAAAAATGCATGAGCAAAAATTATTTTTCTTTTAGTGTTGGAGAGTTGTGTTAGGTATTTAATCGAAAAATTGTTTGTAACAATTTGCGGTTACTTAAAGAATACTGTTACGAGATGTAAACTATTATAAAAATCTAAAGGGTACGCCATCCAACGTTTTTTTTTTTCAACTAGTGCTTATTTTGTGAATGGTAACACTTAGCTCATGTTTGATTGGACAGATAATTAGTTTTATCCTTCCGCTGAACGAATATGGTTGTGTATACGCTTGAACAACGCTGGGAAATATTGCGACATTACTTTGAAAATCATGGTAACGTTGCAGAATGTGCGCGAAAATTGCGTACATAACATAATAACATAGCCTAACGTAACCGGTTACAACATAACTTAACATAACTTAAATTGACATAGCATGACATAAGATGTGTTGTCATAATGTCATAACATATATCAGTATACAATAACATAAATTTTTATAACACAACATAATATAACATGTCCTAACATGTCATAACATAAATTAACATAAGTTCTCAAAAACATGACATATAATAACTTAAGTTGTGATGCCATAACATATCCTAACATAGCGCACCATAACCTAACATAAAATATAACATGAAATAATCTCATATGGTTTTAGAAGAAGACAAGCACCGTCAGATCCGTATGTTCGTTATCTTGGGAAAATATGAAAGAAACTGGCATCCTCATCGAAAAGCCAAAAACAGTGCGTACAACCGAAAATATTGCTGCTTTGGTAGAAAGTGTGCGGGAAGCGCCATCAACATCAATTCACAGTCGCTCTCAACAATTGAACATTTCAGAGACATTATTGAAACGAATTTTGCATAAAGACCTTGGAATGACGCCATACAAAGTCCAATTGCTTAACGAGTTGAAGCCAAGTGATCATCCAATACGTTTTCGCTTCGCTAAGTGGACCTGCGATCGACTTACAGAAGATGGCGATTTTGCAAAAACGATTGTTTTTTCAGATGAAGCTCATTTTAATCTTGGCGGATATGAATTGTCGCATTTGGGGCACAGAAACTCCGCACGCATACATTAAAAAACCGACGCACCCAAAATGAGTCACTGTTTGGTGCGGATTTTTGGCCAGAGGCATAATTGGGCCTTCTTCGAAAATAAGCAAGGAGTGGCCGTTACAGTCATGCTGAACGAATTTTTGTTTACAAAAATTGAAGAGGAGGACATAGGCAACATTTGGTTTCAACAGGACGGCGCTACGGGACACACAGCCGAAGCTACACTCGATGTTTTGCGCCCTATTTTTGAAGATTTTAATATCAGCCACAGAGCTGATGTCGTTTGGCCGTTTGTGGGGTACCGTCAAAGATAAGTGTTACGCCGACAAGGCGGACCCTTTATAAACAATTTGTATGTATCCCTAAATCCTATCTTCGTAAGTAAGTTTATTCACTAAACATGCTTTATCGTATATCTGATGTTAAAAATAGTCTACTGTTTTGCCAGACAATTAAAGGAATTGCCGAATATTTCATCGTCGCTATCTTTATAACCATTTCTGTTTTTTGTTAGCAACATTTTGATTTTAATCTTCTTATTATTACAGCCTTCTACTCTCATTACTGGTGTTATCTCTTCTGCATCCCTTTCAATAAAAAATATATTACAGTTACGCCTTGCTGACTGCATTGCTACTGCTCTTGATAAAATTAAAAATGAATCAAAAAGCTTCACATTTTCTGCTATTTTATCAGACATTGCTGAGAATTATCGAAAATTGCTTCAAACAATTTATTTAATTTTTACCAAAAATTATGTTTTGCTACCTTGTCCACTACCCCTATAATTCGACTGATGTTTTCTAGAGAAAAACGGATACGATATTGGCAACTTACAAAGTTGAACTATTTTTTTGTTTTACTCATTAGAATGTTCCTCCATTAGCTGAATGTGCTTTAGAAATTTTAAATAAAAATCACAATATTCTCTTACAGAAATGAAATGATAAATACTTGAAAATCACTCGGCCAAAATTGATAATTATGTTTGCAAGACTAGAAAGTTTGAACGTGATTGGAAAACTAAGGATTTAAATGATTCGATTTTTATCATCTGTAAGTTTATTTACCCCCCGGGGGCACATATATATAGTCTTTGTAGAACTTCGACTATCTAGACACAGTGCAACTGGGGGAAAAAGGGAGCCCAGTCCCCTGAAGTCAGCAGGGGTACAACTGGAAACTCCACTTTATTTCCACGGGAATCAGTAAGCTCGCAGAGTTTATTATTTGTCTCTTTAGACATTTAATAGTTCTCTGGCTGATTATTGAGGTTGGACCCTATATGGGAGTATCGTGGTGGTTGTGGTTTTGCGGCCCCATAACAGTATAATGGTTATTATGGTGGCCAGGATCATCTCACTGTTAATGACACGCTAAGTGAGTGATCCAGTCCAGTGAGCATGCTAGACATGTGTTCTGGACAGGAGTTGGAAAGTCTCCAACTCTTAAGCAAGGAGTGATGATTTGCAGCCCTGCTCTGGAATCACCGAATTTGCAGCTAGAAAGTTCTGTTGCATAGAATTATGGCTTCGGCTTCCTAGGACGAGCATAACATTCCAAATTATGCATAGTGGCTTGACCACCATCTGATAAAGGCTTCATGGCCAGGTGCGGATGTAAATCAAATCACGTCTCTGTAAGTTTAATTCCCCCAGGGGCACGCAGTCTTAATGAAATTCTTCCCCAACTTGACATGTATTTTCGAGGGTAAGTGGTGGACTAGCAGGAGCGTGAAACTGAAACAGAGATAACACTCTCTTGTACTATGGGGACCAGTTGCCTACAAGTCTGCGGCCCTATTTTGGTTATTGATGAGGCGCCTTGGGCTGTGGTTTAATCGGGCTTTGAAGAAAGTTTTGAAGAGATGTAAAAAAAAAAGTTAAGATTAAAAAAATAGCCTAGCTTGCAACAGGACTAGGAGTTGGATTTTCTTCAACTCTTCTGCAAGGAGTAGGGATATGGCCCTGCTTCCATGTACTTGAAAATTGCTACTAAGTTGTATACGTCTTAGGACATAGGTGGCTGCTTTTTCCTGCACCCAGTGGTAAAACCACCGTCAGATTAGAGCCTCGCTGCTAGCTGCTGACATTAATCCTATTACGTTCTGTAAGTTTCTAGTTTCTCCTAAGGGGCACGTAGTCAAGGTAGGTCTCGTCTCACTCTTGACATGGGCTTTCGGGGGATAAAAGGTGGCAGCATTCACCTAGGCTAGCAGAAGTTTAAAACTGGAGGAGAATTAGAGACTCGTTGCCCGACAAAATTGGTATCACAAAAACTACTGGCCCGCAGGGCTACGGCTCTTGGGGGAGTAATGTTGTGGCTGTGGTTTAAACCGAAACAACGCAGGAAAGAGCGGCTTTTGCCAACCGATGCATTGCGATATACTGTTGCTTAGCTGGGGCGACAAGGAATTTAGATAGTGAACAAACGGCCGAAACCGGTTTGTTCACATACCAAATTTGACGAGGGTCGACGCAAAACCGTACCCAAATAAAAGTAAATTAAGCCCCGTCGGATAATTTACGCATATATCAGTTTAGATAGTCTCTGGCAAGGAGTGGAGGCAGGGCCCTTGTCGCTGTGCTCTTGAAATTGCAATCTAAGTTGTGTATGCGCCTTGAGGGCATTGGTGGATGCATTCTTTTCGCCCAATGATAAGACCACCGTCAGATTAGAGCTGAATTAATCTACATACGAAATTATAAGCATTAAAATTGGCTCAACTTAGATCAATTTATTTTATTATGCCTTTAGCAACTAGACATTACATTGCAGAGCTTAAGACTAAGACCTCGCTGTTTTACCTGTTATTGCTCCATGCAATTCTGTCCTTTTACGCTAAAATTCTTCTGCGAGATTCTTCTGCGGGGAATCCCAAAATTTTTAAATAAGCTTACAAAATTGAAGTTTAACGTTCGATAAACAGTTCACGTTTTAGACCCTTCAGCTTTTGGTTACGTTTTAGAGTAGTCAATGTAAAAAAAAATGTTTATGTTTTTGGATGTTCACTGTACATTCATACATCCATATATACATATGTACATTCATGCATACATTCATACATCCCTATATACATAAATAATAATTGCTATCTAGACAAATATTCTAAATCATAAGTTATCCTTATCCGCACATTGGATGGGCAAATTTTAAGTTAGAAAGTAAATTGCCTATCAAATGATTAAATTTCAAAAATTAAACTGTCATTCTTAGATTTTAATTTTAATTGCAAGAATTTACTATCAAAATGGCAAAATTTTCACTGTATCACTTCTTACAATTGCAGTTGCATTTCCTCGTAATTAGGCGCCCTCTAAGATCACTGTGTGTAATTTAATAGCGAGGCTCACGGTATTGTTGCTAATAATGAGCCTGACATCAACTCGTCAAAGTTCGCGACAATTGAGCATCGCTAAAAGCACTTTGCGCAATATTTTGCCTAAAGATCTTCGTCCTCACTCCTATAAAGTTAAACTTGTTTAACAATTAAAGCCGGTTTGTAATTGGCTGTTTGAAAAACTGAGCGAATACAAGGCATTTTTCAAAAAAATCGTCTTTAGCGAATAGGCCCAATTTCAGTTAGGTAGTTTTGTAAACAAACAGAACTGTCGGGCTTAGAAAATCCATAAACAGTCTTTGGAAAACCATTTTATAGAAAGAAAATGACCGCAAGGTGTGGTTTGTAGTCAGGCAGGCGGCATTGTCCCACCATATTTGTTCGAAAATGAGCAAGGAAATAACGCGGTAACCTGAAATCTCTGCATTTACAAACCATTTTTTTGTGGCCGCAATTGGCTAATGTTGACATCAGCAACTTTAGGCTTCAGCAAAACGGCACAAACAGCCATACAGTCACCCAAAACAATAACAATAAGCAAGGTGCCCCTGTAGGCTAGTAGGGTTCGATTCCCAACGAAGACCTTAGTTTTTTTCACTACAAAAATAAAAATTGACTGTCGGTGGGGCTGCTCAGCGATGAAGACATAGTCACTGGTCGCTGTTGCTGTCTTTATACGGCAGTTAATTTCCAAATATCCTTCTACTTTCACCACCTGTTTTATCTCTTCTCTATCCCTTTCCTAAATAATGCAGCTCGGTACTTGACTAAATAGGCATTGCTGCCTGAAGTGCTACTTCTCTTGAAAAAGAAAAAAAAATTCTTTCCTATAAAGTCGAGATGGCAAAAAGAAGTTTCCTTCTCGTAATCTGCACGAATTTTATATCAAGCTCTTTATTTTATACGGCAACGTACCGTTTTACTCTATTTGCTTGCTTTTTGTGTATGTGGGTTAAAGAAAATAACAACTTTTTAAGATATCTGCCGTAAATATTACACCTTCGTAAATCGAATAACGAAAATTTTCGATAGAACCAAATAGCAAATGAAAACTAAAAATTCCATCCATTACATGCCGAGAAGAAGCAATGCCGTGACCACTGACTCTTAATTTATGAGTTCGTTGCAAGTTTCACATACACACACACACGCACACAAATTCGCAAACGTACACAAGGAAACATTTAAACCATAGAGAATGAATGTATGAATTTTTGCCACATTTACTTTAACTCTACTATTAAACATGGTGTATCAGTTTCATATCGAGTCGAAATTATACACACACCTTCAAACGACATTCAATTAGTGCGCGTAATTGAAACGTTGAATGCAACCAAAAAGTGATTCGTAAATTCTTTTAAATCTTATTTTTTTAGTTAAATCGTCTTCTTTTTTTTATTTTTCCCTTGAAACATTTTAAACAAGCGTACAAATATGCGGATAAGGATGCATTCACACTCAGTGTAAATGAGTGGAAATTACAAATTTAAGAGAAAAAAAAAACTAAATTTCTGTTTGATTTTTAGTTCGTAACAAAAGTTAACAATGAAAAAATGTTGCAACATTGTCTGGCCCTCGTTTGTCATCCAGCGTGGCTTTTCATTAACCTCATGCTCTACACTTTATTAATGCGTATGAATTGAAAAGGTTTCGAATGTCCACGATAATTGAATTTAAAGTGAAACCTTATTGCAGGCGTCCTGAAATATTCAAACGTACACATGCATTTTAAAGTTAACAATATGGATAACAGCCACAATAAAAAATTGGTAAAAATAATTTTTATTTCATTATAGTTTTAAATAAGGTTTAATGTTTTTAATGGAAGGATTCTTTTCTTGTTTCGAAAACTTCATTAACACTTTTTTGATAATTAGAAAATATTCCAACTTATAGTTTCATTAAAGAAATTATGTAGTACAATTTTGAACTAAATAGCGGTATGTCTTTGAGGAAAGTAGACTTATACCATTTTCAAAGTAATTATATTTGTAACTTCATTAACTACACAATTTTGTAATGATAAAAGCAATGAAAATTTTAACAGATTTTTTTTGAAAAAGTTTATAAATAAAAAGTTCAAAGTAAAATGCATTCATTTTTATCATTAACTAATTTTTTTGCCAAAATGGACTTACACCACTTTCAAAGAAAACGGCTTATATATATATATAAAGTGAACCTACCCCACTTTATTGAGACATCTCATATTTTACAGCACCAATGAAACTGCTCTCTTCATTGACTTGAACTTATTGTTTCCTATTTCAAAAATAACTTTTAAACAGCTGCAACTCATTGCCTTTTACTACATATAGCGATAATTTGATAATCAACAACATCAAACGCTTTAGAGAAATCTAAGAAAATTCGTGCAACCCCACTGAAACCGTCATCCAAATCTTTACAAATATATTACATTGCAATTACCAAATTGAAAGACGTATATTACATTATTATTTGCGCTATTAGGAGATATTTCCCTAAGGTGACATACTACTACTCTGTTTGATATCCCTAATGTAAACAGAATAAAAAGAAAAATTAGTTTATCGATGGTTGAGTTGGTAGTGGTGACCGTGTATTGTTAAACGAAATAGCACAAAGTCATGAGTTCAATTCTCATCTTCGTTATGAATGTAGAAAAGAAAATTAATGAGTGTTATTGAAGGAGAATATATGGAACTTCTATAAAATGCCAATCCCTGAAGCAATTTTATTTTTAAGATCTGTGATGTGCAAATCCCATGAAATGTAACTTTGCAGAATTATTCCAATTTGTTCCGCAAAAATATTTGAACACAGGCTCGCCTGTATTATTAAAATAGAAGCGGATCTATGTTAGGAGCCTTAATAGTAAAGCAAAGCAAAAAAATGTGAGTAAAGATGAGTTGTGCAAGACAGTTTTATATTGGAATAGTAGATAGAGATAGTTAAAGTATCTCTCCTTAAAGCAGCCTTAGCTTATGAGTGAATTACAAACATGACAGCCATTTCGCAAGTTTTGATTAAAAAAAACCTGGCTGGTAAAATATGAGATCGTGGCTAAAGACCGCCGAAACTACAAAACATTTCTATCTATATCAAAGTAAAATAACTAAACATGATATGGATTATTTGATATTCATTGGAGTTACACATGAATAATTACCCAAGTTTACGAAAGCTTAAACAAGAGACCGTGCAACCACAGCTTCAGCCTAAGAAATAAAAATTAAAAAAAATTTCACAGAGGACAAAATTAAAAATTATTTTGCTGATATTTGCATACAAGTTTTATAAAAGTCCTGTATTGTAAAATTCTTTACTTTTTGTTTAAAAAAATAACAAACGGTGCCGCCAAGTTTTAAATATTATTCAAAATTATCAAAATAATTTAGGCATTTTTAATTTCAGAATCAATTGGCCGTTCAGGAAATTGACTTGAATGCCAAAAATCTTGCTGCTGATAAACTTATACTGATTGTTGGTGCCGAGAGCGAAAAAGTTAAGCATGAAAAAAATATTGCTTCGCAAGAAGAGAAACGTGTAAGAGTTATAGAGGAAGATGTTTCATGGAAGATGAAATTATGTGAAGACGATTTACGCAAAGCTGAACCAGCTTTGGTAGCTGCTCAGGCAGCCTTGAATACTTTAAATAAAAATAACTTGACAGAATTAAAGTCATTTGGTTCACCACCAAAAGCTGTGGTGAATGTTTGTGCGGCCGTAATGGTACTTTTCGCATCGAATGGTAAAATACCTAAAGATCGCAGTTGGAAAGCAGCTAAACTAATGATGGTACGTGTGGATCAATTCTTAAACGATTTGGTAAATTATAATAAGGATAATATACATCCAAATATAATCGAGGTATTGCAGGAGTATTTGAAGGCAAGTTATAAACTTTGTGAAATTTGTACTTTAACTTGTTTTTTTAAGTCATTCATAAGAATGCATGCATTCGCAATTTTTTTTTATTCTTCATCAACTAACTTTTTTTTAATTTATTTAAAATTTCGATTATTGTTGTTGTTACTTTCTACTTTCTCTTGTTTTTTAAATTATATTTTGAATCTCCTTTTACCTTGTTTTTAAAGATTAGCAACCATTGTATTCACACACATCTAACCCTAGACCTTCATATCCAGTGTAATCAAAAGTTCCCCCAAAATGCAAAGATACAAAAGAAATTGAATTCCGATTATAAAAGCCCCATTAGTTGAAAAAAAAGTACTAACTTAATTTAACTGTGTGGCAGCTTTGGCACTGCATGTTCACACAAACAGCGGACATGTATGCGCTGCTAGTGCATTGCATTTTTATTAATTTGATATCTTCTTTGCTTGTTTGTTTCTAATTGTTTGTGTGAACATTTATAATGTGTATTAGGGTGGTCCCACTACAGTCCATTTTGTAATTGAATCGGATTTGAACTCGCAAGGTTAATTATTTGAGTGTTATCGTTACCTATTCATCTAATGCTCGCTTTTCGTTTCTATTTCCTGGGCCTTATAACTCTTAGTCACTTAATTGAGTCAACGCACATTTCTCCAGAATATAACTTGGTCCAGTGCAACTTTGAAGAAGCGTAGCATCATTATGCGTCATTTCTCAACAGTTGGACAATATTCAGGCAGTGCGCTTTTGGCTCTCACTACGAGGTAGTCTTTTTGCCTTTTATTGTACCCACTGGAAATGGATAAATGCTTATCCTTTATGGCAATATGTTATATTTTTTGAGGAACGCTTCACCTACTAATCACATGAATCGTTAGCCTTAACTTACTTTTATCCTCCAACTTCCTAAAACTTTTTTATTCATGTTTTCTTGTATTTGGATCAACACTCAGGGGATGACCGCCACTCATACAATGCATTGTATCAAAACTAGGAATTAGATTATGGGGAGGAGAAAAGAGAGAGTGGTGTTTGTGGACATTCGATTTTCCTACATTGAAAGTGACAGAAAAGACATCTGGAGGGAATTTATTCCACATACGAACTGTGCTGGTAAAAAACTAAACCTCTCTGCAATGCGTAGTGCGATTCACTGCCCAATCGACCACAAATGGATGAGCTCTCAACGAAAATCAGGTTAAACGCGAAAACGTGCGAGTAACGGGAAGAGTACTTACTTCGTTAAAGCACTTACCATTGTAGTAGATGAAACAGTAAAATACAATCAATAGAGTTGGATTCCCTAATGTCCCTAATGAACCTCTTGGCTCTTTCCTGTACGCAGTCGAGCAACTCCAAAATAGACTTTGGGGCGCCGGCTCATACATGAGAGTTGTATTCCATCTTTGGACGGATATATGTGACATAAATAGTACAAAGATCAGATGGAGTGAAGTAACTTTTACACCGTTTTAAGAAACCGAGGCACTTGAAAACTTCTTTAGAAACCTGAAAAATGTGTTTAGTTTATCGAACATTACACTTTATCTTCATGCCAAGAACATTAAGAGCTTCCGATTCTGTAATACTTACGTCCACCATGGTATCTATGCATTTTGATTTTAGTATAACTTTTATCTCGTTCTATTTTTTATTTCCTTTTTGTTCTCGTAAATCTTTTGGACCTCTGGTCGTTGCTATTTTCCTATTATTGTCTTCGTGAATACTTCCCCTTTTCATTTATTTCTTTGTTGATACATTTATACTCTTCTTCTTGCTTTTCTTAACCTTCTTTTTCTTCTTTATTCTTTCTTTTTTTTATTTTATTTCTATTTTATTGCAAATTTTTCTGCTTCTGATTCTTTTTTCGTGCAGTTTTCTTTTTTTTTCTTTTATTTGTTTTTCTTCACTGCTACCACACTCGTGCCACTTTTCTTTGTTTCCCTGTTTTCTTCTTTTTTCTTTTTTCATTTCGTCTATACCTTTAAATGAACTCTTTCACTTGTCTTTTATCTTTTGAACCTTCTTTTTCACCCCTTCCTTTGACGTTGGCGCTTTTCTCTTTTCTTCTATTTTTGCTTTTATCTTCCCCAGTTTTTCCCCTTAAATGAGGTCTTTCACTTGTGTTTTATCTTTTAAACCTTTTTTATCCCTCCTTAGCAGTTGCCTCTTTTCTCTTATTTTAGCTTTTGTCTTTCCTAGTTTTTCCCCTTTCCTCCTTACTTCTAATTCCTTTAAAACAAATTTTAACTTTCCAGGATCCAGAATTCAAGCCTGACAAAATTGTTCAGAAATCTGTAGCAGCCGCTGGCCTGTGTGCTTGGGTCATCAACATATATCGTTACCATCAGGTTTTCTTAATTGTTGGGCCAAAACAGCAGGCTCTAAAAGATTCACAAAACGAATTAACAGCTGCAAGAGAACGTCTTGATTATCTGAAGTTTAAAATAAATGACTTGGAACATAAACTGAGCGAAATTCAAGCAGAATTTGAAAATGCTGTGCGGGAGAAGCAGACATGTCAAAAGGAGGCAGATAAAACAACTTTTACTATCGATTTAGCACATCGACTTGTTAATGGTTTGGCCAATGAAAACGTTCGTTGGATAGAGTCCGTTCAAAAGTAAGATTGAATAAAATATTTTTCGTAATGACGTACTTGTTCTCAGTTTTAATTTTAGATTCAAATGTGTTATCACTTGTAATGTTACACAGTTTCTATTAAAAATATTTATTCCAACCATTTATAGCTGTTAATAATTATTTTATCAATTTTTTTGGAGCACAAAGGAAATTTGTACTTTAAAAAGTTTATTCTTTTTTTAATGAAACTTCTATTAAGGAACAAATTAAAGTGAGTGGATGAACTCATGCATAAGTTCAGTGCATTTCTTATAAACATGACGTTATTTATGCTGCAATAAAATCTAATAGCTTTTCAATTGAAAAATTCCAATGTTATGAAAAATGAAATGTTGAAATGTGTATGTATGAGTATTATTTACAACAATCCAGGGAATAAACCAGTTACTACGTGATAAAAAGTACTTTATACATAAAACTTCAATTTATTTTAAAGAAAGGGAAAGAAACAAAACGGTTACGAGCTTTTCAATCTTTGCACATGATATTAGTTAAGAGC
The DNA here is from genome assembly GCA_030448955.1 of Trichopoda pennipes. Lineage (NCBI taxonomy): Eukaryota > Metazoa > Arthropoda > Insecta > Diptera > Tachinidae > Trichopoda > Trichopoda pennipes. The sequence goes on from JASKUP010000072.1 coordinate 17,503,113, forward strand.
CAATATCCATTGTGGCCACAAATAGTAATAATCATAGTTTAATACACGACGACGACGACGACAGAATATGTAACGTTTGACCAATTTATCGTCTGTACTATTAGAAGTAATTACCCACCTTTATTGCATTTATTATCCATTCGTTTTGTTTTAGTCATAAAGAGGAAAATCTTTTAATTCAAAATGCCATCAATATCCCATGCATGTGTAACATGTAGTTGTTTTAATCTTTGCTAGAACAACGATGAGAAAAAAAAATTGCTTTAAACTTTTCATTTCCCTTTCTCGTTATAATGCCACACATTTCCATTTTACCTACCTTATCCCCACTCACTCTCTCACTCTCTATCTTTCTCGCTCTATTTGCATTTATTTCTTTACTTAATTTTTGGTTTCTTTCATGCTGTTGGTTGTTTTTGCGCCATCAAAAGTTTACAGTCCAAGAGTTCGACACTACCTGGTGATATCCTGCTAATTTCCTCTTTTCTGTCGTATGCTGGCTGCTTTACACGTCGTTATCGTGAAGAATTGCAACAGAAAATGTGGATGTCAAACTTTCGTAAAATTAAAGTGAGTATTATTTCGTAAAATCTAAAAGAGTTCTGTATGGTTGTAAACATATTTGCAAAAGCGTTTGGCCATAAATATTTATTTTTGCGAGGGAAGTTATGGAAAAATTTGTGGCCTTTAATAGGTTTTGAATAACATGAATTATTAAGTAAATTCAAAGAGATATGAGCCATCTTGTTTTAATTTTTATGCTTTCACAGTTGATTGTCTCTCTTCCTCTCTCTCTCTCCCTCTTTCTCGCTCTATACATAAAGGTTTTTTCAACAAGAAAAGCAAGCGGCTCTATCCTTTATAAAATAACAATAAAAATTTTTATTCTTTTCATACATTGAAAAGAACAGACTCTTAATGGTTCTTTTATTGAAAAGTCTCCAAAGTGCAGTTGCTTTGAGTACAGGCAAAGCCACTTAATTTAAAATTAACATCTGGTATGGCACCTTTTGCCAATTGCTACAAAGTTATCGATCATCTTTATTTTGTCATTTTAGCAACTTAAGTAAAGGGTTTTCCAACAAGAAGTTTGTTATCCAACAAGATAAAACAACAAAAAATTGATTACGATGAATTAAATTCTTATTGCATTACGAATAGAAAAGTTCTGCAATTATGAATGAAAAATAAATATCTATCACGACCACGCTGCCAGATGTTAAAACTTTCATCAATCACTTTTTGGCAAAATGGCGGTCCTATTTCACTTTACGGATTTTGAGTTTTAAGGCTGAAATCGATTTGAGTGGCTCAATATCGACTCTGTTCTTAACATAGCCCCACAATAAATAATCCAGCAGAGTTAAATTACACGATCTAGCTGGCCACTTAACTGCTGATTGTCATGAAATTATGCGATCGGGAAATTTGATTTGCAATAAATCTATCGTTTTATTGCCTGTGTAACATGCGGCGCTGTCCTGCTGAAACCACATGTCAGTGATATCCACGTCGTCAATAATAGGCCGTTAACGCACTTCCAGTCTCATCTTTTTTTTTTTAAAGAAGTAGCACTTCAGGCAACAATGCCTATTTAGTCAAGAACCGTGCTACATTCTTTAGATAAGGGATAGAGAAGAGACGAAATAGGTGGTGAAAGTAGAAGGATAGTCGAAAGTTAACTGCCGTATAAAAGACAGCACAACGGCCAGTGACTATTTTTATTTTTGTAGTGAAAAAAAAACAACTTCTTTGTTGGGAGTCGAACCCACAACCACCACACTGGAAAACTAGTACACTACCTACTAGCCTACAGGGGCACCTAAAAAACGACTAGAAAAAAAACGGCTCAATCACGCCTCCAGACCACATAGAACAACATGCAGTGACACGTTGAGCATGCAAAGGCTTCTCCATAATAGCTCTAGAATTTTCAGGAGCCTGATAAGTGACAATGGGATTCGTGTGAAAAAATGATTTTTTCAGAAAAACCAGCCGGTTGTTCCTGAATGAATTCAGCGAATCTACGGCGACGTGAATGATCGATCCGGCACCAATCGAACCTTATAAGGCTTCAAATGTAAATCCTCACGCGCAATTGTCGAACTGTCAACCCCATATATTCTTTTCCCGATGACAGCGCCATTTGTCACTCGTACTCATTTGGAGGTTATTTCCAAAAGGCAGCACATGAATGATACACTTAATCACGATCTCGCGAAAACTTTGGAATGGGGTCGTGTGAATAGAGTAGATTTTAATGCTCGTAAGACGCAATATTGCATGCTAACGCATAGATCTGCTTTCGGTAGTGGTGCTGTATTTGTTACTATGGGTGATATACATATTACGGAATCGGAAGCTCTTGATGTTCATGGTATTAAAATTCAGTGTGATGTTCGATGAACTAAACACATTTTTCAGGTTTCTAAAGAAGCTTTCAAGTGCCTCAGTTTTCTAAAATGGTGTAAAAGATGCTTCACTCCATCCGATCTCCGTACTATCTATACCACCTATATCCGTCCGAAAATGGAATATAACTCTCATGTATGGGCCGGCGCTCCAAAGTCTATTTTGAAGTTACTCGACCGCGTACAGGAGAGGGCCAAGAGGCTTATTGGGGACGGTAGGGTATCCAACTCTATTGATTCTCTAGAGCATCGACGCAATGTTGGGTGTATTTCACTGTTCTACCGTTACTGCAATTACTACAAACGCGATACTAACACGTTTTCGCGTTTAACATGATATTCGTTGAGAGCACATTCATTTGTGGTTGATTGGCCAGTGAATCGCACTAAGCATTAGAGGGAAAATTTCGTTTTTAGCAGAACAGTCCGTATGTAAAATAAGATCCCTCCGGAGGTCTTTCCTGTCACTTTCAATCTGGGAAAATTCAAACTGAACGTCCACAGACACTACTCCCACTTTCCTCCTTCCCGTAACCTAATTTCCTAGTTCTGACACAATACATTGCATATGTAGCGGTCATCCTCTGAGTGCTGGTCCGAAAAAAAAAGAAAATTTGCCAAGTGCTGGTTTTGGATAATCCAAATTGTTGAGAACGTCGAGGAATTAAGAAATTTGGACCTGCTTCAATACTGTGCTCACAGCTGCGATGTTTTCAGTTGAACGACCCAATTGATCACGGGTTGGTGTACGTACATTTTATATAGAGCCTTTTTACTCAACTTTAACGATTAGCTTCCTAACAGCAGTCTGAGAAGGGCGATTATGTTGTGCAAAAAATTTACGAAATATTACTTTAACAGAACCACCATTTTCATAGTGGATTTTAATTATTTTAATGCGATTTTCTTGCGAAATTAAATTCATTGTTACAATTGCCAATGCAGCCATCTACTACGAATACGTCAAACAATGTCAAAACTATTATGTTGTTGGTGTTGCCACAATTGAAAAATAAACTTCTTGTTAAAACTCCCGATATATTCAACTGCATAATTCAAAAATAATATTTTACTCGACCATGTCCTTTCGTTGCGTGATAAAGTACCAATTAAAACAGGACGATAAATTATCTGGTGGCCATTGAATATTTTAGAATTTTGGTTGGAATAATTAAATATAATTAAAAATATTTTCGTGCCATTGCGTGTGTACTATATAAAACAGCCTATATTCACTTTTATCTAAAACGCTTAAAAAATTTGTTGTTATTGGAAAGAAGGATTTTTTTTAACTCCTCAATGAAATAATTTTTACTTTTGTTTGGGTACGGTTTTCCGTCGACCCTCGTCAAATTTGGTTTGTGAACAAACCGGTTTCGGCTGTTTGCCATCTTCAGTGTTCTTTTTGTACTCTACGAAAAGAGAGTACGAAACCGGTTTGTTCACAAACCAAACAAACCGGTTTCACAAACTAAACAAACCGGTTTCGGATGTTTGCCATCTTCAGTGTTCTTTTCGAAAAGAAAGTACGAAGAGAGAGTACGAAAAGAACACTGAAGATGGCAAACAGCCGAAAATTGTATGTTCACAAACCAAATTTGACGAGGGTCGACGGAAAACTGTACCCAAACAAAAGTAATTTTAACCCCGTCGGAAAATCCAAGCACATATCGAAATAATTTTTATTTGATTTTAAGCCTTCAATTCCGCATACGGATTGTGAAGACCGCTTGTTATTGTTCACAGACGATGCCCAGGTAGCTACTTGGAATAATGAAGGCTTGCCAATGGATCGCATGTCTACTGAAAATGCTACTATCCTGGTTCATTCCACTCGCTGGCCACTTATTATTGATCCACAACTGTAAGTTGCAAATCAAATGCCAAAGTAATATTTTTTTTTTATTTTTCATTCTCTTTTTTCAGGCAGGGCATCAAGTGGATTAAAAATCGTTATGGAGATTCCCTAATAATTATTCGTCTTACACAGAAAAACTTTCTAGACGCTTTGGAAAAAGCCATGTCAAATGGAGACACTGTATTACTTGAACAAATTGAGGAAACTGTAGATACTGTTTTGGAGCCTTTACTAAGCCGTGCCCTAATTAAGCGAGGACGTTTTATAAGAATCGGCGATAAGGAAATTGATTATAATGCCAAATTTCGTTTAATCCTGCACACAAAATTAGCGAATCCTCATTACAAACCAGAAATGCAAGCTCAAACTACGCTAATTAATTTCACAGTTACTCCAGATGGCTTAGAGGAGCAACTGTTAGCGGAAGTTGTTAAAATCGAGAGACCCGATTTGGAAGAAATGAAAACGGAACTAACCACGCAACAAAATAAATTTAAAATATCGCTTAAGGAGTTGGAAGATGATTTATTGGCACGTTTAGCTTCAGCGGGTGAAAATGTTTTAGATGATTATGAATTGGTAGCTAATTTAGAGTCAACAAAGCATACAGTAGATGAAATAGAAATTAAGGTGAATGAGGCTCATGTTACTACATTGCAAATAGATGAGGCCCGCAATATGTACAGAGCAGCAGCAAAACGTGCCGCCATTTTATATTTTGTGCTTTTCGATTTAAGTCGCATAAGTCCCATATACAGGTTCTCCCTTAAGTCATTTATGGTTGTTTTTAAACAGGCCATTGTAGCGGCTCCTCTACATGGACAGTATGAAAAGCGTGTTTCCGCTTTAGTTGATTCGATAACGTATCAAACATTTTATTATGCTTTGAGAGGACTATTTGAAGTTGATAAACTTACCTTCACTGCTCATATGACATTGCGTATTTTGGCAGCAAGTGAACAAATATCTCTTGAAGAAATTGATTTTCTGTTACGATATCCCCATGATCCCAATACTATGTCGTCAGTAGATTTTATCGGTCGCACAGCTTGGAGTGGCATCAAATCTTTGGCTTTAATGGACAACTTTTTTGGCATTGACAAGGATATAGAAAATTATCCCAAGCGTTGGCTCAAGTTTATCACCAGTGACGTTCCAGAACGTGAACAGTTTCCAGGGGAGTGGAAGCATCGTACACCTTTACAAAAGTTGTGTATAATGAGAGCTTTAAGACCGGATCGTGTCACAAATGCTATTCGTTTGTTTGTGGAACAAACTATGGGACATGAGTATGCCCACGTTAAAACCTTTCAACTAGCGGATATTTTTAGTGAAGTCACAGCAGCCACTCCTATATTTTTTATACTTTGTCCGGGAGTTGATCCTATATATGAACTAGAAAAACTAGGCTTGCAATTGGGTTTTAGTAGTAAAAATGAAAATCTAATAAATATTTCTTTGGGCCAAGGTCAAGAAGCTATAGCAGAGCAAGCCATTGTGCGAGCTTTTGAAAATGGCCAGCAATGGGTTGTTTTGCAAAACATACACCTGGTTGCAAAATGGTTGGCTTCACTAGAAAAGCTAATAGAGCGCATTACATCGGAAAGCCAACACCTTCCAGAGTCAAAATTTAGATTATTTATTAGTGCAGAGCCGGCCCCTGATCCTCAGTATCATATAATACCACAAGGGATATTAGAATCTTCATTGAAAATAGTAAATGAGCCACCTTCTGGCATGGCAGCCAATATGCACAAAGCCTGGGATAATTTCTCCCAAGAAACTCTAGAAACCTGTACTCAGGAAGCAGAATTTAAATCAATACTCTTCTCTCTGTGTTATTTCCATGCTGTCGTAGGTCAAAGACGCAAGTTTGGTCCCTTGGGTTGGAATAAAGTCTATCCCTTTAATATAGGAGATTTAACTATTTCTGCATCTGTTTTACACAACTATTTGGAAGGCAGCAATCGTATTCCTTGGGAAGACTTACGTTACCTCTTTGGAGAGATAATGTATGGTGGTCATATCACTGATGATTGGGATCGCAGGTTGTGTCAGACTTACTTAGAGGAATTATTACAACAAGACCTACTTGATGGAGATATGGAAATATGTCCTGGATTTCCTTCGCCTCCGAATCTTGACTTTCAGGGCTATCACAACTACATTAATGAAATGTTACCTACAGAATCCCCTTTACTGTATGGATTGCACCCCAATGCTGAAATAGGTTTCCTAACAAATGCTTCAGAACAGCTTTTGAAGACTGTATTCGAACTACAGCCACGTCAATCAGAACTTACTACGTCGTGCAGTGCTCCTCGTGAGGAGCTGGTTAAAATTATGGCTGATGATTTCCTTGATAAATTGCAAATAGAATTTAATCTTCAAGCTTTGCTGAATCGGGTGGAACGTAAAACTCCTTTCGTGGTAGTGGCTCTGCAAGAATGTGAACGCATGAATAATTTAATATATGAGATTAAAAGATCCCTCCGAGAGCTATTGTTGGGTCTTAAGGGAGAACTTACTATAACTTCAGAAATGGAACGTTTAGATTATGCTCTGTTTTATGATCATGTACCACATACTTGGACAAATTTGGCTTACCCCAGTATGCTAGGGCTACAGAGCTGGTTCGCCGATCTCTTACATCGTATTAAAGAGCTCTCCCTATGGCTTAATGATTTCAAATTACCCTGCAGCATATGGTTAGGGGGACTTTTTAATCCTCAAAGTTTCCTTACAGCTATCATGCAAGAAAGTGCTAGAAAGCATGACTTACCTTTAGATCGCATGTGTCTTACATGTGATGTCACCAGAAAGGATGTAGACAGTATAACGTAGGCTAATTAAAACAATATTTAACTTTTAGTTATAAAAACTTTTTCTTCAGTGTGCCGCCGTTAGAAGGAGCTTTTATTCATGGTCTCTATTTGGATGGCGCTAGCTGGGACTGTCAATTTAATTCTATTGTTCCTTTACATCCCAAAGAGTTACTTTGTTCCATGCCAGTTATTTTTATTAAGTCCATTGTGCAAGAAAAACAGGATCTTCATCGCATTTACAAGTGTCCTTTATATAAGACGAGGTAAAATTAATTATCAATCAGCCGTATACAATATTGAATAAATAATTTTTTGTTATATTGAAGATCACGTGGCAACACCTATGTTTGGACTTTTAATCTTAAATCTCGTGAACGACCCTCGAAGTGGATTTTGGGAGGAGTTGCTTTACTATTGCAAGCTTAATTTAAAAATGAATACAAAATAAAACACGGAATATGAAATATAATTTGTATAACTTCATGATGTCATATCAGCAAATATCATTGAACTGCTAATCTTAAATACCGTTAACGTGCTTTAAAGTTTAATTGAAGTGTCATTTGTTCTAAAGCCTTAATTTTAAAATTCAAATATTTTTAGGATTTCAAAAAGGAATATACTTTACAATGTTTGTAATGTTCGAGAGTTACCTGTTATTATTAGGGTACGTATGTTTAACTGCTTCATTACTGACGTCAAAAAAAATAAGAATGTATTTGTATTGGGTTTTTCAAATCCGCTATGAAAATGATGGTTTTGTTAAAGTTACATTTCGTAAAATTCGTGATATTTTCGGACAACTTCTGAGACAGCTATTAAGGATTTGGTCGATAAATTTGAATAAACTGGTTGAATATAAAATGTACGAACACCAACGCGTGTTCGTCCGGATCGTTCAACTAAAAACATGACAGTCGTAAGCCACAGTGTTGAAGCAGATCCAAATTTGTCAATTCCTCGACATCCTTAATAATTGGGGTTATCCAGAAACCACCACATGGGGAATTGACTTTTACGCCTGGTCCAAGAATTCATTTACATTGCCGGATATTCACTCAGTTCATTCAGGAACAACAAGCCGGTTTTTCTAAACAAATCATTTTTTCAGACGAAGCGATTATTATGAAGCCTTTGCATGATCAACGTACCACTGCATGATGCGTTATGTGGTCTGGAGCCACGATTGGGCCGTTTTTTTTATATGAGGTTGGAAATGCGGTAACGATCAATGATCATAGTATCGTGGGATGCTAACAACTCAATTTTGTACATTTGCGTGTATTAAAAGTAAATATATCGTTTAACTTAATTTACAACTCTAAAGTGCTGTGTTATTAATTAGCAATAGAGGAACTCAAAATAACAAAATATTTATTAAAAGGAATAAACGTAACAATATGACTGATAACAATACATTATTGCAATTATTAAAAAAATTATGTCTGCTAATATTTTTATATAGAGAAATTATGACTGATAATATTTTTCTATAGAAAAATTATAACTGATAATATTTGACTATCGAAAAATTATGACTGATAGTTTTTTGCTATAGAAAAATTATGACTGATAATATTTTTCGATAGAAAAATTATGACTGATAATATTTTTCGACAGGAAAATTGTGACTGATAATATTTTACTATAGAAAAATTATGACTGATAATATTTTTCATAATATTATGAGTAATATTTTTCTATAGAAAAATTATGACTGGTAATACTTTTCTATAGAAAAATTATGACTGGTAATATTTTTCTATAGAAAAACTATGACTGATAATATTTTTCGATAGAAAAATTATGACTGATAATATTTTTCTATAGAAAAATTATGACTGATAATATTTTTCGATAGAAAAATTATGACTGATAATATTTTTCGATAGGAAAATTGTGACTGATAATATTTTACTATAGAAAAATTATGACTGATAATATTTTTCATAATATTATGAGTAATATTTTTCTATAGAAAAATTATGACTGGTAATACTTTTCTATAGAAAAATTATGACTGATAATATTTTTCGATAGGAAAATTATGACTGATAATATTTTTCTGTAGAAAAATTATGATTGATAATATTTTTCTATAGAAAAATTATGACTGATAATATTTTTCGATAGGAAAATTATGACTGATAATATTTTTCTATAGAAAAATTATGACTGGTAATATTTTTCTATAGAAAAATTATGACTGATAATATTTTTTTATAGAAAATTTTATATCTGATAAAATTTTTTATAGAAAAATTATGACTGATAAAAATTTCTATATAAAAATTATGACTGATAATCATTTTCTATTGAAAAATTACGACTAATAACCATTTTCTATAGAAAAATTATGACTGCTAATTTTTTTTCTATAGAAAAATTATGACTGAAAATATTTTTCTATAGAAAAATTATGACTGATAATATTTTTCTATAGAAAAATTATAACTGATAATATTTTTCTATAGAAAAATTATGACATAATATTTTTCGATAGAAAAATTACATGTTATTTTTTTTTTTTATTTTATCTTTTTATCAAATACCATCAAAAAAGATTAAAGTGTATTTATATTTGTGTACAAATAAAAGAGTAAATATATTTTGAACAATCACCTCCATGAAAATTTCACTTCTATTGCAATTCCCTTGAATTAAAAAAACGAAGGCAATGAACTGTCATTTGCCAAAATATGACCCTCATAAAGATCACACACATTTTCATTTTATTTTTGGCTGCAGATTTCTTCTTTTTTCTTCCTCTCTTTTTCAAAAGCTTTTCTATTTTCCAGACATTAAAATTGAATGTTTATTTTATTACAATTTTATATAAATAAATATATGATAGAGCTAAGAGACAGTTTTTTCAATAGCTCTTATTGTTATTGTTTCTGGTGATAGTAAAAAACAAAATATTTATAATGTGTTATAATTTACACAAATGTGCATATGTAAAGATTTTAAAAAATATTTTTCATTATCAGGGTTATTCGCATATGCATTATAGTAGTTCGAAAGCGTGTACACGGTATAGTGAATAACAAAAATAGTAACAACAATAAGTTTACAGTATTTTTGTGATATGTTTTAAATTATAATCGTGGTAATTTCATAGGTTTTTGTTTATATTTTTATTTTTAAATATTTTATTCTTTTATAATTTTAATTTTACTCAAGTTTTTCACACATCATGTTGAAATTTTACATAAGCTTCGTCACTGTTGCCCAAGCCAAAGCTCCACTAAGCTGAGTCTAATTATAGACGCAATAAAGGCATCCAATTTGTGGAGTGGTTAATCGCTAAGGTTAAATGTAATGCGAAAATGTTATCCAAATTGCCGTTAATTAAGCTAATTTAGAACCCCGAATATAGAAAAGGATTTTAGCACAAATATTCTCCAAATAAAAAAATCGAATAATGTGGATATGGATGCAGAGTAAAGTTTTATTCACACCCTTGACTTGCGGAATACTTATTTTATCAGTCCAGGGATTTCTTAATAAGCTTTCGCCTTACTAAAAAGTATAAAAATATTCTGCTGATATCAATATTATTTAAATTATAAATCATTTTTAAAAAATTTATCAAATTAAAGAACATTTCAGAATCATATAGAGTCCGAAAGGCACATCAGTAAAATATCTCTTAAAATATAATAATAATTTTTCTATACAAAAATTTCATCTTTCATAATTTTTCGATAGAAAAATTTCATCTGTCATAATTTTTCTACAGAAAAATTTCATCTTTCATAATTTTTCTATACAAAAATTTCATTATTTATAATTTTTCTATACAAAAATTTCATCTTTCATAATTTTTCTATACAAAAATTTCATCTGTCATAATTTTTCAATAGAAAAATTTCATCTGTCATAATTTTTCGATAGAAAAATTTCATCTGTCATAATTTTTCAATAGAAAAATTTCATCTGTCATAATTTTTCGATAGAAAAATTTCATCTGTCATAATTTTTTTGATAGAAAAATTTCATCTGTCATAATTTTTCAATAGAAAAATTTCATCTGTCATAATTTTTCGATAGAAAAATTTCATCTGTCATATATATTCTGTAGAAAAATTTCATCTGTCATAATTTTTCTACAGAAAATTTCATTAGTCTTATTTTTTCAACAGAATAATTTTATTGGTCTTATTTTTTCTACAGAAAAATTTTATTAGTCTTATTTTTTCTACAGAAAAATTTCATCTGTCATAATTTTTTGATAGAAAAATTTCATCTGTCATATATTTTCTGTAGAAAAATTTCATCTGTCATAATTTTTCTACAGAAAATTTCATTAGTCTTATTTTTTCAACAGAATAATTTTATTGGTCTTATTTTTTCTACAGAAAAATTTTATTAGTCTTATTTTTTCTACAGAAAAATTTCATCAGTCATAATATAATGATTTAAATCTAAATAAATATAGAATAAAAAAGGCACTTCGAGTAAAATATCAATACATAAAAAAGTTCAGACTAACTCTGCATTTTGCCTCGCCACTGTAACTAAATCTGTAATGTTCAGGCAAAAAGACTAACACTTTGGTAGTATGTACACACTTACCCCAGCGTTATTACCATTTTCATGTGATTGTTAATGATAAATAAACAATTTTAATTTTTTGCTTGTTCGTAAAAAATTTTAAAAAACCCAACTGGCCAAGTGTTCAGAAGGCACAAGTTTAAAAACAAATAAAAAAAATTAAAACAAAATAATAAAAGCTGCTAAATAAAGAAATAAACGTTTGTAATTAAATAGCAGAAATTCGCTAGTTATACAAGTGCTAAAAGCATACTTAAAGCCTATTACAATTTAGGAATTATAAACAAAAGCGAAAAAATATTTTTCTCAAAATAATGGATTGCTTAAGAAACATTTTTTAAATATTATATAACAGACGAGTATCTAGTTCGAATAATAAACTACTTTACTGTGTACTTTGGTCATTTGGGTTATATTGAGTGAATGAAGCGGGGCAGAGTAAAGCAAAGAAAATTGCGAGAATGTAGAATTAACAAGAATATTTTCATGACAGTTTTTATTTATTTACCAACGGTCAAAATAGTTTCATTCGCCCAGACATTTTCAAAACGTTTGTACGGGATTTTAGACTTTCTTTAAATCAAATATTTTAGAAATTCATCAAAACAGTAAAAACGGAAAGAATAGATCCAAGAAAATTTGCTCGTAATTTAAAAATAAATTAAAATCCAATATAGTAAAAAATAATTTAATTTTGAAAGAAATAAAACAAATTAAAAAAAAGGTGAATATTAATAATTAGGATTTAAACAAAATGACTCAGTTTCATTAGCAATTAAAAAGGAACTGTCATTATTACTCAATGTAAATAATATTTTAATAATTATTTTCAATTATTATCATGTCATGTTAAATGTGCCAGTGTATTTAAGTTAGTGAAAAGTTAATAATTTATATTTTTTATTACAACTTTAGAAAGTTTAACGGTTTTGCTATCCAATTTAATAGTAAAACAATGTAAGTTAAAATATGATTTGGATAATCACGTGCTACTTCATTAATCGCAAAAATTATAAAAAATATTTACGATTGTGTGAATGAAAATAATTAAAGCAATGAAAAAATGTTTGCCCAGATGGACTGGTGTTGGCTTAAGATCTAAATTATTATTATAAAATTCAAAATAGACAAATATTTTAAAAAGGGGTTCTAAAACAAAATCAAGTTGAAATGGGTTTATGGGCAAGCATTTTTAAAATATTTAGTTAAAACCTTTAAATGTTTCTCTTGGGACACCCTATAAATTTTAATATGTTTATACTTGTATTTTTTCTTGTAACTAAGATATTAAAACATGCTCTTTATAAATTTCAAGTGGCTACGTGTTACGATCTAAAAGCTAAGACCATATTTGTCATTATCACCACTTATATGGGTAACCCTTTAATTTTGTTTTTTCAATATTGCACTCTTTTTATAAATTTTGATATACACTGTTTAAAATCCAAAAAAAAACTATCTGCTGATAGTTAAAAGAAGCCTGTGCACGTTTAAGTACATTTTGGGGTACCCTGTAATTGTTAATTGCATGTTTTTATATTATTATGTTGCTATTGCTTTCATAGGGGCAAATCATGTCTTACTGAGAATATCCTTGTATAATTAATTTTATTTCAAACCGACCAACAGCCATATTTGTCATTATCACGCCTTCTATGGGTGCACCTATTAATTTTATTTTTTATATTGTACTTTTTTAAATTATCATATACGCTGTTTAAATTTCAAAAAAACTGTCTGTTGCTATACGTTTAATAGTTTCATGTTGTAATGTTGCTATAGCGATCATAGGGGCAAATCACGTCTCACTAGGACAACGCTTGAATATTTAATTTAATTTTTTTTTTTTTTTAAAAGAGAAGTAGCACTTCAGGCAAGAATGCCTATTTAGTCAAGTACCGTGCTACCTTCTTTAGGAAAGGGATAGAGAAGAGATGAAACAGGTGGTGAAAGCAGAAGGATAGTCGGAAATTAACTGCCGTATAAAGACAGCAACAGTGACCAGTGACTATGCCTTCATCGCTGAGCAGCTCCACCGACAGTCAATTTTTATCTTTTGTAGTGAAAAAAACCAAGGTCTTCGTTGGGAATCGAACCCACAACCCCCATATTTACAAGCTAGTACACTACCTCCTAGCCTACAGGGGCACCTGATTTCAAACGCATTAACGACATAACACATGTTTTGAGTAAGTTTCCATTGCCTGACCACAACAGTTTATCTAACAGATACTTTAAAGTTAAGTTTCTATGGGATTACCCTTTATTAAAAATCTTCTTTTATTATACATCATTGCAACGACTAGATATACCGCGAGATAGAGGTTTGCAGCAGACAAATAGATTTGTATTATTTATAATATTTGAATCATACAATTTACGTTAAACTTTTACTTTTTCCCCTATCCAATAGTAATCCAATAAGCGTGTTACGTAGTGCTGATGTATTTTTAAATACAAACACTCACCTGCAAAATATTGCACGTGGTTGTTTTGTAGTAAAACCTTATGCAAAACCGGACCTAAATAAACTGTCTAATATTCTTTCGCTGTCTTTTAAAACGGATAAAAATAAAAGGGTGTGATTTGTCTTGGAAACTTATTTTGGTCTCTAGATTTTTTTATAAAGGGTTTGTCAACAAGAAGTTTGTTTTCTAAAATAAAACAAAAAATTTAGATTAAGATGATTCGAATTTGTATTGCACTACGAAGAGAAAAACTCGGCAATTATGAATGAAAAACGATATCTGGCAAATATCCACCACGACAGCGCTGATTTTTTCATCAAAGTTTTCAATCACTTCTTGGCAAAATGGCGGTGTTATTTTGTTAATCACATTACGAAATTTTAAGGCTGAAATCAATTCGATAGGCTCCGTATAGACTCTGTCTTTAACACAGTCCCACAAAAAATAATCCAGTGGTGTAAAATCACACGATTTGGCGCGCCACTTAACTGCTGATTGTTCTGAAATTATGCGTTCGTTTCATTGGCTGTGTGATATGTGATACCGCCCTATTGAAACCACATGTCAGTGATATCCACGTCATCAATAATAGGGCGAAATTGAGTTGTTATCATCTTGCATTACCGCATTTCTTGCATCATACACCCATACGTTGAGCATGCAAAGGCTTCTCAATCATCGCTCTAGGGTTTTCAGAAGCCCAAATGCGGCAAATTTTGCTTGTTCACGTAGTACCCTAACAAATGAATAAATTGAGCGAATCTACGGCGATGTGAAGGATAGGTCGGCTTCAATTCCTGCACCATTTGAATATTGTAAGGCTTTAAAGTCAAATCCTTACGTAAAATTCTCCATGTGATGGTTTTGGATAACCCCAATTGTTAAGAACGTCGAGAAATTGACAAATTAGAATCTGCTTCTACACTGTGGCTCACGATTGCGATGTTTTCAGTTAAACATTTTGTATCGAGCCTGTCGACACAAATCTGACGACCAAGTTCTTAATAATGTTGTCTGTGTTGCCAAAATAGAAAAACAAACTTCTTGTTGAAAAGCCTGGACCTGTTTTATATTTTACATGATTTTTACAACACTCTTGGTTGTATATATGTCAGGTTTTTTGGCTTATATTTTTTTAAAGGGTTTGAAGGTTATTTACATAATATCATGGTCCCAAGAACACGGTGGGCTTAAACGTGTCTAGCAATTATCAAACTTGTCAACTAATTAGCTTTCAATTTATCTTTAAATATTTATTAAAAAAAAAAAACAATTGTTGAATTGCCTTGGTTAGTGTCATTGTCACCCAACAGGCCGGAACAAGCAGGTAATGATTTCTATTGTTCAATAAATCTCATTTTGATCCGAATTTTCCAAATTAACTCTTCTCTCAACTGTCGACTCTTGTTTTGCTAAAATGATTGTGTTTATCGGAAAAAAATTCAGTATCATTTCTGGAATCCATCACCTGCTTCTAGTTCTGGTACAACGATTCTTTCATCAAAGTTTTTAATCACTTTTTGGTAAAATGGCGATCGTATTTCGTTAATCACATCACGGATTTTGAGTTTTAAGGCTGAAATTCTTCCACACAACTGCTGATCGTTCTAAAATTATGCGATCGGAAAATTTTACTTGCAATTATTTGACCGCTTTATTGGCTGTGTAACATATGGCAGCGTCCTGTTGTAACCACATGTCAGTCATGCGTGATAAGATTTACTTTAGTACCTAGCTGTGTGAGCCATAACCCGCCGGTGGATCAAACCACTGTAGCTGATGCGTGATAACATTTTATTCGATACCTAGGCGTGTATGCCATATCCCGACGGTAGGTCAAACAACTTGGGTGGTATGTAGCGTGCACCCACGCCCTAGGAATCCGACGACATAATTCTAGCAACTTATCTTTCCTACATGCAATTTCGGAAGTTTCGGAGCAGCGCCCCCACTCCTCGCTGGAGAGTTGGAGATTATCCAACTCCTGGTCCAGAACATATGACAATCATACAGGACCTGGATCATCAAAAGGGTCCCTGGGGGGAACCACATGTCAGTTATGATGTGATTTGATTTACATACATCTGCACTGACTAGGTAGTCATAATCAGATGGTGGTCAAACCACTTGAATGATTTGCAAACGTCATTTACGCCCTAGGAAGCCATCGAATACGTATATCCTCCGGTCACTCCTAGCAGCAATTTCGAAAGCCCGAAGTAGGCCGCAGCCTTCACTCCTTGCTAAAGAGTTGGAGACTTTCCAACTCCTGGTCCAGAACGCATGAAGCTTAATATAATTAAGAACACGACGGCATTCATACTCACTGGACCAGAACCATTCATTGTGTTCATTATGAATGATCCGACCCACAAACTATCACGAGGGTCTCGAAACCACAACCACCACGATACTCCCATATAGGGGCCAACCTCAATAACCAGTCAGAGAACAGGTAATTGTCTAAAGAGACAAATAGTGAACTCTGGGGCGTACTGATTCCCGTGAAAATATGTGGATTGTCCAGGTGACTCCTACTAGCCTTTGAGGGGCCTGGGCTCCCTTTTAACCCGCAAGACACCAGTCTAAATGAAATAGTAGGTTCCAAAAAGAGTATCATGTGCCCCCGGGGGGACATGTCAGTTATGTCAGTGATATCTACGTCGTTAATAATAGGCCAAAATTGAATTGTTAGCATCTCGCGATAGCGTAATCCATTGACCGCATTTCCCGCCCAATCAAGCCCCCAGACCACATAGTACACCATATAGTGAACATGCAAGGGTTTCTCAATAATCAGTATAAGATTTTTAGAAGCCTAAATGCAGCAACCTTGCTTGTTAACATACCCTGACAAGTGAAAGTGGGCCTTGTCTAAAAAACAGATTTTTTCAGAAAAACCAGCCAGTTATTCCTGAATGAAATGAGCGAATCTACGGCGATGTGAATGGTCGGTCGGCTTCAATTCCTGCATCAGTTGAACCTTGTAAGGCTTCAACGTCGACAAATTTGGATCTACCTAAACACCCCTCACGGCTTCCCCCCGGGGGCACATGATAGCCTTTTTGGAATCTACTATTCCATTTAGACTGGTGTCTTACTGGGTAAAAGAAAGCCCAGGCCCCTCAAAGGCTAGTAGGAGTCACGTGGACAATCCACATATTTCCACGGGAATCAGTTGCCCCAGAGTTCACTATTTGTCTCTTGAAACAATTAGCTGTTCTCTGACTGGTTATTGAGGTTGGCCCCTATATGGGAGTATCGTGGTGGTTGTGGTTTCGGACCCTCGTGAGAGTTTGTGGGTCGGATCATTCAAATTAACACAATGAATAGTTCAGGTTCAGTGAGTATGAATGCTGTCGTGTTCTTAATAAAAAAGAGCTTCATGCGTTCTGGACCAGGAGTTGGAAAGTCTCCAATTCTTTAGCAAGGAGTGAAGGCTGCGGCCTACTTCGGTCTTTCGAAATTGCTACTAGAAGTGATCAAAGGATATACGTATTCGATGGCCTTCTAGGGCGTGGGTGATGTCCAATCAACCAAGTGGTTTGACCACCATCTGGTTATGACTATATAGTCGGTGCAGATGTAAATCAAATCACGCACCCCTCACGGCTGCTCCCCCCGGGGGCACATATATATGGTCTTTATAGAACTTCGACTATATAGACACAGTCCCCTGAAGTCAGCAGGGGTACAACTCGAAACTCCACTTTATTTCCACGAGAATCAGTGACCCGCAGAGTTCCGTTATTTGTCTCTTTAGACACTTAACTGTTCTCTGGCTGATTATTGAGGTTGGCCCTATAAGGGAGTATCGTGGTGGTTGTGGTTTCGCGGCCCCATATCAGTCTATGGTTCTATGGCGGCCGGGTTCATTTCACCTTAATAACATCGAAGTTGCAACTAGAAAGTTCTGTTGTATAGATTTATAGTTTCGGCTTCCTAGGACGAGCATGACGCTCCAAATTATGCAGTGGTTTGGTCCACCATCTGATTAAGGCTTCATGGCCAGGCGCGGATGTAAATCGAATCGCACACCCCTCACGGCTGCGATGTTTTCAGCTGAACGACCTTGTATCAAGTCTGTCGACTCAAATTTAACGGTCTCAGAAGGACGATTGAGTTGTCCGAAAATTTAACGAATTTTACGAAATGTAACTTTAACAGAACCATTATTTTCGTAGTGGATTTTAATTATTTTAATGCGATTTTCATGCGAAATTGAATTCATTGTAACAATTGCCAATGCATCTACGTCAAAAAACCTAAATCTCAAAACTATCATGTTGTTGGTGTTGCCACAATTTAAAAACAAACTTCTTGTTTAAAAACCCAATATTAGATGTCTTTATAGAAGTATAGAACTTTAAATTAAAAGAAATTTTTTAGCTGGCGGCCATTTTGTTAGTGAAGTGATTGTCAAGTGATTAATGTTTAGTTTTGTTTAGCATTTCCAAAAGGTACTTCCAAATTGTGCAAATTGGATCAAAAATAAGGTTGCCGTTGATTCCGAATTTCGCAAGTGAATTATGTTTAGCGATGAAGCTCAGTTTTGTTATAATGGATATGTCAGTAAGCAATACTGCTGTATTTGGAGTGATAATTCTTAAGCGTATTGTGTGATTTTATTTACATCCGCACCTGGCTATGTAGCCTTTATCAGATAGTGGTCAAGACACTATGTATAATTTGGAACGTTATACACGTCCTAGAAAGCCGAAGCCATAATTTTATGCAACAGAAACCTTCTAGTTGCAACTTTAATGATTCCAAAATCATCACACCTTGCTAAAGAGTTGAAGACGTTCCTAATCCCGTCCAGAACACATGTCTAGCATGCTCACTGTACTGGATCATTCACTTTGCGTGTCATTATCAGTGAGATGATCCTGGCCACCAGAAGAACCATTATAACTGTTATGGGGCCGCGATACCACAACCACCACGATACTCCCATATAGGGGCCAACCTCAATGATCAGCCAGAGAACGATTAAATGTCTAAAGAGACAAATAATAAACTCTGGGGCACACTGATCCCCGTGGAAATAAAGTGGAGTTTCCAGTTGACTCCCTGCCTGTCTTCAGGGGACTGGGCTCCCTTTTTCCCCAGTTGCACTGTGTCTAGATAGTGGAATTCTATAAAGACCATATTTATGTGCGCCCTGAGGGAATTCTTAATCGTATGCTTAAACTGGCCGGACTGGTAAAATTATTGGTCCATACTTCTTTAAAAACGTTGCTGGTCAGAACATTAGAATCAATGGTGGTCGCTAAAGAGCCATGATAACTGACTTTTTCGTTCATTAATTGAACAACCGTGGTGTGCAAGAGCTTTGATTTCAACAAGACAGCCACAATTGATTCATTGAGGGAATTGGTGTGCAAAATTTAACGCCGCTAGAGATTATTTTCTGTGGGGAAATGTAACGTCACAGCGTTATTTCCTATATATGGTCACTAATGTTGAAAAATTCATCGAAAATTTTATGCTCCAGATTAAAGTACGGTCGAACCAATCGTGGCGGTCATATACTTTTCGTATATGACCAAATATATACTTTATTCGAATAAAGTAAATTTCGTGTCAATTTAAAAAATCCATCTTTATTTTATTCCATTTCAAAGTTGTATACCTCTATAAAAAAACACCCTATACATGCATTCTCAAAGATTTTTGTTATGCAATTGCTTTAAAATTTCTAAAACTAAAATATTATATTTTTTTATTTAACGTACAAAAATGCTAAATGTTCATGCTAAAATGTTAAAAGCAATAACTTAAACTATTTAGTATAATTTTTAAATACATAAAGATATTTATATTATACACATTATTACTTTTTATGATCCAAATGTCTGTGCAACATTTTCAGTGCGTGTTTTAAATTTTATTAGTTTTTTTTGGTTGGAACTTTAATTATTTGTAACTTTTTTAAAATATGGCGGCGCTTGTAATTATTTTCGATATTTAAAACTGGCGCAATCATTGATCTGATTCATGTGTAGTTTGAAAGTTTATTGTTTATTTTACATATACCTTATTACAATTTACAACAATTTACAACATCATTACCATTACAAAGTACTTTGCACGCAAAATTTGACATGACCCATTTTCGTATTCAATCTTTTATTTTGCTAAATGATCTATTGAGTATTGTGTGTATGAATGTATGTACTGTATGTGAAGCCTTCTTCAACAAGAAGATTGTTTTGTAAAACAAAATAAAACAAACAATTTAAAATGAAATTATGAATGAAAAATGATGTTTGGCAAAATACTGCCACGACCACGCTGACAGATGTCGATTCTTTCATTAATGTTTTTAATCACTTTTTGCAAAATGGCGGTCCTATTTCATTAATCACATCACGGATTTTGAGATTTAATACTAAAATCGATTCGATTGGCTCCATATAGACTCTGTCCTTAACATAGCCCTACAAAAATTAATCCAGTGGTGTTAAATCACACGTTCTGACTGGCCACCTAACTGTTGATTGTCGTGAAATTTTGTTTACAATCAATTGATCGTTTCATTGGCTGTGTGATATGTGACACCGTCCTGTTGAAGCCACATGTCAGTGATATCCCCACTGTCGGTGGGGCTGCTCAGCGGTGAAGGCATAGTCAATGGTCGCTGTTGCTGTCTTTATACGGCAGTTAATTTCCGACTATCCTTCTACTTTCACCACCTGTTTCATCTCTTCTCTATCCCTTTCCTAAAGAATGTAGCTCGGCACATGACTAAATAGGCATTATTGCCTGAAGTGCTACATCTCTTTTTAACAAAAAAAAAACAAAAATGCAAAAATTTTGCTTGTAGACATACCCTGACAAGTGAAAATAGGCATCGTCTGGAAAAATAATTTTTCAGAAAAACCAGCCGGTTGTTCCTAAATGAATTGAGCCAATCTATACGTCCATGTAAATGATAGGTCGGCTTCAATTCCTACACCAGCCGGACCTTGTAAGGCCTCAAAATTCGTCAAGTGATGATTTGGGATAACCCCAATTGTTGAGAACGTCGAGGAAACGACAAATTTAGAAGTGCTTCAACACTGTGGCTCACGGCTGTGATGTTTTCAGTTGAACGACTCGGTCGAATACCTGTAGTGTTCGCATATTTTGTATCGAGCCTGTTGACTCAAATTTAACAATCAAATTGTTAGTAACGGTTTCAGAAGGTTATGTTGTCCGAAAATATCACGAATTTAAATCAACCACCATTTTCATACTGGATTTTAATTGTTCTAATGCGATTTTCGTGCGCAATTGAATTCGTTGCAACAATTGAAAAAACAACTTCTTGTTGAAAAACCTGATATATCATTGTATATTTTTTTAAATTAAAACTTTTAAATTCCTTTTATACGTTCTCGTATTTCTGGCGCCTAAATTAAAGACTTCTATATTTTTATTTCTGCAATATTTCTGATATTACACATTCTGCCATCCCAATATTGTTTTAAGAATCAATCTATTGATTACGTGAATTGGAAAAATATTATCACAAAATATATTTAAACAATTCTCTTGATTTTGATACTGTCGCACATTTTAAATCGCAATAGACAGGTATTTTAAATTTTCAACATGGTAGAAAACCCGTCATTTGCGAATGTAGCCCGAACAAATTAAAAAAATTAAAATTAAAGAACTCTTAACCAGGCCTGAGCGTATTCTTATTAACTATTGTCATTTATTTCTGGTTCATTATCATTTTCACAAGGAGCCTTTGCTGCAAGAGATACACATCTCTAAACAGTCGAACTGAGATGAAATAGTGTGCTTAAGGATTTAAATTTTATTTCAATTCTTTGCTGCCATTTTGATAGTTTCATTTGCAAACTTCACATGTTTGAAGAAAAAGTCAAGATTCCTAGCTGTGATAGAGGTTTATTACTGAAGAACATTGGCTTTTGCTCAGCGCTCTTGCAGAAAAGGCTCGATATATTGTCGCTTTCGTTAACTATAAGGACATGTTTTATCATGTTTTAAATATCAATTAAATGTGGTAAATATTGTTACGAAGTAGATTTCTTAAGTTTAAAAAAAATAATTATTATTATTATTTATTAGTAGTATTTTTATAATACTTTCATATAGCAAAATACATTCTTTTGCAAGTTACATCAAATCTGCTCCAAATTAAATATTTTTTACAAAGGTTACAATTTTTTTCTAAATACATTCGGATTAATTTCATTCTTAATATTATTTGGCACCATGTTGTATAGCTTCAATCCTTTGTATAACAGTGATCTTCGCATTGTATTATTATCTGGTCGTTGTAGTCTAAAATCTGTAGCATTTCTCAAGTTGTATGGTTGAATATCACCAATGTATCTGAGTTGTTCCACTAAATAATCAGGCGCCTCTCCCGTTTTTATTTTCTGAATAAAATGAATTGTGTTCAATTCTAATCTTTGTCTTATATTAAGCCATTTGAGCGTATTCAACATATGTCCCACTGAGGTAAATCGATTGCATTTGATTATTGCGCGCATTGCCTTATTTTGTAGTTTCTGCATCCTTGATATCTGCTGTTCTGTACAGCATGTATATAACACAGTAGATCCAAATTCAAAATGTGGTTTTATCGTAGTATTGTATATGTTTATTGCCGTTATAATTGATATTTTGTTCCTTATACGTTTAAAAAACCCGATTTTTCTACCAATTTGTTTGCATATGTATTCTATATGTTCTTTGAATTTTAAGTCCTTGTCTAGCAGAAAACCTAGATATTTTATATTATTAACTTTCTCTATTATTATATCATTAATTTTAGATATTATATTAGTATTCATATTTATTTCCATTATTTTAGTTTTGTTCTCGTTTAACTTTAGTTTATTCATTCTCAACCATTTCATAATGTTATCCATATCATCAGATAAATTAGCGTGACATATCTCCTCCGTTGCCGCTTCAGTAAAAATCATCGTATCGTCTGCATATAAAACAATTTCACATTTTTTCAAAACTTTTTCCATATCATTTATGTATATAATAAACAGCAGCGCTCCTAAAATTGAGCCTTGTGGTACTCCGAAGTCATTTCTTGTAGTATTCGATAATGTGCCATTCACCTTCGTAAATTGTCTGCGATATGTTAAATATGACCAAAACCATTTCAATTCAGTATCCTGAATTCCATATTTATAAAGTTTCCGTAATAAAATATCTCTATCAATCGTCTCAAACGCTCTTTTAAAATCTAAGAAAATTGCCATTATTTTGTTATTCCTCTTCATAAATTTCCACCTATTTATGAAATAGTTGACTGCTGTTTCACAAGAGTACTTTTTTCTGAAACCCGACTGATACTTTGAAAGTAACTTGTGTTGTTCCATATAACATTCTAATTGAATTTTAACACTCATTTCAATTATTTTCTCAAACGTTTTTAACATGTTTATTGGACGGTATTCCTCACATTTGTTAGTATTTTTAACTTTTTCAATAGGTGTAATCATAGATTCTTTCCAATTATTTGGAAATATTCCAGTTTCCAGTGATTTGTTTATAATGTTTAGCATAATATTTCCTATTGTGTTCCAGTTATCCAAAATCATATTGATTGATACTCTATTGTAGTCAGGTTTTTTCTTAATATTCTTACATATTATTTTAAGTTCTTGTAAAGATATTGCACCGAATTTCAATTTTAAATTTATTGCAGGTATTATGTTTTCATATTGCACATATTCAATGGAGTTTCTAATTTCCTTAATGCTATTGATGAAATAGTTATTAAAATTTTCGGCTATTTGAAAGTTATCCTTATATTCTATTTGTCTAAATATCACAGTTTCTATCATATTTCTGGGTCTTTTTCTCATTTTCGATTTTACCCTTGTACTGATTTCTAATTATTTTATAGTTATTCCATGCTTCGCTGGTGTTTTCAACAATTGCAGTTTGATATTTAAAGATCTTTTCCCTTTTCAACATTCTGAGGTCATTGTTAAACCATTTATTCTTTCTGTTTTCATTTATTTTTGTTCTAACACTAAATCTTCGTATAGTATTTTCAAAGACATTATTAAAGTTGTAAACATTATCGTTAAGGTCTTTCTGTTCATCATATTGTAACATTGCACTTTTTTCATTAAAAAATCTGGATCTATTGTATTTAAAAATATTCATTTCCCTAAAATGTCTTCCGTGCTCTATATTTTCGCATCCGATACAAATGTCTATAGATTCATGATCTGATATTTTGTTATTTATATTACTTTCCGCTGTGATCCATTCATTATTTGTTATTATATAGTCTATTAACGTTTTTGATCTTCGTGTTATTCTAGTATATTCATTCATTACATGTTTAAGGCCATTATCATTAAGTATACTTTCTAATTTACTTGTATAAAAATCCTGATTCCAGTCAATATTAAAGTCTCCAGCTATTAAAACATCAAAATTCGTATCACATATTTCTTCCATAAATTCCTGAAAAATATCACAGAATTCTGCTTTCGAGGCACTTGGTGATCTATATATTATTACCATTATAATGGAAGTTTTTCCATATTTTGCCATATATGCACTAATCCAGTATTCTGAGTCTTTAACATTGTCTTTAACTTTATTGACCTTCCAATGTTTTTTAAAATATATTATTACTCCACCGGATCTTGATGAATTTGACAATGTGCTATAATGGTTATATTGTTCCATTCGTATTTCAGTTTCATCTATTTCGCTTGTTTGATGTGTTTCCGTCAGTATTATGAACTCGGGTTTTTCAGTTTCTGCTATTATTTCCAGTTGGTTAAAGTTATTAATTAATCCTTGAATGTTGGTATATATTCCACGTATTTTAGTTGACTGTTAGGCTAGTAATCCCATCCTTCTCTTTTTTAAATTTAACTTATTCCGATACACTGGACATTCACGGTTGTTGGTGACGTGATTTTCAACAAGTCCTAAATGTAAATGTAATAATTGTCAGTATAAAAATAAACGAAACGACTCACTGTGCATTTTACAAACTGCGAAATCTTTTACACTCAAGACAACAAAAACACGCTTATAAGAATTTCTACGAAATAAGATAAACAACAGAAAACAAAAACAACAAAAACAAAACACACAGCCGGGCAGGCTGCCGGCAGCAGTGCAGTGATGTTGGAGTAGAGTATTCTTGCGTGTTCGGCGGCCGTTTGGAACAGCTATATAGGCGCCTCTTTCTGGGCCAATAAATTAATTCAAGTTGAGTCATCAGTGAGAAAAGACAATAATGTTACCATCGTGTTTATTTTGTGTGTATTGAAAAAAATAAATTGTTTAATTTCTGATTACTTATATTTTATCGTATTTAGAAGATACGGAAAGGAAATACTCTGTTTTAGTCGCCAGATTTCCTCCCTCGTATTAAGCAATTTATTTTTCAAATCCTTCCATCTGTTTTAATCCGCATTGTCACTGTTTTCTATCATTATGGCACTCACACATCCTGCAAACATCAACTTAGATATTGATATTGCTTTTAATTGCCAACTGGATCTAAGGGCCTTTCTTTATCATCTAAATACCTAAGTGGATATTGCTTATCATTCGATCAGGGAATCCTCCCTATTCTGGGATTTCTGCCATTACGCTTAAGCTTTATATTTTATAGGAAGCCCATCTTGACACTTTATTGGAGATATTGGCTCATTCTGTCTTCATTTACCTCCTTTTCTGCTGGGAACTTTTTTTCCTCGGTGTCCTAAATAACCACTAATAACGACTTGTGAAACAATTTTTAAAGAGCATTTGCCTAAAACGAAAATTTTAAATTTTCCGCAATTTTTATTTTCCTAAGCATTTCTTAATGACCTTTTCGCTACTGCTTTTACAGCTATCAATAGTTTTTACTGAAAGTTTGAAATGTTTAAGTCAAAAATGATGTTTATTGAACGAGAATTATTAACAACCTACCTATAAAATAATAAATGTTTTTAATAGTATTAATATTATGGAAACTTATTGAAAATCACTCTAATTTATATATCTTTCAGCTAATGTCTTCCGGAAAGCCAGTGGAGAAGAACTACAGCGAGCACAATGGTCAACCTGGCTGTGCTACTGAAGGTGAAGTAAGGAAACACTTTAGACATTTTTGGGATCCCACATCGTATTGGGAATGCGAGGAACTAGATAAGCCAGCCAAACTTAAACGATGTGGAGCATCGGAATTATATTCGGATAAGCATGGCAAATGTGTTCACTACAAAGAATGGGAATGGAGCGAACCCTTAGAACCACCCAGCCGTCCAAAGGCTCAGTAATTGTTTAGTTAATTTTTTCGTTTACTTCTAACGCTTTCAAAAAATACATTGGAATGTGCATAGTATTTACAAATAAAGTTAAAACTATTTACAAATTTTAGTAACGTTTATTATATATTGGCAACTCTACTTTTTGCCGCCTTTAATTAGCTTTTGCCATTAAACCTTGTTACAGAACACGGAATTAAAAATTCTTATTTCCACATGTTGCAACGTTAAAAAGTTCTTTTTCAAAGTAAAATGTTCACGCAAGTCATTGAGTTCAATTCCGATTAAAAATAATTTCAACTCCGCAAATACTATACATAATCGTTGTTATTGTGGAGGTCCCTTTTACAACTCCATGACTTTGCTATGTATGGACTTATCAATCGCCAAAATTTATAGTTGTAGCTTTTGGTTCGAAACTGAATATTCGAAATAAATATGATGCCGTACTGCCAATGAACCCTAAAAAACGAAAGGCGGTCAAGAAATAAGCATTGTCAAGAACTGAGCTGTCACATTTTGACATTTATTTAGTAAAAAATTTAGATTATTTAAGCATTAGCAAAGAATTTTAATTGCGAAAATTAACTATCAAAATGCTCAAGAATTTCACTGCATCACTTTGTTAAATTCGAGCAACTTTTCACCACAATCAGGCTCCTTCTGAGACCGCTGTGTAAAATTTAATCTCTAAATTCAAGACTCACAGTATTCTTGCTGGCAATAGACCAAAACAATAAGCTCGTAGTGGGCGTGGTACTGCAAGCACAGCCGCTGTACAGCAGAGCATTACGACATTTGCAAGAATTGGGCATCACCTGAGGCAGGTTGCGCAATATTTTGTATAATGATCTACATCTTCACGCTTATAAAGTTCAACTAAGAATTAAAGACGATTGACCATTGTTTGCGTCGAACGAAACGAAAGCAACGAATTTTGCAAAAACAAATAAAAAGTTATTTAGTGATCAGGGTTATTTTCAATTAGGCGGTTATATAAGCAAACAAATTTGGTGCTCCCAAAGTTCACAAACAGTTCACGAAAAGCCATAACTTCCAAAAAAAGTGACCGCATATTACGGTTTGTATTCATGCCGCCTGAATCGCCACGTATTTTTTCGAAAATGAACAAATAATTTTTGTCCCCGTGAATTCTCTGCGCTGCCAAACCATGATCACCATTAACCACAATTGGTTAAGGTTGTAATAAGTGACCTTTGGATTTAGCAGGACGGTGTCACAAACCACATAGCCACCTAAACATTTTAGTTATTGCATGAGAAATTTCGCGGTCTCATAATTCCCCAATTTTACGATGTCTATTGGCCGCCTCGTTTGATTTAACATCGCTTACGCGAACAACCCACAAACACTGTGAAAGGTGAAATTCGCTGCAGCATTTGCGACATAGTGCTAGCTTTGTTAAAAAAATGTGGTTCAAAACTTTGTCGCGCTGGACATTTACTCGACATTATATTCCATTATTAATTCTGTCACTTTACATTGGTATCAATAAAAGGAAATTGTCAGAAAAAAGCTGTGTTTTAAGGCAATTTACTTCCTGACCCAGCCAGTTTTTATATATTAAATTAAAATATAGCCATATGATTTTTGTTGTAATTATTCTTCCTAAAATCAAGCCAGGAGTAGCGATATGCTGAAACATAATGGAAAAATTCAAACTACATATCGTTGGTTTTGCTTAAAAAGGCCCTAACTCATATAATTTGTAACTTTACAAAAGATTAAAAAAAAACGAAATTGTATGTCAAAATGTAATCTTCAAAGTAAAAATGCTTACAATACAGTAATTTTGGATGCAAAACTCAATTTCGTAAAAGTTCGAAAAATATGATGAAAATCTTAATTGGAACTGTGGTGTAAATAACACAAAATGTATTTAGGAAAGTGGAGTAGAAAGGTTTTAATCGAGCATAAGAAATTTTAATAGATATTGAATTAAATAGCTAAAGTTGTTTAAAATAGTGAAAAATCAATAATTAAAGCTCAAAATCATTTTATTTTATTAGAATTAATTAAACTATTTCAAAAAATTATTTAGGGTATTTTTATTTGAAAGTAAAAATTATCATGTCCCCTTTCTCTCTCTCTCTTTACGGATCAATTTTACAATTTTATACAATTATTAAAATTAAATTATTTTTATTACATAATTCTGGAATGTATTTTTTTAACGTTTACCAAAATCCATAAGTTTATAAAAATAAAAAAATAAATTGTATTAACCTGATGTCAATGACTTTTCGCTTAAATTATTGAGGAATTTTATGGAATTTGTTCTCAAAAATTATATCGTTGCAGCGGAGAACATTTAAAACAATAGCTAGGCAGCTTTTCTAGGATTTAACAGGGGTTGAGAAATAAAGTTGATTTTAGGTTGTGCATTTAAACTTTTGTTAGTATCGTTATGCTTGAATAGAAAAGCTTTGCTTAAATCCATTTTAATTTAAGATGATGGCGTTTTGTTATTGACGATGAAAGAATGCTTTTAAAAGTTGGAACGATGAAGGGAAACTTGTTAAAGTTCAACATGTTCACCAGTTTTTGTTATAACTTTCATTTTTTTCTGCTTTGGTGCTGGAATATCGCTAGAAATATTTTCTTCTACTGGAGGCGGATCTTTGGGTGGTGCACGAGTACTGCTGGGTATTGGTTTTTTAGTGGTGGTAGTAGTTGGTGGTTTGGATGTTGTTGTTGGCGCCGATGCTTTCGGTTTAACTGTGGTAGGCTTTGACGTGGTAGTGGTGGTAGGTTTTGGTGTAGTTGTTGTCGTGGTGGTTGTTGGTTTGGCAGTGGTAGTGGTGGTGGTGGGTTTTGGTGTAGTTGTTGTGGTAGTGGTGGTGGTTGTAGGTTTCGATGTTGTGGTCGTAGGCTTAGCTGTGGTAGTGGGCGCAGCTTTCGGCTTAGCGGTTGTGGCCTCAATTTTTGGCTTTACAACAGGTTCAATGCCAGCACCTTCGTAACGTACATTTCCAATTCTAACCGTCGGCTGCTTGGGTTTTGGGTTCTTGACTCGAGCCACAAAACGATTAAACGGTGAACCCAGCAAAAGGTTGTCATTGAATTCCAACACGTGCGATACGGAACCAACACTTTTATCGAAACCGTGTAAAGAGCCCACAATATGACCATTCCAATCAACTCGTACAATAGTAGAACGTTTTGGCGCCAACAAAAGAATGCTTTCACCATGTCCAATAAAGTAAATAAAGCGTTGAGCAATCTTGTTAGGATAAGCATTGTTAATAAATTTAAACGGCAACTCCAACAAAGCAAGCATGCGAGCCAAAAATAGACGAATGCTGGGAAAACGAGAGAAAATTGTGTAACCACTGGGATGTTCACTATCCGCAGCCATAACTAAAGGAACCCATATGCCATCAGCATCAGGTGTAATATTGTCTGGATGACCAGGTAATCCTTCAACAAATACTTCACTCTTACCAGCCTTGCTACCCTTTAACCAGTATTTGATCAAACGTAATGCTCCAGTCTCAGCCACAATAACAAAATCTTCCTCGGCACTCAAAGCAACACCATTAGGAAAGAACAGCTCATCTAATAATAATTTGCTCTCATTCTTCATACGATCATATTTGAAGAGTCTGAAATTGAATTTAGTGCATTTTTTAATAATTTACATAAAACTTAAGATGCGAGGGTGAGTTTGTAAGTGGTAAATGTATTAAAAATATAAAATGAAAAGAATAGATTAAAAATATCATTAACAGCATTTTAGCCAGGGCATTTTCCAAATTTTAACAATTTTTCACAAATTATTATTATTAATATTTTAAGTTTTAACATATATGTATCCAAAAACAATTCTCATTTTGTCGATAAAACTTGCGCACCCTAAATACAAAAAGGTTACAACTCATAATTTTTCAAAACTGACTTTTTTTTCATAAATAAATTCAGAGTACACATCTATACTACTGCACATCTCTTATGACTCGATTATGGATGGCAATCGAACTTAAGTTGCGTTGCCATTTGCCGAAATGGTATTACGTATGGCAACTGATAACTAACAGTTATTAATTTCAGTTGCCAAACTGGCAACTACAAATTTTTAGTTGCTGTGTAGTTTTTAAATCAAAAAAGCGAGTAAAATTAATAGATAAGCAAAATATTGTTTTGTTTTTATATTGAAATAATAATATTAAAATGCTCTAAACTAACAGATTTCAAAATCGTAAAAATAACAAGCAGACAACAATTCGATCTTATAATTAAAGATATGGAAGCCAGGCCCAATGTTGCTCGTGGGGTCCGTGCTTTTAGGTATTAGGATTCGTACGTGTGTCCCATCCACACAGTCCACAAAGCCAGGAAACTTGGTTTTTGGATAGCACCTATTCTTGTTTTATTTTTTCTTCCTCTGTCATTTTAGAGTTTATCCAAATTCCACAAATTTTATTCTCGATCAAATAGATCACCTCTTTTAAAACCACCGACAACGGTGATTGTGCTATTCTAAGGTTGAAATCATTACCATATGCTTTCTGAAAACCTTGACGCAGCACACCCCTTTAACAGCGGAAGTATTGTTGTAGCTCTCTGGTCTTTTAAATTATCATCCACCAGATAAAATACCGCTTCTTTGGGAAGACGAAAATATGCTTATTTGAAATAAATTCAATTAAAACATGAACTCACTTTAGAGTAGGATTTGAATTATCCCTCAAGTGCCGTCTACTTGATGCCACATTTTGCACTTCATTCTCTTCACCACTGAACTAATCATAATTAGTTTTTGTACACTTTGATTTTTAAAATTTTCAAATGCTTTATCTTATAGCTTTGTTTACTTTTTTTAGTTGCTTAGATGTCATTATCGATAACTTCTTGGCAACTGAAAAAAGTTGCCATACGTAATGTTAATTTTAACTTCAGTGGCGTTGCCAATTCTCAAAGCAACTGAACTTTGGTTACCTTCCGTAATATAGCCATTAAAAATTTTAGTATTTTGAGTAGTGACCCTTTTGTATTTAGGGTGCGATGTTTGGTTTTTCGAAAAATGCATAAAAGGTTTCTGTTTATCTGACTTAAACAGCCGTGATAATATGGTTGAAAATACAGGAATATAGAAATTAGGACAAAAAAAAGAACTGCTCCACAATGGCAACGTGAAAACTTAGGAGTCATACTACTTGCTAAGGAAATTGGAGCACGAGAACCTTCTAACATCGATTGAATACCAATTTTATCATTGAAAGTTAAACAATTTTTAAAATCCAAAAGATTAAACAATCAAACTTAAAAAGAAATGTTTATCATATAAAATTATTATTTATTATCATAATCTATTATTTCAGGAAAATCGAAAATAAAGATTAAAAATAAGTATATAATCAACAAAGATTGTGTACAAAGTTTTAAACAAACATAGAAATGTATAAATCCAACGACTATAAAATACGTTATTTATCAAATTCTAGATGCCAATGGTATATAGAGCAATGCCAAAATATATATGGGAAATTACTTATACATTTACAGAAATATCTTAAGCATTTTAGAAAATAAAAAACTATTCAGCCGAACTTTATTGCAAACTTCAGTTAGTTTACACTCATGACCCTTGACTCATGTTCCAATCCACCAATGATTTTCAATTTAGCTAAAGCTGCTGCAAAACTAAACTTGAGTAAATTTAACCGGGGAAAATTGTTTTGTGAATATAATTTTTCGAAAAATATAGATTCACCTCTGTAGAGCAGAAATAATGCAATCGACAAATAATCAAATCTAAACCTTAGAAATGTAGAACATGAAGATCAACTTATAACTTGTTACGTTATGCGATCAAGAACTTAACGGATATAGAAAGAATTATATCTGCTCGGGGCATACAAATGTTGTATTATATAAATGTGGCTACTGTTTTCAAATAAGCAAAAATATAAGGCGGAAAGAGATTTCTGCCTTAACAAGGAATCTCCTATGCGAATGGAGATGTTTCTCTCAAGAACATTTTTTATAGGCCGAAATATTATTAAACTCATTGGCTGCTCCGTCTAGTGCAAGATGACTATTTTATATTATTATTTAAAAAAACAATTAGCTATTTATTAAGACTTTCTCTTCTGATACAAATATCGTATTTTTGGAAATTCATTGCTCCTATTAAATTAAATGTCATAACTAAAAAATAATTGAATACCAATCGATATAAAAGTTGAAAAACAAAATGATTTACTACTCACCGTCCAGAGGGATTTGCAAAAGCCGTGAATACCAAATCTTGTATTGAAAAATCTGAAGAAGAGTCTGTCCAATATATATTACCCTGTCTATCAACAGCAATAGAATTAAAAATTTGTGCTCTGCGATTATTGTCGTCTTTGCCAGGCAACTCCTGTTGGGGTGATACCAATAGTTTCTTTTTATTTGTATTAAGATCAACCTGCCATAAGCCATAATAGGCATCAGCAATTATTAAACTATTGCCTTGGGTGTCGAAAGACAAACCCAGAGGACGACCACAGCGAGATTCTTCAGTAATGTCTTCTAAAATAACAACTGTAAATATACTTAATTTGTCATATACCGAATTGCACTTACCACAAGGCTGTCCAATTTTGGTAACATGTGTTACATGTCCAGCATTCATTTTAATGACTTCACCTCCGTGTATGCCCATATAAATTTCATTTTTACGGGCTATTAAACATTCTGGTCCATAAACGCGTCCCTCTAACAAACGATCCGCACCGTCGAGATGATTATTGGGTTCCAAAGCGCCACTTAAAGATTTCGGAGGCACCACTCTAGACAAATGGGAAAAAAAATAAAACCCGCATATGCCAATAGAAAAAAAAACATCTACATACTCAAATTCTTTAAAAGGGAAAGTTGTACGTGGCGGCAGTCCCGGCAATAATATCACAATGAGAAATATGATCATAAAATTCATAATTCTAATACCCAAACCATATAAAAGACCCATTTTTGAAGTGTCTTTATTTTGAAACTTTTTAAAAGTTTAATTACTCAACCAGAAAAAGACAAAACGAACAATATTTTTTTTACCTTTAAAGAAATGCAAAAATTGTTACAATTATCGAAAAAGACACACGACTACGAAATCGTTTTCTTCTCTACGACTTTTTATTTTATAGTGGTATAAAGTTCACTTTTTACTTATTGAGAAAGAATTTCAGAACAATTTCTCCACCAAGTACATACCGGCCCCAATCGTTTCCTTTTTGCTCAATTTGATTGTTAACTCTACGTTCACCCAGAGTCACAGGAAAAAACAAAGGGCGTCAATAAATGATGATGACGACGAATACTGTTGTTAAAACCGGAATTTTGTTTTATACTCAGAGATGGAAAATTGTGTGCTTTAAAAATTATTTGAAAATTTTATTAGTTTAATATTTATTTCATACAATTATTTAAAAATGATTATTAAATAAAAATTAAAATGGTTAAAGTAATAATTAAAGTTAACTATATAATTAATATTAATATGTACGAGTTTTTAATCATTTGAAACCAAAGCACGTAAATAATAAGGACTATTGCAAAACTACTCTTTTATGTAAACTTATCGATAAGTCGTTAAGTTCATCTATTTGTCGATTTTCGAAATGGCATATCAAGTTTTGGTAATGTCAGCGTATAGCAGAGTTCGTTTCGTGAGAGATAACAAAGAAAACAAGAAAAAACTGTTTCATATTCAAAATGCTTAAACAAATTGAACAATTTATAAGCGAATAGCACAAAACTAAAAATAAACAATTTAAAATCTTTTAAAATTAGTTGTTTTACAAAATAAATTACCAAATTTTTCTATAAAAATATATAAATACAACATATTCATGCCTAAACAATAATTAGCTGGTAAAAAATATTGACATGCAAATGTCCAATCTATATATAATTACCCTTATCTTTTAATACTAATAAATTACAGTTTCGTAACAAAATGCATTTTTGAGAAATGCGAGTTTTGACACTTAATCAGAAATAAATTCAAATGACTCATAGCTATATACTTGAAAAAGTTTCAAACAAGACGAATTCAAAAGTAATCGCAAATCAAAAGCATATGCAACATTTAGTTCACCTGTCAATTCAGCTACAATACAAAAATAAGCGTTTTGATATTTGTATTATTAAAAGAAATAATCTGGGCAGCATGATCAAATGTACTACCACAGTCTGTAGTACAATTTGTATTGTTTGTGGTACTACTGCTATAATTCATACAGGTTTTGTTTATAACTTGCCGCAATGGCGAAGTAAAATATCGAAATGGTCGTAGAGTTGATAAATTGCTTCTGCTTAATACTGCTATGGAGCTGGTGTGGATAAATTGACACATGATTAATCTCCGAAATATAGATTTAGTTCCACTGACCCTTATAAAAGCATTAAAGTGGACCCAGGCAATTTCCAGTAAAATATACTTACTATTTATCATCTAAGAATTATTAATTTTTTTAATTATGGTGTTCTACTTAGCAATTGGCAACTCTTCTATTTATTTACTTTTCTGACAACAAAACAATTTATTGACTCCCATTGGACGAACGTGAAAAATGTAGACCGCGTATATAAAGCGGAAAAGAAACTGGATCTGGAAACGTGTTGACAGTGTCCTATTGATAAGTTCCAAAGAGTAGTTAGAAAAAATGAATAAAATATTAGTGAATATAGAAGAATTACCAACAGATATTGAAAAAATAGCAGACACCCAGAAATGCATAAAATATATTCAAGTAAGAGTAAAATGTATAATAAACCCTATAAGCATTTTATTGAATTGTAATAAAATTTTTAGAAAATACAAAACATTGATGGCATCGAATCAAGTATTGAACATTTGCTATTGCATATTAAGGCTGTAATTGACAAGGAGCTATGGCAGCCGGATGAGAGGTGCAGTATACAGTACAACCAAGTAGTAGTGAATGTGGCTTTTAGTTGTTACTATTTGTTGTTGAAGAAATACAATTTGGAGGACCGGTTTTATGGGCAGTATCTTAAAGAACATTTTTCCCAAAATTTTGTTCTCAACGAAAAGAGTATTGTAGTGCTCCAATCTCTTTTACTGACAAATCAAACTTTAGAAGTTAATCCCAAAAATTTATTTGAAAAATTAATGCATGCCCTAGTTTTGGCAATAGATTCGAATCATGCTGCAATAATTTCCATTTTAAAAGCCTTAAATTTATTATTTAAAAAGTTTTCAAAGCTACATTTTGATATTGAATTTTCTTTGGACCGCATACACTTTTGTTTGCAATCCAATCAATTGGGTATGAGAGATGAGTGCATGACCCTACTACAATATATTTGCTTAAATCCGCAGTTTGCTTTGTCATATTTTCGATGTGTAGTAAATTACTGGCCTTGGACAAATCGTAACAAATTATTTGTACTTGGATGTATATTAGGCAAACACCTTTTAGATGATTTTCTGAAAGCATCTGCTTATTTGAAGGAAGATTTCTTTTTAGGTTTGAGATCTACATTAAATTATAATAATCTTTTGCCGCCCAGTCAGTATGTGGTAAAAGCTTTAAGTGGTCAAAAGTCTATGGAACTGTTGGAAGTTGCTGTTAATATCTTAACATTGGGAAGCAAAAACGAAATGAAAAATTTCTATTCTCATTGGTTTTCACGCATACACCAAAAGGACGAACTATTTGAAATGTTGTACAAAAAACCAGAAATAACTATTTTCATAGATAATTCATCAGATTATTTATTGTGTAATGATCATAGCTATCGAGTGATTTTAATATTCAGTATGTTTTCAAAACAGATATTCCAATTATCAAAGTTGCACTTCTTCAAGCTAAGTACCGAATTGTTGACCAACTGCTTTCAATATAATGCTGAGTGTCAATTACTAATATTCAAATTTATAGTGGACAACTTGGCTAATTTTGCCATAGAAGATTGTATCGAATTTGTGGATATATTTTTAAGGACGCACAGCTCAGTGGAAAACGCCCAATTTCGAAATACTGTGTTAGGTAAAGTGCCTAACATTATAAACCACATTGCTAAAACGTTTTGCAAATTATGCATTAACAGTGATCAAACGTCTTCTTTGGAATCAAGTATTTTAAGCTTTTTTGTAAATTTGCACAAAGACATCGACTTGGGTATAGCCAGTAAGATATACCAGCCCAAAATTTTTTATCTCAAATTATTAGAAATACTTCTAAAGTCATTATATACGGAGGTCGTAACAAAAAATGCCAAAAACTGTTGTGTATCCCAGAATCAGCAATTGGGCGTATTTCTAAAAGAACATAAAGTTATCGATAATCAACTTATGGCATTTCGTTTAATGGAGCTGTTAAATGATCCTCTGGGATTCGATGATGCATTGGAATTGATAGTTGTATTGATAAAAGAAATTAAACCTCAAGACGTTGTTATAAATTTAGCATTGGATTTGAGTCAGGGAGCATGTACTTTATCTGAGGTGGAAGGCTGCAATTTGAGTTATTTATACTCTCGGGTGGCCGTGCAGAATTGCTGTGATGAAGAAAAATTAAAAGAATTTTTACATATTATTCTCTCAAATTTGCAAGCAAATCTTGAGCAATTTGATAATGATCCTCTTATGTCGTGTAAAACTCTAGGTGGTCATTTTTTTGGACAGCTTAATATTCTCCATGAACTAACGGAGTTTAAGCCAGAAGTATGTGCTTCAGAATTTTTAGAAATTTTAAAAATTGTGGAAGAAATACAAAGCCTTGTTATAAAAAAGCTTAATACTTCATTTTTGGGAAACGAACAAAATATTTTAATCGCTGCCTCTTTTGAAGATATGGACAAGAGTCTTCAAATGTTAGTGAACCAAAGTGTTTACAATGCTGAAAACCCCGAATTATGTCGTAAATATCTGCTAATGTCATTTTGGTTGACTCTGAAAGCCTGTTGTGACTTGGCTTCATCGATGGCTTGCTATGAAGTTGTCGGTAAGAGCCCTTCAGAACTAACGTGTACCTTTCTGCAGAGATGTTTACAAGTTAACATCATCGTTCTAACAAAGTGTCGTCATAAAGGAGCCATAGAGGCAGCCGGCCTTTCGATAGGAAAACTAACTAAATCTATTACAACTTATTTAGATGAAAACACAGCAGAGTATAAGTTGTTGCACGTATGTTTGGAACAATTGTATCAAGTGCAAGAGTCAAATGTAAGTACTACGCGCAAAGGTGCAGGATTTTCCATTATGTTTTTGCATATAGTAAAAAATGAACAGCATCGAGGTAGACCTATTTTGAGAAGATCTGTAGAAAATCTTTTAAGTCATCAAAAAAAGTCTAACAACACAAATGTTGGTTCAAATTGCGATCGTTTGGAAGCCTTGCATCTGCATTTCCTTTGTGTTTTAGTAAGAGATACTGAGCTGCGTGAAGCTATGTCTAAGTACTACAACGAAATAATAATGGCTGCTGTTAATCAAATTGATAATCCAGAATGGACTATTTGTAATGCTGCCCTGCAACTATTTGGGGCCTTAGTACCAAAAGTTGTCGGTCAAAAACAAGCCAATGAATTCGATGATCCCTTGCCTTGGGAACCTTGTAAAATTACTTTGAATGAAATAAATCGCAGATTGCCGAAAGCTTGCGTACATATTCTCAATTATTGTTCAGCAGAAAATCCCTCCACTAGATCTATTATCTTATTTTTAGAACTTTTGCACAAAGTCGAATACATTTACAAAGGCACAATGGCAAACAATGATCTTGTAAGCAATTACAGGCAATTAATGTGGTCTCTTCTAAAACATAATTCCGAAAAAGTACGTAAGTTAGCAGCTATATGTTTTATAAGGTTACATGAATTTCGTGTTGAAATACCCGAAATCATGCAGCAAATCAGCACTATACTTTTTTCCGTTCAAAATGAGAATTTCTTCGAAGGCTTGGTGTATACGCTACAAGAAGGTTTAATAAAATTACAACATGATTCCTTGCATATCATAGCCCAACCTAATTACCAGGAAATAGAACTACAAATAAAGCAAACCTTGCAATATACTTTTCCCAGTTACAAGCTTTCATACAAATTCTTTACTTTATGTAAACTGTGGGACTTATTAAAACTACTAAAGCACTCTTGTCTCATGGAAAAATTAAAAGATTTAGCACAACAACGTCAGGATAGAATCGATCAAATGTTAGGCTATGATTTATGGCTTCAGCGATTGTAAGCGGTTAAAATCAGACACTTTTATAAGAACGCTAAAAAAGGAAATTTTTTTTTAATAAAATACCTGTTTGGACCAAATATATTTTGTAATTAAGTTAATTATTATACCTAAATATTATAACATTTTGCTGTTTTTTTATTTTAAAATGAGTGTTAAAAGAAAAGTAAATAATAAAAACTAAAATAAAATCGTACTTTTTAATTTTTATATAAATTTAAGATCAGCTAAAACCATCACTGTCTTGTTGGTCCATACTCATATTTTGTTGTTGCTGTTGCTGCAATTCTTGAGCCTGATTAACTTGCATTTGTTGCAAGGTGCGACTTAGAATATTTCTTAATATATGAGGCTTACAGTGCTCTTCCAACCATGGTATAACTCCAGTAGTCAACTGTTTAAAATTGTCCATAGGGATGTGTTGAAAAGTTTCAAACATTTCGTCCATCACAGCTTGAAACTGAACAAATAAAATATTTTTTTTTAAAGGTATACGTGAATAAATTTAAAGAAATCATGGAAAATGAGATTTTAATTAATTTCAACTAACCACTTGAAATTTGGCTTCATCTGTTAAACGTGCCTCTTCTGGTCCCGGATTGGCCTGTTGATGCTGCAACATGTGTTCGTAACTGTTTTGTATAATACGCAAAGCGATCACTTCTTTTTGCAAACCCGCACTGTCCTCTTCTTGCTTCTTTCTTTGCTGATTCAAATAACCTATATAATCAATTGACTTTTGTAAGATCAGCGCTTTACTCAGTTTGTAACCAGAAGCTGAATCATTTTGCTGGCAAGTGGGCACCAATTCTTGCAAGCTATCATAACCTTTTTTAATGGCATCACGTCTCTTCTGTTCTGCCTGAGTATGAGCCTCTCTTCGTCGTTCTTTATAGCTTAAAGTTGAAGTTGCCGAAGAACCACCACGACCACTACAATTATCACCGCTGTCATCGTCATCATCTAAAACATTAAATTTTAACCATTTAAATAAAACTTATACAGATAATAACCAACCTGTGTTATGGGGTGATGAATTAGGTGTATGTATACTACCAGCACTACTACATCTTGAATAGTGTTTAATACCTTCTTTACTTTCTACATTACTTGTTTCTTGTTCCATCATGGTTGTAGTATACTCCTCTTGGCCACGACCTTCCAGCAGCACATTCGTTCAAATAATGATTATTGCACTGTTTTTATCGTGGTAGCAAAGTACTTACCTATATCAGTTGTTTGGTGTTCGGCCATTTCTAAGTGTCTGTTTATATATTATTTCTATATTGTAATTTGATCAATGTTTACTTTATTATTATCGTATCTTATAAGACATTGTCGTAATTTTTTATTTGTTCAGCAATTCTTCCTTTTCGTAACAGATAATAAGAATTTTCTTGTTATAAGAAAGAAATACTTATGGTCACCCTTAACTCATATCAGAGATGGAAGTTGCACAGGTGTTTGCAATTTTTATATTTCTTAAAATAATTATTCATTATTATTGACAGAGTTCTTGATTTCTTTACAGTGCTTGCTTTATCGAAAATTAAACTCTTTACTTGAAATCTATTTAATCTGAAATTTATTGGATAAAATTTCAATTCTTAAAAAAATTGTCATTCTTTTGGAATCATGCATTTCTGCTTAAAATTTGTTTTTCGTTAAACATTGTTTTCATTTTTTACCATTATTTGGGTTTTTGTGTTTATTTTGGTAAAATTTTGTGTGATGTAGACATTTTAGTGAAACTTGATTTTTTTATGAATTTTTTTTAATTTTTTAATTTCTTAGTGAAGCTTTCACGCATTTCGAAAACTACGGATTTCTAGTAAAATTTTGTATATAACTCTTTATAAAGCAAGAAAATATGCTATATTGGATTAATATGTTTATTCTTGAAATTTTTCTTTATTTTAACCATTAAATTATTTTAAAATTACAGAATCTCGATAAACTTTTGTAAAGAGTAACACCACAAAGTATCGACTAAATTGGTTTGAGGAGTTTGTAATTAGTTGAATGAAAATCACAACGCGAAAGTTTACTTCTTTAAGAATTTCGTTTGAAACTCTTCAAGAATATCGTTGGATATTACGATATCCACAAACCTGTTCATTGTTTTAAACTTAAGTAAATTTTTCTTAAGACTTCTACATATGCATTAAAAATATTCAGCCATATAAAATAATGGATAAAATTAATAAAAATAATGATAAAAAATGATTAATTTTTTCAACATCTCATGACAAATCAGTCAGTTTGAATAAATTTGACAACCAATACGTATGATCAAGTAAATAAACACAACATTAAGCTTAATTCTTGCTAGTTTTTTATGGTACATTAAGTTTTTGAAATCAAATATAACCAAACTTATTTAGTTATAGTTACTTGAATATATCAGTTTATTCAGTCCTCCCTATGATTGAAGTTTAAATTATTTGATTTCAGGAAAAAATCGCTGAATTCGCATTATTAGATTTGTACATCATTCATTTAGTGACAAGATGGCGATTGAGACGAATAAACTTTTGTTGTCCACACAGCAGGAAAAGCCTAATCATTATACGTAAATAAATAAAAATTCTAGTAAAATTACATTTATTTAATTGTTTGTGTTATATACCATTTGCCAAAAAAACTAGATATTTAAAGGAATTTCGAGTAGAGCAGTGTCAATCCTTTCTACAGCACAAATGCAATCAGCACCGTCCGTTCGTATGCTTCAATTGGCATTTTCAAAATCAAAGACGCCGCAGACCGATACGAAAGCGTGATGGTACATTTAATTATAGTGCTGATAATTATTGTACAAAATATGATGAAACTACAGGAATATGCCCAGATGGAGACGAGTAAGTACAAGCTTAAAAGTATAAAAATAAGTTTGAAGCGGCAGGAAATTGCGTATTACAAAAACGAATAGAATACACAAGTTTGATTGGGATTGGGAAAAAAGTTGTATGCAAGAATTTGTATTTATGTACATATGT
The DNA here is from genome assembly GCA_030448955.1 of Trichopoda pennipes. Classification (NCBI taxonomy): domain Eukaryota; kingdom Metazoa; phylum Arthropoda; class Insecta; order Diptera; family Tachinidae; genus Trichopoda; species Trichopoda pennipes. Next base: position 17,544,720 of record JASKUP010000072.1, read on the forward strand.
GCGCCTATGTTTGATTTATTTGATTGTAAGCAGTAAAATGTTATTGGGTGTAATTAAATGTAATTCGAAATTATATATATAAATCCAGTACAGTGTTCATAGAATTTTTTTTTAATGCTCTAAAATTTTTCATAAAAGAAAATGCTAAAATTATGATATTAAATTTGTTTGTATTGAAAAGTTTTTTTTAACTGCTTGCCTCACTTTTACGCATTTACTTGTTTGTATTATATTTTGCCGTTTCCTATTTTGTTTGGATTTATTTCTTGTTGTGTTGTTTTTATTTGTTTTGTTTTTCTCGTAGCCGCATCCTATTTACTCCAATTATTTAAAATTGCATTTTCTATCTCTTTCTATTTGGCTTCTTTTTGTAAACTTTCTTTTGGTACGCGATTCGTTTTCTTTTGTATCACAACAAAATTAGCAAAACAAAGTGCTGCCATATTGCAAATAACGTTGCTAATTGAAGTGTGACCATATTTTGCATATATTGGGAATTGCTTGAAAACACTAGAAATTGTTATATTTATGAAGTTTTTCTTCTGTTAGAAATTGTTATATTTATAAAAGTTTCTCCTTTATGATAACGTTGAATATATTTTTTCACATACGTATATAAATTAAAGATTTTAGAGTCGTAGTATATACATACATTTAAGTTACATATTTGGAATAACTTTATGTTTTGTACAGCCGGGCGTTTGTATAAGACTATTTTTGATCTAATTGTTAAATTGGTGCTTGCATTTTCAGTTAAAGTAGATAAAGACATGCCGATGATTGAATAAAGGGTTTTGTAGATCTGCACCCTGTAAGCTTTATCTGTTTTTGTTCTACAAAAACTATATACTATATATAATGAAAAAGGAAAATTTATCCACATATTTTTTAAATTCGACCAAAAAATTGGCATCTAACGATATATATGCGTATAAAACGGCTATATTTTTGTTTACAATTTATTACTAATTTTAGCTGTCCGTTTTTGCATCGTACCGCTGGCGATACTGAAAGGCGTTATCATTTGCGTTACTACAAGACATGCATGTGCGTACACGATACCGATAGTCGTGGTTATTGTGTTAAAAATGGGCATCATTGCGCATTTGCACATGGTGCCCAAGATCAAAGACCACCTGTATATGATATCAAGGAATTAGAGGCATTACAAAATGCTGAACTTACACTAGATGGAGCAAATGCCCAAAATGCACTAGACAAGGAAAGAAATTTAATGAACGAGGATCCCAAATGGCAGGATACCAATTATGTATTAGCAAACTATAAAACTGAACCTTGCAAAAGGCCACCAAGATTGTGTAGGCAAGGATATGCATGTCCTCAATATCATAATAGCAAAGATAAGAGACGCAGTCCTCGTAAAGTCAAATACAGGTCAGATATTTTCTTTTAATAATTTTACTTTTTTACTTAAACAAATCTATTTTGCCCTTTTAGATCAACGCCTTGCCCAAATGTTAAACACGGTGAGGAATGGGGTGAACCAAGCAATTGCGAAGCAGGCGATAATTGTCAATATTGTCACACTCGTACAGAACAGCAATTTCACCCGGAAATCTATAAGTCTACCAAATGTAATGACGTACAACAAGCTGGTTATTGTCCTCGCAGTGTTTTTTGTGCATTTGCTCATGTAGAACGTAAGTACTTTCCTTATCTCACACATATTTATTTTCTATGGTTATTCTAGTACTTCTTAAATATATAATAATGAATATAATAACTATTCATTATAATATACAAAAATATATTTATATATATTAAATGTATACTTTTCCAATTGGTGTGCTTTTTTCCACAACCATTTTATTATTGAAATAAGTTGTTTTAGAAAGAAATTTTTATTTAATTCTTAATAATTTATTTATATTTTATAAGGAGATTTCTTTTTGGCCATTTTTTCAAAATTCTATTGCTTAAGGTTTCAAAATTTAGTCTTGAAAAACTATTAAAAAAAAACCGTGAACATTTTTTGGATTATCCTTTGATATCCTTTGTTTTGATTATTCTGGTATTTGTTTTTTTATCTAGATGAGAATTTTTAATTTATATTTGAAAATTATTCTTTTTTAAATTTTCGTTGAATGCTTTAAAATTTTTAAGTATTTGAACGAATTAACTTAAGAATTTTATTTTCATTATTATTTTGTCTAAAAAAAATTTTTTCTTGTAAATTATGGACAAATTGGTTAAAACAACTGAAATTTATAATTTTAAATGTTTGGTGTTCATAGAAATTTAACTTAAAAATTTTCATCTTTTTCTTAATTTACCTTTGTTTATTCTCCATAGCATTTATCATTTCTTTTGCAATTAAAATAATAAGTAAATGATTTTATATAGACTAATTGGTAAAATTCAAAATATAAAGCAAAAATAAAAAATTGATTTGTGCTTTCATTCACTCTTTTTTTTTTACTTATCCTGCATCATAATTGCCATACGTGTCAAATCAAATAAAAAAAATTACAAACTAAATCATCATTATCTCACAAAAAAACTCGATTGGTTGTTAAAAATTCGATTCAATGAAAATATATATAAATGAAACCAAAAAACTAGCATATATTGTCACTGAGGAGAAGACGCGTGATTTAGATGCGATTACAACAAATTTAGCTCTAAGTGATTTAATATCAAATGCTTTGCCCGATATCAAAAATAAGGATGCAACAAACAACAAAACAGGACTAATGACAATTGGCGAAAATGTAGGTATTTTTTTTTCAAATTAAACAAAACAAAAATTGTCGCTTTTCTTAACTTCACTAAATCCTCACCCATTTCCACTATTTTATATTTATTAAAAATACCAGTATTTATATATTTGTATACAAAAACACTAACTTTTCTTTACAATTAACAAATACATATTTAAACAAAAATAATAATAATAAAATTATTTTCACTGCAGCAATAGTTTAAACTCCAAACATTTCCACACTACAGATTTTTCATTTTATTGAAATATTAGCTTTTGTAGCCCACATATAATTACTGTGTTTCCACATTACTTTTGGACATATTTTTGATAATTTCGAAAATCCATAAAAGTTTTCTTTCGTGCTTTTATAATATTTTATTGTTTCTCAAATTAATATGAGTACTTTCCAAAAATGGTTAGTTTTCTCGATTTATTTCTTGTAATACAATAATTAAGGCTTTTATTTCTTAAAAGATTTCCAACATGAAAAGACATTACATCCATCGTTAGCTCATAAAACGTATTTTAAAAATTGTATTTTTTTTTTTAAATAATTTTATATGGAAGAAAGTTCATCCATCTCCTGAACAACTGTCGTTTTCATGAAAATCTCAAAGAGGTTTAAGATTCTCAAATGAGCAAATATTGATAAATAAAATTTGTAGCTTTAAAAAAAATAAAATAAAATTTCCAAATTTTGTCTAAATGTAAAAAGTTGTCTTGGAGAAGAAAAAGCAATTTTAAGAGAAAATGCAGAGAGAAATATCTGTTGGTCCTCTTCAATTTTTTTGTGAAGGCAGAACATAATAATATTTTTACCAGTCGCCATATATGTATATCACAAACAATATTTTTTTTTCTTTTTTATATTGAGACATTATTTTCTTGTTTTTAAAATAAAGTTTCCGTAGATGTGACAAAGTTTAATTTTTTTGTTTATTTGTTTTAATCTAATTTTCATGAAATCAACAAAGTGACACAAAATAATATTTCTATAAGTTTATTCACACTACTCTAAAGGAACATTTTCTATTTTTACCTCTTACAACTTCCAAACAAAGAAGTTCACTAAATTATGAAGAAAAACTTACATCTATGCAAACACTTTTTATTCCACACAAAATATATAAGTAGATGATAGCATTTTCAGTAATAAATACGAAAATTTTAATATTAGAAATTTTTTGTTTGTTTTTTATGCTTTTTCTAAATAATTTCTTTGCAAACTTTTATATGTTTATCATTGTTTTATCATGTTGTTTTTTATAGTTGTTGAATATTGATGGTAATGATTCCACCAACAATATGTTGGTTAATGCTTTGGAGAAATCCGCTAATCAGAGCAAATATTTAAACTTCTCTTTGCCAATGGACAGAATTAGTGAGTATAAAAAAAATAAATAAATAAATGTGTGTTTGCGGAAAAATGAATTTTTATTTATTTGTTATATGGTTGTGGATAAATTGCAAAAATTATGTCAAACAAATCAAAGAATTTGAAAGAAAAAAATATTCAAGTGAAATGGCCTTAAAGCATGACTTTCATTATTTTTTTTCCTAATTTAGTGGTTGTGTTCAATTGGTATACAATTTTAATTTAATTTAAGTTTTATTTATTAATATTTATAAAAACTTTATTTTATTATACTTTAAATATTGTTTGTTATTTAGCCTGTTCAATAGATGAGCAACGTGATAACGCTTTATCGGCCAGTCTAGCTAATAGCAGTCTAATGACACGCTCCTCAGCACCAATAAACATTCCGAATTCTGCTCTTAACAATTCTTTAGGTGGTAAGTTATTTCATTCTTTTAATTGCATTTTTCAAAAAGTTTCTTAATTTTTTATTTCTTGCGTTTTAGATTTTAATTCTAGCGGTTTTGCCGTCAACATTCCCTATAGTCCAACCAATCACTCAAATCTATTTAATGTTGATGCTTTTAATTATGGTGGTTCCAATTCAAATAAACTTAGCAATTCCCTGACGGCTGCAAATCAAAATGATTGTAGTAATAATTTCTTTTTTCCTTCTCATATTATTTCGCCTGGTTTTAATGACGGCCTTTCAATAAGTCCTTCCATTCGTCTCTCTGAATTGAATACATTGACCGATGATTTAAATAGTAGCACGGTGGGCAATAATTTAACTACAAATAAAAATGCATTTTCGTTACAATCTTTGCATACGCAAAATAATGGTGATGTTAATCGCATGACCCTGGAACTGATGACTACGAAGGCTCAATTATTGAAATTGACCAGAAGCATGGAAGATATTAACCGTAAGGTAAGTTTCTTTGAGAACTAAATGAACTTATTATTAATTCATAGCCATTTAATTTTGTAATGATGAACTTACTCGTAATCATATAAATATGTTAAAAATGAAGAGGAAGAGATTTTACCAAAACCCCAATTAAGTTTGGAGTCGTCGTGATTCTTAAATATGTTAAATAAAGTGGGATTGATAACACATTCGCAAGGGTTTGATTTGCAATTTATATTTTTTTTCTGCTCGTTACATATTTTAGGTTAGATCTTCTCTCTGCTTATTTAAATAAATACAAACTGTTAGAAATTATAAAGTAATATCCGGAAAAATAAATAATCAAAATATATTTCGTACTGTGTATGGATCACCCCTTAACTTATCCTTTCATACTTTTCTTGCTGTTGAAAATTTAATATTTTTTACTGTTTCATTTAATTTTTGACTTTTTATTATATTTTATTATACTTTCGTTATCACAGGCTAAGTATCACATATCTATGTACATTTTTGAAGCAAATTTAAATCAAATAACAAATCCGATGGCTTTATTTGTCCAAATCATGGTATCAATGCAAACACTCTTTAATAAATAAATTTTTTGTTAACACTTATTTTTTTAGCGGATATAAGTTTCTACGACTGAAAACCTAAATCCATATAACTTTAATTTATGACACTATAGGGACACCCTCTATCTTTAGGTTTTATTTAAAACTTTTGGTACTTTAGACCGCCTGCCTGTGAATCGCAAAAATAATCTACGTTTCAACAAAATCACTTCACTAGTGGAACGACATTCAACTTAAGGATTTTTTTGTTGCATGGGCTGGCATAATGGACATAGCTTTACATATAAAACTTTAGACCGCCTGCCTGTGAATCGCAAAAATAATCTACGTTTCAACAAAATCACTTCACTAGTGGAACGACATTCAACTTAAGGATTTTTTTGTTGCATGGGCTGGCATAATGGACATAGCTTTACATATAATGTGTCTACCTATAATAGTTAAAAAAATAATATTTTTAATAATACGTTTTCTCTGAACATTTCAAGAGTCTATGACAATTACAGAAATAGAGTAGTGAAAATAAAAGGATTACGTTTTTATACTTTAAATATGAAATCGTAGAAAAAGTAAAATTTTATCTGAAATAAGAGCAACGATCAGTAAATCGGGGAACGAATTGAAAAATAAGAAAATTGCTTAAGACCATTCGCAAGTGTCGATCGAAATGACAACAAGAGCTAAGGCTGGATAAATGTTTGATATAAATCCATTATAATAGAAGTAACATTTTTTCCGAACTGTCAAACTTTATTTTAGTTAGTTTTTAAAAATCATTTCCTGTTAAAAATTTAAAAACACTGAATTACTTATATTTCAGTTCAACTCTGCCAAACAAGAGGCATTAGAATGGAAAGATCGTTATGAAGCGGCACAAATACAAATGAATTTATCATCAGAGCTAAGAAATTTATCCATACAAAAATTAAAACAACTGCAGGTAAGTAACAATTGTTATTTCGAATAAAATTTATATTAATTCGCGTTGTTTTACACTCTCTTTTCTTGACCAGTCAAAATTACGCACAGATTTGGAAGATGTCGAAAAGGTTTTATATTTAGAAAATGCAAAGAAATGCATGAAATGTGAAGAAAATAATCGCACTGTAACACTGGAACCATGTAATCATTTTATTTTATGTGATTCCTGTGCAACTTCCGTAACGGAATGCCCCTACTGTCAAATGCCAGTCGCAACAACACACACTTAAAAAACAAAAACAAACTGTTTCAGGGCCAAAGCGATTTACAAAAAGAAAACGGATCGTAGTTAAAGAAGGTAGGCAGTAGTCTGTTTGTTATAATTATTATTTGTTAATTTAAGTGAAAAAGTGTATTTGAATTATTTATGGTTAAAGACCAAAAACAAAAATTAATTTAAAAAAAAATTTTATAAAAGTAAAAAATATAACAAATTGTAGTTAAACACATATTTCAAAAAGAAATCATTGAAAACACTAAGAACAAACAAAAAAAAAACAACAAAAATAAAAAGAAATAAATTTTAAGCATTAAAACAATAAAATGAAAAATCCTTAAAAGATTTATTAATTAATTTCTTCTATTTGCTTAACTTTAGTAACTAGTTTAACCTTTTATTAATCATTTGACAATTTTTATGTATTTGCGTACAAATAGGCCAGCTTATATAATTCATTTTATTTAGGAATATCCAATTTAATTTTGTTTTATGAATAAATTTCCTTAAAAATACAATTTTATATTTTTAACAAATTAGATATCGATATATATATTATAGATTTATAGATTTTTTATATATTAAAAGTTAAATAAACTAATTTATAGTTATCTTAACAAATACGCAAATTGATTATTATTATTATTATTTTTTTTTTTTGGAAGAAGACTTAAACAATAGAAAAACAACTTATTACATTTTCTGTTTAAATGAAATATCTTCAATGTTTTTAATTATTTTTTTTTGTTACTTAAAATCCAAAAGTTAAGTAGTTATTGTCTTAATAAATAAAATGTTAGTATACGTAATACATACATCATTTACATAATTACAGATTTGATATATTTTTCATGTAAAACAAAGTTTTATTAGTTGTTTAATTCACCAATAAATATTATAAGTAAAGATTCAAAATCACAAATATTTTTAAAACAATTATAGTAAATTGTTTCCAAATTTTTATTTATTTTTCTTTAAAAGAAATTTAAACAAATTTTAGGCACCTTTTTTAAGTAACTTTTTTGATACTTTTATTTTGTTTTATATAAAAAATTCCATTCATTATTTTTATCAATTTAAAAAAAATGTGTTATATGTTATTGTTTCACAATTAGTTCTAGAAAGTTTTTTTTTTTCTAAATTTTCTTTTTGTTTTACTGATTTTTGTTGAAGCTTCATGGAGCCCACCATCCGTTATAGTCTTGAACAGCTTCAAACAAAATTTTTATTATCAACATTTGATGAACTGAATTTTGGATATATCTGAGCCATCTCAAAACAAAAAACATCCTTATTATTTCTTATTATGTCGGTCGAATACTCTTTAAGAATTGTGGTGGTATTTTTAACTGGCTACTTGATATAGTTTCAAAATTTTTAACAATAATAACTGAACACTAATTTATTTGCATTGTCTCTTTATACTAGAATTAGTTGTGAATTTAAAACATTTTATTTTAACTAAGATTTTACTAAATGATATTGTGAAATTAGTATAAAATTTTTTTCTAAGTAGAAATGAAAAATCTTTTTTGTAATAAAAAATGTTTAATACGAAATTATGCTTTTAATGCATCTTTCTTTACATTTATATGCTCTAGAGTATACTTCTAACCAATTGTGATTTATGCTCCTTCTAGTCGTCGGAATTTCAAGTTTTTGTTTTTGGCAATAGGAATTTTAAAAGAAACTATTAAATTTCGACTTAATAAAAGCATTTTATTAATACGGCAACATAACTTTAGATTGCTACTTATTTTAAATCCCAGTTTTATTTTAAATTTAAAAATATTTGTGAAATGCAATTAAAAAAAAAGCGAATTTTTCTTTATTACAATTTATTTTTATTTCTCTATATATGTACATTTAAGTTCCTTTCTCTATTTGAGACAAATTAGCAATTAATAATAAGATAAACACTCACATGCATACAAACATGAATAAAAAAAGAAATTTAATTTATTTATTTAAATTTATAAAAACATCTGTATAAAGCGAAATATTTATGCTTTTCTAGGTATTCAAAACATAAAATTCTAAAAAACGTAAACTATGTAACTAAAACCACCATGAATATAGAAATTAAATAAAAAAATAACAATTTTAAAATAAATTATTTTATAAAAATTAAAAGTAAAAAAAATACAAGAGATTTTTTTAGGCAACAAAATATTTTTTTCTAACACAACAATAAAAACTAAAAAAAATATAATTATAAATGCTGCTTATAAAATAAATTAATAAGCAACATTTGTTTTTTTTTCAAAAGTATTAGTTATTCTGTAAATTGCAGTGTTTGTTAAACTATAAAATAAAATAAAGAGGAAAAAATATAATATTGACTGACATTTTTGCAAAGGTTGCGTTACTGACCATTTTATTTAATGAAGATTTTTAAACTTAACAAAACCTATTTAATTATAAACCTTTTTTTTTTAATTATGCTTTTTTTGTCTTTTTAAAAATAAGTTTTTGCTATACATTACTGCCATATTCTGAAAAAAAATATTGATTTCAAATCTATTTTAAAATGAATTTTTTTATGAAAATTTTGTTTTAACATATACATATATCAAATTCAAATTATTTTTTGTAAATATGACAGTAAATGTTTATTGCTATAAAAAATACTCGCTTTGCGGTATAGACTTTCAAATTAAGACATTTGAGTTGCTAAAGGTTTGTGAAGAGAGATATTTTCAAAATGAAGCAACAACTTTATACAAAGAAAATAATGAATTTTTACAGGAAATTGCCCGAATAGCCGACATATTTGAAAAGAACAAATTACATATATTCTTAAATTTCTAAAAATCTACTCACTTAAGTCCGTTTCACATTATAATACTGAGCATTAGAATTTGCCAAAGGAAGTATAAAGGAACAGGTAAACACGACCTCAGAAACAATTTTCACACCACTCATACATTCAAACAAACTGAAAATACCCTCAGACGGAGGGAAATATTGAAAATTAGCTCCGCATAAAGTGTCAGGTGGCGCACATTCTGCCTATATGACTAGATACAACCTTTCACAACAACTACCTAAATCAAAACACTAAATGGACTGACCAGTACAGAAAGCGCTCGCCATTCATACCAAACAAACAGTCAGAAAAGGCAAAAAGATTGAGAACATTAAAATGAACTAGTTGTGAGTTAAAAAAAGAGAAATACATAATTTTCGGTTTTTCCGAACAAAAAAAACTTCGAAATATTTAAAAAATTTTTTTCTGAAATAAAAAAAATTATTAAATAATTGTTTGAAGCAACAAGAGGCATGTGATATGAAAAGCGCTGTTTTCAAATTTCCCTCAATTTCACAAAAAGGCTAATTTTTTCAAATAAATGAAAAAAAAATTTTAGAAACGAAAGTAAATTTGAAAAGGATTATTTTTTAATCGATTCGTTGTCAGCACATATGCACCCACCTGAAAAAACAATTGAATATTTGCTTTAAAATCATTGAATTTACAGCTGATATCAACTGTTTTTCCCAAAACAAATTATTTCAACATTGTTTAACTTTTAGAATATAATTATTAACTAAAAGTTTTTAATTTTATTTAAAAAGCTGCATATTTCTATAGCTTTTGCTTTAAATAGTATTTATTTTGTATGCCTTTCGTTGAACCAATTTATACTCAAAAATTGCCTAAATTAAGCTTTAAAAATATATAACTAAACGGAATTTATTTTCATAGGTAAAGGGTGTTTTTTATAGGGGTATAGAATTTTGGAATGGAATAAAAGAAGAATTTTTAAAATCGATATAAAGTTAACTTCATTTGCAAGATAATCTTATGGTATTATAATTTAAATATGATTTCCAGCTTATAACCGCTACGACTGGCTCACCGTAGTTTTATCTGAAGGGCCGCCAATTTTCGCTGACTTTCCAATATTTGTGGCCGTATATTGCCAACAACATATGCATATATTTGTTATTTAAAATAAAAATAACTTTTAAAATGTTTTCTGTTCCAAAGGATTTTTTTAACATCAATGCGTCATCATCATTTAAAGTTATGCGCCATAACTTAAACCATGATTTGCTTTAATTTTTGGCATTTTCATTAAATCTTATTGTGTGCAATTTTATTTATTAATCTTTTAAAGAGTGCTATCTATGTATGATTACAATAATAACAAATATAATAGGAAGCTGTTTTTCGTAATATTTATCCAAAAATCGTATTAGTTGGGCAATTATTTTAGTGACTTTTTTAAATTTTGCTTTGTAGATATAAATTTGCGCTAAAATTTTAAAATAAAAAATTTAAAAGATGTTTTTGTAATTCATAAATCTAAGACAAGAAGTTTAAATCATTTGAAATCAACGAAGGAAAGCTGCATTAAAAAAACATAAAACCAATAAAAATTTTTATTTATTTTAGGAATGCAAACATTATGCTTTCATTGTAATACATAACATTTTAGAATTAAAATACAATTATTTTTTGGGTAAAAGCTAGTATCAGTATAAGGGATGCCAACCGGAGTTGATTTCTTAAAATCCCTGGATTCAAAAATTTCCTTAATCCCGATCCAAAAATTACGAGTTTTGTATGTCTTTTTGAAACTTTGAGTTATATAAATTATTAAAAATATATTTAATATTAAAAAACTGGTAAATTTTTCAATTCCATACGTATCATGCATAATCAGGCTTTTTGTGGAAGTTCCCTTAAAGCAAACAATTTTTCCGGGTATTTATTTTAATAATGTACATTCTTATTACTTTTAAAATTTATTACAGCAATAGCAACCTGTACTGAATTTTTTTTACTTTCTTATTTTAACACTGCGAAATAGCCCTATATAAAAAAAGACAAAAGCCTCTTAAACTTTTATGAAATTAGGGATGTTTTGATGAAATAAAATTAACTTAAATTTGGAATAAAAATAATTACTTAAGTTGAGCTAAAAAATTTAAAGCAAATTTCGTGTTTGAGTCGCTTTTTATTTTTGTGTTAAAGCCAAATTTTTAGGGAGCTACTTAATATATTAATTTCCCTTTGTATGTATAAAATAAAAAAACATTTTTAAATTCCGAAAATAACCCGCCATTTAGCATCCCTAATCTATATGTATTATGCTATATGTTTAAGCTAGATTATAAGAAAACCGAATGAGAATTTTTTCAAAAACGGAATACATCAAAAATACCCAGCAAACATTTTTTTCTTTTTGTTTAGTTATTTAGCAACTATGAATTCACACGCTAGACGCAATAAAAGTGAAATTGTTCCATTTGAAAGTTTAAACCAGTGATATTTACACAAACAAATTTTAAATGTTTCAATTATTTTTACAATTATTTTTAAGATAAAAAATACGCAATTTTATATGTTGGAATCATATTTAATTTAATCTACGTTAATTTGTGCTAGATTCCTTTAAAAAATAAATATTTTATGAAAATATCATTATTAAAAAAATATATATTTAAAATGTATTACTGCGGCGGAAAGCATTATCCAAATGACCATTTCTTTACTGCTTATATAGCTCATCAGTGGATTTCACACCAAGTTTTGTTTAGAAAAATCAAGTCGTATATCTCAAGCCAAATTGGTTAAATGAGAGTTTTCAATGAAATACAAAAACTTAGCAAACATTGGGAAAGGAAAACAATTTCAATTTTTCTACATAAGGGTTTACTTTGGAAGTCATCCATATGCAACTTGAAAAATAAAGAAAAAGAAAAAAAAGAAGTACACAAAAATGCAATTTTTTGGAATTATTTTAATTTAATCTACGTTAATTTGTGCTATATTTTATTTCCTTAAAAAATAATTTATTTGAAATGTATTGTTCATTTCATATATTTCATTTCCATCAGCGGATTTTAGTCCAAATTTAAAATTTAAAAGAATCTAGCACCAACTAACGTAGATTATTTTTAAAATTATTTTCAAATTAAGAAATTGCAATTTATTTGTTGGTTGCTAAGCTGTGGTATCTATATCTTTATGCTCAATATTTTCCATTGCGATTCAACAAAAATTCTCATTCTGTTATTAAAGCTAAATAATTTAAAGCTTTTGCAAAAAAGTTAAGGCTTAAACGACCAATAGAATAACTATAGTTACTAGCTTCACACCCAGTAAATAAATAGCAATTTTATTTTTTAATTCCACGTATTAACGTTGTTTGTGTTTAATAAAAAATGATAAAACGCCAATTTGATTTGATGTCTCTCCAATATTTCTGAAAGCTTTATAGAGTACAACAATCAAGAATGAATTAAAATTTAATCAACACAAAAAAATTTAAATTGCAATAAAAAGTAAATAAACACCAAAATTAAAAACAAATTACAAAACTAAAAGATTTAAAAAAATAAAGGTAAACAACAAAAATACATAAAATTTAAATTAAATTAAAAAAAAAGAAAAATACAAAAATTATAAAAATTAAAAAGTCGATATATGTATTTCACAATTAATTAAATGAAACAAGAAAAAAAAGAACTTTAAATTTTATGTGTCTAAATTTTGTAGAAATTGATGTTTAGTTAATATTTATAACTATTTAAAATATTTTGAAGTAATTAAAAACAAATATAGTAAATAAATTTTTATGAAAATGATACAAACAAAAAAGAAAAAAAACACATACACATACATATAGACACATATGTGATGATACAACAACATATGTGATGAATGAATAATAATTAAAAAATTGTAATAGCAACATATAAATTTCATAAAAAAATTCTTTAAAAAATATAATGTAAAAATAATTAATTGTTATTTTACAAAGTAAACCAAAATTAATATAAATATTGTTTTAGCAGGGTTTATTACAACAAATGAAATTTATAATAGTAACATGACAAAAACAAAATAATAATAAAATAAAAGCTGTCATCTCAACCTTGTTTTTTAATAGATAATAAACAATGACAAAACAAAAAGTATTAATATTTATAAAAAATATATATAAAAAAAATTTTGAATAAAAGATCTTAAATTGCGTTATAAAATCTATTTTTATTGTAGTTAATTATACAAAAATAAACTAAAATGTCTAATAATCACTCCTATTGTGAATGTATAAAAGAGAAATATTTTCTCTTTCCGTAAAAATACAATCATGAAAAAATTCCCAAATATTTGTTGATAAATAAATAAATCCCCTATCAGGTTTAAGCCTTAAAATTTTTACTTTTTGAATTTCAGTTGTTTTTTATTTGGCCATAACTCACTTAAATAATAGTGGACATTATCGCCCATGTTTAGAACCTGTACTGAAATAACTAATAGCAAAATTCATTTTAAAGCCGCTCACTAAGCCAAACTATGTAAAACAATTATGTTGTGGGGTAGTTTTCTTTTTCATGCAATAAATTTATTGTTTCAATTAACCAGTGTACGAAAGCAAACAAAACGATTCATTCAGATATTAACTTTAAAAAAATATTTTTTTAACCGTTTTACACATGAGCAAAACCAAAATAAATGGTTTCTGAATGCCAAAGAGCGCTGCTGACACAATTAGCTTTTTGCTCACCTATCTACTTTGATATAGTATTATCGGGATTTTCAACGAGAACTTTGTTTTTCAATTGTGGCAACACCAACAACAACAACCAACACCGCTTTGAGACATAATCTCAGGGCATCGACAGAAACAACTGGCAAATTTAGTTACAGTGGAGTATACAGACTTACTTGTACGTGGAATCATACTTGTATAGGACAAACTGAACGACAACAACCTGATAGTTTTGACATTTAGTTTTTTCACGTCGTCATAGTAGATGCATTGGCAATTGTTACAATGAATTTGATTTCGCACGAAAATCGCATTAAAATAATTAAAATCCACTATGAAAATGGTGGTTCTGTTAAAGTTACATTTCGTAAAATTCGTGATATTTTCGGACAACATAACCGTCCTTCTGAGACCGCGTTAAATTTGAGTGGACAGGCACGATGCAAAATATGCGAACAACAACGCGTGTTCGACTGAAAATCAATCGAAGCCGTGAGCCACAGTGTTGAAGCAGATCCAAATTTGTCAATTCCTCGACGTTAACAACAATTGGGATTTTCCAAAATCACCACATGGCGAATTTTGCGTAAGGATTTGACTTTGAAGACTAACAAGATTCAACTGGTGCAGGAATTGAAGTCGACCAACTATTCTCATCGCCGTAGCTTCGCTCTATTCATTTAGGAACAACCGGCTGGTTTTCTGAAAAAAAATCACTTTTTCACTTGTCAGTCAACAAGCAAAATTGCCGCATTTGGACTTCTGACAATCCTAGAGCGATTGTTGAGAAACCTTTGCATGCTCATTATGTCACTGTTGGGTGCGTTTTGTTGCCTAGAGAAATAACTGGGCTGTTTTTTTTCCAAAATGAGGCTAGAAATGCGGTAACGGACAATGGATCACGCTATCGCGATATTCTGACAACTCTATTTTGGTCTATTGTGGACGGCGTGGATGTCAGTGATGTGCCACATGTCACACAACCAATGAAACGATCAAACCAAATTTCCCGATCGTATAATATCACGAAAATCAGCAGTTAAGTGGCCAGCCAGTGAATTAGTTTTTGTGGGGATTTGTTATAGACAGAGTCTATCGGAGTCAATCGAATTAATTTCAGCCTTAAAACTCAAAATCCGTGAAGTGATTTACGATATAGGAGTGCGATTTTGCCAAAAAGTGATTAAAATCTTTGATGAAAGTATTGATATCTGTCAGCGTGGTCATGGTGGTGGACATTTGTCAGATATCATTTTTCATTCATAATGGCCGAACTTTTCTCTTTGTAATGCAATAAAAAATTGATTGATTTTAATCTGAATTTTTTGTCATATTTTGTTTTAGAAAATAAACTTCTTGTTGAAAAACGCTTCACAATAATACTATTGAGTTTAAAAATTTTGCTAGGAAATGTTTATAGCAACTTATGCAGCAAATTTAATCAGCTAAAGGCTATGAAGATTTGCGAAATGTTTTTCCTCAAAACGTTAAAATTTTATTATCATAGTTCGCTCTTCTGACGGCTCTGTTTATTTTTCTAATCCACAACTAAATAATTATTTTAAAGCATATTCTTTTTTATATTTAATGTGGCTTGATATCCTACTTTATTTCGAATTGCCACTCAACAATTGTGAACAACAAATCTTGGAGAAAGAAAGAAATTTAATGCGAATATAAATTGCATTTCTTTCTGATAATAGTGGTGAAACTTTAAATTTCCGAATTTCCAAACCACAGGTATTTATTTACTACCAGCCACACAACTGTATGCTTAACTGCCCCTTTGCACTTTTGTTGTTAATTGGTCTCGTTTCCTGTCATTACTTAACAGCTACAATTTTAATTAACTGAGAATTATAACAGAAACTTAAGATCTTCACCAAATTTTAGAGATCTTTTAAAAAATTTCAACCGCAAAAAAACTTTAATTTGTTTTAGAAAAATCAAACTGACTACAATAAAACTCCTGGTTTTGTATCTTTTCTTAACTTATAAATTCCCTTTCAAGGTAAATCTAAATTAAACAGTGAAAAGGTTAAATTAAAAGCAAACAAAAAAATAAAAATATATATAAAAACATAAAACGAAAACCACCTCCTCCCTCCCAATAAGCAAATAGAATATTAAATATTTTTGTATACGTTACAGCAAAAGAGTGATTTGACATGTGATTAACATTTGAATAAAACAAAAAAAATATTAAAGAAAATGTGATCCAAATAAACAGAACAGAAAAAATTTTTAACCAAAAAAAAAAAAAAGAAAAGAAAAAACAAAAATAAATTTAATATTTAATAATAACTTTGCCAGCTCTATTTAAAAAACAAGTCGTATTTAACATTAACAGTAACATTTTATATTTTCTATCTTCTATTTTCTGGGCTACAGGTCACTATCCTGATTTAAATAAAAAACTATTGTTTATTTTTTAAAATCAGATTTTGTAAAGAAAATTTTTTTTTCTCTTTGTCGTCTTTTTTAACATTTTATGATTATTTTGAAGTTAAATTTCATTTTAATTGCAAATTAATTTATTTTTTGTAAAATTATTTTTCGTATAATTTCTACTATCGGCGGTTATATGTTAGACATTTTTGAGAATTCAAAAGAAGATTAAATAATTCTCAAGTAATAAAACATAGATTTTTTATGTCATTATACTTATTCCTTTTTCATCATGCGTCCATGATGAAATGAAATGGCAAAATACGTGTCTAAAAATCGAAGTCGTTGGGAATATGCCGGCTTCAAAGGACAAATGTACAACTTAACCTGAAAGCGAAAATCTTCGAAAACATACTCAACGGTGATTTCAAAATGGCCATTTGTCATAACAGGGACGATAAATTGTTTCGTTTATTTTTGAAATTTTGTATTACACATTTGAAACTAAAGATTGCCCTGATCATATAGACATGAGAAAATAATTTAATTTATGGTCGCTCCTCATTCGCCATCTAATTTTTTGGCTCATGTTCATGCACGTTCATGTGAGTACGAAGAAAATATTAGTTGCATTCACGTAAAGTCAGGCTCACGATTTACTTATGAGCAAAGAACAAGAAAAATTATAAAACTAATAAGATGTAGAGGAGGAAAAGTAATAAAAGAGAAAGAAAAAGGCAATTACGCAAAAATTCCACTCATGCACGCTAACTCGCGATGTTGTCTAGTGTTCATATTAACACAAAGGGAACAGCATATGTACTCAATTGAGCGGTGGAAACACCGCTGCCAACTGAACCTAATAAAAACATCGCGATCACTAATTACTCGAGATGGCGATTAATTAGATTTACACTAATAGCGTGAGCGATGACTGACCATCTACATTTGGAAATAATGCCAGTAAAATTAGCCAGCCAAAAAATGCGTGCTGGACTTACATACATTGTTCATTGTTCAAAATATGTTTATATTATAGAAAATTCTACATAAAATTTTGAAAAATAAACCCCGATTTCTTAAACTAAGTCTTCTGAGAATACACCCTTCTAGGAAACTTTAATTTTTTTGTGCGACTTCTACTGTTCCACAAATAGAGGTCTGAGGTAGATATTCAGCCCAATCACGAATATTTCTTTCTCACGGAAAATAATTTTCTCGAGAAAAAATTCCTCCAATCACAAATTCCGCGGGAACATAAAACATTAAAAAGTGGCATCATTGAGTTTTATAACCAACTGTTTTGTTTATATACATTTATTTTTCCTTTTTTTGTTTGTAACTTAAGATTTTTTATTTATTTACAAACGTTCTTGGGAGAATTTTGTTTTTAATTTAATTAAATAAATTAAACTATAAAAAGAAAAACATAAAAAAAATTCTTTTTTATCCAAAAATGTTTGGAATGCCTCTTTGTTGCCTTTAAGAAACCAGCGCGCTATATCTGCATTGGTTTCCAGTATGGTAAGCAAATGCTGCATTTGCTGTTTATTTGTGTTTTTTTTTTACCTAAAAACAAAATTTATAAAACTAAAAAAAATTTAAAAACCAAAAATTACTTACATTTTTGTGCAAACTCCCTTCTATATAGCAGGTGGAAAAAACTTGAGAAATAGCAAAGTTTTCTCCCTTTTTTTTCATTTATGATACCTACTTTTTTCCCCGCCGAATATTTTTCTCTTCCCACAGTTGAAAAAAAAGGGAAAATATTTATTCATAATAGGAGAAACAGGAAAAGGGAGAAAAGTCACGCGGAATTTTTATTCATGATTGGGCTGATTGTAGCTATAAAAAATTGGGTTTCGTTTTTAGCCTTGCGGTATGAAACTCTCAATTCAGCTAAATTTCTAAAATTACGTATTAAATTTAATCTAAATTAATTTGTGCTAGATTCCGTTAAAAATAAATATTTTATTATTATTTTAATTCGACCTATTATATCTTAAATAAATATTTATTAGTCTTTTTAACGGTCTTTTTAATTAAATTTAACAATATATTCTTTCAATATTTCGCTTTCCTTTGGAAAGCTTCTTCAGAAAATTAATTTCTATAAAAACAAAAATTATTAACAATTTGAAAAAATTTTTTTAAAACAAAAATTGTTAATAATTTTTGTTTTTATGAAAATTAATTTCAATAAATATATTTTTTCTTTTTTTTAGATCTTTTTTTTATTATATATTTTTTCTTTTCAATATTTCGCTTTCCTTTGGAAAGCTTCTTCAGGAAAAAAAAAAAAATTTTTAAAAATTTTTTCCTGAAGAAGCTTTCCAAAGGAAAGCGAAATATTGAAAAGAAAAAATATATAATAAAAAAAAGATCTAAAAAAAGAAATAATATATAATATAAAAAAAGAAAAAATATATTTATTAAAGATAAAAAAAGATCGTTTAAAAAACTATAAAAATATTAAAAAAATTAATTTCCTGAAAGCGAAATATTGAAAGAATATATTGTTAAATTTAATTAAAAAGACCGTTAAAAAGATTAATACATATTTATTTAATAAATATTTTATTTATATTAAATTGTTTGCTGCGTTTTTGTATAGAAGTATTTTTGGGTTTTGTTGTCTTTTCGCTGTGTTGGTTCAATGAAAACTCTCATTTAGTCAATTTGGCTTGTGATATGAAAATTGATTTTTCTATACAAAATTTGGGGTAAAATCCACTGATGAGCTATATGAACAGTAGTGAAATGACTATATAAGTATGCTTTCCCCGCAATAATATATTTTAAATATATTATTTTTTGAATATTAAATATTTTATGGGAATATCCTAAAATATTGATTTTGAAAGGAATCTAGCACAATGTAATAACGTAGGTTAAATTAAAATATTTCCAAAAAATAACGTTTCTTAATTACCTGTTAAATAACTATGCTATTTTAAAAATCGTAGTTTAAAAGGTAAAAGGGGGTCTTTAGAGTAAAACTGATAAGTCATTTAAAGTGTGAGTCATTTAAAATGCTTACAAAAAGATCGATTATCAAATATATTTCGGTGAGACCCTGAACTCATAACTTTTAATTTTTTTTAAATTGACTAATCGTTTTTAGAAAATTCAAAAATCAAATAACCTTAGAAATCGAAACGGGCAATCTGTAAAACATTTATTTGCTAATAAAAATATTAAAAAAACATTTAATGATTGAAAATTTAATAACAGCATTATTTTTTAAATTTCATCATATAAAAAGGGATAAAATTGCAAAACATCGTTAAACTCTTAATTTACAATTAATTAATGTTTTCTAATATTACTAATACAAATAGTTAACAATAAAAAAAAATGTTATTAAATTACACGAAAAACTTGAAAAAATGCTATAAAAATAAAAAAAAAAAAAAATAAAATATAATCAATATTAAATAGTAAATGTAAAATTGCGACAAAAATTGTTAGATAGCGGCAAAACAAAATTATTCAAATGGCCAAATATATAAAATTTTTAAACAAAAACTGTATAACAAGCAATAAAGGAAACAAACAAACAAACAAAAAAATAAAAAAAAATTTACTAACTTGGAAACTAATTTCTATCTATAAACCAACAGACTTGACAAAAATAAAATAGACTGTTTGTTTTGTGAATGATATTTTTTTTAATAAATAAATGATAAAGGAATTTTAACTTAACTACACAACTTTTTAATAAATTTTTATCTTTAGTAAATATCTTTTTTCTTTTTTTTAGATCTTTTTTATATATTTTTTTCTTTTCAATATTTCGCTTTCCTTTGGAAAGCTTCTTTAGGAAAAAAAAAATTAAAAAAAAAAAAATTTTTTTCCAAAGGAAAGCGAAATATTGAAAAGAAAAAAAATATATAAAAAAGATCTAAAAAAAGAAAAAAGATATTTACTACAGATAAAAAAGATCGTTTAAAAAACTATAAAAATTATCAAATAAATTTTTATTTAATAAAAAACAAAATATTTTTAAAATGTTTCCGAATGAAAGAAAAAATTAAAACACAAACCTGATAAAAAGTAATTTATAAATTATTTTTAATACACCTCTATATTGTCCATCCAAAAGAAACTTTTTCAAAGCTTAAGCAATTTAATGATAGATATCAAATTTGTTTAATTCACAACTTACAACCTATTTCAATTTGTATACTTTGTCGACTAGACTAGTTTCGAATAAAATTTTAAAAATTTAAAAAAATTTTTTTTTTCTATTTTATTTACAATCTACATTTTTTTGTATACTTTGTCGACAGTTTCGAATAAAAATTATAAAAATAAAAAAAAAATTTTTTTCTATACCTTGTCGACTAGACTAGTTTCGAATAAAATTATAAAAATTAAAAAAACATTTTTTTTCTATATTATTACAATCTATTTTTTTGTATACTTTGTCGACTAGACTAGTTTCGAATAAAAATTATAAAAATAAAAAAAAACAATTTGTTCTATACTTTGTCGACTAGACTAGTTTCGAATAAAAATTATAAAAATTAAAAAAAAAATTTTTCTATTTTATTTAGAATCTATTTTTTTTGTATACTTTGTCGACTAGACTAGTTTCGAATAAAACTATAAAAATTAAAAAAAAATTTTTTTCTATTTTATTTACAATCTATTTTTTTGTATACTTTGTCGACTAGACTAGTTTCGGATAAAAATTAAAAAAAAAATTTTTTATATTTTATTTACAATCTATCGCTTAAAAAAATATATAAAATATATTATTAAAACTTAAAATATGTTACTTAGCTCTAAAAAGTTTAATAACAAAGAGTTATTTGCAATAGTTAAAAGTGAGTACTGAGAGGAAAAAAAACCCGGTATATTAATACCGAAATTCATACCATCCGTTGTCAAAAGTGAGCCAAGAACGTTTGTACACTCAATTTAAAAACGGTGGTACCAAAATTTATGGAACAATAGGTTATTTTGACAACAAATGTTCTTATTTTGACAATGCATCGTTCTTATTATTGTTTTCAGTTTGACAACGAACTGTTGTAAGTTTGACAACGACCTGTTCTTATTTTGACAACAATTGTTCTTAGTTTAACAACAATTGTTTTCAGTTTGACAACGAACTGTTCTCAGTTTGACAACGAACTGTTCTCAGTTTGACAACGACCTGTTCTTAATTTGACAACGAATTGTTCTCATTTTTACAACGGCTTGTTTTTATTTTGACAACAAATGTTCTCATTTCTCAAAGAATAACCCATTATGAACCCAACCAAGTTAGATATATATTTTTATAACAAATTTAGTTTTTATTATTAAAATAAAAAATTATACATATTTTAATCGAAAGTAAGTTTTACAATTATTTATTGCATATACATCAAATGAATACATTAAATTAATGAACCAACTTCATATGACTGAAACTGATGATCAAAGTTTCTTATATTAATGGAATAAACTAAATCATTTTTAATTAAAAATCTCTTAATCTTGTATAATTCAACACTCTTCAAATTTGAAGCTAAATAATAGTTTTCTTTATAACGAGTTCCCGTAAGCTTCTGAAGGTTAATAAAGTAAGTGATAAAGCATATAAATCACTCTTATTCTGTTTGGCGACGGCAACACCGTCGTCGATTTTGAGGCAACATCACTTTAACACAATATCAATACTAATTTGGTATTCCCTAACAGTCTTATAATAAAATATAACACACATATCTAATATTTGAATCAGCTGCTTCATTTGTGTACTATTTTTGATACAATTGTTGTGAAAAAAATATAAACTGTGTTAAAAAACAAAAATATAAAATCTGTATTAAATTCAACCTAAAATAAATTAAAATCAAAATGTTCAACACGTAGTTTTTCATTATCTTTTTTTAACTTTAAATTTTAAGTCGCGCCAAATCTGTAAAGAGAATTTTGCAAAACATGTATTTGTAAAGAACTACATATTATAACTTTTGCCATCCATCACTCATTCTATTTGGTGGGCCAAGGGCGTTTAGAGCATTCGCAACACTTTCCCACTGTTCCTTACAATTAGTAAGAACACTGCCTCTTCGAAATCCTTTGACAAGTGATGGATTTTTTCCCAATGCTTTCACTTATTTTTCAAATTGGTTGGCGTTGGTAATTTTAATTTTTTTCATTTTCTATTTTATTTGTACTTTTTATACTTTATTATGTATTATTAGTTTTTTTAATCTTTTTAAATTTTTGTTTATAACAGCACGACACCAAAATCACAGACGACAATATCAACGGCAATTTAAGGCAACATCAGCGTCAAATTTTCTTACAGAATACCAAACATGTGTTATCAGTCATCGATAAATGGCAATATTGCCAACGAGAATACGGATTTACAACAAACGATAAAAAACCAACGTCGTCTTGTATTGCCGTCGCCAAACTGAATAAGGGTGAACATTTTTAAGATCCTCTTCGTCATTATAGCCATCCCCTTGTGTTTCTATGTTAAGAACTTCAACACTTGAGCTTTCTTCACAATCAAATCAAATCTTTTGCAATATTTAAAACATTTAATAAAATGTTTTCTTTACTGTTGAACATATAATTTTGTTCGTTTTTCATATTTTTAAATTTTTCATTCCGCACTTATTGACAAGTGAAAACTTAATCACAAAACTAAAACAACGTAAAATTTTAATTTGATAACAGGGCATTCTTAATTTGAAAACGTTTGGTACTTTAAAATTATTCGTTCTAAATTTGACCACGAGCCGTTCTTAATTTGACAACGACTGGTATACTTGCGTTTTCTGTTCTTGATTTGACAACGTTTTGTTATAAATTTGTGAACGTATGGTATCAAACAAATATATACGTTTCGTCGTCAAATTTATACCGTCCGTTGTCAATTTTAGAGCGACATTTTTCGCTTTGTGTATATACATATATATGAGTATACATGAATAATGACTTATTAATACTTAATATTAACATGTTTTATATTTTGATAAATTCATTTGCCGGAACTCCGGTACAATATATTTCGTTTCCAAAAAAGGCGATAAATGCCTTGAGACTATTCTTTCAAAAACAGCGGTAGTAGGCTTACTAGTCGATACAATGAAAGAGCATTTTCAGATTTATTTGGTTTAGGGGTCAGTTTTATGATTGCACACTTCTATTATGTGGAATCTCGTTGTATATTGGTGTCAAATATTATAAAGGTTTGTTTGGTAGATTTTGTCGTAGCCAGGGGATTTTTTAATTATGATATGTGTTTAAATTTTCCGACGGGGTTTGATTTACTTTTATTTGGGTACGGTTTTTCGTCGACCCTCGTCAAATTTGGTTTCGGCTGTTTGCCATCTTCAGTGTTCTCTTCGTACTAGTTGCGTTCTATTGTCAGCTGTGTTTATATAGTTCGTCTTGTTCGTGTTTCCCTTCGTGTTATTGCATTCGTCACTTTCTCCCTTTTTTGTCTGTGTCTCTCTTTCCTTTTTCGTTTGTCTGTTTTTACCTAATTTGTCTCTCCCTTTTCATTCGTCTTTCTTCCTAACTAAATCCTTTTACGATCATGGTTGTTGTCTGTTTGCATTTATTTGTGAACCTATTGAGTTTTTTCTATGACATAATAATCTGTAATTGTACGTTTATGATGTTCTTTTTTTATTATTTAGTTTATAGATTTCGTTTTTAATTTATGTAAGGGAACATAGTTTTATCGGGAAAGCTATTTGATATGGCGAATTCAAAAAGTCTTGTATTTTGCTTTCATCAGGAGAATTTGTAGTTGGAAAACATTTGAAAGTTGGATTAGGTGTTTTGAAAATTTTTCTGCTTTGCCTTTGTCAGTTCTGCACCAAGTGCCATCATCTTTTTTAATTGGTACATTTCTTTTAAGTGGCTTTTTTTAGGTACTTTGTGACTTTCCACAATTTATCTGCGTGTTTCACGATATCGCACAATTTCGTTTAAAACAACATTTTAGAATTTGTTTTTGGTGTAATTGTGCGAGGGAATGAATTTTTGTGAAATTACTGGACAACAGGCAGCAAATAGTAATAACCTAGAAGATAAGAATATGCTTTTAACCACAAATCGGCCGTTTTTTTTCCTAACCCTAATGAAAGAATGGGTTAAACCCAACACTATTTATACTAACAGGCATAATACTAATTCTCCAGTACTATCTAAAACACGGGTTGATAATGATGTCATCGCATCGAAAGAACTTGCTAATTGTACCAAAAAAACAGCCAGTAACGGCGGTTTTCTGTCAAATGAATAACAACGGTGTTTCACTTACTGGCGCAACAAATTCAAACATTTTAATTTGTGTTTAGTTTAATTTGCCATTTTAACATGAATAGACTGGTAACTGAATAACGCTTCCATAATGTGCAAATTGCGTGCAAAACAATTTCCGATTTTCATAAACGATTTTTGTTTAGTGCTGAAGTTCACTTTTGTTTGAATGAATACGTTCATAAACCTTCAAATGTATGTTGAGACAACGTTACATTCAGAAAAACTGACTGTTTGGTGTGCTTAAGGGGCAGATGGAATCATTGATCCGTACTCCTTTAAAAATTACGCTGGTCAGAACGTTATAGTCAATGGTGACCGCTATAGATGGTGAAGCATATCACTTGGTAACCATATTGTTATACGTTTTGCACCCGCGAATTGGCCAGCAAGATCTAGTGATTAAACACCGTTAGATTATTTTCTATCAAGATATGTAAAGTAGCTAGTCTAAACTGATACGACTGAAATAATTGACTACTTTGACGACAATATTCGCCGCATTATTGCCGATATAAGGACACAAATGTTAGAAAGAGTCGTAGAAAATTGGACCTCTACATTATTTAAATTACAGTGCCAGAAGATTATCTCTCGAATAAAGTAAATTTCATCTTTGTTTGGTTCCATTTTAAAGTTCCTTACCTGTACGGCATTTATGAATGAAATGAAAATTAGAATTTATCAACAACATTTCAATAACTCAAGTAGCATTCGGCTATTTGGCAACATATAACAGATTGTGATTTAAACAATTACTTTATATACGTTTATTTAACAATTTTATGATTAATTTTTGTATTGTTTTTAATGCATACAATGGTTTTGGATAAGTGCAACTAAAAACTGATTCGTTATTGAGAAATAGAACTTTGTTTTCTTTATTAGATAGTTTCAGTTGTAGCGACGTTGCATTCAAAAAGAATAAAGCGGTAACGAATGTATATGTTAGTACAACTCGATAACGTTTTGTTGTTTATGAAAAGCAGAAATATTAATTTGTGTTAAAAGAAAAAGAAAATCACTAGTTCACAGTAAAATCAGGTTGAATGTCAAGGAATCTGTCGAGGTGTCCGAGAAAGTTCTATTGTAGCATCTGTGACATCAGTGAGAAGAGTGAAAAGGTTCTAAATACTGAAATCTTCTCAGAACTCTTAGCGGCATCAAGAAATTTGCGGTTGACTGTGCTTACGCAACGAAATAATGCAGAAAAACTTTTAGTATTACAATAAGTTGTTGTTATGCTCCTGTTATATGCAAATTGCTCCACTTAAACTGACTTTCTATGCTTTCTGTTCTTTAAGATGAAATTTGCCAACTGAAAGTTTTGTGTTCATCATTTTTTCAACACGGCGAGATAAAGATCTCTATTAATTTATGTTAAAAATAATTGATAAAACGCAGTTATTTAAGTTGCAGGAATTTAGCACAAATTTTTTTAAAATAATGAGCTCGTAACTCATATTCTCCTTTTATATCGGGTCTTTTTTCATAGACGTATAGAACTTAAATTTGCCTAATCAAATAAAACTCAAGGCCGTCCTGTTAAATACAGAATGACAATAAAATCAGCATGTTAAATTTTATTTTGACACCACTTTTTCTTTTAAAGAATTTTTCGGAATTTTTTGCAAGGTTCTATTTACAAATGTTTTGTGAAGGTTATTTTTTATAGCTAAATTCTTAGTTATATCTACTTGCGACTGATTTTAGAAATAAATTTTTTTAAGTAATTTATTCATCGGAATCATTTTCAATCTAAGCAATTTTATTATTCGTGCTTGATTCCTTTAAATAAATATTTCATGATATTCTCACGAAATATTTATTACAAAAATTTTTAATAAAAAATAAACATTTTATGATATTCTCATAAAACATTTATTTCAATAAAAATAAAAAAATATTTGAAATGTATTACTGCGGGGGAGAGCATATCCATATCATATATCTATACAATATTGGGGTAAAATTCACTGATGAGCTATGTGAGCAATAGTGAAATTGCAATATGGATATGCTCTCCCCCGCAGTAATACATTTCAAATATTTTTTATTTTTATTGAAATAAATGTTTTATGAGAATATCATAAAATGTTTATTTTTTAATAAAAATTTTTGTAATAAATATTTCGTGAGAATATCATGAAATATTTATTTAAAGGAATCAAGCACGAATAATAAAATTGCTTAAATAAATTTTTTTATATACTATTTTTCTGTTATTCTTTTAAAACCTTTGAAGGGGGGCAACCTTTTTTAAGCGTTCTTTTAAAAGTACCACACTAAATTTAAAAAAAAAAAACAAATTTCAATCAAAATTTTAAAGAAGAATTTTTTAAAAATGAAAATATTTTGTTAAAAATTTTTCTAAATCAAATAATTGTAACCTAATTTTGCTAGATTCCTTTAATAAATATTTTATGATATTCTCATAAAATATTTATTATTAAAAAAATATATATGAAATGTAATAGTACGGGGGAAAGCATGTCCATATAGCCATTTCACTACTACTGGCATGATCTATATGTATCTATATATATCTATAAGTAAATTTTACCCCAGATTATGTATAGAAATTTCAAGTCTTCTATCTTAAGCGAAATTGATTAAATGAGAGTTCGCAAATAACAAAACACAAAAAAACACCTTTATACAAAAACACAGCAATCATTTGGAAAACAAAAACGCTTTTTTATTTTGAAATAATTGTTTTAAAAAATTAACTTTTTCCTAGAGTTCGATTTTTTCTCTTACAAATAAATTTTTCTTAAAAGATACCTTTTTAGTAGCACCCATTCAGGAATAAAGTACCTTTTTTAAAGAGGCACTTGGTTAAAATAGCAAGGTTTAAAAATAGAAATTACAGAAAAGTTTAAAAAAAAAATTATCTTTTCAAACCAGTTTTTTTAACAAACTCAATATATGAATTTCGTTTTTTAAAAAAAAAGTAATTTTTAAAAAGTTAAATATATTGTTTGGAATAAAATGTTTTAAAATTTTAATTAAAACTTTTGAATGGACAATTTACAATATTTAAATTCAGACAAAGCTCAAATAAAAGTTGTGTATTTATGTAGTTTATATTAAAACATTCACCCACAGACTGCGACATCCCTAAATACTGGCTTATCTACTTAAAACAAAACAACAAAAACTAAATTATAATTAAAGGAACAAACAACAAATTTAAAATTAAAATAACATTAAAGAATAAAGAGAGAAGGAGAACTAACTATTTACAACTATACTACCGATCTATTTTATATTTATATTTTTTTATAAATTGTGTAAAACTGACAATTATTTGTTGATTTAAAGAAAAGGAATTAGAAACAAAAAGCAAAATAAAAACTGTGTTTCATTTTCAGTAAAAATTTTCAAAAACGAAAATACTTTTTCAGATTTAAAGAAATTTTAAAACAAGTATAAAAATTAGATAAAAAAAAAAGTTGAAAATTTGAATTATAAAATTAAAAAACAAAAATAAAAATACATTGGCAGCCCCTTAAATCTTTTAATATTTGTATAGCCGAAAAAGTAATTAAACGAATTATTAAAGAAATTAAATAAAAATTAAATTACAAACAAATAAAATACAAGAATTCATAAATCAAATCTAACAACTCAATTACATAATAGGTTTATCAATTTAAAAAAGGAAAACTACTAAAAAAATATTTATATAAAATTGGAAAACAAAAAAATATATCAAGAGAAAGCAAATTATATATACAAAAATAAGTTAAAACTTACAAACAAACAGATACTTATATATATATATATATATATATATATATATATATATATATATATATAGTAGATTCTTAACAAATTGCATTGGATTTATAAAATGAAAAATATAAATAAAAATTTAATTTTAAACCAATACAATTAAAAGCACAAGAACTAAATAAACTTTAATTTTAACTAAGTTTTTGTTTTATTGACATTCAAAAGAACATTTTTTTTTTGCAAAATATAAAAACGAGACAAAATTCTAATAGAATTCTACAACAAATAAATATATTTCGAAATTTTATGAAGAGGTAAAGAGCAAAGAAATTAATTATTAATATTATTACAATTATAAAAAACTGCTATTAATTATTTAGTTACTAAATAAAGAGAAAGGGTAACAAATTAAAACAAAACACAAACAAATGAAAATTTTATTTATATTGTAGCATTATCAAATTATGAATTATTATTAAATTGTGTTAAAACTATATAAATATAAAAGAAAATAAAATAAAATAAAAAATACAACAAATTCGTTTCATTTAAAAAAATTGGGTTTTAAACTTATCAGTTTGTCTTCTGTTTAGTATTGCCTTTTTGTACATTTCCATTTTTAGGATCAAAAATAATATTTGTGTAGAAAACAATTTTCTTTTTTTAAAGAAAAATGTATCAAAAATTGTAAATAGAGCCATAATGACTGACTCACTTAATAACAAGTTTATTTAATTTCACTACACAAAGTTGGTACTACATAACAATTTACTTAAGATGCGCGTCTTTTCTTCAAGAGGTTTAATTTTACACTGATTGACTATCCACTCAGACGCTGCCCTTTTTATATTTGTCCATTTAAAGTCCAGAAAAGTTGAGAATCTTCTACTTCCTTTGTATCACATTTTGTTGTTGTATGTTGCTTATTCGATGTATAGGCGCATGTATATCTGTGTGAATTTTTTTTATGCTGATAAGGTTTCTGCTTGGGATTTATTTCAAAATATTTCTTGTTGTCTCGTGTAGATAAGTTTTCTTAGAAAACTACGCAGTTGGTAAACAGCATACATGTTTGTTGTTGTCTTGCGCGTTTAGTTAGTAAACAGAAATTTGTTTTTTTTTGTCTTGCATGCCAGGCAGTTAGTAAATAGCATATCAATTTGTTGTTGTTTGTGTATAAAATTTCTACGCAATTTGTAACTAGAAATTTTGTTGTTGTACCATAAGTTTTCTTTAGCAAGCCACGCAGTTTGTAAATAACATACCCAGTAGTTCGCTTTATTGCTTAATTATTTTATTTTAAAACTTAAGCAAGACACATCCATAACAATATTTAGCAAGGGGTAAAATTTCGAAGTTTGTGAACCCATTAAAACCAGGGTAAGTACGAAGAGATGAAAGTGCTTAGAGATGAAAATATATATAAACTTATGGCTCTATTATTTAAAGGAAACAAAGTTAAAAGGAGTTGCCAGTTGCCAAAATTATATTACGGATGGCAATTTCGATTTCAGTTGCAAAATACAAAATACAGAATATACCGGCAACTGTTGTTTGCAGGTGGCTGCGTAAACTTTAAAAAGAAAGAAGTTTATTTTTCAATTGCGGCAACACCAAGAATACGATAGTTTTGACATTTAGTTTTTTGATGTGTTCGTAGTAGATGCATGGGCAATTGTTACAATGAATTCAATCGCATTAAAATAATTAAAATCCACTATGAAAATGGGGATTCTTTTAAAGTTACATTTCGCAAAATTCGTGATGTTTTCGGACAACATATTTGTCCTTCTGAGGCCGCTATAAAGAATTTGCTTGTTAATTTTGAGTCAACAGGCTCAAAATTAAATGTGCGAGCGGGTCGTTCAACCGAAAACATCACAGCCGTGAGCCACAGTGTTGAGGCAGGTCCAAATTTGTTAAATCCATGAAGTTCTTAACAATTGTGGTTATCCAAAACTATCACATGACGAATTTTGTGTTAGGATTTTACTTTGAAGCCTAACAAGCTTCAACCATTCACATCGCTGTAGATTCATTCAGGAACAACCGGCTCGACTTTTCTGAAAAAATAATTTTTCCAAACAAAGCCCATTTTCACTTGTCAGGGTATGTTAACAAGCTAAATTGCTGAATTTGGGCTTCTGTTAATCCTAGAGCAATTATTGAGAAGCCTTCGCACGCTCAAAGTGTCACTGGATGGTGTGCTATGTGGTCAGAAGGCGTGATTGGGCCGTTTTTTTCGAAGATGAGGCTGGAAATGCGGTAACGGTCAAGGGATTACGCTATCGCGAGATGCTAATAACTCAATTTTCGTATATCAATGACATGTGGTTTCAACAGTACGAAACCGATTGGTTGGAAACCAAATTACCCGATCGCATAATTTTACGACAATCAGCAGTAAAGTGGCCAGCCAGATCGTGTTATTTAACACTACTAAATTATTTTTGTCCGTATTTGGAGCCAATCGAATAGATTTCAGCCTTAAAACTCAAAATGTGTCAAAAAGTGATTAGTAATTTTGTTGAAAGAATCGACATCTGTCAGCGTAATCGTGGTGAACATTTGCCAGATATCATTTTTAATTCATAATTGCCGAACTTTTCTCTTCTTAATCATTTTAATCAAAATAGATTTTAAAACCGTGAACCATAGGTTTCCTTAAGGTCTGCCAAGTCAAACTATAAATGAATGCATTCCTAGAGTACCCTCATGTATGCTTCTAATTGTTTTACATCTAACCAACAAAGTCATTATAAAATTTGTATAATAAGAAAGAAATTAATAATTTTATAAATGCTAATCGTTCTTAATTCTCATTCAATCAAGCTGGTCAATACACCTAAACTTAACTGTCAAATTACATTTAAATTAGAATGTGTTGTCGTCTATGATTTTGTGTTTCTTCCAAAATATTTGGTTAATCATTAAATATTAATATTTAGAATTTTAATTATACTGAATATCATATGTTGTAGAGGTAGCACAACAAATATTTGCCATGTTATTGTAATAGCAACACACCTATAATAAAAGCAAAGAAAATATCAAACAAAACAAATGAAACTTAACATGAAAATAACACTTGAAATGAACTTAACTGATATCAGATGAATTTAACATGCAAAACAGTTTATATTCGTAGATTAGAAGAGAAAGAAAAGAGAAAAGAGGGTAAAGAATAAATCGAGAAACTAACTTCTCATTCCCACATAAATTGTGCGCGTTGTCAAATTAAAAATGCCTAATGAGATGTTGTTGCCTGCCACCAATATTAAACGTAAAGTATCATCAACATTTATGCTGGAGCAAGAAACCAGCTACAGCAAAGACAACAAACGACAGCAATATTATTGTTCAAAAGAATGGAAATAACGACAACAATAACAATAACAACAACATTAAAATTTACTACTACAACAGAACAGATCACGTCAACTCACACCAAACAATATTGCTTTGCATTGCTTTACACTGCTGCCAGACAAGCCTAAGGTAGTCAGCCGTTCAGGCAAACAAACTAAAAGTCTAAAGCCGTACCATCACACAGCCAGCCATCCAAGCAGTCAGCCATCTAAACCCTCACTTGCACCACAATGCAACCAAGCAAAAAAGAAAAAACTTACAAATGCATTAGAAACCAATAAATATATCGGGTTACTTACTTACAAATGAATTGGTGAACTTTGTTTTCTTGTTGTTACTTCTGCACTTAAGCAGCCACAGGAACATCAACTCATCTATGCTATCAGCTTTTCAAGTACCCATCCATACTTAAATACACTCATACTTCAATTTATTTTGCTTTAGCCAAAAAGCCAAATGGTTGTTGCTTCCAATATTTATTTTGTTTTGCTCTAAACGCTGGAAAGGAGATGAATGGCAATAGTTTGTTCATCATAATCATCTTCTTTAACATGCCTCGATTGTAAAGTAAAACAAGTTCTGTGTTTTCTATACAAGCAAATGTACATGATTCTTAACGCATTCTCATCTTAACTTTTTACCTTTTTGTGCCTTTGCTTGTTTGTTTGCTGTCGTCTGTATGCCTTGCTAACGGAGACAGCGTCGGAATCAAGTGATGCAAGTCCAGTTTCGGATAAATACAAATGACATGGGAACAAATTCCACTCAACTGAGGTGTATGCTTACTTTTTATATCTTAAAAATGTTGCTGCTGTTAAGGATGTTGTTTTTACACAAAAGCTTAAGTGGTTGTACATCGTCGTGATCATCGCCATGCAAACATGAAAGATGAAGATTAACTGAATTCGATATAAACTTTTGTTAAGAAATTATTAAAGAAAAGTCATATGAGCATATTGTGGGGTATCAACAAAAGTTTATCGGAAGTGTTTTATCTACAAATATGATTGATATGATATGATTGATTCTTTTTAATATTTTTCGATTACCGATCTGTAATCGAAGCGACAGCCTAAGCTATAGACAGACTTTTTTAATAGTGCGTTGAAAAAACACTAAAATTCTTTAAAAGTTTAGTTTTGCAATTTATATTGCATGGAAAATGGGGGATTTCAATGATTTAAAATATTCTAATAATAAACAAAATAAAATAGAAAAGTAGAATGAGAAAAGCAAATTGTTCTAATATTTATACAAACATAAAAACCCTTAAGGACGGCTTGGGTTTGCATTTTAATTTTTTGTTCTAATTATTTTTGAATGATAAACTTAAAATCAGGTTATTAAAAAAAAAATTAAAAAAACGTTCTGTCGGCTTATTTTAATAACGAAAAGAAAAATCAGACAGATCTCTTGAAGCCACATTCTGTCGACATCAATTTATTAAATTATGACGGGAAGGATTCTATTTTTATGTGGCATCGTTGAACACCAGCAACAGTCACGGCTTGATCAACTTCATTTTCAAAGAAGTATGATAAAATTGATAACTACAGTCCAAAATTGAGGGCAATGGGAACATATTTTTCACTCCATCCGATCTTCGTACTATTTATATCACCTATATCCGTGCAAAGATGGAATACTACTCTCATGTATGGTCCGGCGCCCCAAAGTCCGAACGAAAACAAAAAATATAGACGGCATCTACAACAACATTCATGAATAAAAATAATTTTTCTTAAAGTCAATGTTCAAACTTTGTTTTTGAAAAACTTTTTTAAAACATGATTGTAATCACCGATACTTACCATAACTGTATACAAGGCGGCGAATGTAAATCTTGCAGATATTAAGACAGATCCTTTGAATAATAACAATAACAACAAATGAACAAACATAACAATTTTGCTTCTTTAGTGATGGAATTATTAATTTATTTTTAATGAATTTATATCAAATTATAATTAATTCTTTCATTAAACTTTTGTAATAGGTTTTTCAACAAGAAGTTTGTTTTCCAAAACAAAATAAAACAAAAAATTTAGATTAAGATGATTCAAATTTTTATTGTTTTACAAAGAGAAAATTTCGGCAATTATGAATGAAAAATGACAAATGTCCACCACGAGCACGCTGATAAATGTCGATTGTTTCATCAACGCTTTTAATCACTTTTTGGAAAAATGCCGGAAATCGATTCGATTGACTTTGTATTTGCTTCAATTAGGAATTCCTAATGTTGTGCGAAATTGAATTCATTGTAACAATTGCCAATGCATCTACTACGAATATGTCAAAAAGCTAAATGTCAAAACTCTTGTTGAAAAACCCGATATATAAAGAAAACATTCTTTTCAAACTGTTCATTTTCGTATTCAATCTAAAAACATTTACTTGTAGCTTGACAACATATTAAAATTAAATTTGTGTAATTCATTAATAAAACTCATTCTCAAGTATTTAAATTACAGATTATTTAGAAAATTGTGAGAAAATAAAAACAGCATTCAAATTATGTGCTCCTGACTCATATTGAAAAAAAAAATATTACAATAGTGATACACTCAGTGACTGCTTGTTAGTTTGGCTGGCTGGTATGTTGGCTTTGCTGATCCTGCGGCCGACAACAGTCAGAATCCGAATTAAAGTCACACACACACTTGGCTTCTTTCCAAGGCTGGGTCGCATGTTAAAGTCCATTAAAACAACACTAAATATAAAATAAAATAAAAAAATAATAAAAATTCAATAAAACCGAAACGAAAAATTAAAATTAAATACCAACAAGGGCATTAAGCACTAACCACAATAACTAAAAAATAAAAATAACTACGAATGTGTTTGTCTGTCTCTCTGTCTACCCTGTTTGTCTCAGTGTCCATCGGTTTGCTTTTCTGCAGTTATGTGCAGAACAAGACAGAATACAGTCACAGAACACAGGAGAAATCAGCGGCTAACATCTACAAATGAGCCGGCAAAGGAACAACAACAACAACAACAACAAAACACCACATATTATCAGACGAACTTCACTGACTATAACTTCGATTTCTTTAGTACTGAATACAGTAAAAATAAAAAAAAAACAAAATTATCCGTCTGTCTGGCTGTTGGCCAAACGCGTGAGATGTGTGAATTCGATTTCAGGAAAAAACAAATGAATTGAAATGATGCAAAGAAAAAATAATCTCAACCACATTACAAGGAAGCCCAACACATGGGAAACAACTTTAACGATACAACGCAAAAAAGGTCCATAAAATGTATAGAACTATAGTCGGTAGTTTAGAAACAAATTGACTTGAGGAAGAAAGGAAAGCTGCAACCGAGAGTATATTGTATTAAAATATTTTATTTCCAAGCACAGTTTGAAAGGATTAATCTTCAGTTGGAAAGAATCAAAAAAATGTTTTATTAGAAAAAAGCCATATGAGTGAATTAGTTGAGCTGTGTCTCGCTCAAATAATAGTAGTAATCAGTGCAGTTCTAGCTTAAGATTCATTACTGCACAAAGAGTGCTTACTGAATAGTAAAAGCAAACCCTTATAGATGCTGTTTTAATGCCAGCAATGTAAGAAGAATATTGGAATTCTGTTCCCCATTAATTGAGGGCAATAAAAGTGCGTTATTATCACAAAATGTTGGCTAATAACGCTGTGTCGGAACAAAGCAAATCCCAATATAAAGTTTGCATTTCTGGTGATCAATAATATTCAGATTGCAGTTTGTCATTCAATTTTGCAGTCACATTTTACAGTGACACATTTTTTCGTGCGACATTCATAACGCTCATAAATCTCACAAGCGTTAAATGACTTCGCTGTTAAACTAACTATCTATCTGCTAAAAACATATATCTCGTAGCCAAGTACGTAGTGCTTTCACGGAAGTAAAATCAATAGTCATGATTAAAGAAGAAAATGGTTTTCCACTTTCTGTGCTAAAAGCTCTTTACTATTCATATTTTTGTTTAATTTTTCTGAACTACCAAGATCCCAATGCAAATAAATTGGCTTAATACCTTTTATTATGATCTATTTAGTTTTGATCAAGACATAAAGGGTTTTTCAATAAGAAGTTTGTTTTCTAAAACAAAATAAAACAAACAATTTAGATTAAGATGATTCAAATTTTTATTGTATTACAAAGAGAAAAGTTTGGCAACAATGAATTAAAAATGATATCTGGAAAATGTACCCCACGCTGACAGATGTTAAATCTTTCATCAAAGTTTTTAATCACTTTTTCACAAAATGGCGGTCGTATTTCATTAATCCCTTTACGGATTTTGAGTTTTAAGGCTAAATTCGATTCGATTGGCTCCGTATACACTCTGTCATCAACATAGCCCCACAAAAAATAATCCAGTGGTGCTAAATCAAACGATATGGCTGGCCACTTAACTGCTGATTGTCGTGAAATTATGCGATCGGAAAGTTTGGTTTGCGATCAATTGTTAAAACCATATGCCAGTGATATCCATGTCGTCAATAATAGACAAAAATTGAATTGTTAGCATCTCGCGATAGAGTGATCGTTATCGCATTTCCAGCCTCATCTACGAAAAAAAAACGACTCAATCACGCCTCCACATCACATACCGCACCACACAGTGACACGTTGAGCATGCAAAGGCTTCTCAATCTGTCAAATTCTATTCTGGCGGAATAAACCCAAAAAAAACAAACATCAAAAAAATGCAACTTGCATTTTCTGCTTTTATGATCTTATGTTTAGAAAAACTTTATTTCAAACGATTTCTGACGCACGAGTAAAAACTCGCATGCTTACATTAAAACTTGAGAACTATCGAGTGCCATCATTAGAAATGTCGATACCGGCTATTCGAGAACGAACCAGAGAATTGAAAATTCGCTCGTATACAAATGGCAGAATTAGCCCCTAGAACTGTAAGTTTAACGAGAATACATTAACTTTGCATTGCAAACTTGTTCTACTATTCAATCATAATTCCAAATGATATTTAAGTTTGGTTTATTTAACAGGATATATGAAAGAAGACCGTAATACGCTTATGAATAGTCATTAATTTAAAAGTCTTCAAAGCGATTTTTGTTAACACCGTTTCTCTAAATACGAGTAAATATTGTTTGCCACAATTCCTTAATTTTGAATAATTAAATACTGATGCTTTAGCAGACCTTTCATCAACTCGTCATAATGCCTTCTTGCATGTGTAGCTTTACCTTCCTAAATGGTTCATTCTGCACATTGCACAAACATCTCAACGTTTTATAAAGTAAAAAACAGAAAAAAATTGCAAGCTGATCGTAGCAATACAAATGCCTTTGTCGTTGTCGTCATTCCAACCATGTTATTCATGAGATCCAAGACCACACAAATACAGGCACGCGTTTGCTGACAGCATAAAAATTGTTGAACTGGCGTTTAACGCGCGTGAACGAGGAGAGATATTGTAGCACACACTAGTCAAAACAGCACCAATAACAATAACAACAACAACAACAATAATATGAGCAACAATACAAAAAAGGGAACAAACACACATCATTGAATGAATGAATGAATGAGGAACGGAGGTTGATTATTGTTAGTGGTAGTAGAACCTGCATACAAGTAAACAAGAACACCACAAACAATAATAAATACGATGGTACGTTGAAAAGAAACAAATGAATGTCTAAGAAGACAAATAGTTAAAGAATTGAAAAACACAATAACACAAAACACTGCAACAGCGATTAAATAACGTTTTAGCACTTAGAGAAAATACCTGCTCTTATTTTCTTAAGGATGAGTTTAAATAACTCTGTACTCTGTTTCCAGTATAATGGAATAGCCTTTCATTAAAACGTTCAATAGTAGATTTCACCACAAATATTTTCCATGATTTAGATCTTGATGAGAACGTATTTGATACGCTCATGTGTTGTCTGCTTAGGATATTCATAATATATGAAATCAAAATTTTCTTGGGTATGCCACAGTATTGAAAGAAATTTGTCATTATCCAATACTATTGCACGTCTATGTCAAAGAAATCCCAAATCTTGATTAATTTTCATCACAATATTTCTATGAAAAATGTTCATCGCTCATAATTTTTCCTTAAAAAATTACATCAGCCAAAATTTTCATTTTTGTATAAAAAACTGCATTATCAACATTTTTCTACAAAAGAAAAAATATATATAAACCATAGTAATTTTGATGTAAAACAATTTCATCAGTCATTTTTTTTCTACCGAAAAATTTCATTGTCATTTTTTTTTTAATTTTTTCAGTTATAAATTTTCTATAACAAAAATTTCTTTAGTTACCCTCTTATGGAAAATAATAAATTTTTCCATAAGAGAAATTACACCAATCCTAATTTTTTTACAATAAAATTACATGAGTTATGATTTTTCTAAAAAAAAATGGATGAGTCATAATTTTTCTTTAAAAAAAAATTACATAAGTCATAATTTTTCTATAAAAAAAATTACATGAGTCTTAATATTTTTATAAAAAAAATTACATGGGTCATAATTTTTCTATAAAAAATATTACATGAGTCATAATTTTTCTATAAAAAAAATTACATGAGTCATAATTTTTGTATAAAAAAATTACATGAGTCATAATTTTTCTATTAAAAAATTACATGAGTGATAGTTTTTCTATAAAAAAATTACATGAGTCATAATTTTTCTATAAAAAAATTATATGAGCCATAATTTTTCTATAAAAAAATTAGGAGCCATAATTTTTAAAAAAAAAATTAGATGAGTTATAATTTTTCTATAAAACAATTAGATGAGTCATAATTTTTCTACAAAAAAGTTACATGAGTTATGATTTTTCTACAAAAAAATTGCACGAGACATAATTTCTCTATAAAAAAATTACATGAGTCATAATTTTTCTATAAAAAAATTACATGAGTCATAATTTTTCTATAAAAAAAAATTACATGAGTCATAATTTTTCTATAAAAAAATTACAAGAGTCATAATTTTTCTATAAAAAAAATTACATGAGTCATAATTTTTCTATAAAAAAAATTACATGAGTCATAATTTTTCTATAAAAAAAATTACATGAGTCATAATTTTTCTATAAAAAAAATTACATGAGTGATAGTTTTTCTATAAAAAACATGCGCCATTATAATTCTGTAAAAAATCGCATCAGTCATAAAAAAATATTATCAGTCATTACTTTTTTATAAAAATTTCATCAATCACAATTTTCTAAACAAATTTTAATTCGGCCATAAATTATCAGAAAGAAAATTTCATCAGTAATAATTTAAAAAAGAAAATATTCCACCAGTCACAATTTTTCTACAAAAAAATTTCATCAGTCATAATTTTTCTCAGGAGTTATTTAAAAATAATAATTTTTCTATAGAAAATATTTTTCTATAGAAAAATTTGTTGTCAAGACATTGTTATAACGTATGCTTGTAATTGTGTTGCGAAGTTCTAGAGTTTTATTAGTCAGTTTTTTTAGTGGTACCTTAGTCTGTTTAGCTGTGTCTGGCATTAAGTTGTTTGGTTTATTTGTGCGACCAGCCGGTCATTCCGAACAAACGGCCAGCAATGATGGCTTATACCAAAAGAAATGACAATAGTATTATATTTACTGGCGGAATAAATCCGCCAGCGTAATTGCGCAATTATTTTCAAGTTTAAACCTGCTTAATACCTAAAATCTTTTTTACCAGTGTATAATTGATATTTTTTCATGTTGCATGTTAAATATATAAATGCTGATTTTATGTTGAAGAAACAAAAATTGAAAAACTGAAACTACATAGATTAACAGATATTATCGATTATCGAACTCTTTAAAATTCTTAACAGACTCTCGAGTTGTTTTTCAACAGGCAACGAATTTTCTCACACTATTTAAAACCTCACATTTTTGTTTTGTTTATAATTTTAATGTTTGTTGTTGTAGTTGTTGTACATAAATGTTGCATATATAATAAAACTGATACCTTTAGTGGTATAAATATACTTTATGAGCCACAAATATGTGAACAAAGTTTCAGCATTTAGTTTTTTTTTTCGAATATCATGATTTTTTTTTTAACCAAGCAACTCATGAAATCAATAAAAATAAAATAAACAAGTGGATAAACGATACAATATTTTTTAAGCCTCTTTCTTATTACTATCATAATATTCAGTTAATGAGTTTGTCTGTCCTATTATACGAGTATTCATCTACAAGCATGTAGTTTTTCTCGACCTATTCTTTTTCATATGTAAAAATATTCTTATGTGTGAGATTGTGCGAGTGTGAATGCTTTATAAGCGCCACTTATTCTTGGCTGTCAACTTGAAATTATTAAGCAAATATTAACCCTCTCCACAATCTGATGACTAGACAATGGCTTTAACAACTTTAATGATGGTCAACTTGACGATGATAAGAGACACTGGTTACTGCCATTTCCCATTCACTTGCTCTTTAAAATCTCTCCACTTGTATATAAATTTAAACGTATAAAGCCTGTTATGCTAAAGTATCAGCACAAATATCATCTTGAAAATGATTTTGAATTCGTGACGACATCAAATACATAATATTTTAAATCTCAGCTCAAACGATTTGTTGAGTTTAAGTACTTGTAGTGTGATGAAGTGATGTGAAGTGGGTATTTGCTTGGTGTAATATGTTTTGTTGGGAAATGACTTTACAATTTTGTTATGTATCAAAATGTTATCATAAATTTTTAATACTTAATTTTTGCAACTAAATTGTGGGGTTTCTTTCAAGAATTTCATTTGTATAATTTTGTGAGTTACTGAAAAACGTGTTGGTATTTCAAAATTATTAAAAGAATTAAATTGTTTAAGAAAACATAAGCATTTCCTGATTATGTATCCATAAGATGAACATGAATATGTCGTCTAGATTAAAGACCAGAATATAAAATTCAATTTTTATACTTTCATTTAAAATGAATCATCAGGATAACAGAGTTAATTGTATTTAATTATCCCTAAACTAGCAGAAGTAAAGCCACTGCTTTTTTAACTCTTAAGAAATAAAATTTTTATCAAAAAGATTATTTTTGCGCCGTATTCAATGAATATAACGGAGAGTGGTAGTCTTATAGGTGTCGAGAGTTGGTTTAACAGCACTAACCGAAGATTTCATGTGAATAATCGGAAGGTATTCAACCGCACGACCGTGGAGGTTAACTGACAGTTTCAATAATTATTGAATTTAACTTATCGCTTAATTTTGATTCCGTTGTCAGTAAAAATTACGATTTAGCTACCTTACCCACAAATCTGGCAAGATGCAATGATGCCACCAGTATGTAAATTACATAAAGAGATGAATTTTTCTGGATGTAATGGAGTAGCTTGTTGGTTGAATTTACAACATTTTTCGTATTAAAAATAATTTATACTTTTAATTAAATCTACGTTAGTTTGTGTTAGATTCCTTATTTTATTATATTCTTATAACATATTTATTATTCAAATATCAAATGTATTACTGCGGGGGAAAGCTTATCCATATGGCCATTTCACTACTGCGTATCAGTGGATTTTTGCTTTTAGTTATTCGAAGCGAATTTTTTTTTATTGCATTGCACATATTTAGCGGAGCTTGTTAAAAATTAAATGAATTTTTGTTCTATCTTTCTACACTAAATTGCCATTTTTTCAACAATTAAATATTTTTTAATCTTTCTTGTAGTTAGTTTTTTATTTTTTTCTTCTTTTTTTTTCTTAAACAAAACCTTTCAAATTGTTAAATTTAAAAATATATAATGGAAGATACATATATAGATAAACGAATATCAACATCTTTGCTAAAATAGTTTCTTTGTTCGCTTTTGAGTTTAAAGACTTAAGGTACGAACAGTTTTGAGTTGAAATTAATCAAAAGACTTAAGACACATAAAATTTTATATGGAAATGATGCATTTTTAACGGGAATGGTGGTTAAGAAATTTAAATTTTTGACAAAATAAACAAGAGCAGTATTCTTATACTTTATCACTATAAAAAAGTTCTTACTGCCGAATGGGCCACCGGCAACCAATAAATGAAATTGCTTTCGATGACTATTTCCCACTAAAGCAGTTTTTTGGCTGCTATAATATAATTCATAATAAGACAAGTATTTATATTATTACTGTTACCAAAATAATATATATTTTATTATGGTTAAAATTTACCGAAAAATGTAAAGGACTTTTTCTTAGAAAAAAAAAAACAACAGTTAAATTCGGCTCCTAGTTTTGTTACTAAATTTTTAAGTTGTTCTCTTTTTTCTTTAAGAAAAACGTAAATTATTATTTATAGCATAAAAGGCAATAAATAAATATTTAAAAGAAATACAGCCATGCTTTAGTCAATGCCGGTAAAAATCAATAAAAATACCCTGTCCGCCGGGAAGGTATACTTTGTTTTGCCACCATTTTGGTAAACATTAGTCTTGAAAGTTCATATTCGGCAGCCGTGAAGTAGATACGTGGCAAATTTATTATGGAAAAATATTCGATAAACCAACGTATTTTAATCCTTAAAACATTTTATCAATTATCGATTACTGTGATGATAAGAAAATTATGTGAAATTTTTGGGAGAAACAGGGTGCCAACCAAACGCACTATTTATTGTGTAGTGAATGATTTCGAAGAAAGAGGGTTTGTAGGTGATAGGCCCAAGCATGGAAGCATGGACCACAATGTGCTATATGATCGAATGAAAACATTATTGCTGCTCAAGAAAGTGTTCAAAACAATCCATCAACCTCAATTTGATGCCGTGCTCAGGGAGCTTGCCCACAATTTTGCACAAGGATTTGCATTTGTTTCCATATAAGATTTTCAGGAAAAAATCATAATGAATGACGAGGCACATTTTCACTTGAATGAATATGTGAATAAACAGAACAGTCGGTTCTGGAGAATGGGAAA
Source organism: Trichopoda pennipes (assembly GCA_030448955.1). NCBI lineage: Eukaryota > Metazoa > Arthropoda > Insecta > Diptera > Tachinidae > Trichopoda > Trichopoda pennipes. The sequence continues at coordinate 17,587,695 of JASKUP010000072.1, forward strand.
CTTCCAAATACTTCAACATTTATCTTTTCATCCATTCAAAGTGACAGTCTGATGTGCAATTTTGACAGGAGGAATCATGGGACCTTACTTGTTTTAAAATAAAAACGGCTTAACGATAACTGCGAATGGCCTTGACCAACAAGACGGGGTCACATCGCATACAGTCAGGATTACTGTGGAATTACTGCGAAACCTCTTTCCACAACAAGTTATTTCAAGAAATGGTGATGTTAATTGGCCTCCACGGTCGTCTGATTTGACTGCTCAGAACTTCTTTTTGTGGGGATATCCGAAAAGCAAGTTTTATGCAAACATGCCAGAAATGCTTGAGTAAATCAAACAACATATTCGTGATGAAATTAATGTGTGACAATTAAATTAAAAATTTGCTCAAAAGGGTTCGTATTTGTAAGGCTAACAGACATTTTTTGATATTGCGTTCCATACATAATAACCGACAATAAATAAAACATTTATCAATATGAGATTCATTTTCTTTCATTTAATCAAAAATTATCAACAAAATAGTATACCTTCCCGACGAACACCCTGGAAACAGTTTCAAGGGTTTTTAAACAAGAATTTGGTTTTCTAAAACAAAAAATTTTGATTAAGATGATTCAAATTTTGATTGTATTACGAAGTGAAAAGTTCTGCAATTATGAATGGAAAATGATATCTGGCAAATGTCCATCATAACTACGCTGATAGATGTCGATTCTTTTATCAAAGTTTTAAATCACTTTGTGGCAAAATGACGATCCTATTTCGTTAATCACATCACGGATTTCGGTTGGCTCTATATAGTCCTTAACATAGCCTCACAATAAACAATCCAGTGGTGTTAAATCATATCGAGCCTGTCGACTCAAATTTAAAGACCATATTCTTAATAGCTGTCTCAGAAGAACGATTATGTTATCCGAAATTATCACGAATTATACGAAATGTAACTTTAATAGAACCACTATTTTCATAGTGGATTTTAATTATTTTAATGTGATTTTCGTGCGAAATAGAATTCATTGTAACAATTGCCAATGCATCTAGCACGAACCCGCCAATATAATACGATTGCCACTATCAAACAGAAAACATTTAGGTGAGCTGAGAGAAATAATAACAAAGCAATTTGTAGTGCAAAATAGCAAAAAAAAATTAATTAATTAAAATTTCTTTTATTTGGGCACGGTTTTCCGTCGAAAATCCAAGCACATATTAATGAAAATTTGTTTAAAAATTTATAGTTTATTAATATTGAATAAGCTGTTGCCTTCACCTGATAAATTGCTTTACTTTGGGTTATCATATTATTTTTGATTGTTTCCAATAGATTAGTACAGATTGATTAAGTATATTTTCCTAGCCAATACAAGTGCTATTACCAGCGATTAGTTCAGTATTTAAAACATTCACCTTTACAATCTTAATCATAAAATATTGCCCAAACACGAAAGATAATCAAGGAAGCAGTTCAGAAAAATTTCTTTCTTTTTAACTTTGTTGTGAGAAGTTTTTAATGTTTAAATAAGGATCTCTTTTATTATCTCTCTTCCATTTAAGTCTCATAAATTTTACTAAATTGTCATTGGGGAATTGATAGTGTCACAGTAGCACAGCTTAAGAAGAAATTTCCAAAGAATTTTTCGAAATATCAAAGAAATGTGCCTGTCGCCCAAGCAATGCAAACGAAATAAAACGGTACTAAAAACCAAATAACAACAATGACAACTTAAGGCATAATCTTAAAAACAGAAAAACGAAAAGGAAGAAATAAAAAAAAACAATAGATGCTTGTATGTATGATGTGTATAAATGAGTAAAAATAACGACATAAGAAACATAAGGAATACGGTAAAAATGTGTTAAGAGAACATTTACTGGACTACGGGCATAACATAGAGTGAGTTGTTATATAAAAGCACACCTATGCATATTAGTGGCTGTGTGTAGGTGAATCTATGCAAAAGTGAGTATTTTATGCTTTTATTTGTTGTCTACCGTATCTACCAATAATACTAGGGCATACCAAAACCTAAACACTTACGACAAGTTATTACAAAAGTGTATTTAAATAACAGCGACCTCACAAAAATTCAAGCCATAATCGACAATAAAAACGAACAATGAACAAAAAATAAGATAAAAGTATTAAACAATCACAACATATTTGATACGACTTTAAGATACTGTAAACGACAAACGGTACGTTAAATAAACCGACTCTTTAACATACAACAACATACATACAAATTTAAAAAAAAAAAATACCTATTTTGATTAAAGTTGCCGGTACAATTACAGGATATTTGTCAGAAATGTAGTTTAAATAAAAAAGGGCTTTTGCCGCTACAATTGAAAATTGCAATAAAAACAAGTCTTTAAATACACAACATGCAGCAGTTAGTATGTACAGCAGAAAAACAAGAAAAACAGCAAGTAATAATGTACATGGACACACAATAAAAAGGATATAAAAAAATATGTATGTGCAATTTACTGTTGATGTATGTGGTAGGAGGCCATTACTAGGTTCTTAGTAAAGAAATTGTTTTAACTGCAGCAAATTGCTATTGTTCCCATAATATTTAATGCTTACACTAGTTAGCACTTTTTAAGGTTTTCTTCTAACTTTTTTTTTTGTTTTTGCCAACAAAACCAACACTACAAAACATTGTGCGCTAGAAAAGGCTGTAACTTTGCTTTGCTGCTGCAGTTGTTTAGACCGCATGTTGCGCCTATTGGCAAACAGTCTACAAAAAGTAAATTCAAATGTGCCCTTCATAAAAGTTTGTGCATGCTACAAGCCTCTACTGTATATTCACTGTAACTAACTGTTGCCTCAAACAATAAACCAAAGACTTCTTTTGCAATTTTGTTTGTGCTGTTGTTGTTTCTTTTAAACCGCAAAAAATCATTTGTTCATTGATCAGCTACTCATACTACCTTCTGTTTAATAATGTATTTTATTGTTGTTGTTGTATTGCCATTCTTATGTTTGTATATTTTCTTTCATTGTTTTTGCCATAGAATTCTTAGGAATACAGCAAGCAGATGATCTAAACAATCTTGGCAGTAGTATTTGCTATTATGATGGCCGTAATTGTTGTTGTATAAGTCATAGTTTAAGTTCTTTGGCTGTGTTTTATGTTAATAGGTTTATGTTATTGTTGTAACAACAGCAAAAATTATGTTTATTGTTATGTTTGTTGTCAATTAATCCGCCTACAAACAGTGATTTTGCAAAAATAAATTTTACAAATATACAAAATCAATTTATAGCTGTCACTAGCTATTGACCAGACGGCTTTTTTTTATTGTAAAGGGGTTTTCTTTGTGAAAATTAAAAACAAATATGTATATGACACTTTTTTTTTCTTGCAAATATCATTAATCATTTTTATATTATAATTTTAATTAATAAATATCATTGGGCTCAACAAAATTTATAGGGAAAATATCTAAAGACTTTAGAAACAAGCTTAAGACGGAAGGTAGAACGTATTGCACATGGCTTGAATATGCTGCTATTTGTCAACAAACTGTTTTTAAATAAACATATCAAGCGCTACAAACAAGTGTTGCCAATAATATTTTTTAAAAAATTCTGCGCATACAACGAGCATTTGAATTTTCTAAACTTTAAAAACAAAACTTGCATACGATTTTTGCCGGATTGAACTCATAAAAAGTAAAAAAATTCTACTTAAAATTGAAATATTTATATTTTTAATTTAAAATCAAAGTAATAATTACATTTGATGATTTTTTTATTTTTTTTAATCGACCTTTTTATATTTTAAATAAATATCTGTTATTCTTTTCAACGGTCTTTTTTAATTAACAATATATATTTTTTTCTGTATTTCCTGAAGAAGCTTTCTACAGGAAAGCGAAATTTCCTGAAGAAGCTTTCCACAGGAAATCGAAATATCGAAAAAATATATATTGTTAATTAAAAAAGACTGAAAAGAATAACAGATATTAATTTAATAATAATTACAGTTATTCGACTTTGTTGATATTTTGTTTTAATTAATTTTTTTTTTTATTAATTTGTTTGTCAACAATTTTTCATTTACACTTTTTATTTTCCTAAAGCTGCCACCCAATGGTGTGGCGAAATATTAAAAATAAAAATAAAAACTAACTTAATTGTTTTACTAAGGGTTTTTTCACTAAGAAGTTTGTTAAAATAAAATTAAACAAAAAATTTCGATTAAGATACTGCAAATGTTTATTGGGAATGAAAAATGATATCTGGCAAATATCCTCCACGACCACGGTGACAGATGTCGATCCTTTTTTCATCAAAGTTTTTAATCACTTTTGTGGCAAAATGGCGGTCCTATATTGTTAATCACATCACGGATTTTGAATTTTAAGGCTGAAATCGATTCGAGTGGCTGCGTATAGACTCTGTCCTTAAAAATTGTCCACTGATGTTGAGTCAAATGATCTGGCTGACCACTTAACTGCTGATTGTCGTGAAATTATACGATCGAATATGTTTTGATATAAATTGATCGATTCATTGGCTGTGTAATATGTAGCACCGTACTGTTGAAACCACAAGTCAGTGATATCTACGTCGTCAATAATAGGTGAAAATTGAGTTGTTAGCATAGCGTTATCCATTGGCCGTTAGCCCATTCCAGCCTCATCTTCGAAAAAACAGCCCACTCATAAGCGCAGACCACATAGCGCACCATACAATGACACGTTGCAAAGGCTTCTCAATAATCAATAGGATTTTCATAAGCCCAAATGTGGAAATTTTGCTTGTTGACACACCCTGGCTAGTGAAATTGGGCTTCGTCTGAACAAATGTTTTTTTTTTCAGAAAAACTAGCCAGTTGTTCCTGAATGTATTGAGCGAAGCTACGGCGATGTGATTGGTCGGTCGGCTTCAATTCCTGCACCTGCATAATATTCCTTGTAACAATTGCCAATGCTTTTACTACGCACACGTCAGAAATCTAAATGTCAAAACTATTATGTTGTTGGTGTTGCTACAATTGAAAAGCAAACTTCTTGTTGAAAAACACAATATATTAAATATATATTACAGGAATGTTGAAACAATAAGTGGAGACTTTTATCTTTCGACTGAAACTAATAACAATTGCCTATTTACGAAAATTTTAAAATTTTTATAATTTTTGTAGATGCCTTGTCTAAATCTTTAATTTTTGGTTATGTTTTTGCATTTTATTTTCAAACTTTTAATTTACTTAAATATTTCTCTACACAAATCTTTTTTGCACCGATATTTTGCATAGAATTAATGGAAAATTTCAAACATGAAGACAAAATTGCAAAATAGCCTTTATGCTGAAGATTTATAACATTTTAAATAAGAATCTCTTTTAACTTAAAATCTTAAAATATTATTTAAGCTAGAATAACAACTCGTTTTACTTGAATATTTGAAAATTTTATTTAGAAATTTATTTTCGATTTTATTTCAAAACACTTCAACACTTGCTACTTTTTTTTTAAATTTGTACTTTAAAAAAATGGCGTTGGTCCTTTAAGTGTTGGCGAATGGAGATAGAAACTATAAAGAAATTAACAACTTGTTTCCCACTATCCAATCATAATTGATTATTTTATACCTGCTCATATTCTTTTGTTTTATTTTTTACGTATTTCCGGTTGTTTTCTTTGTGGATTAAACAAGCATTCACACAGAATAGAATGCTGAGAAAATAGTGGCTGTTACCAAATATTTGTAACAGCTTTCTTGCAACCGTTGGCAGCCTAGTTTTGTTTGTAATTAATATAGATTTTCTGAGAATTCGGAATTTTTATACGTTTGGATTTTTAAATGCTTGAAATACATTTCAAAATTAATTATAGCTATTTTTTTATATAATTTTTAAGGTAAAGATAATTATATAAAGGATAAATATATGCAGGATAAATATTGAAGGATAAAGTTTCATCCACAGATAGAACTCTGTAAGGTGTTAGGCAAGCCATATCCTTCAAGTTTCGTTTAATAGCTAAATATTAAAAACAAAAGGAAAAAAGAAAAGGATGTAAATTTGTTATTTCCAAAAATATTATATATATTTTTTATCATTCACCGGAGATATCTGTTCCATCAATTAGAAAATGTCTAACTGCATTCTTAAAGAATTGGAATTTTTAATCCAGATCCACGCCAACATGGCTTGCATACATCATGTCTTACAATTACTAATATCCTACAACTCGCGACTATTACCTAAATATTCGACAAGGTAAATCACTATATTGCACGCCAAAATTTATAATTTATGGATTTCAGCAATTGCTTGTTATGAATTAATTAATATATTTTTTTCTCAAATAGAGTTAGAGTTAAAGAAATAATATTCAAGAATACAACATCAGAAATCATTATAATTCCTTCTGTTTTTTCACATGGCAGTTATTTTGGTTCTGTCTTATTTACCGTCACCTTGCTTCAGTTATTTTCTACTTAAATTTGCTAATGTATTCCGCTGATTTCACAATTTTTTACACTCTAAGACAAAATTGTGGATAAACAATGTTTATGAATGCAGCAAATGTGTACATACATTGTTGCTGCTATTGAATAATAAAAATATTTTAATTTCAATTAAAATTTATTATCTGGAATCATTTTAAGTTAATCTACGTTTATTTGTGCTAGATTCCTTTAAAAATAAACATTTTATGATATTCCCATAAAATATTTATTATTCAAAAAATATATTTGAAATTTATTACTGCGGGGGAAAACATAACCACATGGCCATTTCACTAGCTCATCGGTGGACTTAATTCTAAATTTTGTATAGAAAATTCAGGAGTCTTATACCTGAAGCCAAATTGATTAGATGAGAGTTTTCATTGACAGTAAAACTCAAAAACACTATTATACAAAATTACAGCAAACATTTCCAAAACAAAAACACTTAATTCTTTTCATATTAATTCAATCTATGTTAATTTTTGAATAATAGAAAAGCATTTTGTCAAAAACGAAACTTAAATACATTCGAAGCTTAACATGTTATGATTATAAATGCCATATTATGATTATGAAAGCTGGTTAAAATGATATAAAAAATGTTTCATCGTGACTTATGAATAGTTGAAAACAATCATAATTTTTTCACTGCATTGTTGCAGTCATAACCAAATGTTTTCTCTGCGTGTAAATTAAAGCTTTTTATACAATTAATGATAATGCGATTTAATCAAAATACAAGGGAAATTTTGTCTTTTATGCTAAAACTTGCCATCCGGTTTTGAGCCAATTTCTTGTTGATTTTAGGTTTTAAAACAATATAATGCAAAATTTAAATATCCTCAAACAATTTTCAGAATATTAAACATTTTCGCTAAGAGTATACTTTTTGCACTCACTATAAACGGAAATACTTATGAACATAAATAAAATCATAGCCTCGTTCAAAGTATTTTAAAATATATCAAACAAAATCAAAGTGTTTAAAACAAGTTTAATAAAAATATGTAAAGAATATTTACAAATATTTTTACATTGTATTTCAATGAAAGAATGCCAGAACATTATTATTTTTGTTTTTGGTTTTCAATACAAACACTTAAATACAGACTTAAAGCAAAAATCTCTGCTCTGATAAATGTTTTCCAGGCAAAAAGTTGAAGCATAAATGTTTCCAGACACCATCAGCTAGCTGATGGAGAAAAAAATTGAACCTATTTTAAATGTTTTATAAATCACCTATACACACACACACACACACTCCTAGTGAATACAAATTGAGTATTAAAATCATTAAAACAAAAAAAAAAAACGATCGAGAAATGAAAATGAAGAATATTGAATCAATAAAATGAATTTGGCTTTATAGTGGCGTCTGAAGCTGCAGTCAAACAAAACGCAAGCTGCTGCAGATTTTACCAAAGATGATAATTATCATGATCATGTACGAGTATAATCGTTTTTTGTTTTTGTTAATGTTGATCGACACTAAAAACTTTCGTTCGATTCGTTCATTGTACATTTAATAGGCTGCCATTTATTTATGCTTATTTAGGATATTAAAATTTATTTTCATCTTTGCTGTTGTTGGGCCTGTTTTTGTTTATGTTCTTTCTCTGGTGGCATCCATAATGATTTTTTCACGTTTTATCATGGGAACTTAACTATAAGACAAGTTAAATATATATTTCGTTTAATATAGTAAAGTTCGGTACGATACGAGCATAAAGAACCATGAGAGAAATATTGTCAGAGTCTTAAAGGAATTACGTAATAAATTGTATAAATTGTAAAAAAAATAACGTAAACAAGGTTTGACAACATTTCGGACTACTGTAATAATAAATGTTAATATGTAATATTGGATTGTGTCTTAGCTAAAATATACGCACCGTGGTGCGTGTAATGTAGAGAATCTCGTCGTATATATTCTAGAACTATTTTTTAACGATATTGCAAACATAAAATTTTTTTTTTATAAAAAATCTTATATGATACTGTGGCCAATATAGGTTCCATCTATTTTCCCAACACAACTTGGTTTTATATGTCTTTAGAATAAATCCAAAATATTTTAGTGTTTCTTTGTTAAAAAAATATATAAATATATGATGTATTAATTTCTAATTTCTATAAATAAAATTCTTTAATTTCTCTAAAAGATTTCAACGTTTTAAGTTCTGATCCTAATCGTAAACACATGTTAAATGATCTGTGGCCATGACTGTATAAATGTACTATTTTTTAGTAAAGAGAGAACAAAAACAAAAACAAAACAAAACAAAAGTAACGTTTTCTTTACAAATACAATACCGAAGGTGATGTTGCCTGTTGTTTTAAATAAACCAGCTTATAAAAAAAATATATGTATAAAATCTTTCACATTTATTGGTGTGAGTGTAGTGTATTCATTCACAAAAATATGCCTTTGGGCAGCTCCTCCCCATATATAAAATCATATATACACAGGCATACATGCATTTGCAATGGCGTTTGAAGAGTCTTCTTTGAAGTGTGAGAGAACGCTTAAAGTGGCGTCCGAAAATAAATGTGATGATCATAACAAAAGTGATGATGATCATATATGATTTTGTTCTTATAAGAAAGATGTAGATGGTTTATTCAACATTTATGAATTCACGTATAGCTCGATATATATGTATATATATATGTATGTACGTATGTATATATATAGGGTGGTTCCTTTATTTTTGGGAAATTTTTGTTCAATAATAATTGTTTGATATGATTTTGATCTTAATCTTATAGCCTTTTTGATGCTTAATATATTCATCTGTTTTATCGGGGTTTTCAACAAGAAGTTTGTTTTTCAATTGTAGCAACACCAACAACATGATAGTTTTGACATTTAGTTTTTTGACGTATTCGTAGTAGATACATTGGCAATTGTTACAATGAATTCAATTTCGTACGAAAATCGCATTAAAATAATTAAAATCAACAATTAAAATGGTGGTTATGTTAAAGTTACATTTCGTAAAATTCGAGATATTTTCGGACAACACTATTAAGAATTTGGTCGTTAAATTTGAGTCGGCAGGCTTAATACAATATGTGCGAACACCAACGCGTATTCGACTGGGTCGTTCAACTGCAAACGTCGCAGCCGTGAGTCACAGTATTGAAGCAGCTCCAAATTTGTCAATTCCTCGACGTTTTCAACAATTGGAATTACCCAAAACCACCACATGGCGAATTTTGCGTAAGGATTTGACTCTGAATCCATACAAGGTTCAACTGGTAGAGGAATTGAGGCCGACCGACCATTGACGTCGCCGTAGATTCTCTTAATTAATTCAGAAACAACCGGGTGGTTTTTCTGAAAGAATCCTTTTTTCAGACAAAGCATATTTTCACTTTTAAGGGAATGTTAACAAGCAAAATTGCCGCATTTGGGCTTCTGAAAATCCTAGAACGATTATTGAGAAGCCTTTGCATGCTCAACGTGTCACTGTATAGTGCGCTATGTAGTCTGGAAGCGTGATTGGGCCGTTTTTTTTCGAAGATGGAAATGCAGTAACGGTCAATGGATCATGCTATCGGTAGATGTTAACAAGTACATTTTGCCCTGTTATTGACGACGTGAATATTAATGATATGTGGTTTCAAGATGATGGTGCCACATGTCACACAGCCAATAAAATGATCAATTTATTACAAATCAAATTTCTCGATCGCATAATTTTACGACAATCAGCAGTTAAGTAGGCAGTCAGATTTTGTGATTTAACACCACTGGATTATTTTTTGTGGGGACAGTGCGTGATTTGATTTACATCTGCACCGACTATATAGTCATAATCAGATGGTGGTCAAACCACTTGGTTGATTGGACATCAACCACGCCCTAGAAGGCCATCGAATACGTATATCGTCCGGTCACTTCTAGTAGCAATTTCGAAAGCCCGAAGTAGGCCGCAGCCTTCACTCCTTGCTGAAGAGTTGGAGACTTTCCAACTCCTGGTCCAAAACGCATGAAGCTCTTTTTTATCAAGAACACGACAGCATTCATACTCACTGAACCTGAACCATTCATTGTGTTAATTTGAATGATCCGACCCACAAACTCTCACGAGGGTCCGAAACCACAACCACTACGATACTCCCATATAGGAGCCAACCTCAATAACCAGTCAGAGCACATCTTTGCCTAAAGAGAACAAATAGTGTACTCTGGGGCGTACTGATTCCCGTGGAAATATGTGGATTGTCCAGGTGACTCTTACTAGCCTTTGAGGGGCCTGGGCTCCCTTTTACTCCGCAAGACACCAGTCTAAATGGAATAGTAGGTTCCAAAAAGACTATCATGTGCCCCCGGGGGGAATTTTTTGTGGGGGTACGTTAAGGACTATATAGAGGCAATCGAATGGATATCAGGCTTAAAATTCAAAATCCGTGTGGTGATGAAAGATATAGGACCACCATTTTGCCAAAAAGTGATTAAAAACTCTGATGAAAATACCTTTTATGAATATACCTTTCGTTGTGATGTAATGAAAATCAAAACATAATTCACTTGTGAAAAATAAGTTATTATTAGGGAAATATAAATTGTATCGTAGCATATGATGTCCATTTTCTTATACTCTGCGTGATTTCTGGTTTCGCGCGAGCTAATAAAAAAGCTACAAAAAAGCTTTTAACTTGTTTAAATTGAACTTCAGTTTAAAATCATCTTGATATATTTGGGACCTCCTTATTCTACCATATTAAGATATGTATAAATGTATGTATGAACCCAGTTAGTCATTTTTTCATCGACAGTTATAAGTTAAGAGAAATATTGATTCACAGAATAGAAAGCAAAACAAAAACGTCAACGGCTAAAATAACTTATTATCCGTCCATTCGTAAATACATAAATAAATAGACCTATTTGGGGAGGTCTATACGGCCTGCGAAATAATCTTACCCCTTGCCCTAGTATTTTTTTTACCAGGGAAATGCGTGTAATGCATTTGTTACTTAAACAGCCGTTGACAGTATCGAAAACTGAGATTTGACGTGCATTAATGATCGAAAGCAGTTTTATGTATAATATTTTGGCCACGTGGGCAGCTGAGAGTGTTTTTTTAATATCTGGTTTATTTTTACTTTAATATTATTTTATTGCACATTTGATATTTTGCTTTTATACGAATAAAATCTGGGAAGAGTTTTATTTAAATTTGATACACATGTTTAAATTGTAAATTGTTTTAGTTTACACTACAAAACTGGTACTTTAATTTTTTAATCCATTTCAAATAAAATAAATATTGGAAAATCTCTCTTAATTTAAGTTAATTCAAATTAAATTTATTTATTTTTGTAAATTTTTCAAAATCATTTTGGACTGCTTTCGTACTTTCAGTATTCATTATAAACGTTGTTACTTTCTGTATTGTTGCCGATGTTGACATAATATTTATATTTATGAATAACTTTCTATTCTTTTCAAAAGTCCACTGAAACACGCAGCCGTGGAAAATGATGGAGTACTGTCTGATAGACAATATGGCTTCAGACCTGGGAGGTCAACAATAGAAGCCATTGAGGACGTAATAGAGGGTGCCAGGAGGGCACAAACGGGAAACCACTTCTCGAGACGCATTGTCCTTGGACGTTAGAAACGCTTTCAATTGTGCAATGTGGGCCGATATGTTAGAGGCTCTGGGCATACGATTTGGAGCACCGGCATACATCATGAGGATGATCAGGAGTTACCTTAAAGACCGTACACTGATATACGATAGTGCCGGTAGAACACGGCGGAAGCGGATTACGGCAGGAGCAACACAGTTCTCAATCTTAAGGCCTGAACTATGGAATATCAGTTATGATGATATTCTCCACATAGACATGTCTGATGCTGATGATATTGCGGCCGTTATTGTGGCGCGTAATATGGAGGAGGCACAAAGTACACTAAAGCAGGTTATGCTTAGGATGAAGCTATGGTTGGATTTCCATAACCTTAACGTGGCCACGGAGAAAACTGAACTGCTGATAATAACTGGAAACCACATTCCACTGGACGTAGCACTGCAGGTCTTGTCTGAGACGATAAGGACAAAGAGGTGGATCAAATACCTGGTTCTGAGGTTAGATCCGAGAATAACCTTCGGTGCCCAACTCAAATATGCTACATCAAAGGCAGCTCGGACAACGACATTCTCAGCAGATTAGTCATAGCAGGGCGATTCTACAGCAAGAGAAGGCTTTTAATGGTAATCACCCAGTCGATTTTACTATACGGATGCGAAATCTGGACCGATGCCTTAGAAGCAAAGTATCGAAGGAAGATGCTGGCTGCTGTACAACGCACTGCTGCTTTAAGAGTAGCCTCGTCATACCGCTCGTTGTCGGAGCCGGCAATTCTGGTTATAAGCGGGACTATTCCCTTTGAACTATTGCCCGAGGAACGTAGGACACTTTGGATCACAAGGAAGCGAATCGTAGGGTCAAACATGGAGACAACAAAGTGGAAGATGGGCAGCAAAGTTGATAACCGACCTGCATGAGTGGGTAAATAGAAGGCATGTCGAGATTAATTATTTCATAATGCAGATGCTTTCTGGCCATGGCTACTTTTTGCAATACCTCCATAAGATGGGAAAGGCGGATCAGAGCATAAGTATCTTTGGAGATAACTGTGTGGACGACGTAGAGCACACTTTCTTCAGATGCGAAACATGGGGAATGGAACGACGGTCACTGGAGGAAATCGTCGGGGAAATATCTTCAGTGAATATTGTTGGCCTCATGCTGGAAAGTGAGGAAACATGTAGCGGCGTTCGTAGAGAAAGTTCTGCGTATGAAAATGCGGAATCTAGACGTAGGATCGACGATGGTTGCTCGATAGGAGCAAAAAAGAGCCCCACCCCGGAGCAATACGAAAGTGTTCCCGGGGTGGAATAGTGGTCCGAAAAGAAGAGGAAGGTTTTTAGTGGATGCAAGCTCCACATACAGGAGCTGTGAAATGCACAAGGCATTTTCCTTCCCTACCCGCAAAAAAAATATAATATAATATAATATAATATAATATAATATAATATATTAAATATGTAATAATCTTTTAACGGTCTTTTTAAATAATTTAACGATTTTATTTTTTTTCGATATTTCGCTTTCCTTTGGAAAGCTTCTTCCTGAAGAAGAAAATTTTCAGAAAATGCTCCATTTTATTCTGTTTAATAAAAACAATCGTTCGACTAATTATGCTAACAAAAAATTTATAAAAAAAACTACACTTAAAAAAGTAATTTTATTAAGGGCGTTATTCTCGATTACAACTGCCCTTCATTAGTTGTTATTATAACATAATACGTGTCATTGTGAACTAAAATAAAAAGAGCTTTTGTGCTTTCATTAAAAAATAAAAATAGCAACTTGTTCGTGGCACACATGATTTTCCTATGCGATCGAGAATAGCATGGTTAATTTTTATTAAATTAAAAATTTCTTTAAGTGTACTTGGGTAATAAAAATTTAAAAAATTTAATATATAAAATTCTTGCATATACAACAGCTTTAAATATTTTAATAAGCCGTCATTGAAAATTTTATTTAAACTATTATAAAAATTCAATTTAATAAAAGTAAGTCTTAATGCAAAGAGAACAGCAGTCAATGCGACATCATTAAAATGGCATTTAAAAAACACTTAAAATAGTTAAAAATTCTATTTATTATTTTTAGTGTTGAAAATCAATTTAATAGATTAAAAGATTGTTAACTTGGTTTATATTAAAAGTAGAATACTTAATGTAGTAACACTTTAACGAATATATTAATCTCGAAAATGCAAATTGAGCCAAAGGGATTTTGATTAAGAATGCGTAGAAACCAGATATGCCAGCGTATGTAGTATCCTTAGTTTCAAACTTCTGAAACGATCTGTTCATCCTTAAGCTTTTTTAGAAAGATTTTATACAATGTAGGAAGTTCTCCTGCATACGGCCGAGAAAAAGACATTTGGTTAATTGTGGCAAGCCACCTCTAGCTTTTTATCATATAAATACATCGTGTATAAGTTTTAATAAAATTTAACTATAATTAACTAATTTACTAAATTTTTCCATTAACATAACCCATGAAATTATATTCAGGGTTGTTTTACGCCATCATTATTTAGGCATGATTAAACAAATGGTTAGTGTCAAAGAAAGGAATAATTAATTGCCAATTTTATTAGCATTTTTAGTTCAATTTTTTGTAAGAATTACCATTATTTTTATTACATATTATTAAGATTTAATTAAAAAAGATCAGTTGCATTACTAATGGTAATGGTAATGGTTGGAAAGCATTACCATTAATATATTTAATTGCTTTTTAGGTATTTTTTCAAGTTACTGCTAGGGAATGCAATACCGTTAAAAATGTTCAAAACCGGTATTTAGGTATTTTCGCTTTTAGAACAGTTAAAATAACAGTATTAGTATTTTTTACAAAAATGTAAACAAAATTAAAATTTACTTACTATAGGTTATGTTATTACTTAGAATTAGTACAAATATATGTCAAACACAACTAAATAATAAAACATTTATTTTTAAGAATAATTTAACAAAATGAAATCCGACTTTTTTAATATACATTACAAATAAATAATTCATACAAGTGATTTTTATTTTTGATGCAAATTGATATATGATTTCAAAAAACATACATATATGATCAATTATACCGTACTCTAACCACGATCTTATAGGCTTTGACCCCACACTTGTTGGTGGTATTGTATTCATAAGTAAGCTTTAGATGCATCCCCCAATTCCATGCTCTTGATAAAATTGTAATTCTGTTTTAAGTTTATGTTCTATTTCTAATCTTTTGTTTTGTTTCTTTGCGTTTAGAACAATCGTCATTAATCACATCTCTAATTTGTTTTCTAAAGAAACAGTTGCAGTATTAATAGTGGAGAGTGGAGTTCAAAATTTTCACTGTCTGATTCATTTCCTAGGCATTTTATAAGAGGAGTCAAAATTTTTGTAATACGTTTAAGACATAAGTCTATATCCGTTTCGATTTCGCTTTGCGAAACATTGTGTAAATATTGCAAAACTTGAGATATGTTTGTTCGACTTTGCATTATTCTATACTACTACGCAATAAGCGTGTCAATCATAAATTCAATCGTCGCGTGTGCAACAGGAAGTTTAGAATCTCTTTTGCCTAGTGTTTCAAAAATTAATAGAAACTCCTCTTCGAATAAAGCTATTTAATTCAATTAATGACACAATACTGTTTTTGGTAAAAACTTTCCAACAGAACAAATAAACTATTCCGTCGTGTCAAGACATCCAATTCAATCCTTTTCCAATTTGTAGTTTTACATAATTTTGTAAATATTGATAATTTATTGGGTGAGCTCTTCTGAAAATGTTAATTTTTTCTCATTTTTGTTGCCACCGCGATAAATTAGCTTAAATTAAATTTACTAATATATTGTTGCGTTTATACCTTTTAAAAACGTTTTGTTGTGAGTTCTTTATTGCAAAATAAATAACACCAGTTTTTAAATGATTAACAATTTTATTTACTTTAACTGCACAAAAATGACACTACGAAACAATTTACTTAAGATGCACGTCTTTACTCGATGAGGTTTAATTTTACACTGACTGACTATCCACTCAAACGCTTCCCTTTTTATATTTGTCCATTTAAAATCTGGAAAATTTAACATTCTTCTTCTCCCTTTGTATCATATTTTGTTGTTGTATGTTGTTTTTTCGATGTATAGGCGCCTGTATGTCTGTGTGTATAGTTGTTTTTGTTTTTATGCTGATAAGGTTTCTGCTTGGGATTTGTTTCAAAATATTTGTTGTTGTCTTTTATAGAAAAATTTTCTTAGCAAGCCACGCAGTTCGTAAACAACATACCCAGTGGTTCGCTTAATTCCTTAATTATTTTATTTTTAAATTTAAGCAAGACAAATCCGTAACAATATATTAATTATTGCACAAAACTAACAGCTTTGAACTAACAGCCTCTAGCTACAGCGTACGGTATCGCACTTGATTCTAAGTAAATAAGGAATTACTCGAATCAAGCTTCCGCGTGACGTGTATCAAATAGCGTTAATGTTCCAAAACCAAAAATACCGGTATTAATGCCGGCGAAAATTTGGACGGTATCCCGGTTTCCCGTATATTTTGTTCCAAAAAAAAATCTGCGTAAACCATTTCTTATATCGGGTTTTTCAACAAGAAATTTGCTTTTCAATTGTGGCAACACATTTTGACATTTAGTTTGTTGACGTATTCGTAGTGGATGCATTGGCAATTGTTACAATGATTTCAATATCGAACGAAAATCAAATTAAAATAATTAAAATTCACCGTAAAAATGGTGGTTCTGTTATAGTTACATTTCGCAACACTCGTAATATTTTCAGACAACATAATCGACCTTCTGACACCGCTATTAAGAATTTGGTTGTTAAATTTGAGTTGACAGGCTCGATAAAAAATGTGCGAAGACCAATGCGTGTTCGACCGGGTCGTTCAACTGCAAACATTGGAGCTGCAAGTCACAGTGTTGAAGCAGATACAAATTTGTCAATTTCTCGATGTTGTCAACAATTCGGGTGGCGAATTTTGACTTCGAATCCTTACAAGGTTCGAATGGTGCAGGAATTGAAGCCGACCGAATATGCACATCGCCTTAGATTCGCTCAATTCATTCAGAAACAACCGGCTGGTTTTTCTGACAAAATTATTTTTGCAGACGAACTCCATTTTCACTTGCCAGGGTAAGTCAACAAGCGAAATTGCCGCATTTGGGCTTCTGAAAATCCTAGACCGATTATTGAGAAGTAATTGCATGCTCAACGTGTTACTGCATGGTGCGCTATGTGCTCTGGAGGCGTGATTGGGCTGTTTTTTTTCGAAACTAACGCTGGAAATGCGGATACGGTCAATAGATCACGCTATTGCGAGATGCTAACAACTCAATTTTGGCCTATTATTGACGATGTGGATTCAACAGGACGGTGTCAAATATCACGCAGTAATCAAACGATTCCCATCGCATAATTTTACGACAGCCAGTTAAGCGGCCAGCCAGATCCAAATCGTGTGATTTATTATTATTGGATTATTTTTTATGATGCTATACAGAGCAAATAAAATCGGTATCAGCCTTAAAATTAAAAGTCCGTGATGTAATAAACGAAATAGGATCGCCATTTTGCCAAAAAATGATTAAAAACTTTGATGGAACAATCGACGTCTGTCAGCATGGTCGTGGTGACATTTGCCAGACCATTTTTACATTCATAACAGCCGAACTTTTCTTTTCGTGATACAATAAAAATTTGAATCATCTTAATCAACATTTTTTGTTTTAGTTTGTTTTAGAAAACAAACTTTTCCTTGAAAAACTCTTGAGTTACTATATAACAGATGTATGTACATATGTACTTCTCTACAGAAGATGTTCTCCTTAAACACTTAAAAGGAGAATAATAAATTTAATAAAATAACTATTTCAACAATTTAAATTAAATGAGGTAACAATCTTAACGATCAACATGATATACCTACACATAAAGAAAAACGGTTAAAAAGAAATTAATTTGGTTGGAGTCTAGGGCCAATTGATGCAACCAAAGTGAAGTATAGAAGAAGCTGTAAACAAGTATAACAAAAACTACTGTTTCTCATTTGACCAATACTAGCAAGATTACACAAATTCCAACTCATCTAAGGAGAGAGTAAATAATGGATTTATAGTTTATTGTTGTAAACTATTTAATAAATAGGTTATATTTTGTGTGGATGAGTTCTGAGACATAGTTGTCTCTTTCTTTGCTTTTTCTTTTGTATTGAACTTTGTTTATACTCTTTTTCTCTTTTTTATTTGCAAATTTAGAGTTCATTTAACTGCATTCATTCGTTTTCGATGAATACAGAATTATGTGAACATTAAAGTGCAGGTGTGTTAGTTAGCTGATTTTGCCTGAGTTTTTAAGAGAGTTACGCAGAGGTATGACAAAAAAAAATGAATGAATGTAGTGTGCAATTTTGCCTGAATGAACACTGTTTGTTCTTGGACTCATGTTTATCTCCTTAATATTTTTGTTCGAATAAGTGAACAACTTATTGTGGGCATTTTTAAAAACGTTCATTTTATACATTTTGAGTGAACTAAATGAGCAGAGTGTAAATGGAAATAAGTTACATTAGCTGGTATTAGTTTGGTTTGGTGAATATTATGTTATGAAAATGTTTTTAAGCAGATAACAGTAACAACAAGCAACAGTAACGTAGGATAAACAGTACAACATTCCAAAAACAATTTAAACAGTCATTGCGTATGGGGTTCTTGAAAGCACCCTCGTTTAGTAATGTCATTTGTCAATCAGTAAGCGAGCGCATCGCATCGGTCGATCTGAGCGTGTTCAATAGAAAACAGAAGAATATAACAGTTTTTGAAAATTTAAAATTATTATTCTTATAAGTAAAAAGGGCCAGCCAGCATATTTAGTTAATCCACGATAGCAGAAATTTAAATAAGTGATTTTATGGGTTTAAAAAGAGTTTTGAAAATCAAATTAAGATTTCTATATAAAAAATTCTTGTGCCTAAAAAAGTTTAAATTCTAAAAGGAAATTAGTTAAATGAAAATGAAAAAAAAATAACCTGAAAGTATAAAATAAAACAAAAGAGAAAAAGTTATGCTGCTTTTAGCTTAAGTGCTGTTAAAAAATTAAAACTTAATGAAACAAATTAAATATCTAGAATTGATTTTATATATATTTTTCAATTAACGACGTTTTATTAAATTGAAAGAAAGAAAAACTTAACAAAATGGAATTCGAATTACGTGTACCCTGCATTGAAGGCTTCACTCATAGCTCTTGCAAAAATTGTTCCATCTGTCTTAATTCTTTAACGGTCTTAACATCGAGCGGCTTTAATCATCGAAATCACGGCCTTACAACACCTTTCAGCAACAAAATTCCAAAAAAATCGAATTACTCAACTGTAACATTAAGCACGACTTCGACTTTAAATTCTACGTATGCTTTTATATCGCCAGCATTAAGTTTACGTCGCCTGTGTATTTTTCTTGTTTTATTAAATCTTTTTACAACGGCTGCTGGTTGCGGTCCCGGTCGAGGTATTGGCGGTCCTAGAATAAAACGTAAATTAACCCCCTTAGTTTTTAAACAGCATGTACCAAATATGTCCGAACAGTCATTGGGAGCTTCGGGTATTAGCGAAGGTGCCATTAGTCGTGATTCGGCTAAATTTAAGAAATTGGAATTCAATAACAATCGAGATATTATATTTAAAGATGAGGAAGGCACCGGTGCAGATCATGTTATGACCAGGGTGAGTAGTTTAATTTCTTTATCACCTTATTAAGGCCCTTAAAAAAATTATTGAATTTTACGAAATAGCTTGTGCTTTAAAATAATATTATATTTCCAGTGTACAAAATCATTTGAATTGGCAACAGTTATTTTAAGATACTTGTCCCAGCTTAACTTTTCCTTAAAATGTGTTATCTAAATATTTTACAAATGTTCTTTTTCTTCTACTTATTTACCAATAATTTTGTAATCGAGTTGTTTGCTTGTTTTGCTCTTAATTATTTGCTAATACAATTGATAAACAACAATGAGCAGAAAAACTAAAGTTGACAATTATATTTTCATAGCAAATATTAATATTTAGTATTTTTGTTGTTGTTGCTATATTTGCTGTTTGTCGTCATGATTCATGGTGCAATAAACTTTTTATCTAAACAAATATTATTTTATAGTTTGATCCAATTGCAATTTATAGCTCATTCATTTATGTGCAGTTCTATTATTTTATTGCTACAACAATTTAATAGCTTCTTTTTTAAATTAATTGTATAACTAGAATATAATTTATTTATTTAAATAATTTTTATTACTTTTGTCTCGAACATGGTTTTAATAAAGTGTTTTTTTTAAATGTGATTTAATTGATTTTTAATTAATTGCATCGTCAAATGCTTGAGTTTAATTGATCTAATTTCATTATTTCATAGTTTTTTAAAAACTTTTTGAGTGTAATTAAAAGAAAGGAACAAATATGGGCAGAAGCAGCAACGTTTCTTCAAAGTTTAACTCAATTTAAAAAAAAAATATTGTAGTTCTTAGCATTCGTAACATAGAAAATTTGAAAATTTTATGAAAATATTTTGCATATTAAATGCACCTCAAAACGCTTTTTGAAAATTTTTATTTTTTTTTTATTTAGGCTGAAATCAATTCGATTCGCTCCGTATAGACTCAGTCCTTAACATAGCACCCCCACGATTTGGTTGACCACTTAACTGACAAGTTGAGCATGCAAAGGCTTCTCAATAATCGCTTTTAAATTTTCAGAAGCCCAAATGCGACAATGTGAAATGTGAAAATGGGCTTCGTCTAAAAAAATGATTTTTTTGCAAAAAACCAGCCAATTGTTTCTGAATGAATTGAGCGAATCTACGGCGATGCTTCAATTCATGCACGAGTTGAATCTTGTAAGGGTTGAAAATCAAATTCTTACGCAAAATCTGCCACGTGGCGGTTTCTTGAAAACGTCGAGGATTGCCAGATTTAGATCTTCTTCCGTACCATGGCACACAGCTGCGATATTTTCAGTTGAACGATCTGGTCAAACACGCAGATATCAAATTCTTAATAGCGGTCTCAGAAGGACGATTATGTCGTCTGAAAATATCACTAATTTTATGAAATATAACTTTAACAGAACCATTTTTTATAGTGAATATTAATTATTTTAATGCGTTTTTCGTGTGAAATTGAATTCATTGTAAGAATTGTGAAAACATTTACTACGGATACGTTAAAAAAAAATAAATGTCAAAACTATCATGATGTTGATGTTGCTACAATTGAATCACAAATTCTTGTTGAAAAACCCTTTAAGCAAATTAAAAATTTATTTAAATTTTAATTTAAAAGCAAATTAACCTTTATAAGGTGTAAAAACAAAAACACTATATATAATATCAAATTTTAGAATTTAAAATCAAATTTGATTAAATTTTTAAAGATTCCATTATATCCTATTACTTTAAAACAAAAAAAATTATAAAAAATATTTTCAGTTTTATTCGACCTTTTTTTATTTCTATTAAATCTTAATCTTCTTCAGGAAATTATTTTTTATATTTTTCAAAAACAAAAATTATAACAATTTGAAAAGAAAAATTTTTTGAAAAACATTTGACAAAACATATAAAATAATTTTCTTCATACATACAAACATACAAAAATTAAAATTTAAAATATTTAAACATACAAAAACAAGGAAACGGAAATTAAATAACAAATCCTTTCTTATGAAATAATTATAACAAATTATGTGTTTTTTGTATTAAGTACCTATAATTCTGCGCTAAATTGTCTGTGTCTGTTTTGAAATTTATTCTCCTTACATTTGGTACATGACCAATTTCTAACATTTCTAACATATAACGTCTCTTGTAGTTTTTTTCTATATCTAATATTGATGCTTCCTCAAACTTTTCCTCTTACAATATGAAGATAAGGATGTCTTCTGTGTTGAAATATCACTATATTTTGGTCACATCTATGACCAGCTAATCTTGTTTTAAGTTTATTCTTTGTTGTCCCAATATAAACTTTGTCACAGTTCACCTGGTCATTTCCTCCACATGGTATCCTGTATACTACATCAGATATTTCCATTTTTCCTATTTTATCCTTCATATTGCTAAATAATCTATTTAAAAGATTAAGATTAAGATTTAATAGATTATAAAAAAACTAATAATAATAATATTCGGTATCATTTAAAAAACTTTAAAGTTTCGAAAAATTTTTGTAAACTTTAATGCTCTATAGACCCATGTACAGGAAAGTCAGCAATTCGAAAAAGAATAGAATTGTAGGAAATTTTTAAGACAAGCCAATCTAAAAATACATAAATTAAAAGCTAAAGTTGAACTAACCAGAATTTAAGAGCAATGTGTTATGATTGATAACATTTATGTAAATTATAACAACATTTTGTTATTGCCAGCATATTGTAAAATAAAATAATAATTATTATAAATAGTATATTAAAATATAACAGGATGTTAATATGATAAAAAAATTTTAAAACTTACTTTGGGATATTTTTGCTTATTATAATATGGTTATAAGAATATACTATATAATAGTTTTTAAATAAATCGATAACTAGGAAGCAAGTCGTTAGTCAAACTCTTAGAAAAGCATATAGCCAAAAATAAAATGGAAACAAATTTCAAATTGCAAATTAGTTACTAATTTGTGATAATACTTTGATAACTACATACACTAAGCATATTATGTTCATTACAAATATATTATGATTAAAAAACATTATAATTTCTAGGGTAGCTATTCAATTTTTATTATGAGAAAAAATTCAATGTAGAAACATTATATTTATAGAACAGTTTTATGTAATTTTTAAAATTAGTGTTATTTTTATGATATTATATCTGAGATTAGGAGGTAAATTGGCTTCGAATATACATTTTTTTTCGAACAACTTCAATTTTATGTAAAGTAGAAATATGGAAATTAATAATGGAATATGATATCACTAGACGTCCGCTCTCTTTTACCAAAACTTTAAAGACAATTTTGCAATAAAACTTGGCTTATCTCGCCAATGGACTGCCGTATTTTTGCTTTCAGAGTGTTAGTTGATTATGGTGTAATCACGTAAACCGAATTTTTAAAATAAACCCGAGAAAAAGCAATAATGTGTTTACCGCAAACATATATTTTGACAAAAAACATAAGGCAGCCACCATAATAATAACATTTTTTAACCCTCTGGAGAAATTGCAACCATCTAGCTTTTACGGGTCCAGGGATGAAGACTAGTGATAGGCAAGCAGACCTTTTGATAATGTAACAATATTATTAGGGTTGCATTCTGAAACCTTGAGGTGCAGAACCCTAAACACTCAGATTACTGGACAATTAAAAATTTCAAAAACATAGTACTCCTTGAAGCTTTATTGAAAAAAAAACTGTTAGTTAGCTGCTTAGTATTCCAAAAAACTAAAAAATACAATTAACGTCATACATACATACCAAAATACATAAAAATTGTTACCGTATTTTTGGTGTAAACTATAGTATTGCTCTTTTTATTGTAGCAACCTTATGTTAAACATTTTTTATCGTTTAACAAATAAAATCAATAGCTTTTGTGTTTTCACTGCAAATAAAGTTCATTTGAATAGCGGGCGACAAAAAAAGGTGATTTACAACTGTTTTCTATAAAAACAGTCATTAAATAATATTTCCTACTATTAGCAAACATTACAAACATTCATAAAAATATTTATTTATTAACTATTAAATAATTACGAACAACTGACTTACATACAGTGAACCAAAAACAGTTTACTCATTTAAGAATTTTTTTTTAAATAAAACAACAAAAGTTATGTAAAGTAAAAACATAGTAATGGGTTTTTCAACAAGAAGTTCAATTGTGGCAACAGCAATAACATGATCGTTTTGACATTTACCTTTTTGACGTATTCGTATTATTGTTACAATGAATTCCATTTCGTACGAAAATCGCATCAAAATCATTAAAATCCACTATGAAAATGGTGTTTCTGTTAATGTTACGTTTCGTAAAATTCGTGATATTTTCGGACAACGTAATCGTCCTTCTGAGACCGCTTTTAAAAATTTGGTCGTTAAATTTATATCGATAGGCTCGATATATAATGTGCGAACACCAACGGGTGCCTATTTTCACTTGTCAGAAATTTTGTTTTTAGAATAATTTAATACAAAGAGAGTTAATTTTTTTTACCATGTACTGTTAAAGTTAAGAGCTGCTTTGAGATATTCCAGAAAAGTTGTATCTTATCGTTTTGACAAAATTGGGTAGAAAAATAAAGTAGTGAACTGTCAATGCAGAAAAATAAATAACTAAAAGAATAAAAAGGCTAAATAGACTTAACAACATTTTATTTAGGTTTATAATATAAGTGATAACTGAAGATAAGTTTCGTTAATTCAACATAAATATTATTTTTAATTTTAAAATCAATAATTTTAAAAATTGTTTGAATATATCCCTAAGATGTTTAAAAAACTTTTATAAAAATTTTGAATAAATATCTGTTATTCTTTTCAACGGTCTTTTTTAATTAATTTAACAATATATATTTTTTGTTTAAAAATTCAGTTCGATATCTAATAATTGAAAATAGTTCACTAAAAGTATTTTTTTCAGTGTTGTAG
This sequence comes from Trichopoda pennipes, assembly GCA_030448955.1. Classification (NCBI taxonomy): domain Eukaryota; kingdom Metazoa; phylum Arthropoda; class Insecta; order Diptera; family Tachinidae; genus Trichopoda; species Trichopoda pennipes. The sequence continues at coordinate 17,612,450 of JASKUP010000072.1, forward strand.
AATCTTAAATTCAATAATAATAAAACTTACTATCAAAAGAAAATTAGGTATTTGAAAAATCAACCGCAATGACATAAATTTGATTAAAATTTTCATATTTTTGTTGCAGTTAATTTTTTTATTTCTAATATGGGCATTTCCATATTAATGAGTTAAGCACAAAAAAAATAAAATCCTTTTATTTTTTTATATTATAAAATGTTAAAAAGAGAAATATTTAACAAGGGTCTAGTGATGTGACAAAAGAAGTTATTGTTTTTTTTTATTTCATGAAATATTTTTCATTCCTATGGGAAATGTTTAAAGTTTTTTAAAAAATTTTAGAAATAATTAAAACAGTATAATTTAATAAATTTATAATTATTTCGAACATTTTTTAAAAAACTTCAATTCCTGTTCTAGTTGAACATTGTAAGGCTTCAAAGTTAAATCCTCATGCAAAATTCGCCATTTGGTGGTTTTGGATAACCCGAATTGTTGACAACATTGACAAATTGACAAATTTGAATCTGCTTCAACACTGTGGCTTGCAGCTCCAATGTTTGTTGTTGAACGACCCTGTCGAACACGCATTGATGTTCGCACATCTTGTATCGAGCCTGTCAACTCAAATTGAACAACCAAATTCTTAATAGCGGTGTCAGAAGGTCTGGTGAATTTTAATTATTTTAATTTGATTTTCGTGCGATATTGATAAAATTGTAACAATTGCCAATGCATCTACTACGAATACGTCAACAAAGTAAATGTCAAAATGTGTTGCCACAGTTGAAAAGCAAACTTCTTGCTGAAAAACCCGATATAAGAAATGGTTTACGCAGATTTTTTTGGAACAAAATGTACGGGAAACCGGGATACCGTCCAAATTTTCGCCGGCATTAATACCGGTATTTTTGGTCTTGGAATATTAGTGCTATTTAATACACGTTACGCGGAAGCTTGATTCGAGTAATCCCTTATTTACTTCGAATCAAGTGCGTTACCATACGTTGAGAACATTGAGCAATTGACAAATTTGAATCTGTTTCAACACTGTGCCTTACGGCTGCGATGTTTTTAGTTGACGGACCCGGTCGAACACGCGTTGGTGTTCGCACATTTAGTATCGATCTTGTTGAATCAAATTTAACGACCAAATTCTTGATGGTGGTCTCAGAAGGGCGAATATGTCCGAAGATATTACGAATTTTACGAAATGTAACTTCGACAGAACCACCATTTTTATAGTGGATTTTAATGATTTTAATGCGATTTTCGTGCGAAATTGAATTCATTGCCAATGCATCTACCACTACAAATACTTCAAAATACTGTCATGTTGTTGATGTTGCCACAATTGAAAAACAAAATTTTTGTTGAAAACCTGATATGTGTATATATACTAGAGGACTGATATATACCGGTTTTCGTTAAAAGCTGCAGTACATATAATTTATATGTCTTTTGATTCAATCTCTCTCCTATCATTAATTAATTAATTGTAGAAATTAAGATTAAGGAATTTATGAATGCATACACAAAAATGCTTTCAAGTCGAGATATCGACTGCAGCACCATCTACCGCGCTGATTTGTGAATCTAGGGCGTCACCCAAACGCATGCAAACAATTTCGTTCAAATCGGGCAGGCCGTTTAGTTTGAACATAATTGTCTATATAAATGTTGGTATGAGGTAAAATAATGTTACGATTACGATAACAATATCGTTATTATTTTTCGACTGCAAAAATATTCAGATATTTCAATCTTAATTTATTGCTCTTAGTTAATGATTAATTCATACGTGTTTTTTTTTTTTTTTTTGACTACAGTTAAAGTAGACTTTGCTATGGAAATACCCATATACATGTGTTTTGCATTAAATTTGAAAAATATTAACCAAGTTATTGGCAACATTTGTCAAAATAAACTGAAATTAGTAAATTAATAGTCGACACTAAAAATGGGCATTAGTTGAAATTAATACATTTTTCGGTTTTTGTTTTGCGAAATGTGTTATTTTTAATTAAATTCTAATTTTAATAGCTTTTCATGTAATTTTAAATATAAGATCAAATTTAAGTGCTAATTAAACTTTAGTTGGAATTTTCTGTGAAAATTGCACTTCGCCTCTTTTGCATTATAGCAGTGTTATTTAATTAATATTCAATTAAAATTTTAAGCATATAAATTTTTTTTTGAAAACTTTTAATAATATTTTACAATATTTATTAGTAATAATAATATAATCGGCAATATTTTATAAATAGCTGCAAATTACAAAACGAACAAAGTTCTAATAAAATTTGTGTTTAAACGTAAAAAAATGGACAATTAATATTTATGACTCAAAATTACTATAAACGCCACGTGCCTTCTTAAGTCTGAACAAATAAATTATCGTCAGTTCATTTAGGTATCTTGTAATTGTATTTGTTAAAGAGATAAACAAATTTGTTTAATTGGCAACAACATTATTATCGGACAAGTTGCAGAAACCTTGAATAATTAAAGTCTAGCTTTAATGCTAACAGTGAGAAACGGGGTTAACAGTTGAAGAAGTTTTAGGAAAGACAACAGAAATGCGCCAAAATTTTAAACACCAACCCTATCAGTCAAGGTTAAATAACACAGATTCTATTTATTTGGTTGTTTTTTAGCAAAGAATCAAATTTTCTATACTCACTCTGCCTTTAGGCCAAGGTCATAAGTCAGCTGTAGGTTAAATATTTATTTAAGAAAACACAGAAAAAACAAAAACAAACATAACATAAAATAGTAGCAAAATGTGTAACAAATCGTGTTTATTTTAGTTTCAATAACTGCAATGGAGTTCGCCAATTATGTGGATTGACCCTGAGCAAACGCTTTTGTTTTGCCACTCGTGTAGATTTTAACAAATCAAACATTAGAACATTTTGTTTTGTTCATTTCATTTACAAGGATATTTGCCACCAAGGACATTCACACATTAATTTTAACGTCGAGTCAAGGTTGTATAGACAACAATACAAACAACAGATTTTTCCTGTCAATTTTTGTTGTGACTTCTGCTGACTACTAGTCGTTGGTTTGACTATTATGTGACATTGCTTTTAAAGGAAACTTGATGGACATTTATTAATATATAAATATCAAGGATAAACATCAATTTTTTTTTTATTACCGGTTAGTTTTTAATTAAAATTTGTCATAACATTAAATGATTAAAAATTATGAGTGATGTCTGCTTATAAATTCTCTATTTATTATGATAAATTTGTTGAAATTAAATAATTTAAGTTTTTATTTGAATTTTTTGACATAAAGTCTTTTCAAGTTCTCAGGAATTTTATTTGTTTGATTTAGCAGATTAAAGATACAACCTTAAAAAAAGTTCAACGTAAAACTGTGTGTTTGTTTTGTGATTTTCAATATCAACTGTTTAGCTACAATCTTGGCTACTTTACAAAGAATACAAAAATAATAATAACAACAACAACAACGACCGAAAAAAAGCCGGGGCTCATATGCATTTAAGCTTGTTTCCTCGCAATGTTCATGTTTTAGTTGTAGTTGTTTCTTTTTCGTTATTTTTTTGGTTATATTATCTGCTTTAGATTGCATGTTGTCATTTTTCTTTTTCTTCTGTTTGTTACTTTTTATTTATTTTTTTGGATACAAGTATTTTAATCTTATTTAATTTTTATACACTGAACATTTAAACAGAAATTTGTTGGGAAGCTGTATTTATTGTTGGCTGTTGTAGTAAGTCGTGTTGACGGATCTATGGACCAGGGCATCCATGGGTATTAAAAATCACACACAATAAGCAAAAGATTTGTGATTTTGTTTTATGTTTTTTTTTATCTCTTTTATTATTTTGATTGTATATAATTTTTAATCTCCACTTTAATGGGTACCACTTAGTTCATCATAATGCTTACCAACTTACTTTAGAGCAATATTTTGACGCTTGTTGGCGCTTTTTGAAAGAGGCCAGTTTATTATTAATTATAAACATACAACAAAACATGAAAAGAATTAAAAAATGCACCTTAATAAGCCGTCTATCATTTGTGTTGTTTGTTGTTGTTTCTTTTACTTTCAGCTGTCCTTATGTCAGTTAAATTTTGAAGTTGTATCTCAAATATGTGAGGACAAAATCAAACAAACTTTAACGTCATTTTTTTGTTTTTTAATTAATTGTTTCACTTTTTCTTCCTTCCAGTTGGCTTTAAAAATCTTATTTTATTTCTTGTTTTTTATTACTCATCAAAATGATCGTCAACTGCCAGAAGGCGTCATTTAAATGACATTAATAAAGATCTATTAACTTTTTGAAGTCAGCAAATTGTTTTTATTTTAAATTTATGTTTTTTTTGTTGTTGTCTTTAATTTGAAATTGAAACGATAAGCGCCATAATCCCTGATGTGTGATTAAAATTTGTTTATACATCTTGGAGTTAATTTTTTATTTTTTGGCGTTTAAGGCGCGATTGAGGCTGCAAATTTAATTTGCTACAATGACTTGGTGGTATGTGCCTTTAAAGATTTAATACAAATTCATAATATTTTCCCTACGCAGCCATATGTCTCTACCTAGCATTGAAATTAACCGTTTAAAAGACCTGAAATAGTTCTTTTGCAAGAGTTATTTTTAATCCTTAAAATCTTGGCTCAAGTATTTGTGGTGTTTTGAATATTTGCTATATAAATACAATTATAAACAAGCTTTTCGCCATTCAATTTCGCGTAGCTTTTTATACGTATTATTGCTACAAGTAATAATATTTATGTATGCAGTCTGGCGTCTTAAGCTGGGATTGAAATGAATTGCTGTAATCTGATAAGCTGAATCGCTTAAATTTAACTGCACATGCATGCAGACTCCATATACTGGGGGTTAGCTGGGCGTCCACACTACAAAATTCACTATAAAAAAGAAAGGCTTTTTTCTTGAGAGTAGATCTGGCCTCTGCAACCTATTTATTTATTTTTATTTTTTAAAAAGAGAAGTAGCACTTCAGGCAACAATGTCTATTTAGTCAAGTACCATGCTACATTCTTTAGGAAAGAGATAGAGAATAGATGAAACAGGTGCTGAAAGTAGAAGGATAGTCGGAAATTACTGCCGTATATAAGACAGCACATAGTCACACGACCAGTGACTATGCCTTCATCGCTGAGCAGCCCCACCGACAGTTAATTTTTATTTTTGTAGTGAAAAACAACCAAGGTCTTCGTTGGGAATCGAACCCACAACCCCCATACTGACAAGCTAGTACACTACCTACTAGCCTACAGGGGCACCTAACCTAACCTATCATATTATGTTTTTATAATATTATTTTATATTATTAACTATGAAATAATCTTTTAACGGTCTTTTTAAATAATTTAACGATTTTATTTTTTTTTTTTGTTAAATATAAAAAATAATTTCCTGAAGAAGCTTTCCACAGGAAAGCGAAATATCGAAAAAAATAAAATCGTTAAATTATTTAAAAAGACCGTTAAAAGATTATTTCATATTTAATAAAATTTAAAAAAGGTCGAATAAAAATAAAAGTAATTATTTTATATTATAACAAAAATACTGTTGTCATTCCTTTCGGTGAAAACCGTCGTTATTGGCTGTTTGTTTAATACGATCGGCTTCTGATGCGATGATATCATTATCAAGCCGCGTTTCAGATAGTATAGTACTATTAGGACTATTACTATTAATAGTGTTCTTCGTTCTTTCATTAGGGTCGCTTTTATTCATGCAAGTAAAGGAGTTTTCAACAAGTTTGTTTTCTAAAACAAAATATTTTGATTAAGATGATTCAAGTTTCTATTGTATTATGAAGAGACAAATTCGACAATTATGAATGAAACATGTTATTTGGTAAATGTCCACCACGACCACCCTGAGAGATCTTGATTCTATTATCAAAGTTTTGAATCACTTTTTGGCAAACTAGCGGTGCTATTTTGTTAATCACAACACGAATTTTGAAATCGACTTGACTGTTTTTGTATATGTCTTTAAAATAGCCTCACAGAAAATAATCCAATGCTGTGCTGGTCACGTAACTGCTGACTGTAGTGAAATTAAGCGATCGGTAAATTTGGTTTGCAATAATTTGATCGTTTCATTGCCTGTGTGATATGTGGCACCGTTCTGTTAAAACTGCATATTAGTAGTAGCCACGTCGTCTATTAAAGGCCAAAATTGATTTGTTAGCATCTCGCGATAGCGTGATCCTTTGATCGTTACCGCATTTCCAGCCTCAGCTTCAAAACAAAAAAAGGCAACCTTTCCAATCACACCTTCAGACCAAGAAGCCACGAAGAGCATGCAAAAACTTCTCAATATTCGCTCTAGGATTTTCACAAGCCAAAACGCGGCCATTTTGCTTGTTGACATACCCCAACAAGTGGAAATGGGCTTCGTCTGAAAAAGTGATTTTTTCATAAAAACCAGCCAGTTGTTTCTAATTAAATTAGGCGAATTTACGGCGATGTTAATAGTCGGTCGGCTTAAGCTTCAAAGTCAAATTCTTACGCAAAATTCGCCATGTGGTGGTTTTGGATAACCCCAATTGTTAAGAACGTCAAGGAATTGACAAATTTGAATCTGCTTCAATACTGTGGCTCACGGCTGCGATGTTTTCAGTTGAACGACCTGGTCAAATACGCGTTGGTGATCGCATATTTTGTACTGAGCCTGTCGTCTCAAATTTAATGAACAAATTCTTAATAGCGATCTCAAAAGAACGATTATGTTGCCCGAAAAGCCTTAACAGAACCACCACTTTCATAGTGGATTTTAATTATTTCAATGCGATTTTCGCGCAAAATTGAATTCACTGTAGCAATTGCCAATTTATCTACGAATACGTTAAAAAACTAAATGTGAAAACTATCATGTTGTTGGTGTTGCCACAATTGAAAAACAAACTTCTTGTTAAAAAGCCCGCCAAAGTATTCCGCCACCTGGCGCCACCTGGCACCACCTGTTTACTGTTCGTTTATAATGTCACTGTTAAAAGTTTTTGTTTTGTAGATTTTCATGTTTTCAAGAATATCTAGTCTTCTTTTTTTTGTGTTTGCTAGGATGTAGTAATGTCATACATTTATCTATTTGTCTTAGTGGATCTCCGTGAATGGATATCCGTGCATGTAATGCAGAGTTGTTGTCTTCTTGTTTGTACGAGCGTATATGTTTTGTAAATTTTGTTTTTAGTGTTCGTTTAGTTTGTCCTATATAAGAAGTATGTTTACAGGTACAACAAGTCTGTATACTCCGCTGGAATTAAATTTGTCAATTCGTAAGTATACCTTCTTTGTGAAAAAGGTTAGTTAATCTATATATTTCTGGTTCTGTGTAAGTATACGTAAGTGGTCGAATTGTATCAACTGTCGTTTTGTCTTCATTATTTCTGTTTTTAGTGTTGTATTGTCTAAGAAGTTTTTCGATAGTAGTGGGCTTGTAGCCTTGTTTTTAGCTATGGTGTAAATTGTGTCGTGCTCTTTGTTGTATTTATCTGGTGTAAGTATACGTAAGTCGTCGAATTGTATCAATTGTCGTTTTGTCTTCTTTATTCCTGTTTTTAGTGTTACATTGTCTAAGAAGTTTTTCGATAGTTGTAGCCTTGTTATTAGCTATGGTGTAAATTGTGTCGTGCTCTTTATTGTACTTATCTAGAGTAAGTGGAATTATCTTAAGTCTGTGTGTCATATGTCTTAATGCTGCTAGTATATGTTATGTTTTGGTAATGTGGATGGTAGTGCTCATTCTTGCGATATTGTTATATGAAGCTAAAGCAAGTTTCTGCCTTGTTATTTTTCCATTGTATATATAATGTTATTGTCGATTGTGTTTAAGTCTGCCAGAACTTGTTTGACGTTGTCTTGTTCGAGGATGTAAACGATGTCATCTACATATCTATAGTAATGAGTTATTTTGTGTTTTTCCATTAGTGTTTTGAAGTGTAGTAATTCAAAATGCGGTATTAAAATTTCCATGAAGATAAAAGAAGTTGGGCTTCCCATGCCCAGTCCGTTACGTAATTTGTAGAAGTGGTTTTTAAATCTAGAGAAGTTCTGCTTTATTATCGTCTTTGCAATATCTATAATGTTGGTGGTATATTGGTTGTCGTATAAACTGTCTAGTGTGTTGCATAGAATATTGTTATGAGGTATACAGATCCTTGATGTCAAAGGGAACGAGTCGCGTGTTTTCGGCTATCTTGATGACTTTAAGTTTTTCGATAAGGTCTTGTGTATTATGTACAATTAATGTATTTTATAAATTTATTTTTCCTTTAAGTAGGGCGGTGAGGAGCTTAGCCGGGTGATATGCTGCTGCAGGTCTGTAGTTTACAATGGGTCTCACTTATATGTTTTTTTTGTGCATTTTCGGCTGTGCTTTGAATCAGGTAATTTGTAGAATTGGTTATCAAATCTTAAGTAATTCTGTTTTGTTATCGTCGTTGCAATAACTATATTGCCGATAGTGTATTCTGTCTGGTGTATTGGGTAAGATAACTAAAACCCTTAGTTTCTAAAAACCTAAGTTTTTAGTTATCCTACGAAAATGTTGTTTGTGGACAGAATTTTAGAAAAATAATTTCTTTCGCTTAACCACATTTTGGGTGTGATAGTTCTTGTTGCTATGATACAGCTATACTTTCTGTTGCGTTGCTGAACTCCAAAGATATTCCTGGATATTGTTGTTCATATATTTTTATCGTTTCTTTTTATTGATATATAAATGTATTTGATAAAATATATTTGTTATTATCATTGATATTATATTTTTCAATATAAAATTAAAAATGTTTTCCAAAATTCCCAAATGGGTTAAAGGATTTTTGGGTATGCAATGTGATACGAAGATTTAAGTGTTGTTTTTTTTGTTTATTATATTTGCATTTGTAATATTAGCAATATAAAATTGATCATAAAAGTTTCAATTTATTTAAGAGCCGCTTGTCGGTAAGACTTAAATTAGATGAACAAAAAAAAGTATCAAATTTGTAATAAAAACTCATATTTAAAACCTTCAAAGCCATTGATATCCCTACAAAAACAAAACTAATAATAACAGTAATAATATTAAAAATAGGAACGCAGTTGAGTGTTAGAAAATATTTCATATTCACGATTGGCAACTTAGATAAGGAAGAAGACATTATGCAAATCTGAGCAATTTGTTTCTTGTTTTGTTTTCTTACTTCTTATTTATTTTCGTTTCGTATGAATTGATATTGATGGTTGATGGACTAGTGATGATAAATTGTATATTTTTGTTAGCAAAAATTAATTTGATTTTTTTATTGCCCTTTTTTGTTTGAAATGGTTTCCTATATTGTTTAGGTTTTAAAGGCATTTGGTGAATTTTGTTTACTTTTAAGTATTTTATGTTTATTTTTATAAGTTTATAATATGAACTGAAATCGAATGAAAATTGAATTTGTAGCAACTCAAGCTTAATAGAGTTCCCACGTATCGCTACAAAAAAGTGTATAGAGTAGATGAGGGCTTATCGCTCGTTTTTTGTCTTTCTTTCTTTGATATTTTTAATATGTGATGTGCCAAAAGACATCAAAGCGTTTATAGACAAATTAAAAGTGACATCATCAACATTTTAGCTTATCATCAGTTAAACATCTTTAACATAAAAGGCACATATGATTTCACATCTTTTGTTTTTTTTTGTTTCTTGGTTTTTTTTTCGAAAAACTTTCAAAATCCTATAATAATATATAATTAAGGGGGGATAATTTCTTAAGACATTTCACAATCATTAAACATTCTTAGCTTATTAAAATTTGATTGAAAACCCCTGGAAACTATTTTGTTATAGACTTAAAAAATAATAAAACAAAAATAAATTCATAACAGTTTAAATATCCTATTACACTCGATTTAATGTTCTATGTAATTTATGAAATTTAAGATTTTTTTTTTTTAGTTTTTCATAAGACCAGCTTTAAAAGAATTTGTTCGCTAAAGGGATTAAAAGCAAAAAATGAAATCTACAAACAAGAACAAATATCTTAAAAACACTTACTCCACTCATTCATGATTTATTATACAAATATTCATTAACAAATTGTTTGGGTTATAAATAAATGTTACCTGCATCATATTATTTATTTTTGTTTGTTTCCCTCTCTTACGGTTGAAGCAACTGTAGGTTGTAAAAAAACAAAAAAAAAAAAAAAAGAATTCCCTAGAAGTGTAAAATTTATGCTTATGTGCATAATATTTGTATAAGCAAAAATCGACCACTACACACTGATGGGCTTTTAGTTGGTCAACGTATAAAAAAACATCCGTTTTACGGCCGCATCATAAATCGTTGTCATTATGGTGTTGATCATTATTTTATTGCACATTTTAAAGATTTTGATCCTTTTTATTTGGTTTTGAAAACTTAAACGTTTATGCAGATATTGTATCGTTTTTTCAAACATCATTTATTACACAATTGTTTGGAGGTAACAAATTTCGTTTGTCATTGTTCTAATATAAGGTAATTAATTAAAGCTGCATATTTGAAAAATGATAAAGAATTGCTTAAGCTTTTTTTAATCAGGTGATAAATTGTAGATATATTAACAAGGAATTCTATAGGATTTTTTAAAAAAAAAAATTTTGTTTTTCAATTGTGGCAACAGCAACCACATGATAGTTTCGACATTAAGTTCTTTGACGTATTCGTAGAAGATGCATTGACAGTTGTTAAAATGAATTCAGTTTCGCAAGAAAGTCGCATTAAAATAATCAAAAAATGATGGTTCTGTTAAAGTTACAATTTATAAAATTCATGATATTTTCGGTCCTTCTGAGACCGCTATTAAAAATTTGGTCATTAAATTTTAGTCGACAGGCTGGACTCAAAATGTGCACACACCAACGCCTGTTGAGCCGGGTGCTTCAACTAAAAACATTGCAGCCGTGAGCCACAGTGTTGAAGCAGATCCAAATTTGTCAATTGCTTGATGTTCTCAACAATTGGGGTTATCCAAAACATGGTGAACTTTACCTAAGGATTTGTTTTTGAAGCCTTACAAGCTTGAACTGGTGCAGTAATTGAAGCCGACCGACCATTTACATCGGCTGGGTTTTCTGAAAAATAACTTTTTCAGACGAAGCCCAATTTCAATTGTCAGGATATTATTGAGAAACCGTTGTATACTTAATGTGTTACTATATAGTGCGCTAAGTGGTCTGGAGGCGTGATCGGGCCGTTTTTTTTTGGAAGATGAGGCTGGAAATGCGGTAACGGTAAATGGATCCCGCTATCGCGAGATGCTAACAACTTAATTTGGGCCTTTTATTAAAGACTTGCATATCACTGACATGTGCATAGCGCTGACCGTGCCCATTGTCACACAGCCAACAAAACGATCAAATTCTCATAATTCAAATTTCCCGATCGCATAACAATCAAGTGGCCACTTAGATCGAGTGATTTAACACAACTGGATTATTTTTTGTGAGGTTGCAGTTAAAGACCGTATATACCGAGCCAATCGAATCGATTTCAGCCTGAAAACTCAAAATCCGTAGTGTGATTAACGAAATAGGTTCGCCATTTTTCTAAAATTCAATTAAAAATTTTGATGAAAGAATCAACATCGCGGTCGTGGTGGACATTTGTCAGATATCATTTTTCATTCATAATTGCTGAACTTTTTTCTTCGTATTAAAATAAAAATTCGAATTATCTTAATCGAATTAATTATCTTAGGTGCCCCTGTAGGCTTGTAAGTATGGGGGTTGTGGGTTTGATTCCTAACGAAGACCTTTGTTTTTTTTTACTACAAAAATTAAAATTGACTTTCGGTGGGGCTGCTCAGCGATGAGGGCATAGTAACTGGTCGCTATGCTGTCTTATATACGGCAGTTAATTTCCGACTATCCTTTTACTTTCATCACCTGTCTTATCTATTCTCTATCCCTTTCCTAAAGAATGTAGCACGGTACTTAACTAAGTAGGCATTGTTGCCGGAAGTGCTACTTTCTTAAAAAAAATAAACTTCTTGTTGAAAAACCCTTTACCTTAATTTACCATAAGATTTAAAAATGTTTTTATTTAAGCCTCTACCTTTTTAAAGTTCGAATAAAATAACTTATAAATTTTTGTAGTTTTTTAATCGACCTTTTTTTAACTTTAATAAATATCTCTCATTCTTTTTTACGGTCTTTTTAAATTAAATTAGCAATGTATATTTTTTTCTTTTCGAAGAAGCTTTTCTCTTTAAGCAAAAAAAAAATAAAAAAAAAAAATAAAAAAAAAAATAAAAAATTTTTTTTTTGAAGAAGCTTTCCATAGGAAAGCGAAATATCGAAAAGAAAAAAAATATATATTGCTAATTTAATTTAAAAAGACCGTAAAAAAGAATAAGTGCTATTTATAACTTATAAATAATATTTTTGATTCTGTGTTAATAAATTGAATTCTTTAAATATTAAAAACTATAAGTGTTCTAATAATGCCTTAAACAAAATATATGATTTTATAGCCTTTGGTGTAGTTATACTGGAAGCTTTACACTAAAAATTTAGATTTAAAAAGGACAATTCTTTATTGTCAATTTCTAAGGCTTTAGGGAAAACCTTAAATAATTCTTTGAAAAAATTCATTGTTATTTAATATAATTTTTTATTATTGACGTTTTGCTTATTGAGTATTATTTTTATTATTAAAATTACAGAATTATTATCGAGATTTTTGTTTGTTTTTCTTACTGCATTTATTGCTTTTGAAATGTTTATAAAAATATTGCTGAAATAAGTTCTAATGGAATTGAAAAAAATAATAAACAATTTTCATATTATTCACAATAAATGTTTAGTTTCAATATTTTTTTGTTTGTTTGTATACGGTTTATTTTTTTCTTATTGTTTTACACTTGACCCAATGCATTAAAAAAAAAATTAAAAACATTTAATTTTTTAAATTTGTTTATTTGTTGAAATTAAATTACCACAAAAACCACACATTAAAAAATGATTTAATGTAGCGCCCTTATTTTATGTCAAAAGTGACACAGTTTACGAAAAAAAAACAATTTTAATAATAGTATAGAATTACAATCACCACCAAAGTAAATCACAGTTTAACTTCTTAATATGCTTCAAATACTAGAAGGGTGAATTGTTTAAGCTTTTTCTTTTTACTTAAATCAAGTGGGTTTTTGTTTTTGTAAGAAACTTTCTTGGTGTTATAGCTTGTCTTTGGAGGGTAAACGTTAAACTTTATTAAATCATTTAATTACAATATATGCTTTTTTTTTGTTTGACTAGTAAGAAGTTAAATAATCTGTTAAGTAATCAGATACTTGATATCCTTTTTTTGAGAAACAAATTTGTTTTTACAGTTTTTACTTTACGAAAAGCAAACGGAAGCGAAAACTTACAATTACGGAAGTTGACAATTTTAACTCCCTGTTCAATGATAAATGCTAACAAACAAAAAGAAGCAAAATAAACTGGTTACTCTACCTTTAAGTAAATTCCTACCCCAGCTCCAACAACAATTTGAATAACAAGCAAAAATGACAACAACAAAAATTTTTATAAAATCAAAAAACTCAATTTTAGATCAAAATCTTGTTATCGATACCAACATAATAACAAAGAAAATTAAAACCACACACACAAACACGCAAACACCTACATACCCACAATAATACCTAAACGTTTATAAGCATGTAAGTAAATGTGTCATCAATGGCTTTAGATTTCATATATTTAACACAAATTTTTTTAACTGTATTAAGCACGATTGGCCCCCTCCCCTAGTAGTCTTTTTTGTTTAAGCATTCATACCTACAAAAATAAAAAAAAATTGGGTGCTATGTTGTTGCAATTGCTGTGGATTCAACTTATGATCGTGTTTTGTGTTTTCTAACAAAATGCTTATAAGACGTAATTTCTTCTACCCAGGTATCATTTAGTTTAGTCATTTATTTACTAACAATTTGTTAGATTTTAAGCGATCAGTCAGCACTAAGCCTTTATGTGTGTGGCATGGATTACATATTATACAAATCAACAAATTGTACAAACATTTTTTAATGCATTGAAAACACATTGGCAGGGTGTTTTAATAGCACACGAATCAAGCATATTACAACTGCCACATGAACAGGCAGAATTATTAGCTGCTTTTGCTTTTGCTTCCGCTGCTGCTATTATCACTGTTGTTGTTGTTCTTATTATTATTATTTATATTGGAATTTATAACATTCTTATAAAGGATTTGTTATGGTTTATATAGATTTAAATCATAAAACTGTTTTGTAGGAATACTTGTCGTTTGTACTGTAAAATTTAGAATTACAATTCAAGTGGTTTACAACACTATGAAGTGCCTGCATTAATATATACAAATGTAAAATCATAATGTTTGTCGTTTTATTAAAACAAACATCATTTTTAATTTAACTACATACAAACATATATTTTTAGTTTTCTGTATTGTTTTGTTTTGTTTTGTGTTGCTCTGTAGCCAGCCCTAAGACTTTGTTCAATTTCGTTAAATCTTTTAAGTTAATTAAGAGTGTTTGTGCTTCTTTTTGCACACACTCTTAATGATGATGACCATAATAATACAGTAAAACTGAGCCAGGCCACTAAACAATTATTGTTTATTTTTATTGTTGGTATTTTGTGTTGGCTTTTAACACAAAGATATTCAAAGTGATGCTTACTTAAACTTAAAAACAACATTCAAATTAGTCAGCTTCACTAAGTTACAAAATTACAAGACTTTTAATTCATAAATTCAACTAAACAGTAATTAAGCTAAAAATAACATCATTAGGACCTTAAAGTTTTAGACACTAATCTTTAAAAATGGATTTTTCGTAATTTATTTAATTGTTGTTTTAATGTAACATTTAAATTAAAATCGTTGAAAGATTCAAATTACTCTTCCTCTATTATTTGAATAATGATATATTGAGAAATAAGTTGAAAAAGTTATTAAGCAGGATAGAAGCTACTCTATAATCACGTTAAATGTCTTCAATGCCTCAAAGCCCTACCAAACTTCTGCCTGTAACACCCAGTCATTTTCCCTGTCGCATCCTTGGAAGCTCCAGAAGTATTCTCACAAAAAATTTTAATCTTTTAAAAATATGGCAACCTCCTTCAGATGAAAAAAAGAATACATAACTGAGTTACAACGTAAACAACAACAAAAGTAACAATCTACAAACAACGCTGACTTTGTTATATATGGAAGACACAATTAACTAAGAGTTGCTGAATGAAAAACTCAAAACGGCAGGCAGTGCGTACTATTTTTAAACTTTGACTTCTGTCATATGCAAATCATTCGTCAAATAAAAGCTCGGAATAGTGATTGATGTGATTTGATTTACATCCGCACCTGGCCATGAAGCCTTAATCAGATGGTGGACCAAACCACTGCATAATTTGTAACGTCATGCTCGTCCTAGGAAGCCGAAGCTGTAATTCTATGCAACAGAACTTTCTAGTTGCAACTTCGATGATTCCAGAGCAGGGCTGCAAATCATCACTTCTTGCTTAAGAGTTGGAGACTTTTCAACTCCTGTCCAGAACACATGTCTAGCATGCTCACTGGTTCTGGGAACATTTCACCAGGTAGGTGTTATTAAAGGTGAAATGAACCCGGCCACCATTAAAACTGACCTGTCTGGCATGGGGCCGCGAAACCACAACCACCACGTTACTCCCATATAGGGGCCAACGTCAATGATCAGCCAGAGAACTATTAAATGTCTAAAGAGACACATAATGAACTCGGGGGCACACTTATCCCCGTGGAAATAAAGTGGAGTTTCCAGTTGACTCCCTGCCTATCTTCAGGGGACTGGGCTCCCTTTTTCCCCAGTTGCACTGTGTCTAGATAGTGGAATTCTATAAAGACCATATTTATGTGCCCCCGGTGGGAATCTCGGAATAGTGATACGTAAACATGTCAAATTTCAATTTCACTTTACAAAATTCTATTTTCGCGTGCTATCATGGTGAACAACTTTTTTTCCACTTGTTGCCAAAATCATGGGATCGTTCAATAGAGTTTTTATAATTTTTACCAAAATCTTAATTGCCTCCTTTCGCTTGCCAGAACCAGTAAAGTTCCTACTATTACTATTATTATGCGAATGCTTTAAAACCTCTGTAGGAGTACATCCCAGGCGCCTCATCAACACAATATTAAACGTATTGTATCAGCTCTAGAGTACTTTCAAACGTCATAAGCAGTTTGATATTTATGAAACTTAAAATGCTTATTGGTGCCAAAACTATTTCCGCCCGGAAAGATAGTTAACCAATCCAAACACATATAGTTAACCAACTTTAACCGATAACACAGTAACAAGCAGGCGTTGTATATCTTTTTAAAATGGTAAAAATTCTCTTCTCTCCTCTTATTTTACTTAATTTTATATAATATTCATTTATATTAACACACATTTTTGAATGAAGGCAGTGTTAGCTAATTAGCCATTGAGGGCAAAAACTTTTAATAAAATATTCTTGGAGGTCAATATTTATTGAGCCGTTATTTAAAAGCCACAATCAAACTATCAACAAATGCAAAAAATATTAATTTACGTTTTCTTTTGTTTAAAATAAATCAAATTAAAATAAAGAAATTAAACTAATTTTCCATCCCACAGTTTCAATTGAATCTTAAGATAACAAATTTTGTTGTTTTTATTATGGCTATGAAAACTATAATATTTTAAAACTATAATAATTTAAATATTTGATTATGTTTAAAATTTTGCAAAAACTGATTAAAAGCATTGATGAAACAATCGACATCTGTCAGCATGGTCGCCATAGGCATTTGCCTGATATAATTTTTCATTCATTATTGCAGAACTTACAATAATAATTTGAATCATCTTAATCTAAGTTTCTTGTTTTAGAAAACAAAGCCTTTAGTAATATTCTGAGCTTTTTAATTACGATAGTGATTGTTGTGCCGCTTGTTTTTATAAAAAAAATTTATGGAAAATTTCGGAGTAAAAAGTTAGTTTTATAAGTTAATCTAGGTTAATTGTGCTAGACTTTTTTTAAGCATAAATATTTTATATTCTCTTGTTTTATTAAATTTTTTTTATAAAATGTTAATTATTCAAAAAATTAAAAGTGTTGCAGAGGAGAAAACATTATGACTATTTCATTTTTTAAAATTAAAGTTTAAAGTGTTTTCTTAATTACATTTTTAATTTTTTTTAAAATTCTGATAATTTTCACACCTTTTTTAAAAACGGAACCTTAAACTTTTGCTATTTACAATATTTATAATTAATTCTTAAAAATACTAACTTTATTACAAATTCAATTGATAATTAATATTATTTACCTAAAAAAAAGAAAATCAACATTAAAACTACATTCGTAATTGTTTGACAAACAAATATCGGGTCTTGGCCTTTTTATTTTACCATAAACGATAATGATTACAATAATTATTATTATCTCTTGTTAATAATGATCACTTTAAAATATTTTTCTGTGCATCATTGTTAAAACAACATTGAGTTGCTTCAATGATTTTCTGTACAAGTAAATTATTTTGCATTTAACATCTTTGGTGGCGGTAGACTACCAATTTTATTTTCTTTTCTTTCTTAAGATTTCTTTTACTTCTTCTCGTGTTTCTTTTTATGTTTAACAATTAAAGTTAAGTGTTCATTACATTTCAATACTAAATGTAAAGTTTTATTTTTCTTTTTATTTAATCATTATACATCGGTATTAACAATTATAATAAAAACAGCAGACAAACTGATCACACGAATAAAGAGAAAAAAAAAGAAAGAAACGCTTGTTTGTTTTACGCACCCGTCGGCATTTTAGCCTTTTTTCCTATACGGGTTCGTTCTTCCATAGTTCAGACAAAAAATAAATAAATTAAAATAGAGAACAACAACCAATTTTAACAATATTTAAACACTAAGATGGAATAAAAAAAAAGAAGTGTGCTTAGTTGTATTAACGAAGTATTACCAGGTTTAAAATGGACAAAAAAGAGATACTTAATAAATATTTGCTTAACAATCAAAGCAGCGCATTAGCGTTTTACCAATATATCTTTTGAAGAGTATAAAAGCCCTTTAATTATTGTTAATCAACTGTCTATACACAAAAAAAAGGTGAGAAGAGCAAATTATTTTCCAGTTTTTGTTAAATACTTTTGAACCTGGTGATGAAATATAATCAATTTAAAATGGAGTTTCATATGTTTTATACTTTGCTGGGAAAAAGCTACACATACGAGGACGGTCTTCAATAAATACTTTTTCTTATATTTATATTGGGGTTTTCAATTGTGGCAACAGCAACAGCATGGTAGTTTTGACATTTAGTTTTTTGACGTATTCGTAGTAGATGCATTGGAAATTGTTACAATGAATTCAATTTCGCATGAAAATTGCATTAAAATAATTAGAATTTTAATGATATTTTCCTTCTAAAACCGCTATTAAAAATCTGGTCTTTAAATTTGAGTCGACATGCTCGATACAAAATGTGCAAGCACCAACGCGTGTCCGACCGTGTCGTTCAACTGAAAACATCGCAGCCGTGAGCCACAGTGTTGAAGCAGATCCAAATTTGTAAATTCCTCGACGTTCTCAAAAATTGGGGTTATCTTAAATCATCACATGGCGAATTTTTCGTAAGGAATTGACTTTGAAGCCTTACAAGGTTCAACTGCTGTGGAAATTGAACCCGGGTGAATATTCACATATCCATGGATTCGCTCAATTCAATTAGGAAAATTTATTTTTTCAGAGGAAGCCCATTTCCACTTGCCAGGATATGGCAACAAGCAACACTGCCGGAATTGGGCTTCTGCAAATCGTTGATCGATTATTGACAACACTTTGCATTGCGCCGTTTTTTATCGATCAGGCTGGAAATGCGGTAATGGTCAATGAATCACGCTATTCCAAGATGCTAACAACTCAATTTTGCCCTGTTATTGACGACATGGATATCACTGACATGTGGTTTCAACAGGACGTTGCCACATGTCACACACAGCCAATGAAACGAACAATTTTTTGCAAACCAAATTTCCCGATTGCATAATTTTATGACAATCAGCGGTTCAGTGGCCAGACAGTCGTAAGGACAATCTCTGTATGGGGCCAATCGAATCAATTTCGGCCTTAAAACTCAAAATCCGTGATGTTATTAACGAAATGGGATCGCCATTCTGCCAAAAAGTGATTAAAATCTTTGATTAAAGAAGCGACATCTGCCAGCGTGGTCGTGGTGGACATTTTTCAAATATCATTTTTCATTCAATCTTCGTAATACAATAAAAATATGAAACATATTAATCAAACATTTTTGTATTATTTTGTTTTAGAAAACACATTTCTTGTTGAAAAACCCTTTATTATAGTCGTCTGCATTATTTATTTTTTAATAAATAGTGATTTATTTTGCAAAGTCTACATTACTCTTTTGGTTTTAAGATTTGTTAATCAAAATAAAAAGTATCAGCATTTCTTGTCATTCTACGCCTGACCTTCTTCATTGTGAAAACATAAGTATGACCATGTCGGGATTTCCATAATGTACTCTTAACAACATTTTAAAGTGTTTGCTTAACATTGTTTGAATCCATGCATTAATTAACAACAAATAATGTCTGTTTCTTTAACGCATACTTCAAGTTTTAAGCCTTTTAATAAAGTAAACTTACAATAACAAAAAATAAAAATATAAGTTTAACACAAACACATTATTATGCACTCTGTGGATGTAATAAGATAAATAAAAGTTTACAAGTATATGTAAAGGGTGGTTTTTTATAGAGGTATATAACTTTGAAGTGGAATAAAACAAAGACGAATTTGTTTAAATTGACATGCAATTATATGAATTTTCGATGTATTTTTCCATTATTTGTGGTCGCATATAGGCAATGATGCGGCGAATGTTGTCCTCCAAGTGGTCAATCGTTTTGGGCATATCGGCGTAGACTAGCGACTTCATATATCCCCACAGAAAATACTCTAGCGACATTAAATCGCACGATGTTGAAGACCAATGCTCCCATTACTCGCACATTTTTTCGTTTAACTCGATTTTCGTTGAGACCACATCCTTTCGTGAATCACACTACGCATTACAGGGAAAATTAGTTTTTCAATAGAACAGTCCATATGTGGAATAAATTCTCTCCAGAGATCTTTTCTGTCAAGTTCAATGTAGGAAAGTTCAAATCTAATGTCCACAAATACTACTCCCACTTTCCTCCTCCCCATAACCTAATTTCTCAGTTCTGGCACAGAGAATTGCATGTGTAGGCAACACCCCCTGAGTGCTGGTGGAAAAAAAAAGTTCATTAGTCCAACAGATAAAATTATGGGGTTTCTAAACGTTTCCTTCAATAAAATTTGTCTTGTTAAAACACAACTCCTACAAATTATAGCTGCTCAATTGATGAATAAAAAAGTCAGTAATCATGGCTCCATTGCGGTCACCATTGACTATAACGTTCTGACTAGCATTGTTTTTAAAGACGTGCCAACCACCATAAAGCACATCAAAAATTAGTTTTATTGGATATAGCGATGTCCTAACATACACTGTAGGATTATCATCATTCCATATATTACAGTTTTATATAATGACTTATTCTTTAAAAGAAAACTGAGAGCTTCATCACTAAAGAACATTCGCTCCTAAAAATTGAGATCAACGGCAATCTTGTTTTCGGCCTAAATTGCACAATTTAGAAGCGTTGTTCAGAAGTCGGTCTATTCATGTTGAAATGCCAAACCAAACCAAACATAAATCTCTTGGCAGCTGACTAAATGGCTGCCAGTTGAAAAATTACCTCTATAAAAAATAAACGATACGAGCAGCAATCAGTCTAGGGGTGGATTTAGCAATACAAAAGACTTGAACAACAAACACGAAAATATTCTCGTATGAATAAAATCAAAAATGATCAACAAATAAACAATTTACAACGTCTATTAAAGCGTTAATTTGCAAAATCGTTTCTTTCTAGTCTTAAAATCTATTAAGAATTCGAATAAATTTTTGAATTGTTTTCAGTCTTTTTGTTTACAGCACTACAAAACATTATTGTTAGTGTGACAAATTAGCGAAAACAAATGCTAGATGTTTGACCACATATTAAAGTCAAACTATCATATCGTTGGCTAAATATGTTTTTTTTTGCATTTTTTTTACTTTAAAAGCAACAAATATCTTGCCTGTTTATGTTATATGGTTATTGTTAACTGAGAATCAATTTTACGCCTTACAGCCAGCCTGTCATCCTGACAGATTGTTAAAGCATTGCAGCAACAAATAGGCCGTAATATTTGTACACAAATTATAAGCAAAAGTAATGCTACAATTCGCTGCACCCAAGGATGTTTTCTTTAAGAGTATGAAGAGGAGAAATGTCGGGTAAAGCAAAAACCAAGGCCGTTAATAATTGATTTTGTGGTTGGAAATTGCGCTTCTGTGGGTAAAAACTGTAAAAATTTTTAAGCATGCAGACTTTCCTAGAAAATTTTTAAGCATTTTTTTTTCAAATCAACAAACATTTTTGTTCAACAAATGGCGGCTATTTAAAGCATATTTGAAGTCCTAAATAATTTTGTATTTAAATAAATTTAAAACAAAAACGACTGGCCAAGCATACCATGAAAGAGTTTTCTGTTTTTATCAAATATTTACTTTTTGATTCCTTTACTTTAAAGAATATTTCTGTGTTTTTTGGTAACAAGTACAAATATGTCAATATTGTTGAAGTAAAGCAAAGAAAACTCTTAATGTACATTAAAACATTTTCATATATTTTTGTTTTTTTATATAAAAAAGGACTTTTTGTATTGTGTGTTTTAGTAAAGGTTTTATTTACTTATTGAATGTGCGCAAAAGGTTCAAAGAGAGTTTTTGGGTCTTAATCAGGTTTGATGCTTAAGTCTTTCCTTTTTGGTTAAAGTAAATATTTGTTTAGTGTGAGTAATAGCTATTTCAAAGCAAACAATATTTTATTTTTAAAAATGTTTTAAGGAACCTGAAATCTTGTTAAAAATTTGATAATCGTATATATCTTTAATTTGATTTAAGAAAAACTTTTAATTTAATAAGATGCTCAGAATATTTTATGTTACTCCTAACTAAGGCAAATATATAACTTTATACCAAGGCAAATATAACATTAATATTATTTTTAATAATTATAATTTATTTAATTAACAATTTCATTTTTTTGGAAAAATTATAAAAATTATAAATTATAAAAATTATAAAATATACAATACAAATTAATATAGATTAAATTATATTAATTTGTATTGTATATTTTTACCTCTACATTCAGTAACAAAAGTAATATAAATTTTTTTTCTGCAAAAATTTAATTCTCTTAGACCTTTTGAATATTAATAATAAAATCAGTAATTAATCGGAAGGTACAATGAAGTGGATAATAAATTTTGAATTTGTATATAAATCAATGTTGTCAAAATTTAATATTGTAATTTTTATCAATATATTTTTATTCAAAACTAATACATTTAGTTAACCTTGTATGTGTTATTTATATACCATTGCTTAATGCATAAAATCATATTTTTATTTATTTCAAAAGAAGGTTTTTTATTTATTTTAGTTTTAAAATTTCTTGTTAACACTCGTAGTTATTATCAGCAGAAAAAGAAAAACAAAAATCTATATTATATTCAAAATAGTAATACAGTTTTAATGGCTATAGCGTTCTCTAGAAAAATGTATATTTATGGCAATTGAAAATATTAAAATCTCATAAGCGAATAGACGATCATTTAAATTTAATTAAAATCATTCATTAATTAAATATTTTTGTTCATATCAGTGGCATACTTTTATATAAGCAGTACTACCAAAAATTAAATCATTAGTTGAAGTTGTTTAATTAAATTTTACTGTAACAAGAATGTCTAAAAAATCATACGCCAAATTAAGTTATTGATTGCTTGTATGTGCTTAAGCTTTGATGCTGATGGTTTTAAAGTTTTGTTTTTAAACTTCTCAGTTGGTTAATTATATTTTTAAATATAAATAAAATGACAAAAAACTTTAACTTATTTAAGATATGGTTACAGCTTGTCAGAATAGTTGATTTGAGAATATGTATCTTAGTAAAAAGATGTAAAGTAAATATAAAAGTTGGCCGCAGACGTGATAGATTGGAGCCAACAGAAGGCGGCGGGGCACATAGAATCTATCATACGTCATTTTTTTCAACTGACAAGTAAGTTGAAATACAAGTTTTCTTGTAACCGTCAATGTAGTGTGAAAGTTGGGCAGCTTTGAAATTTTAATGTACTTTGACAGCTTCTTCGTTTCCGTTTTTTGTGTGTGTTAATAAAATAATTTTGGTTGTAAAAAATACAATACGATAAAGTAAAATAAATTAATTAAAAAATAATTAAATAAATGGAGAATAAACTACAGGCAAATGTGTTCTTGCCTGTATGATTAAAGCAAGAAGGAATACAAGAATAAATTTAAAAAGAAAAAAATGTAGACTGCTGTAGCTGCTGTAACAGGCTACATAATCTTTCTTACTGCCGTACACCCCATCTTAAGCTTTTAAGATAACTTTAACGAAAATAACTGATTACTGCCTCAATGAGTTGACTTAATAAAAAAAAAATTTTTCTTTTTAAATTGTTATAATTTTTATTTTTGAAAAATATAAAAAATAATTTCCTGAAGAAGCTTTTCACAGGAAAGCGAAATATCGAGAAAAAAATAAATCGTTATAATTTAAAGGACCGTTTAAAAGATAAAGATTTCATAGAAATAAAAAAAGTCGAATAAAACTGAAAATAACTTAATAAAAAAAAAGCATTTTTTACCAGCGTAAGAAAAAGTATACACTTTCCAGGTATTAAAGGTGTGTTAGAGTTCTTAGCGAGATCTTCCTTCACTTAATTAAAAGGCATATTGAATACATCTTTCTCCATTCTTACAGTTTTCTTAAATTGTTCACAATCACTGTTAAACATTCTTTCAAAACTTACTGCCAAAAATCAAATTTTGTTACGATCTTAATAAAGCGGCCTGACCCAAAATCTTCTTTATGAATTATAATTAAAGAAACTCCAAAATATTGTCCAATTCCTTAGAAAATTTTGTTACAAAAACATAAAAAAAAACCAACTTATTTATTATCCGTCATCAAAGTACTTATAGTGTCAACCTTATCCACCGTTACTTTAATTTCAGTTTAATGCGTCAAAGTATAACGACGTATGTCGGATTCTATGTACTCCAGACTTACATGTTTTATATACGAAATAATTTTTTAATGTCTAAAATTGTTTTTCCTCTTGCAGGTTATTTTCTTTTTCATTATCCATTTATCCATTATTTTTTTATATAACAAATGGGAACTAATAATTGAAATAAACCAGGCTTTTTACAATTTTCATGATAAATTTAGAAAATTTCGTTTACCATCCCTGACATGTTTTGTGTATATTAAAGACATTATTTTGCAGAAATAAAGTCATTTCAAGTTTATTTAAGACAATTGATAGAAAAGTGGAAATAATCACTTTTTTAATTTATTTATTTCGCTTAAAGAATTTTTTTTTTAAATTTTTCTTGTGTTACTAAAATTTTAATTTTTTTTTAATTGTTTTTTATTATTTACAGATAAAAGTGTTTCAGTTAGTAAAAATGTATCTGTTCATTTTCTAAATTAATCAAAGTTTTTCGTATTAATGAATTTTTAAGCCAGAAAATTCATACAGATTTGTACCACGCCTACTAACACTACAAAACCATATAAATTTTTTTTTTGTCAAACAGAAGAGTGAGGGAGTTAAATATACTATATAAAACGTCAAGAAAAACAGGCAGCCGTGTATAAAAGAAGATGAACCCTAATACTAAATACTACTCTTAAATACAAACACACACCCAATTAAACAAAATAGAAGAGAAAACATTTACAAACGCATCTTCATTTTTAACACAACAATGTAAAAGAGCAAAACAATATATTATCCTGATAGTTAACAGAGCTCCCAGATTTTTTCAAGTCGAAACCTTTATTTGAAAATTACTATCCCCAAAAACTTCCAGTAACAAATTTATTTTGTACTTAAAAATCCCTGTAAAAATGATACTTTGTTAAGCCAAATCCATTTAGCCATTGACAGAGATAAAATTTTATTATTAATATTTTTTTTCGGACCAGCATTCAGGGGATGACGCCCATACATGAAAATAAGATTATGAGGAGGAGCAGGAAAGAGGAAGTAGTATTTGTGGATATTCGATTTAAACTTTCCTTCACTGAAATTGACAGGAAAGACCTCTGGAGAGAGGTCTGTTCTGAACGAACTGTTCTGCTATAAAACGAATTATTCCTATAATCCGTAGTGCCATACATTGGCCAATCAATCACACCGAAAATCGAGTTAAAGGCAAAAACGTGCGAGTAACCAGTACAAGTTCCCTAATTTCACTAGAGCACTTACGATTGTAGTAAAGATAATACAGTGAAATATATCCCATATCCCGTCGATGCTCTAGAGAATAAATAGAGTTGGATACCTTACTGTTCCCATGAGCCTGTTGGCCCTCTCCTGTGCACGGTCGAGAAACTCCAAAATGGACTTTGGAGCATCAAGAGCTTCCAAAGTCTATTTTTCTGAACACAGATCAATTTTTTTTAGGACCAGCACTCAGGGGATGACCCCTACCTATGCAATGCATTGTGCCAGAACTAGGAAATTAGGTTACGGGAAGGAGGAAAGAAAGTCAGAAAAGACCTCCGGAGGGATTTTATTCTACATACGGACTGTTCTGCTGAAAAACGAATTTTCCCTGTAATGCGTAGTACGATTCATTGGCCAATCAACCACAAATGGATGTGCTCTCATCGAAAATCGAGTTAAACGTGAAAACGTGCGAGTATCAGGAACAAGTTCCCTAATTTCATTAGAGCACTTACCATTGTAGTAACGATAGAACAGTGAAATGCTCTAGAGAATCAATAGAGTTCGATACCCTACTGTCTGCAATGATCCTCTTGGCCCTCTTCTGTACACGGTCGAGTAACCCAGAAATAGACTTTGGAGCGCCGGCCCATACATGAGAGTTGTATTCCATTTTTTGAAAGGATATAGGTGGTATAGATAGTACGGAGATCGGATGGGGTGAAGTATCTTCTACACCGCTTTAAAAAACTGAGGCACTTGAAAGCTTCTTTAGAAACCTGACAAATGTGTTTAGTCCATCGAACATCACACTGAATTTTCAAGCCAAGAACATCAAGAGCTTCCGATTCCGTAATACCTATATCACCCATAGTAACAGATACAGCACCACTACCGAGCGCAGATCTATGCGTTGGAATGCAACATTGCGTCTTACGAGCATTGAATTCTACTCTATTCATACGACCCCATTTCAAGATTGTCGCGAGATCGTGATTAAGCGTATCATTCATTGTTTGCCTTTTGGAACTAACCTCCAAATGGCCTGGTCTATTATCAAATGAATACGAGTGACAAATGGCGCTGACATCTACAAAAGAATATATAGGGTTGAAAGTTTAACAAAGAAGGTCATTTAGAAAAATTAGAAATAGGGAACGGAGCATTTAGTTTTTATAATTTGTATAATTAATTTTTTTAGTCATAACATGCAGAATTTGTATAATTTTTTAAATTTTGATATATAGAATCAAAAAATTTTCTTATAAATTCTTTTAACTCATTTTGCTAACTTTGTTTCTTATTTTGGTCCTTATTAAGTTAATTGACAATAATCTTTCCATACAAGCATTGGAATAGAGATTGTTCTCTATTTCAAATTGATTTAGCGGCATCTTTGAAAAAATAAAATTTTTTATTGTTTAGAGTTTCTCTAGAAAATATTTATTTTAATACTTTCTCACAAACATAACCTAAGTTATGTGCTTGGATAACCTAAGTTTATTGAATCTAAAGGTTATTGCAATTGATACATTTTATCTTAAGTATTTTACCTTTCGTTGCCATGCTGAAAGACTTGTGGAATAACATTTTTCTATTTAAATTTTTTTTTTTAATTTTTTTTAGCGCTGTAAAGAAAAACTTAATACTTTAGCCATTTCGGTTATGAATCAATGGCCGGGTGTCAGATTACGAGTTACCGAAAGTTGGGATGAAGAATATTTACACGATGCAAAATCTTTGCATTATGAGGGCAGAGCTGTCGATATAACAACCTCAGATCGCGATCGCAGTAAATATGGCATGTTGGCACGTTTGGCTGTGGAAGCTGGTTTCGATTGGGTCTACTATGAAACCAGAGCCCATATACACTGTTCAGTTAAATCAGGTAAGTGATATTATTTTCCTGTTAACCAAATTTGCAAACAAATCCCACTTACAAAAAGAAAGAAAATTGACAGCTTGAGGAAAATGTGAGGAAAAAAAAACTTGTTAAATTTCTTCGGAATTGACACTAACGAGTTTTAATTTTGCATGTTTAACGTCAATTATGACTTTGGCCAGAAATAACTTGTGATTCTTGGTATCAGTAATATTTATTTGTTTCATAGGTACCTAACGTTAGTATCTCCATTTTTCAGGCGGCTGTATCTGTTGCTATTGCTGTAGCAGTTTAAAACATGACAAGCGTAGGCAATTTGTTTCAATCTTTCTTTGTATTAAGGTGTTGTTTCTGTTTTATAATTGTTTGTATGCTTGTGGTGAATATGTGTTAAGAAATAGTTAAACAGCCTGAAGTAAAATTGTGATCGGTTTGCGTGTGTTAGTGTGTCTACCCAAATCAAATCGAATTAGAAATGGTCAAAAGTCTGCTTTAAACACGCACTTCTGCTAACTTGGTTGCCAGAAAAATAGACAGACAGACGGACAGCTGGATAGCTAGATAGATAGATGTTCGCATAAAAAACAACAACAAATATTACAACTCTTTGATTTGAGCAATAGACAGACAGATCGTCATTTAAAGTATTTAGTCTGTTGCAGTCTGTTTTAAACAAGTTCGCTTTTGGTCAATTGCAACAATATCCAACCGCAAAATCGCTGCACATTGTACACATGCTCGTGTATATGTCCATGTTATGCTTGTGTATGGCTGGCTGGCCAACAAGGCTTTAAAAGCATTTGGTGGATATGTTGTTTTGACATGTTTAGGTTTGCGCCTGTCAAATTAAACGAATTGATGATACGACACCCAATGAGTTTCTCATGGCTCTCATAAAACATAAAATTTTATCTCAAGTTTTTTTTTGCTTTCTTTTGAATAGTCAGTATTTTACACTTAAAGAAATATTTTTAAGAAACAATTTTAGGTACTCGTAATTTGAATGGTTGTTTTGTCATTATTTCTAATTTTATTAAGAAATAAAATCTATTTTCGATATGGCATGTTAATACTTAAAGAAAATAGATAAAGTTCGTTAATAGCAAAAGGAGTAACTACCAGTTTATATATTGTAGACTTCATCTTATTAAATAATTTAATTAAACAGAATACGATAAAAACTACATTAGTTATTAAATGCTATTAATTTAGATGATATTCATAAACACCACCTAAGGCTTGTTCACTGCTTCTATTTTATCCATCGGCCAACCTTCCAACAATTGAAGATTTTGAAAAGAATGGAAATTTACACTTTTTAAACTATAAAATCGAGTGTGAATTTCAATTTTTTCGAATAACTCGTTTGCTAAATTAAATGAAAACAAATTTTAAAATAAATCTGTATGTTAAAATATTAAATTAGAGAAAATATTAAAAAAATATTTTTTTAAAAATTATGTTACAGAATCGTCCAAATTCCATCTATTGTTTCAACTGCGAACGAAAACTTCTAGGCACTTTTGGTGTTCCTTATAGCTCTTTAATGGAATTCGTTATGTCGCTATTAATATCGGGGTTTTCAACAAGAAGTTTGCTTTACAATTGTGGTAATACTAACAACATGGTAGTTTTGACATTTAGTATTTAGTAGATGCATTAACATTTATTGCAATGAATTCAATTTCGCACGAAAATCGCATTAAAATTATTAAAATCCATTATGAAAATGGTGGTTCTGTTAAACTGACATTTCGTAAAATTCATGATATTTCCGGATAACACAATCGTCCTTCTGAGATCGCTATTAAGAATTTGGTTATTAAATTTGTGTCGACAGGCTCGATAAAAAATGTGTGAACACCATGAAAACATCACAGCCGTGAGTCACAGTGTTGAAGCAGATTCAAATTTGTCAATTCCTCGAGGCTCTTAGAAATGTAGGTAGCTTGAAAATATGGGGGTTGTGGGTTCGATTCCCAACGAAGACCTTGGTATTTTTTCACTACAAAAATAAAAATTGACTGTCGGTGGGGCTGCTCAGCGATGAAGGCATAGTCACTGGGCGCTGTGCTGTCTTATATACGGCACCTGTTTCATCTATTCTCTATCCCTTTCTTAAAAGAATGTAGCACGGTACTTGAGTAAATAGGCATTGTTGCCTGAAGTGCTACTTCTCTTAAAAAAAAAAATTGGGTTATCCAAAACCACCACATGGCGAATTTTGAGTAAAGATTTGACCTTAAAGTCGCCGTAAATTCGCTCAATTCATTCAGAAATAGCAGACTGATTTTTCTAAAAAAATCATTTGGCTTCCTAAAATCTTAAAACGATTATTGAGAAGCCTTTGCATGCTCAACGTGTTGTTATATGCTGCCCTATGTGGTCTGAAGGCTATCGCGAGATGCTAATAACTCAATTTTGATCTATTATTGATGCCGTAAATATCACTGAATGCGGTTTCAATAGGACGGTGCCACTTGGCACACAGCCAATGAAATGAACAATTTTTTGCAAATCATATTTCCCGATCGCATAATTTCACGACAATCAGCAGTTAAGTGGCCTGCCGGATCGTGTAAGTTAACACATTTATATTATTTTTTGTGGGGCTTTGTTAAGGACAGATAAATTTCAGCCTTAAAACTCAAAATCCGTAATCTGATTAACGAAATAGGATAGATATTTTGCCAAAAAGTGATTAAAAACTTTGGGGGACAGTTGCCAGATATCATTTTTCATTCATAACTCACGAATTTTTCTCTTCGTAATACAATAATAATTTGAATCGTCTTAAACTATTGTTTTTTCCTTTAGAAAACAAACTTCCTGTTGAAAAGCCCTTTATTTAAAATACAACAAAACGCATTAAAATGCCTTTTTTGAAAGTTTTAAAAAGTTTTGAAAAATTTTAACAGTTTTCTTTTGCATAGAAAATCTAAAAAAACAGCAATTTTTTTGTTTTTTTCTCAAAACTTACTAAAACATTTCAAGAACATATTGTAGATACAAAAAATGAAATGTTTTGCTATATAAATAAGTCTATCTTATAATAATGGACCTTGTTGCAGTGCAGTGAATTTATGTTTGCAAGAAAAACTAAATACACCCAGAATGTACAAAATAAAAATATTGTTTATACTTTTTCAAGTGTAGATTTAAATAAAATAACAAGATTTAGAAAGCAACTACAAAAATCTTAAAAAACAGCAGTAAATACGACACAAATTCCAAAGAAATTTTAAGAAGAATCAAAACAAGTCACATCACTAAAAAGTCAGCTTTACAAACATGTTCAAAAAAAAAAGCCATACGAATTGTGTTTTATTTAAGCTTAATATTGAACGGCAGTCAACTTTAGTTGTTGTTGTTGTTTTTATTGTGGTAGCAAATGGTAGTTAATATTTATAATATTAAAAGAAAGAGCACAAAAATATACAAAGTCATATGGAACATCAATATGGTTGTGTATGTATATATAGTACTTTATTCAAGCTCACGAATCATCTTAAAGACCAAAAGATTGTTTTGGGCCAAAAGCTTTAAACCGTAGCAAATGTGAAAAAAACCGGAACCTTAAAAAAACATGAAAACTAAACATACTTTGTGAAAATCCCACCTCAACTTTGCATCCACCATGTTTTTTTTGTTGCCTCAGTTCTGTTTCAGAGTTCACAAACTAAGAGTCCAGCTTGAAATAAATTTATTTATACATTTTTAATGTGTTTTCTTATCATCATGTTACATTAAAAATATATATTGCACATAGTAAATATACATATACATATGTATGTGTACGTATATACGTATATGTGTGTATATAGTAAAGGTATTAAAAAAAAAAAAAGAAATACTTGTTTGGTAAACTACCATTTATATACAATTACCACTACCTGCTCATACTACCGGTAAAAGAAGATGCTGGGCTAAGACATGATATAAAAAATTATAAAAAAGGGGAAGGTAACCTAATTTAAAGATTCTTGTGTTTTAAATCTATTATGATTTAAAGTAATGGAAACAAAGCCTTAAATACTTTAAGGCCGAGCATTACTTTAAAGATCATATATTTATTTAAACTATTTAACAAAACTAGCTATTTTTGGTGCGCTTCGCTATCCGAACTAAAAGGACCGCGACATATCCACTCGCAATTTAGCGATCAAAATTGTGATTATGGACAATTTATTTATTTTTACAACACTTCTTCCAAATTAATTTCACTTTTACTAAGTGAACTCATAATTATAAAATTACAATTCCTTTTCATAAGGATGACAAAAAAGCTTTGGTTATTCTTACTCGTATCTCTTATTATGTTTATACGAAAGGTGCTTGTGCTATTGAGGCTTTAAAACGCTCATAGCACCCAATATTCTGATAATATATTCATTGTACAAATCTGTGAAGACGTCAATTACAGCGATCACAATTTATGAAAATCGGTCGCGTATAGCGTTAACAAAAAGGATAACAAAAAAAGGTCTTATTAATTACATATATAAAATGGGTGAAAAAAATGGGGTTGGCTTAAAACAAACGCTTTTTTGACAACTTCCGTTTTATTGATATCGGTGTAACGTAGAAATATGGTATCCAATAATGGAATATTATGTTTGGCAAAAGACCACCTCTATCACGTCAGCAGTCTTTCGCTCTTTTTTTAAATTTTCGAAGGATATTTCTCAACAAAGCTTCGATTATCTTGTCAATGCAACGTTCCCCCGGGGACACATTATAGTCTTTTTGGAACCTACTATTCCATTTAGATTTGTGTCTTGCGGGGTAAAAGGGAGCGCAGGCCCCTCAAAGGCTAGTAGGAGTCACCTGGACAATCCACATATTTCCACGGGAATCAGTAAGCTCGCAGAGTGCACTATTTTTACTCTTAAGGCAAAGATGTACTCTGTACTGATTATTGAGGTTGGCCCCTATATGGGAGTATCGTGGTGGTTGTGGTTTCGGACCCTCGTGAGAGTTTGTGGGTCGGATCATTCAAATTAACACAATGAATGGTTCAGGTTCAGTGAGTATGAATGCTGTCGTGTTCTTGAGAAATAAGAGCTTCATGCGTTCTGGACCAGGAGTTGGAAAGTCTCCAACTCCTCAGCAAGGAGTGAGGGCACGGCCTACTCCGGACTTTCTAAATTGCTACTAGGAGTGACTGGAGGATATAGAGGATATACGTATCCGAAGGCCTTCTAGGGCGTAGTTGGTGTCCAATCAACTAAGTGGTTTGACCACCATCTGATTATGACCTCGCGGTCGGTGCAGATGTAAATCAAATCACGCATTGTCAATGCAACGTCGAATTTCATTTTTCAGAGCGTAATTTGCTTGGGGGTGGTTCACATAAACTCAATATTTCAAATAGATCCAGAGAAAATAATCCAACGACATTATATCATAGGAACGAGGCTACCATCCACACCGCCAAAACGTGAAATTATGCGACAATTTAATTTATTTACATAATCTGTTAATCGAAAATGAGACTCATCACTAAAAACGATTTTGTTGAAAAATGCGTTATTTATTCATTCAATTGTTTAAACAGTCAATACACAAACGTGTTCGATGCAAACAATGATCGGTGGGCATTAATTCTTAAATTAGTCTGAAGATGAAAGATCTTTATGCAAAATGTAGGGCAGCTACATGAGCTTATATTCCACGCTTATTTTTAAAACTTTGCTACACAGCGGATATGTTTGCATCACAATGGCCACTACAATTGCCAGCAATAAAACCGTAATTTTGGTTAAATTACGAAGGAGCCTGATTGCGAGAAAAAAACTGCTCGTATTTTATAAAGTCATACAGTGAAATTTTCATCAGTTGCTCATTTTGATCTTTAATCAAGAGTATAGCGTTCCATGCATAAAATTGTCCAACATTTTACTACATAAATGTCAAAGGATGATAGCTCAATTTTTGACATTTAATCATTTGACAGACAATTTGTTTCCTAACCTCAAATTTACTAATCCATTTTTTAGTTAATAATTACAGAAAACAAATAATGACGTTCAAAAAAATTGAAGAATAAATAAAAGATTAATGCTATTATATTGAAATGATTCCAAATTTATATTCTGCATGTTTGTAGAAAATGCTTTTTCTAATAGACACATTTTGACATATTTTCTATTAAATGTTCAATGATATGCTTGGGGTCATTATTAGTTTTCACTCGGATTGTATACTGATCTTTGCGTTAGCCATGTAATTTAAACTTTTTATTTTTATTTGGGTACGGTTTTCCGTCGACCCTCGTCAAATTTGGTTTGTGAACAAACCGGTTTCGGCTGTTTGCCAACTTCAATGTTCTCTTCGTACTCAATTTTGACGAGGGTCAACGGAAAACCATACCCAAATAAAAATAAATTAAACCTCGTCGAAACATTTTTGCACATATCATTAAACTTTTTACTTTACAGTCAGTCCTTAATGATTTTGGTCGTATTTTTTTTTTCGGGAAAAGGAGGAGAAAAATGCATTACTGCATTCATAGAAGGTCGTCACCAAATGTGATATCTCTGGTTCTCTGTAAAGACATATCGACAAAAAACCCCCTTTCTTCTTCCTTCAGAGAAAAATCGGATTCAATTTAGAAAATTGCTCTTACCCCAGGACCACCATATAGCCTTACTTCGGGGTGGGTTCGTATCGTGTGTGCCACCATTTTTGTTGTTGTCTGCCTCCAGCCTCCCACTCTTCAGTTCGCCTTTTTATACGCTCCTACTTAGTCCGCCACGTCTAGGTCAGCTTTCTTCGTCCTCATTATGCCTTCGCAGTATTTAGATACCTCTCGCCAATTTGCCTCGCTTGACGTCGTGATTCGTATGAGATTTTCAATGGTCACCGCCCCAGCTATATTTTCCAGCTCCAAACGGCCTTCAGCCCAGCGAGAACAATCAAAGAACATGTGCTCAGCATCATTCAATATATCCTCGGTCTCGTTTAGGCAGTACGGTATGATTGATTTTGGTCGTATGTTTAGGGCCCCCAAGCTATTGATTTGTTTTTGGTATCTGTTGCCCGTTTTGGGGTTTATAACTTTCTTGTAGTTTCATGTGTAACAGCGGAAATCTTTTTAATTTAATTGAAAGTTGAATTTTAAAAAAGAAAAAAAATAACTGACATTTGGCTACTTTTTGTGCTGCCGGATAACAAAAACTTTAATCCGCAAAAGTTGCTGCAATGATTCTTTTCTTTTTGTG
This sequence comes from Trichopoda pennipes, assembly GCA_030448955.1. Taxonomy (NCBI): domain Eukaryota; kingdom Metazoa; phylum Arthropoda; class Insecta; order Diptera; family Tachinidae; genus Trichopoda; species Trichopoda pennipes. The sequence goes on from JASKUP010000072.1 coordinate 17,647,006, forward strand.
CTGCCGGATAACAAACACTTAAATCTGCAAAAGTTGCCACAATGACTCTTTTCTTTTTGTGCTGCCAGATGACAAAAACTTAAATTCGCAAAAGCTGCTACAATGACTCTTTTCACGAAACCTTTATGATTTTATGAGCTTTTAAGCAAATCATCAAATGGATAATCAGTGCTGGCCAGTCTTGTTAGTTAGCGTTTTTTTAACATTTTACTTTATTTCATTAATGAGATTTACTTTTAGGTTATTTCTATTTTCTATAAGAAATCATTAGTTTATAATTTTTTTTCAATATATTCATTTTGGCATTCAAACTGAAAATTTTAAACCAAATACGTAATAAACAAAAAGGAAATTTCTTGGTTAATTTTCATTTATATTATTTGTTGATAATGGGTTACTATCTCATTAAGTTGTCTTAGGCTTTTCAATTCCAATGGGAAGAATAAAAGAATAAGAACAAGAACGAACAACAACTTTTAACTCGCGTGGCTCCACCAACTAAAACACGTTAAAAATTAATTTTCAAAAACAACTACAACAACATCGACAAGAAAAGCCAGTTTAAACAAGTTACACCAACAACAGCAACAGTAACAGCAACAATAGAAATGATTTTTCAAGAAAGGAAGCCACCATTTGTTAAAAAAATATGCTTCTTTTTACTAGAAAAGTTTATATTTAAAATATGATCAGGAGTTAAACGAGGTGCATTTTATTTTAATTATTTATGTTATTATTTTTATTAGATATCAAAACACTAGTTGTTATGCGCCAATTTGAAGCATGATAGCGGAATTAATTACAGGTATAAAAAACAGCAAGTTGAAAACTTAAGTTATTGTACGGTTTTATGCTTTCGGCGAAAATAATTGGTTAATGGTTTATGGATCAATATCGAGCTAAATTTAGGCGTTTCTGGTTTTTCTTCTAATCATCTTAATTGTAAAGGTTGACTGCAAAACTAGTAAAGTAAATTTACAATTTTAAAACACTTTAAATGCCCGAATTCTATGCAAAGTTTGTGAAACTTCAGCACTGCATATTTATCTGTTGTTAAGTTCCGTGTTTGGCTTGGTAAACAAAAAATGTTCATAAAATAATTTTTAATAATTTATTAATATTTATTATTTAAGCCTTTGTTCTTTCTTAGTTTTACTATAAATCATTTAAATATTTACATGTAGATCAAACGATATTATTAACGGTTTTCAGTTTATAACAAACCAGCAAAAAGATAAAATATCTAATGCTGCAAATGCATCAAACTGTAATTACAGTTTTTATACATTGAAAAAAATTTCAGTCATACTTTGGATTAATTTTTGTAATTATAAATATTTAAGAAAAATATAAATATGCCAAGTGTAGGTAGGACTTGCACACAAAGAGTTCCGTTCAATTTATGGACAAAATTTTCGATTTTAACTTTATCGTGTTTATTTATTTTGTGCCTTAAATTCAAGGTGCCGCCTGCCTTAAGCTTTTTAGAAAATTCGGTCTCTCCCTTTGATTTTGAAACTTATTGTTCACATTTATTTTTACTGTGGTCAAATTTGTATTACGCTGTGCAAATTTTAAATGTCCAGCCACTACAAATACGGCCATATATGTCAAAATTAGGTCACTATAGGAATGCCCTTTATATTTAATTTCATGTCCTTATGTCTAATGCGGGCATAATATAACGATAAATTTATTGCAAAATAAATTTCCCGATCGCAAAATTTCACGATAATCAGCAGTTAACTGGCCAGCCAGATCGCGTGATTTAAAACCACTGGAGTAGTTTTTGTGAGGCTATGTTAAGGACAGAGACTATACGGAGCCAATCGAATCGATTTCAGCATTAAAACTTAAAATCTATGATGTGATTTACGAAAAGCTTTGATGAAAAAGTCGATACCGTCGTGTCGGACATCATTTTTCATTCATAATTGCCGAACTTTTCTCTTCGTAATGCAATACAAATTTGAATCATCTTAATTTAAATTTTTTGCATTAGAAAACAAACTTCTTGTTGAAAAGCTCTTTATACAAAGATCTGCTTAAAAAATTATTTACAAAAAGAAATATTTTTTTTTTTGTTAAAAAAGAAAAGTTTAGAAACTTATGCCTGACTGACTGTGGACACACACTCAATACACAATTTTTATAGGATTTTCTCTTTAGCAACCATCAATCAAAACAAAAACCCACTAACAACAAAAAGGGCTTAAATTACAAGAAAGAGAAAGAGAACAACTGAAACAAATCTTTTATAATAAATTTTAAAAGATTTTAACGATAAAATAATAACAACAATAATATTTAGGCGGCTACTTTGTCTTTTAAAAATAAAACGATATCGCCAAGTAGTAAAAGAAATATATTATAGATGTTTACAGGATTTTCAATTAAATAATTGTGGCCTATAACACAGCAGGATCTTGTTTTCAACCAGCAAGGACCACACATAAGAAATCAAAAAGTATAAAAACTAAAAAAAAAACTCAGTCACTATTACACAAATCCATTTGAACCCTAAACAGTGTGTTTGAGATATGTGTGTGTGTTTTTGTTTTCCTTTTTGTTGTTGTTGGTGTTGTTTTTTTTTACAACTCATGTGGTTAAATTTGTCCTTTGTTGGTTTTTCTTTATTACTTTTGTGCTCTAGTAAGGATCAATAATTTACAAATTGTCATTGTCGGTGGTTTCTGATGTCACTTTTAAGTCAAAATATTGTTGATGCATTCACTTTTTGTAATTTTTGCGGCTTTTTGATGTGCGCAGTCTTTTACTGGTTTAACTTTGACTTTGCCTTGAAATTCAAGTGCTGGGAGAGTGGTTTGAAAAGTGATGAGTGAAATAGCATAAATAAAATAACAACAAAATACAGATGAAAAAGATGCCGCTTTTTTCAATTCTTAACCAGCTGAGCAAGAAAAAAACAAAATTAAGAAGGTCTTGTAATACGATGCCTGATTTAAATATTTTCTGCACATCACTCACTCTCTTCTCCAATGAAATTCACTCTTACACGTTTGGAATGTGTGAAATATGAACACTTTTTATCATTTTTTTTTTTTGGATTCTAACTTTTTTTTTATTAATTTTTATATTGGTTAGTGAGAGATATTACAGAGGAGAAGGAAAAGCAACATTTTTTTGTCATGATGATATATTGTTATATTCGTAACATACATTAATTGGTCCAAGTGATTTAAGCTTTATTTAAAAACAATTAATCAAATTATTAAGTAGTAAATTCGGCGGAGAACGAAGTATAGCATTGGGTATTCATGTTGCTTTTAAATAACATGGTTTTAGATCGCTGTGAATTTTGTTAGCATAATAAGGCTCCATACAGACTCTGTCCTTAACACAACTCCACAAAAAATAATCAAGTGGTGTTAAATCACACGATCTAGCTGGCCACTTAACTGCTGATTGCTGTGAAATTGTGCGATCGGGAAATTTCATTTGCACCGTCCTGTTGAATCCACATGTCAGTGACATCCACATCGTCAATAATAGGCCAAAATTAAGTTAGCATTTTACGATAGCGTGATCCATTGACCTTTACCTTTTCGAAAAATATGGCGCAATCATGCCTCCAGACCACATAGAGCATCATACAATAACACGTTGAGCATGCAAAAAAAAAAAGCTTCTTAGTAATCACTCTAGGATTGTCAGAAGCCCAAATGTAGTCATTTTATTTGTTGACATACCCTGACAAGCGAAAATGAGCTTCATTTGGAAAACGGCATTTTCCAAAAAATCAATTGAGCGAATCTATGGCGATATGAGTGGTCGTAGTGAATTTAGTTATTTTATTCTTTCGTAGTGAATTTTAGTTATTTTAATGCGATTTTTGTGCGAAATTGAGTTCATTGCAACAATTGCCAATGCATCTACTACAATTACATCAAAAAACTAAATATCAAAACTATCAGCTATCCAACTGGTGCTAGCAGACTGAAAAGAGCTTTATTTGATCTGGCCGTAAGAGTCGTTGGTTTAATTTTCCTTTTACGACCTGGCTGGCCACGTAACTGCTGCCTGTCGTGAAATTATGCGATCGGGAAATTTGGTTTGCCATAATTTTACCGTATCATTGGCTGTGTTACATGTGGCACCGTTCTATTGAATCCACATGTCATTGATATCCATGTCGTCAATAATAGGCCAAAATGGAGTTGTTAGCATCTCGCGATAGCGTGTTACTGCATTTCCAGCCTCATTTTCGAAAAAGAACCACTCCTCAAGACCACATAGCGCACCTTACAGTGACACGTTGACCATGCAAAGGCTTCTCAATAATCGCTCTAGGATTTTCAGAAGCTTGTTAACATATCCTGACAAGTAAAAATGGTTTTGGATAACCCCAAATGCTGAGAACGTCGAGGAATTGACAAATTTGGATCTGCTTCAACACTGTGGCTCATGGCTGCAATGTTTTCAGTTGAACGACCCGCTCGAACACGCATTGGTGTTTGTATATTTTGTCGACTCAAATTTAACGACCAAATTCTTAACAGCGGTCTCAGAAGGGCGACAATGTTGTCAGAAAGTATCACGAATTTTACGAAATGAAACTTTAACAGAACTACCATTTTCATAGTGGATCTTAATTGTTTTAACGCGATTGTCGTGCGAAATTGAATTCATTATAAGAATTGTCAATGCATCTACTACGCATACGTCAAGAAATAAGTGAAAAGTTATACTGAATATTGTTGTCTGTTTTCTCTGCTGGTTGAATATAATTCTCATTTAATCAATATGGTTTGAGATATTAGATTCTTGAGTATTTCATATAAAATTTTGGGTAAAATCCACACCATGCTTTCTCCGCAGTAATACATTTTTTTGGTTTGAATAATAATTATTTTATAAGAAAATAATACAATATTTATTTTAAAAAGAATATAGCACAATTAACATAGATTCACTATTTTTTATCGGTATTTGGTAATTAAAATTCGATTATTATTTTTACTCGACCTTTTATTTCTTAAATAAATATGTATTAATCTTTTTAACGGTCTTTTTAATTAAATTTAACAGTATATTTTTTTATAATTTTTGTGTTTATTAAAAATAATTCTTTATATAATTCTTTAATTTTGATATTCAATTATTTTAACCAACGTGTTATCACACACGCTGCTCTTGGTGATTTCTGTTTTTAAAATTAAATCACTTAACTCACAAAAATCTTGGTATTACATGCATAACTTTTTTTAAAGAACTATATTATAGTTGTAGTAAAAATATTCTGCTATTTCGCTGCAATCTATAGTTTAAGCGGAACAATTGTTTGTAAGAGTGACATTTAAATGACTACTTTGTCAGCTTAAAAATTAATATTTTTTAAAGTAACAATGACAGCTAATTAATGAAAAACTGTTAAAAAGCCCTTGTTAACTAAGACAATAACAAAAAACAAATTACCATCAAACAGATTTTTTTTAAATATAAAATGAAATGTTGTCAGGCCACCACATTATTTCCATGTTCATTTAAATCTAGCAGTACGTCATTTGCTCACTTGTGTTGTGATCTAAGCCACACTTTCCCAAAACAAATCGTACAGACGCACACAAAACTAAATGAACGACTGACTGAACGTGTGAGTGAGTAGTTAGCTTGACTTGACTGTGTGTGCGTGCATGTGTGGCCTATACCAAATGGTTAAATTGTTTAGATCTTTTATTTTTATTTTGGCTGGTTGTCTTCTGTTTTGTAATAATTTATCAGTTTAGTCGTCAGCGTCAAAGCCAGATAAAATTAACGATAATTTTTTAACCACTTTAATGGTTTATTAATTTATGACCCTTCAAGTCTCACTAGTCAGCCCAATAGATCTACATAAATAACCCGAAACATGTAAACATACTAGTAAATTCACAACGATATAATAAACCTAGGCCTTGTTTAACGAAGAGAGTTGTAATAAAGAATACAATTTTGAATTATTTCATTCCATAAATGTTTTGGTTTTGTTTCGTAGATGAAATTCAGAATACGTAAAATATCGGGTTTTTCAACAGGAAGTTTGTTTTTCAATCATGACAACACCAACAATGTGATAGTTTTGACATTTTTGACGCATTAAAATAATTAAGATCCACTATGATAATGGTGGTCACAATGGGGGTTGTGGGTTCGATTCCCAGCGAAGACTCTGTTTTTTTTCACCACAAAAATAAAAATGAACTGTCGGTGGGGCTGCTGGTCACTGTGCTGTCTTTTATGGCAGTTAATTTCCGACTATCCTTCTTCTTTCACCACCTGTTTCATCTCTTCCCTATCCCTTTCCTAAAGAATGTAGCACGGTACTTGACTAAATAGGCATTGTTGCCTGAAGTGATACTTCTCTGGCTGTTTTTTCTGAAAAAATAATTTTTTCAGACGAAACCCATTTTCACTTGTCAGGGTATGTCAATAAGTGAAGTTGCCGCATTTGGGCTTCTGAAAATCGTAGAGGTATCATTGAAAAGCCTTTGCCTTCTCAACGTGTCATTGTATGATGTGTTATGTACTCTGGAGGCGTTATAGGGCGGTTTATTTTCAAAGATGAGACTGGAAACGTGGTAACAGTCAATGGATCACGCTGTCGCTAGATGCTAACAACTCAACTTTGGTTTATTATTGACGACGTGGATATCACTGACATGTGGTTTCAACAGAACGTGCCACATGGCACACAGCCAATTAAACGATCAATTTAGTGTAAGCCAAATTTCCCAATTGCCAGACCAGCCAGACATGCGTGATTTGATTTAGATCTGCCCCGATTAGGTAGTCATAAACAGATGGTGGTCAAACCACTTTGAATGATTTGCAAACGTCATTCACGCCCTAGGAGGCCATCGAATACGTATATCCTCCGGCCACTCCTAGTAGCAATTTCGAAAGTCCGAAGTAGGCCGCAGCCTTCATTCCTTGCTAAAGAGTTGGAGACTTTCCAATTCCTGGTCCAGAACGCATGAAGCTTAATATAATTAAGAACACGACGGCATTTATACTCACTGAACCTGAACCGTTCATTGTGTTCATTATGAATGATGCGACCCACAAACTATCACGAGGGTCTCGAAACCACAACCGCCACGATACTCCCATATAGGGGCCAACCTCAATAACCAGTCAGAGAACAGATAATTGTCTCAAGAGACAAATAGTGAACTCTGCGAGCGTACTGATTCCCGTGGAAATATGTGGATTGTCCAGGTGACTCCTGCCTAGGCTCCCTTTTACCCCGCAAGACACCAGTCTAAATGTAATAGTAGGTTCCAAAAAGACTATCATGTGCCCCGGGGGGACATGAGCCGGCGATCCAAATTCTATTTAACACCACCACTGGAATATTTTTCTGGGGCTATGTTAAGGACAGAGTCTATAAGGAGCCAAACGCACCGATTTCAGCCTTTAAACACAAAATCCGTGATTTGATTAATGAGATAGGACCAACATTTTGCCATAAAATAGTTAAAAACTTTGATGAAAGAATTGATATCTGTTAGCGTGGTCTTGCTGGATTTTTCATAATCTAAAGTTTTTGTTTTATTTTATTTTCGAAAAGAAATTTTTCTTGTTGCAAAATTGTCAATCTAAACTTGAAATTTAATATTTTTTTTATCCATTCTTGTTTTATTATAATACGCAAACGAGTGCTCAGTGTAAATCTTTGCTTGAAACTATGAATAGATTTATTTCTCCTGCAGTTGTTTCTGTTAAGTTTAATGTGCTGGAAATACTCAATTTTGTTAGGTTAAACGTATAAAAACTATAATTATTGTTTTTGTTTTAACCGACATGTATTTCACACCAATTTGGTATCGTGTATCTTGACCGATTAGAGAAAATTTTATATAAATTTTTATTGTTTCTCTTTGTAGTGTTCCCCTGTATAAAGAACCAGTCTTTTAATAGTTTATTAACCATTTAAGAAATACAAATGTGTTTATGGTTTATTGTAGCAACAACAACAACAACAACATAAGTAATATTGAACAAAAATTCAATCAGTTAAATTAGATTAAGTATGCATATAAGACTGGATTCAACAGCGGGTTAAACAAAAATCTTCATGTACGATGTATGTATTGTATGTTTGTAAGGAGCATTTGAGTAGTTTTGTTAGAAATCTCTGGTGTCGGTATAAAAGCATTATCATGTCATTAGACCCTACCAAAACAAAACATTAAAAATGAAAAAAAAAAACGGAAAGAACACGTTAAGGTAGTTAATATAATATAAACGGATTTTTATTATGTCTAACCTTTTCATTTTGAAAACTTTTCAAACAAATTTTCTTAGAAAATTTCATTCATTTACAACATTTTTATATTGCATCTTTATGACACTAATTATATTAAAGTGCACAGTTTGTGGTCTTTTTGACTTTTAACTCCTTTCTAAAAAAATTCATAAGAAAGAAAACAAAAAGGAAAACGTTATTAAAAATAGGTGAGGCGCTTAAATGGTATTTTATGTGGCATATAAAAAATGCATGAATGAAAACAAAAAATATGACAATAATGTAACACCATTTCGTTATGTTGCACACATACATAAGCAAAGAAATTTTTTAGCCGAGAAAAATTATGTGAAATGTGTGTCACAGAGGGTGAGTTGAAGGTAGTTAATGAGCTTGATGTATAAACTTTATAATTAATTATAGCTTATCAAAAGTTTTTGGTATTAAATAGATCAATGAGCGAGCTGAATCGACATAAAGATTTTTAGTTTGGCTAATTTGCCTTAAAAAATCGTTTTACTTTTCAAAAAATAATTAAAGAATATTCAAAAAATCTACTTTAATAATTGATAAATTTATTATTGAAAAAAATTTATTTAAAATGTATTACTGTGGCTATTTCACTACTGCTCATATAGAATATAGAAAAATTCAAGAGTCTTATATTTCAAGTCAAATTGATTAAATGAGAGTTTTCATTGAACCAACACTTCAAAAAGACAACAAAACTCACAAACACTTCTATACAAAAACACAGCAAACATTTCGAAAACGAAAACACTTTATGTATTTAATTTATCTACAAAAGGGTTTCCTTTGGAAGCCATTCATATGTAATTTGATTATTAAAGAAAACAAAAAATTTTTGTAAAGAATTTTATAGAAACCCAACGTGCCCATGCAATGGAAATAAACAATTTTATTTTTTCGAATCATTTTAATTTAATCTACGTTAAAATAGTTTTTGAATAATAAATACTTTAGGCGAATATCATAAAATATTTATTTTGAAAAGAATCTAGCACAAATTAACGTAGATTAAATTAAAATGATGATGATGATGTTTCATGTTTTTTTCTTTGGACCAGCACTTAGGAGATGACACCCACAAATGCATTGCATTGTGGCCAGAACTAAGAAATTAGGTTATGGGGAGGAGGAAAGAGGGAGTAAATGTTTGTGGACATTCGATTTGAATTTTCCTACATTGAAAGTGATAGGAAAGACCTCCGGAGGGAGCACTGTTCTGCTAAACGTAGTGCACTTCTCTGGCTAATCAACCATAATTGGAACAAGTTGCCTAATTTCATTAGAGCCCTTACCAACGATAAAACATTGCGTCGATACTTTAGAGAATCAATAGAGTTGGATACCCTACTGTCCCCAATGAGCCTCTTGGCTCTCTCAAGTACGTTGTCGTGCAACTCCAAAATAGAATTTGGATCGCCGGCTCATGTCCCCCCGGGGCACATAATAGACTTTTTGGAGCCTACTATTCCATCTAGACTGGTGCCTTGCGGGGTAAAAGGGAGCCCAGGCCCCTTAAAGGCTAGTAGGAGTCACTTGGACAATGCACTATATTTTCACGGGCATCAGATCAGTTGCCCGCAGAGCTCCGCTATTTAGCTCTTTAGGCATTTAGCTGTTTTCTGGCTGATTAATTGAGGTTGGCCTCTTTTGGGAGTATCGTGGTGGCTGTGTGTTTCGAGGATCATTCACAATGAACACAATGAATGTTTCAGGTCCAGTGAGTATGAATGCCGTTGTGTTCTTAATTATATTAAGCTTCATGCGTTCTGGACCGGGATTTGGATAGTCTCCAACTCTTTAGCGAGGAGTGAAGGCTGCGGCCTACTTCGGGCTTTCGAAAATGCAACTGGGAGTGACTGGAGGATATACGTATCCGAAGGCCTTTTAGGGCGAGAATGGCGCTACATACCATCCACAGTGGTTTGGCCACAATCTGGTTGGGACTAACTGCCAGGTACAGATGTAAATCAAATCACGTAATATCAGAGTTATATACCATTTTTGGATGGATATAGGTGGCATAAATAGTACGAAGATCGAATGGAATGAAGTATCTCTTACACCGTTTTAGAAAACCGAGGCATTTGAGAGCTTCTTTAGAAGCCTGAAAAATGTATTTATTTTAAACATCTTACTCAATTTTCATGCCAAGAACATCAAAAGTTTCCAATTCCGTAATACTTATATCACCAATAGTAACAGATGGCGCATCATTTTCAAACATAGATCTATGCGTAAGCATGAAACATTGTGTCTTACGGGCATTAAAATCGACTCTAATCACACAACCCCATTCTGAGATCGCTACGAGATCGTAATTGAGCGTATTATTAATGTTTCGCTTCTTTGAACGCACCTGCAACTGGTTCGGTCTGTTAAGAATAGAATTCATATGGTGCTGTCGCCTGCCAAAGAGTATATAGGATTGAAAGTTTGAAAAAAAAGGTCATTTAGAAAAATAAGAAATAGGATAGCAGACAGAACGAAGCCTTACAGGACTACTGAATTAGTCTTAAACTCGTCTGAAATACCATTTGCAAATACCATTTGTATATTTTTCGACGGAAATCCGTACCCAAATAATATTTGTAACTACTCCTATGGTGCGATTCCTAAGAATGCTAATGGTAACGGCGATTTTTTCTTAATTTTTCTTTCCATTTTTAATTTCTTGATTTTTAAACAAAATTAATAATTGTCCTGCTTATTTAATCAGTTGTGTTGTTTGAGAGTCTCTTATCAGATATGCAAGCGTTAACGAAATTGTGTTATAATCACGCTTTACCAATAGTATTATTGAGGCATTTAATTAAGGTAGTTTTGAATCGCATTCCTTTTCAATTGGAAAATTGATTGGAGTATTAATGAACAGCGAGGTCTTTCGACGTGTTCTAAACTGTTTTGGTGAGTCAGTGTTCGGGTTAAGTAGTTTCCTTATTAAGGTCGTATCTACTCATATAGGCAGAATACCCCCGCCTGGGGGTACATTTATCAGTCTTTATGGATTACTTAACCATCTAGACATGTGCTGCTGGTGGAATAAGGGAGCCCAGTCCCCTGAAAGCAAGCAGGGTGTCAACTGGAAGGTCCACGTTATTTCCACGGGAATCGGTAAGCCCCACAGATCCACTAATTGTCTCTTTAGCCTTTTAGCTGTTTCGCTAACTGATTATTGAGTTTGGTCCTTCGAGAGTATCGTGGTGGTTGTGGGTTTCGCGGTCCTCGCATGAATTTGATATAGAGGGCCAGGATCTTCTCGCCTTTAATAACACCAACGGGTGAATAATCCGGATCCATTGAGCATGTAAGTCATGTGTCTCCTCCCGGGGGCACATTATATGGTCTTTATAGTACTTCGACTATCTAGACCTGTGCAACTGGGGGAAAAAAGGGAGTCCAGTCCCATGAAGGCAGCAGGGGTCAACTGGGAACTCTACGTTATTTCCACGGGAATCAGTGAGCTCGCAGAGTTCCTCCATTTGTCTCTTTAGACATTTAGCTGTTCACTGGCTGGTTATTGTGGTTGGCCCCTATATGGGAGTATCGTGGTGGTTGTGGTTTCGCGGCCCCATATCAGGTTTGTTGTTTAATATAGTGGCCACGATCATTTCACCATTAATAACACCCCAGGTGAATGATCCAGTCCAGTGAGCATGCTTGACATGTGTTCTAGACAGGAGTTGGAAAGTCTCCAGCTGTTCAGCAAGGAGTGGTGGTTTGCAGCCCTGCTCTGGAATCATTGAAATTGCTATTAGGAAGGACCTGTTGCTAGAATTAGACTTCGGCCTCCTAGGGCGTGAGTAGCGCTGCTTTTCACTCACAGTGGTTTGACCACCATCTGATTAAGTCTCCATAGCCAGGTACAGATGTAAATCTTATCACGTAATAACAGTCATGTGTTTTAGACCGGGAATTGGACAGTCTCCAGCTCTTCAGCGAAGAATGGTGGTTTGCAGCCCTGCTCTGGAATCATTGGAATTGCTATTAGGAAGGACCTGTTGCTAGAATTAGACTTCGGCCTCCTAGGGCGTGAGTGGCGCTGCTTTTCACTCACAGTGGTTTGACCACCATCTGATTAAGTCTCCATAGCCAGGTACAGATGTAAATCTTATCACGTAATAACAGTCATGTGTTTTGGATCGGGAGTTGGACAGTCTCCAGCTCTTTAGCGAGGAGTAGTGATTTGAAACCCTGCTGAAATTGTAACTAGGAATGACCTGTTGCTAGAATTACTTCTCGGCTTCCTAAAGCGTGAATGGCGTTGTTATTCATTCCCAGTGGTTTGACCACCATCTGATTAAGGCTTACAGCCAGGTGCAGAATACCCGCCACCTGGCATTTTATGTGGGACCAATTTTCAATATTTCCATCTTTTATTATTATTTATCTAGATACGTGTGTCCATTCGAGTGTATGAGTCTTCTTTATTCCTGTTTTTAGTGTTGTATTATTGAGGCCTATAATTAAGATAGTTTTGAATCGTATTCTTTTGCTTTCCTTTTTATTTGTGATACAATTTAGTTATGTTCAGACCAAGTTAGCGATTGGACTTAAATTTTTATTTCTATTTAGTGTTTTTTACTGACTCTCGCGCTAAAACGTTTAACACTCTGGTTTATTTTTTGTAAGTTCGTTGGCAAATAAAGACAAGCTTTTTAGTATTTCTGTTAAGATTTGTCGATTTGACTTTCTATAAATAAAGTAGTATATTGTTAAGCCTTCCTTAATAATAATAAAAAGCAAATAAAAGGTTTTCATAACTGGTTGATTAATTTTTTTTTTAAATTTTCTAAGAATTTAATTTTTTTCCTTAATGCTAAATGGGAAAATAGAAATCTTTTTCAAATTTTCACATTACTCTCATTACATTTCACTAACCTAAAACTGGGTGGCCTTAGCAATATTGTGGAATTTTTGTTAACAATTAATAAAATTTTAATTAGAGTAAGACAGCAAAAAGAAAAAGTAAACTAAAAACGCCCATTTTTTCTTATAAAATTTTAAAGTATAATATTATGAAATATTACCTTTTCCTTAATTTAAAACGTTATCTATTATTTTTTGCAATAACAGGTAAATTTTGTGTGTTATTGCAGTTAAAAAGAAAAAGGAAACCCTAAAATTATTTTCTCATTGTTCATTGTTTATTTAAGGGGATCAACAATTACAATAATCTATTTTGGCTCGAGTCTTTGAATTTTCTTTCTTGTTATTAGACTAAACACTAAAAATGCAACAACATAAAATAATCTCTTAAAAAAACAAGATCAAATTTGTTAAATCCAAAAACTCTTTTGATGTTCGAACAATAAAAAGTGTTATTGATACTCTGTTTGGCAGATGCCAGCTTAGTAACCACCCTACAATCAAAAGTAAATGGCAAAGATGATAGAAACAAAATGAACAACTGTGAACACCTTTTTGACTCTTGTTAGGGTCTTGCTTTAATCCAATATATACATACACACATTCGCAAACAAAGGAGAACATTTTGTGGTGAGGCATTATTAACGCCAAATTAGATTAAAAGATGTACAGAACCTTAAAAAGGCTTAAGAACGGGTATATATCTAAAGCTTAAAAAACCGAAAAAAAGGTTTAGAGATTTGGTGGCTTAAAAAGATTCCCAAGTCGGTGACTTGACTGACTTTTGTTTTGGCAAATTTTATTTTTAGCTAAAATCTTGTGTATGATTTTATTTATATATTTTTGCTTCTTTTTTTTTTTGTTTGCAGATTCATTTCATTCCCCTCATGAAAATGGCTGTTTTACCATGGACAGTATGGTTTTACTACAAAGTGGAGAACACAAGGCTATGAGTGATCTTGTTATAGGAGATCGTGTGCTTAGCATGAATGATAAGGGAGAGGCCATTTACAGCGAAATTATTTTATTTTTAGATCGTAATTTGAATTTGACTCAAGAATTTGTACAACTAACAACCGAAAGTGGAGCCCAATTAACTGTAACACCAGCTCATTTGATTTTGGTTTGGAATTCCAAAAAAAGATTGACAGACTATGTGTTTGCTGATCGTATTCAAGAGGGCGATCAAGTATTTGTTTTTGATCATACCGGCCTATTGAGACCGCAAAAAGTGATCGACCTCAAGGCAGTTTTAAGAAGAGGTGTAGTGGCTCCTTTAACTAATGAAGGCACTATTGTAGTTAACTCCATAACAGCCTCCTGTTATGCCGTAATTAATAGTCAAACTTTAGCTCATTGGAGTATGGCTCCTGTGCGTATTTGGTCGGCACTGAAAGAAAGATTTTACACATCAACATACTCCAAGAGTATGGCCAATACTGCTCAACTACAAAATGGTGTACAGTGGTATGCCAAAGCTTTGTATTCCATTAAAAACTATGTACTGCCAAAATCCTGGAGATATTTTAGTGGCAAAGAAAACGAATGAAAACTAGGAAACATTATGTAAAATAAAAAAAAAAACAAAATTAAAAAATAAAAAAATAAATTAAAATGGAAAACAGAAGAAGCTGACAAATATTTCCATTATATTCTATTTGTTTAACTTCTATGTTGTCGTCTTTAGTCACTAAGTAGACAATCTTAAAAATTTGCTTTTGCAAATATTATTAAATTATTCTTTTCACTATAATTATAAGCAATTAATTTTTTTTGTTATTGTGTATATATGTATTTATTATTATTAAGCGAAGCAGACGGACAAATTTTAAAATTGAAACAAGTAAATTATTTTTACACAAAAACGCTAGTTAATAAATAATTTTTTTTTAACACAAACTCTTAATCTTTAATAAATATCTTTTTTTCTTT
The DNA here is from genome assembly GCA_030448955.1 of Trichopoda pennipes. Classification (NCBI taxonomy): domain Eukaryota; kingdom Metazoa; phylum Arthropoda; class Insecta; order Diptera; family Tachinidae; genus Trichopoda; species Trichopoda pennipes. The sequence goes on from JASKUP010000072.1 coordinate 17,662,082, forward strand.
TTAACGATCTTTTTTTATATATTTTTTTCTTCTCGATATTTCGCTTTCCTTTGGAAAGCTTCTTCAGGAAAAAAATTTTTATTTTTGAAAACAAAAAATTATTAACATCAAAATTAAAAATTTTTTTCCTGAAGAAGCTTTCCAAAGGAAAGCGAAATATCGAGAAGAAAAAAATATATAAAAAAGATCGTTAATAAGAAAAAAAGATATTTATTAAAGATAAATAAAAAAAGATCGTTTAAAAAAACTATAAAAATTAACAAACTCTTAATATAAAACTTAAATAAATTTTATATTTATTTTCAATATTTCGCCACACCATTGGGTGGCAGGCATATTTAGGAAAAAAAATGCTTAAGCAATTTTTTGTTAATAACTGATTTGAATGATTATTTAACAACAATTTTTTTATACATTTTTATTTTCCTGAAGATGCATGCCACCCCAAATGGTGTGGCGAAATAATAAAAAAAAAATAAAATTTATTTTATATTTATATAAAAACCTTGTGCTTAAATAATTATTAATAAAATACTAAACAGGTCAATTAACTATAACTTTTTAACAATTTATTCAAATCTGAAATTTCTTTATATTAAATTAAATACAGAATTTAAAAACAATAACAAAACTACTCATCTTACAGTTCAATAACCGCATTTAATATAAAATTCATTATCCATTTTTTGCCACTAAAAGCAGTGGCAATCGAATTAAGTTCCATATTAAAGAAATTGACAGCTTTTTTTTTTAAACTGTCAATTAAATTACCGGTTATTTTGTTCTCTTTCGGAAGCCCATTTTTTTTTATCAAAATGTTACGCAAAGTTTACACAGAAAGAAAAAAAATCTCATTGTAAATTTAAATAAATTTGCCTTTTTACCGAAATCATTCCAAAAACATGTAAGTTCGATCTGCACTATATTAAAATATTGTTGTGATACCTTACGGTCCAAACCGCTATTGCTGGCTATTTGTTTGGTAAAATTGGGGAGCGTTTTCAATAAGATAACATCATTATTAAGCTGCATTCTAGATAGTATTATTTAGAATACTTGAATTTAGTAATCAGTGATGAGTACATTATTGAGTTAAGAATTTTTCTCTGAATTTGTAAAGATTTGCAGTGCGGTAAGGACTTTAATGCAGGTACCGGCTTATTTTAACTTTTTTTTTTGTGTTCTTTCTGCATCTATATTTTTTTGTAGCGAGCGACTACAGATTTCTATCGCTTTAAATCGAACTTATATTGTAGAATTAATTTGATACCAGCCTTAATTATCGGAAAATGTTCTTTCTTCCAGTGTTATGGAATAATTTCGTTATCGCATCAAATTTCGCCTTCAATTATTTATAACGTAAAGTAAAATAATTTGTTTTTTTTTATTTAAACAAAAACTATCACAGAAGTATTAAAATAAATAAATCAAATTCGTCTACATTTTGTTGGATATTAAATTCGTTTTTATACTTAATGGGTAAATTTGAGGTTAGGAAGTAAATTGTTTATCAAATTATTAAATATCAAGAATTGAGCTTGACATTTATTTAGTAAAAATTTGAAAAATTTTAAGCATGAAGCGTTATGTCGATAAGAAAAGCATTTTAATTGTGAAAATTTACTATCACAAAGAGCGAAAATTTCACTGTAACATTTCGTTAATTTCGAGTAGCTATCCCTCGTACTAACACAGCTATAAATTATTTATTCAGTTAATTCGGGGCTCACGTTATTGTTGCTAACAGCAGAACAAACTAATATGCTCCTAGTGGCAGTAGTGCTGAGAATGAGCCTAGAACATCATAAACCGTCGACGTTCGTAGAATCTCTTTGGGCAACATTCCGCATGAAGACGTTCTTCATGCTTATAAAGTTCAGGTCGTTTAAGGATTAAAGACGACTGACCATTGTTTGTGAGGAACCTTTTTGAATTGGTTGTTTGTAAAACTTTAGGAAGACAAAATCATCTTTACAGTTGAACCTCATTTCCAATTGGGCAGTTTTGTAAAAAAAACAATATGGTTGCATGTGGTGATCACAAAATCCACAAAACATTTCTCGAAAAACTATTACTTTAAAAGAGAGGGTGCGGTGTGTGGTCAGGCGGCATCATCATACCGAATTTTTTTTACGAAAAGGAACAAGGAAACGGCGTCTGCGCTATCAAACTATGATAACCAATTTATTATGATCAATGTTGACATCAGTGGTCAGCAAGTGGTTTCAGTTATTTCGTGATTTCGATTATTTTCTCAATTTCGCATTGTCAATTAGCCATTGGATTATTTTCTCTGGAGGAATTTAAAAGACTGGATTTTCATGATTTTCAACCCAAAAAAATTTACGTTCCTTAGAGATGAAATTAGCCGTTGCATAGACGAGATAAGTGAAGCTTTGTTGCAAAATGTGTTTCAAAATTTTGTAAAACGAGCGGACGTTTGCCTACATCCTAGAGATGGATATTTGCCCGACAGTGTACTAAATTATTAATTACCATATTACTGTGTGATTCGATTTACATCCGCACCTGGCCATGAAGCCTTAATCAGATGGTGGATCTAACCACTGCATGATTTGGAACGTGATGCTCGTTCTTGAAAGCCGAAGCTATAATTCTATGCAACAGAAACCTTCTAGTTGCAGCTTTAATGATTCCAGAGCAGGGCTGCAAATCATTACACCTTGCTAAAGAGTTTGAGACTTTCCAACTCCTGTCCAGAACACATGTCTAGCATATTCATTGTACTGGATCATTCTCTTTGCGTGTCATTATCAGTGAGATGATCCTGGCCACCATAAGAACCATTATAACTGTTATGGGGCCGCGAAACCACAACCACCACGATACTCCCATAAAGAGCCAACCTCAATAATTAGTCAGAGAACTATTAAATGTCTAAAGAGACAAATATTGAACTTTGCGGCTTACTGATTCCCGTGGAAATAAAGTGGAGTTTCCAGTTGACTCCCTGCCTGTCTTCAGGGGACTGGGCTTCCTTTTTCCCCAGTTGCACTGTGTCTAGATAGTGGAATTCTATAAAGACCATATTTATGTGCCCCCTGGGGGAATTACCATATTACTACTTTACATTGATAGCAATAAAACTGAACTTGTCAAAGAAGGTGTGCGTTTTAAGACAATTTACTTCCTAATCTCAAATTTGCCCGCCCATTAGTAAACAAAAATTGTAATGGAAAAACCTAATTAAAAATCAATTAAAAAATTGATTAAAATAATAATAATAAAATTTGTTTGATTAAAATAATAATAATAAAATTTGTTTGAGTTTACAAAAATTGTTTGTTAGAAAACTAATTGTTTTTATTTATTCCCTTAGGGCCAAAATTATTGAAAAATTTTAATAAAATGTAATTTTGAATTTGTCTTTTTTCCAATTTAGCAAAAATACTTTTTATAAAATCAAGAAAACATAAACTTTGCTTTCTAAATGCTTAAATTAAATTAATATTTTCAAATCCTTTTATTTTTATCTGTAAATATCGAATGTACTTAATATATTTAAATAAACAAATATTTATAAATATGCTTAGTTAAGTGACTGAATCTATTATTTATAATTATAAATATTTAGTATATATAGACCCCATAAATGTTAATAACATTTTCCTAATCTGGTTTAGTCTTATAAATTTCTGAATATGTTAAATATTAATTTAATTTATTATTATTATCATTATTATTATTATTATAATTATTATCGTTTTTAGCATAACATGCTAAAATGTTCTATTTTAGTCTTCTTGTATAATGAAATTTGTATATAAATTGCTTTTAATATTTTTAATATTTAAATAAATCATGGAATAATAATTTATAAATTTGTGTGTAAGATTTTTATCTGTATAAGAGTGTGTTTGTTTGTATGTATGTATTTAGTACGTTTGTTATAATTTTCCTTTTAATATTTTATGGTTTTAATTAGTTATATGTTGTATAAATTTAGTAAAGTCTTATTAATTTTATTCTAATTATTAATGAAATTTATTTTGTTTTTATTATAAACGGTTTGAATTGTAATTTTTACAATCATCCAAAAAAAAAATATCAAACAAATTTAAATAATTTAAATAAAATAATAAAAATATAAAGAAAATCAATTATAAAAAATAATAAGTGTTTTAATGAATAATTATAGAGTGTCATTTATGTGTATTAAGTAATTGGGCTGTATCGGGTTTTTCAACAAAAATTTGTTTTTCAACTGTGGCAACAGCAACAATATTTTAGTTTTGACTTTTAGTTTTTTGACGTTACAATGAATTTAATTTCGCACGACAATCGCATTAAAATAATTAATTAAATCCACTAGGAAAATGGTGCTTCTGTTAAAGTTACATTTCATAAAATTCATGATATTTTCGGACAACATAATTGTCCTTCTGAGACTGCTGTTAAGCATTTGGTCGTTAAATTTGAGTCGACATTTTACTTGTCAGGGTATGTCAACAAGCAAAACTGCCGCATTTGGGCTTCTGAAAGTCCTAGAGAGATTATTGAGAAGCATTTGCATGCTCAACGTGCCGGTGTATTGTTGGTCGGTTTTTTTTGTCGAAGATGAGCTTGGAAATGCGGTAACGTTTAATGAGCACGCTATCGCAAGATGCTTACAACTCAATTTTGGCCTATTATTGACGACGTGAATATCACTGTCATGTTGTTATAACAGGTCGTTGCCACTTGTCACACGATCAATGCAACGATTAATTTATTGAAATCAAATTTTCCGATCGCATAATTACACTACAATCAGCAGTTAAATTACCAGTCAGATCATGTGTGATTAAACACCACTCGATTATATCTTGTGGTGCTATGTTAAGGACAGAGTGTATACGAAACCAAACGAATCAAATTCAGCCTTAAAACTCAAAATCCGCGATATGATTAACGAAATAGGAGCGCCATTTTGTCAAAAAGTAATTAAAAAATTTTGATGCGTGGTCGGGGTGCATATTTGCCAAATAACATTTTTCGTTTATAATTGCCGAACTTTTCTATTCGTAATACAATAATAATTTGTATCATCTTAATCAAAATTGTTTGTTTTATTTTGCTTTGTTTTAGAAAAGAAACTTCCTGTTGAAAAACCCTTTATGAGTTAATATAGAATTTGATATTCTTGACAGTTTAATAAAAAAAACCAAGATACAACACTGTATTCCTAAGTACCCTCGTTGAGTTGAGTAAGTCGAACAAACTTTGAAAGTTATTGCAAAAGATAATTGTTGCGTTTCTGTCTTGTTGCAACAAGAGCGGTATTCCATAAGCCGCTGGTAAAGGCGGCTATACTAAAAGGTGTTTTTTTAAGCTAGATAGAACTTTAAATTGTAAAAAGTAAAACACAAAAAATGAAATTTTGATGAAACATTTTTTTTTATTTGTTTCAGTATACTCTGACAAATCATTATGAATAGACTCTCGCTTGAACAACGCTACGAAATTATCCAAATTTACTTTGAAAATCAGTCGTCGATTCGCGCAACTTATAGACGACTTCGTCATTTTTATGGCGTACATAATCGTGCATCTGAACAAGCCATTCGTCGAACTGTCGATAGATTTCGTACCACATACTCTCTAGAGGATGCATTAACACCAACACGTCGAAGGAATGTGCGTACTGAAGAGAATATCGCCGCTGTAAACGAAAGTGTGGAAGAAGATCCAAATTTATCAATTCGTCGTCGGTCGCAGGAATTGGGATTCTGTCCGTCCACTACGTGGAAAATTTTGCGCAAAGATCTCGGCCTACACCCGTATAAGATCCAGCTGGTGCAGGAATTGAAGCCACGAGACCATTATATGCGTCGTTCTTTCGCCGATTGGGCTCTAGAGCAGTTGGCAACTGACCCGTTGTTTTATCGCAAAATTGTGTTCAGCGATGAGTCGCATTTTTGGCTTAACGGGTTTGTTAATAAGCAAAATTGCCGCATATGGAGTGAGACCAATCCACAACAGACCCTACAGACTCCATTACATCCAGAAAAATGCACCGTTCGGTGCGGTTTTAACGCTGGTGGCATCATCGGACCTTATATCTTCAAAAATGAGGCAGGAGCTCGCGTTACGGTCAATGGAGATCGTTACCGCACCATGATCAATGATTTTTTGTTTGAAAATATGGATGACATTGATCCGGACGAGATGTGGTTTCAACAGGATGGCGCTACGTGTCATACAGCGAACGCAACCATCGACTTATTGAAATCAAAATTTGGCGATAAGTTGATTTCGAGAAATGGACCTGTCAATTGGCCTCCAAGGTCGTGCGATTTGACACCACTCGACTATTTCCTGTGGGGCTACGTGAAGTCACTGGTTTATGCTGATAAACCAGCAACAATTGACGCCTTGGAGGACAGCATTGTTCGTGTTATTCGTGACATACGCCCAGCAGTGCTCGAAAAAGTGGCCCAAAATTGGACGTCCAGAATGCGCTTCGTCAAGAACAGCCGCGGTGCCCATATGCCCGAAATCATTTTCAAATGTTAATGTCACGTATTGATCCTTCGAATAAAAAAGAAATTTTGATTACAATTTAATTTTTTGTGTTATTTTTTACAATTTCAAGTTCTATCGGGCTTAAAAAAACACCCTTTATTTGAAATAATAACAAAGATGTCTGTTTATCGTAATCGCTTGAAATAAGGCAGCTTCAAATCGGAAGTATCAACTTAAGATTGGGAAGTAAAGTGCATATCAAATGATCAAATTTCAAGAATTGAGTTGTTATCCCTTGAAATTTATTTAGTAAAAACTTGTGAAATTTAAAGCAAAAAATTATCACTTCACTTTTCCTCGTAATCAGCACCTTTTGAGAACGTTTTCTGTAATTTACTCGCTAAAATTGACTCACGGCTAACGGCATAGTTGCTAACAATTGTTCAAAAGAAAGTAAATGCTCATAGTGGCCGTAGTGATGCAAACGTATCCACTGTACAGAAAAGTGTTACCAATGTTAACTTGTCAACGTTGGCAACAATTGGGGATCACTAAAGGCACTTTGGGCAACATTTTGCATAAAGATCTTCATTTTCATGTTTATAAATATCAACTCGTTCAAGAATTATAGTCGACCGATTATTGTTTTAGTAGAACGCTAGTGAATTGGCTGTTTGTAAAACTAAACGAAAACAACGCTCTTTCCAACAAAATTATCTTTAGTGAAGGGGATCATTTTCAATTAGGCGATTATGTAAAGAAATAAAATTGTCACATTTAGGGCTCAAAAAATCTATAAACAGTCCTCGAAAAATTATTACTTCCACAGAAGGTGACCATATGGTCCCCCCCCCCGGAGGCACATTTATGGTCTTTATAGTACGTAACAGCTATCTAGATCTGTGCAACTGGGGGTATAAAGGGAGCCCAGTCCCCTGAAGACAGGCAGGGAGTCAACTGGAAGCTCCACTTTATTTCCACGGGGATCAGTGAACCCGCAGAGTTCAATATTTGTCTCTTTATACATATAATAGTTCTCTGGCTGATCATTGAGGTTGGCCCCTATATTGGAGTAACGTGGTGGTTGTGGTTTCGCGGCCCCATAACAGTATAATGGTTATTATGGTGGCCAGGATCATCTCACTGATAATGACACGCAAAGTGAATGATCTAGTCCAGTGAGCATTCTAGACATGTGTTCTGGACAGGAGTAGGTAAGTCTCCAACTCTTTAGCAAGGTGTGATGGTTTGCAGCCCTGTCCTGGAATCATTAAAGTTGCAACTAGGTGGTTCTGTTGCTTAGAATTATATCTTCGGCTTCCTAGGACGCTTGTATGACGTTCCAAATTATACAATAGTGGTTTGTCCACCATCTGATTAAGGCTACATAGCCAGGTACGGATGTAAAACGAATCACACTCTGACCATATGGTGTGGTTTGTGGCTAGGCGGTATCATCGGGCCTTCTTTTGTTTATAATGGTAACCAATTTTTTGTCTACAATTGTATCTGCAAATTGTGAAAACGTACTATCAAAATGATAAAAACTTCGCTGTATCACTTCGTAAAATTCGAGCAGCATGTGCGTAATTTAATCACTAAATTCGAGGCTCATGTTATTGTTGCTGAAAATGATCCTAAGCAATACACTCGTAATGGCTGTAGTGAAGCAAACATAGCCATCTGTAGTGATGTTTACATAACCCAAGCAGTTTTCAAAAAACCATTACATTCAAAGAAAGTGACCGTGTAGTGCCACTTGTGATCAAGCGGCATCATTGGCTTGTATTTTTAACAAAATGAGCAAAGAGACACCGTTACTGGGAATTCTCTGTGGATACAATTGGCTAATGTTGACATCAGTGAACTTTGGTTTCAGCAAGCCAACCAAAAAATTCATTTCTCAATTTGGCAATGTCAATTGGCCCACTCGTTCTTATGATTTAACGGCGCTGGATTACTTTCTCTGAAGTCATTTGAAAGAGCGGGTTTACGTAAACAACTCTCAAACAATATACGCTTTGAAAGATGAAATTCGGCGCAGCATTGATGAGATAAACGAAGCTTTGTTGCAAAATGTGCTTCAAAATTTTGTAAAAAGTGAGGACGTCTGCCCACATAGCAGAGGTAGACATTTTTCCGGCATTATATTTTCATATTGGGTATAAAGAGAAAAAAGAAGATGGCACATAACCGAAATCATAAATCATCCCCAATTAAATCAAACCCCGTCGGACAATATACACACATATCAATTCCCATATTCCTAATTTACATTGATATCAATAAAACAGTTGTCCAGAAAAGTGTGTTTTAAGCCAATTTGCTTTCTAACCTCAACCCATTATATTTTGGGCGGTAAGGCTCAAATAATTTTTTTTTTGTTTAATAAAGAGAAGTAGCACTTCAGGCAACAATGCCTATTTAGTCAAGTACCGTGCTACATTCTTTAGGAAAGGGTTAGAGAAGAGATGAAACAGGTGGTGAATGTAGAAGGATAGTCGGAAATTAACTGCCGTATAAAGACAGCACAGCGACCCGTGACTATGCCCTCATCGCTAAGCAGCCTCACCGACAGTCAATTTGTAGTGAAAAAACCAAGTTCTTCGTTGGGAGTCGAACACACAACCCCCATACTAACAAGCTAGTACACTACCTACTAGCCTACAGGGGCACCTAATGAATTATACTCATTTTCAAAACTTGAGTAATAATACAGCTCCCAAAAACTAACCTCAACAATTTAAAGATGACCCCCCTTGGGGTGACATTACTTAACGTATTTTTACTTATTACTTGAACAGTTATAGATATGATAATTGAATTTGTACAGAATATGCGTTACTATAGCCAGAAAATGCTAAAAGAAGACATGACTATAACATTTATTATGCAGGGTGTCCGCCGGGAAAGTATGCTACTTTGTTTATAATTTTTGATTAAATGAAAGAGAATGGATCTTATGTTGATAAATATTTTATTTAATGTCGGCAATAATGTATGGAATACAATATCAGAAAAATGTCCGCCCCTGTTAGCCCTACAAATGAAAGCGTTTTTGAAAGCATTTTTCATTACATTTTCACTGGTTTGTTTGCATAAACCTTGTTTTTTAAATATCCCCACAAAAAGGAGTCCGGAGCAGTCAAATCCGTCCGTGGAGGCAAGTCAACATCACCATTTCTTGAAATAACTTGTTGTGGAAAGAATTCTCGCAGTAATTCTATTGTAATGCTGGCTGTACGCCCAAAGCCCAAAGTATGCAGTTGTGGCGTTAAAAAGTTTTCAGCCATATTACGATATCGTTCCCCATTCACAGTTACCGCTATGCCGTTTTCATTTTCAAAGAAGTAAGGTCCAATGATTCCTCCTGACCAAATAGCACACCAGACTGTCACTTTAAATGGATGTAAAGGTGAGTGTTGAATAATTTTAAGGTTCCCATTTCCCAGAATCGACTATTCTGTTTATTCACATATCCATTCAAATTAAAAAAGGTGTCTTGTCACTCATTATGATTTTATCATGAAAATCGAAAGCTTTAACATCCTTTTTACGGTAACGTAAACGGTCTTGTGGAAGATCCTCTTGTGTCAACTGAATCTCATATGGAAACAAATGCAAATCCTAGTGAAAAATTGTGGCCAAACTTGTTTTTTGAAAACCAAGCTCCTGAGCATGGCGTCGTATTGAGGTTGATGGATTGTTTTGAACACTTTTCTGAGCAGCAGTAATGTTTTCAGCCGATCTGGCAGTACATTGTGGTTCATGCGTTGGCCTATCACCTACAGACCCTCTCTCTATCTTCACTACATGATAAATAGTGCGCTTTGTTAGCACGTTGTTTCCCCCAAAAAGTTCATGTAACTTTCTCATCGTCACAGTATTCGATGATTGATTTTGATAAAATGTTTTAACGATTTTATCTAATATTTTTCCATAGTAAATTTGCCACGTGTCTTCTTCACGAACGCCAAATATGAACTGTCAAGACTAATGTTTATCAAAACGGCGGCAAAACATAGAAGTATACCTTGCCGGCGGACACCCGGTATTATCTTTTAAAACTGACATCAGAATATTAATTTTGTTTTTTTTTTTTTGTTTTAACTTGTGCTTACGGATACAAATGAAATTTATTTATTTAAAGATCTTCTCCGCGCCTGTTTATTTTAAAGTCTTGAATATTTTTCTTAAATTTTGTTTGTCCTTTTAGAAGAAACTCTTGTGTTATCTTTATCTTATATGAAAACAAATGCAAATCCTTGTGAAAAATTGTGGCCAAATTTGTTCTTTGATAACCAAGCTCCTGAGCACGGCGTCGTATTGAGGTTGATGGATTATTTAGACCACTTTTTCCTGTGGTCCATGCTTCAGTCTATCACCTACAGGCTTACTTTCTTCTCTCTATTTTTTGTTTCTCCATAATGCTTTCCAAAAGGAGTTTTATTTTAATAATTATTTATATTTTAATATTAAAATACAGATTTTCCCTGCCTGGAAAAGTATTAATTGAATTGAGATAAAGTTGCCACATTATGTTGTTGCTTATACTCCATATAAATGGAAAATGATGTGGCGCAACTATTTTTTTTATTTTAGTGCTGCCAAATTTAATCTTGCATTTACTTTTAATAAATTATGTAGCATATCTTGTGGCTGACTATTTTGGCAAATTACCTTGAAATCATTACATTTTGAAAACAAAATTGGAATTGAAAGAAATTATTAAAATAAAACTGATCCCAGTGTTGTGCTGTTGACTAGCATACAAAAGTTAATTATAATACTATATATACATATTGTTACGTTTTTTTCGTTAATAAACTTTTTGCTTTTAGAGTTCTTTTATTGCAAAATAGCGCTAAAGTTTTAAATTAAATTACACGATTTATTCTCGTTTATACTACAAACATACACCATGGTAATTATGTTATGTTCACATGGGCAATAAATATCGAGGTTCGCTCTCCTATTCGCTGTTCGCCACATATTGATTGAAACAGAATCCGATTGATATTCATTCGGATTCTTAAGAAGTGTTATTATAGGAATTAAGTTGGCTTAAAACACACACTTTTATTTAACAGTATCAGTTTTATTGATACCAATGTTAATCAGAAATATGGGAATTAATAATGGAATATGATGTCGAGTAAATGTCCACCTCTAGCACGTCGCCAAATGTCCGATCTTTTCACAAAATTTTGAGTAACATTTTGCAATAAAGCTTCGCTTATCTCAGTTGTTTGTGGATTATTAAGGTAAACCAGGTATTTCAAATGGGCACAGCGAAAGTAATCCAGCGGCGTAAAATCATAAGAACGAGGAGCCTAATTAACGTAGTCAACTTGAGAATTTATTGCAATTACGCTACCAGGTAATCGCTCATGCAATAACTGAATTGCTTGGGTGACAGACAATGCAGGCAGATAATGTTTCTTGATCACAAACCGCACCTTGCGGTCGTTTTCTTTGGATGCAAAGGGTTTTTGAGAACTGCTTGTTGAGTTTGTGAGCCCCACATACGACAATTGCAACTGCACACTTTTAGTTACACAGGACTAGAAATATATATGTAGATGAACTAACCTTTTTCACAAAGAAGATTTACTGACAGCATTAAAAACCAGCAACACTCTGAGGCTAAATCTCAGGACATCGACAGAAACAATTGACAAAATTTAGTTCAAACTGTCTATACAAACTTACTTGTACCTAGATATATACTTTTATAGGACAAACTGGACGAACACTAAAAACAAGATTTAAAGAACATATACGCTAAGGCAAACGAAAAAGAGAAAACTCCAACTTTGCATTACACCTTGACATTTACGGACAACACAAGGGAAATAGATGAATGTATGACATTACTATATCCTAGCAAAAGAGGACGAAGAAAATATGGAAATTTACAAAACAAAAACTTTTAAGAGTGACATTATAAACGAACAAGTAAACACGACCTCAGAAATAATTTTCACACTACTAAAAGTACTGATGCACTGGTACAAATGAAAAACACCCTCAGACGGATACACATATCTGGATAATAATAAAAAACGGAAATATTAAAAAATAGCCCGACATAAAATGACAGATGCTGGGCATGCTACCTATATGAGTGGATACTTTCTTGTTGGAAAAACTACCTAAATGCGAACACTGACTCACCAGTACAGGGTTTAAGAATGACGTCATCATATCGAAAGCGCTCGCAGTTCATGCCACAAAAACAGCAAAGACGGAAGGGAATGACAATGTTTGTTTATATAGCCACCTTAAGTAAAATAAACCCCATCACTAAAGATGCGTTGGTTTCGTTCGTTTCGTTTTAAAAAAGGCAATTCACAAACATTCGACGTAAATAAATAGTCCATTGGTTTTAATTCTTGCATGAGTTTAAGCTTTTAAGTATGAAGATGAAAATGTTGCCCCAACTGCCTCTAATGATGCCCAATTATTGCCAAGTTCAACGAGTTGATGTTCCAGGCTCATTTTCAACTCTTTGCTGTACAGCAGCTATAGTATCACTCCAGCCTGTACGAGCATATTGTTTTTATCTATTGTCAGCAACAATACCGCGAACGTTGAATTTAGCTATTACCCGCAGCGATCTCAGAAGGAGCGCTCGAATTTTACTTAGTGATACAGTGAAATTTTTACCATTTTCAAAAAAAATTAAAATTCTTGGTTTAAGAGTGTAACGATCTATGCTTAAAATTTCCCAACTTTGTACTAAATAAATGTCAAAGAATGACAGCTCAATTGTTGACATTTAATCATTTGGCAGACGATTTAGTTACTAACTTAGGGTCAACCTCATAAAGAAAATAAGATATTTGGGACTATTCTGCGTTTCGATTCGAATCGAAATTTTCTCCGTCTGGCTGCTTTGGTATTTTGAGTTTCGATTCCGCTCAGTTTCTTTCGATTGTATGTATTCTGCATTACGATCGGATCTCCGTTTTTCTCAGTTGCATTTTTGTTAACGGAGGGGTTTTCTTTTTCTGTGTTTTTTAGTTAAAAAGTATAAAATTGAAAAAAAAATGCAAGTAGAAAATGAGTTAAAATGTTCAGAAACGATAAAAAAAACACTTAAAATTATTTTTAATTAAATTAATTTTTATTGTAGTATGAAAAAATGGCAAATTTAATGGCATCTAAATTAGACATTGCATGTGGATACCACCAGCGATCTAAGGAAGAAGTGGCAGTGTTCAAGAAGGAACTTGCAGGAGTCCTCAATGCACTAGGTCCTTTAACAAAAAATGCTTATTTTTAATTATGTTTACATATTTTTAATTAAATAATATTTAATATTTTGTATTAAATTCTACATTTGTTTATGAAAATGCTTATTTTGCTATTTAATTTCCACATTCCACAGTGATGCTATTAATTTTTTAAACATTGTTGTTTTCTTCTTTTTCTTTCGATTCCGGAAACGGAACTGAAAGCGGAGACCTAATCGAAACGCAGAATAGGGGTGATTAATCGCCTTAAATGAAAATTTTGAATAAAAGTACAATCAGGTATTAAGATTATAAAGTTTAAATATATAAGGAATTGTCTCAAATTCAAAAAGGGGTTTCGGCCTATCCATTAGTGCAAAAACACACTTCAATTTCATTAGTCAAAGTAGGCAAAAAAACATTTACATTTTTAACTTACCCAAACTAGAATCAAATCAGGAAGTACAGAAATAATAAAAGGATCCTTAATCTTCTTTGATTTTGATTTATTTGAAATTATTATTATCGCATTTTATGTAACAACTTTTATGGTGACCGGGATTGTCCTCTGAATTAATTTTTATTAGGAATAACATTTCTTGGGTTTAAAAATCTTTATATCGCCTTTCCTGAAAAAGGACTTCAAGTTTCAAGCTCCAAAAAACAAATTAAATAATTCATTCCGGCTCTGCATTCGAGATCGATAGAAATATATGTTTTAATTCCATTCAATTTTCGATTGATATTGGTGCTGCCGTTTATATCGTTTTCATAACCACCTTTTGAAATACAAGTAATTATAAAGCTGAGAGTTTTAATAGTTTTATCAATAATTATAATGTGATGATTTTCATTTTTGCTCTACGACGCAGCATAAGCGTTTGGCGTTCTCTATTCAATTGAAAAATATTTAAATGTTTTTATTTATTTATTTTTTCTTTGTGATTTAAGTTAAACTATAATTTGTTCATTTTAAATTTGTATATAAAGATACATAAACATTTCCTATTAAATATATCATAAAAATACACATAAATATTGTTTGGTTTATAAAATAAAATTTAATATATAAATTGAATAAAATTCAATCACTTGGTAGAGGACGCAAATATTAATTGAAACGTTTTAATATTTCTTTTGAATTGAAATAAAAACATTAGGAATGTTAATTAGAGCACGCAAACTGCAACAATGTAATCGACTTTCACAATGCATAAAATATTACAACAAAACATAAAAATAAACGAATTTTAAATTACTTCTTTTCTAAAACCAGTTATTTTGAAAGAAAAGGCCGAATACAATTTCAACCCGGTTATTCTTATTGTTAGTAAGTATTATTATTATAAATCAAACAAAATCAAAAACAAATAAAAGACAATTTAAAAAGCCAAAATATTGAATAAAGAAACGTTATTTCTTAACTAAATTTTACAACTAACAAGAATATGGACATCGAGATTAAAGCAAGAATTTTTTGTTTATAAAATAAACGGAACTCAATTAGTAATAATAAATAAGTATTTTCCTTTATTTAGGTGTTTTTAATTAGATTTAAATAAAGAAAAATACTTATTTATTAAATAAAAAAAGGTCGAATAAAAATAATAAAAAACAAGGTTTTCAATAATAAAAATTATACGAAAATAAGGAACTTTGGAATTTAATTTATAAATAATCCAGGCGAAAAGACTGCTAATAATTAAATAAAATTAGAAACAACTTGTTAATGTTTTATATTTTCCAAGGAAATTTAAAGTGGATACCACATGTTCGATGGAAATTAAATTTTAAATTTTATCAATATTTTTTAGGCACAGCAGCTTTATATAAAAATTAAATAAATTTGATTTTTATTTGCAATACTTTGCCACACCACTGGGTGGCGTTTTCGGGAAATGAAAAATGTATGAACAATTTGTTAAATCAATCAATAAATGAAAAAATATTTTTTTTCAAACAAATAAAAACTTCTTCGTATATTAATTGATTTAAAAAACTATTACCCAATGATGGCATCTTCAGGAAAAGAAAAATGTGTAAACAATATTTTAAATCAATCAATAAATGAATAATTTTATTTTTTCATTTAATGTTTATACATTTTTTTTCCTAACGATATCATCCAATAGTATGGCAAAATATTGAAAAAAAATTTATTTAATTTTTATATAAAGACCATGTGCTTAAAATATTATTTATAAAAAAAATAAAAATGTTAATTAACTATAATTATTTTTTGTTAAATTTTAATAAATTTTGAAACTTTTGGCAAATAGTAGGGCATTGTGTGCCCGTTAAATTCTATGTTGAAACAGTTTATTAGATTTTAATTAAAAATTAGTAAGAAACATCTTAAATTGATGTATATTTGTCGTTAAATAATTCCGGCCTCTTATCGCCCGCGATATTAAACCGTACCACAAAATTGAGCTCAGACATTCTTTAAAAACGACAGTTTCCATATTCATCGATTTATGAAAAATGCCTAACAAAATTCAATAAATGTTCAGCACAAAAAGAAAATAAAAATAAATGCAAAAAGTTAAAAACAGAAAATTTTTGTTTTGTCTTATATACTCTAGTTATGCACGAAAATATTGTGAAACTAAATATCCAATTCTACTATTTGAATAAATGTGCTTTCTACATTAACAATTAAAATTGCTATACTGAAACTCGGACAAGAATATAAAATATAAACAAAAAAAAAGCTTGTTAAAGTTTTCCTTAAATTAATTATAATTATTGAGCTTATTTAAATGCGCCTACAAAATAAGAATACTTTATCCATGTAAATTTAATATCTTTACAGAAAAATCTTTACGCTTAAAATTTTCATTATTTCGTTTGTTTTAAATTTAAAGCGCAAATGTTTTTAATACTCGTATATGCAGCATAAAAAGTTACATATAAACAAGATTGAGAACCACAGCACTGTTTAAATGTTTGATTTAATCATTTCGTTAACTAAATAGTCAAAAATATCTTAGCTATATTTAGAGTATGTAACTAGTTTTCTAGGCTAAAATCTATATACAATTTGTGTTAGGGTATTTATGTTTATATCGAGTCTTTGCTGCAAGAGAATCATACTTTGACTAACAAGAATGCGTTCCAATTTTTAAAACGGATGTCGAAGAAACATTTACCGTAAAATTTAATGAAGATCAAATCATAGTATCTTGAGGATATAAAAGTATTCATGAATAAATTTTCATGCTATGGCTCTCTTGCTGCAAAAGCAGGATATGCACGTATCTTTTTAATTTTACTTATTTTTTATCGTTGTCGTAGAGTGTCTGTTATTCGACTATTTCTGAGAAAACTTAGTACAGCTATAGTAAATGGCAAAAGCTGTGGTAGATTTTGATGTAATCCCAAGACTCCGCAGCGTAAGTGATCTTGTGGATATTTATTTATCGGTGGGGCCTCCTCCCTTAAGCGACACTGTTCATCTCGAGCTCCAAAGTATTCACTACACAACTCTTCACAGGATGGACAAATGATTGCGCCACGATGCAGCCAGCCATTTGCCGAAATACTTATAGACAATCTTTGTCCAGGAAAAAAACAAGTATAAGTGTAATTTGCTACTTGTATATTTAGACGACCATCACTGCAGTTGTATTTATAGCAGCCAGAACCCCAATGTTGCCATTCGCGCGTATGATGGCAAGTTCTTTCTTCCCACATGGCATCGCCATGATCGAAACATTTTGATCCCTGGCCATAGCTTTCTAAAGCATAATTTTTAGCTGGTGCTGCAAATTTGAAATTGAAGAGCTTTCTTTGCTTAAAATAAACTTGATGATATATATCACTTACTGGGATTATTTTCGACAAAATGGCAGTGAGATCCCCTTATTGTGATGTTATTATTTCGCCATGTAAATTCTTGTATATACGGACAATGATCTGCCAAAGAAACAGAACCTCCAAAGTAGCCTTCATCACCGTCTGCTATGTTACTAATACTATCGAAATTCTAAAAATAGAAACAAATTTAATTGACTTTTAAAATGACACTAGGACTGCAGATATATATTATATCACTCCTTTGCGGTTTGAAATATAAAAAGCAAAAATCCATTCCAAATGTTCTGAATTACAACATATCAAAATTAATGTAAATGGATCGAGATCCTTTGTATATCGGCATTAAATCTAGTTTTTAAGTTTAACAAAATAATTTTGACTTAATATACAAAAAAAAACTTATTTTGCAAATTTCAAAAAGTCCAAAGTAAAAGTCTAGACTCTAGAGTAAGCTTTAAAGCACAGAAATCTCGCCTAAAATCTAAATGATTCAGGGCTGCGTTTTAAAAAATGTTGCAAGTATTTTGGCATTCCTAAAAAATTTTTTGTTTAAGTTATTTCTTGTATGGGAATCAGCTTGGGGTTTATCATCCCCTAAGCAATTTTAACACACAGCAAGCGACCAAAGTATGATCACAGTAAATAGTGCCCGTTACTCACCTGATATTGTTCTGGCAACTCATTATTGTGTCTAATTAAATTGCACAATGCTACCGAGTTACGATCATCAGTACATTCAGTTTGTAGAGGATCCTGTTTTACTTTGGAGCAAAACGGATGTATAGAACGGCCCCTGATTAATTAAACTTAAAGTTATTTATTTAAATCGAACTTAAAATTCACTAAACTAACTTGGCATTATTGAGTTGTATCCAATCTTTGCAGCTGCGCATAACAAAATTGCAGCCTAAGCCACGACCCCAGGACAAGGGACTTGCCATACTATAATTAGCACGATACCAGCCAGAATCTTCCATTAAAGCTAAGGTTATACGCGAAAAAACAGGAGATTGGGTATGGGTACCAGTCATTGCTTCATTCTGAAACAAAATTTAAATTAAGTATTAGAGATTTAATTTCTAAATAAAGAAAAAAAAACTCTACCTCCAAAATACGTTTTTCCCAATGTGTCAAAGCGGTACCCTCACCTCCTTGATCCTCTAACTCTGCTCCCTCTAATAAATCACAATTAAAATGTTTGCGTACTTCTGCTACAACTCTGGGTGTCACCATCATATCCATCTCTTTTCGCACATGGCCCTTACGCACCGACCAATTATCTCTAACTATTTTTCGTATTGTCTTGTTACTCCACTGATGAATTTGTTGGCTGAATGAAAACAATTTTTAAATAACATTGTTATTCTTTATTTTTTTTAATAAGAAAACTTACACTTCATTCAAATGCGGTTTTCCCGTATCGGGTATTCTTGGTGTTCTTGGATTGCCCTCGTCATCACGAAAGAATGCAAATAAACTTACCGAGAAGCCTAAAGCATGTAATATCTCATGCTTAACTGTTGATATAAGTGTTTGTAATTCCTGAGGTTTTGTGCTTATACTATTCGGACATAAATTTGCATGTCCAGCAATGGGTCGATCTAAATTGGCCTCCTGTTGGCAATGAGCTGCATATGCTACAGTCAAGCCCTTGTGACAACGTTCTGTTTGACGTGCTGAGACATAGAAAACAAAATCAGTTGCTTCAATACCTTCGCCTGCCTGCGTTGTTTCATCTTCACGACACATTTGGCCAGTAGCATTACAAACACGACAAACCTTAAATCAAAAGTGAATTATTTATCATTTAAGCTTTCTTGCAGGCTTTCAAGAGCATTTCTTACATCCAAATGTTCTTCAGGCACTTGCACTTCACCACACATTGTTACCGATTTGCAGTTGTCAATACAATGTGTCAAACCATTTTTAACGAAAACTTTAATACTGTTGCATTTTCTATTTAAAAAAATGTATAAATATTTTTAAAAATAATTAAATTGATTATTTGAAATACATACCTGTTAAGACGTATTGGCCCCTTAGTTTGTCGCACCATTAACGCTTGTTCCCAAAACTGTATTGCCTCTGGTAGAACTGTATCCTTTTTGTCCAGTATAGAAAAAGAATTGAATGAAATAAAAGCAAATTTAAATTTATGCTTGAATTGATCATCTTCTATTGATTCCATAACTATATTTTGCCCTTCCTAAATAATGTTTTCAAAATGACTTGAGACTATAGGTCGTTTTTTCAGTAATGGAGCTGGTTATTAGAAAAAAATATTTGTTTTAACATTTAAAAGTAATAATTGGTTTATGAGAAACAAAGCGGCAGGCTATTGAAACTCAAAATGTGTAGTTTTGCTATGTAAATGGACTACTAAGCACCAGTGAATTAAAATAATGAAATCTACCTTTTTTGCAAAAGAAATTTTTTCCAATTGCACATTTTACTAACTTTGCTTTGTCTGAGGCAGTTTTATTTAGCATTCCATTCTATTGTGGTGACTTTCGGTGTTTTCCGACCTAACTACACTTGAAGCACCCTCAGACGGACACACGTACCTAAATAATAATAATAAAGGACGGAGATATTGAAAATTAGGCTTGCATAAACTGCCTGGTAGCTGGCATTCTACCTGTACAAGTAGATGCGACCTTAAAAGCAGAACTATCTAAACCCGAGCACTGACTTCACATCATCCCCGTTCATAATGTCAGAAAAGACAGAAAAGAATGACAACACTTAAAGAAAATACTTTTATTTATATTGTGAGCATTGGTTAACTTTTAAATATATTGAAATGTGTGCGCGTGTGTGCAGTAAAAATAATGAATACATACTTCCACCACTAACAAGTGAGGTGTATGGAAAAAGCTAACTAACATATGTTGTGTGATTTTTTAAATAGAAGATTATGACTATGAGTTTAAATCCCAAAGGTGTCTAAAGTAGAAAGAAAAAAATTCTGTTGAATTTTGAATGAGATGTTTAAAAGGCGGCTTAATGGAAAACAACAGTTTTAACCTCTCGAAGCAACGAGTGAAAAGAAGCTACAAAGCAAATGAATTGGATTTACAATATGTTATAGTCTGGATAGTTGCAATGAGTTAAATCGCACATTCGCTTAAATAGTCATCGAGCCATCCTCGTCGCAGGTAGTGATTTGGGACAACTGCGTAAGCTTTTGAATAGCGTACATTTAGTAAGCAAGAGATCATAGTTATGAATCAAGTCGAAGTCACAGAGTAACAAAAAGCGAGAATATATTGATATTAAAAGAATATTAAGAGAATATATTGATATATGGCATTGGTAATCTACGTTCGAGAAGGGAAAAACATATAAAGATCTATGTCTTCCTTAAAAAAATTAAATTATTCGTATTAAATTATTTAATCTTGTTATAAAGAACTTACATTTATTAATATAAATTTGTCAGAGTCCAGGCTGTAAGAGAAGAAATAAAAGTAAATTAAATTAATTTTATAAAGGCGTAAATATGTAAAATAATTACGTTACAATTAAAAAGCATAAAAACATACTCCACGTAAAGGGTATTTATTCTATAACTGGCAGCCATTTTGTCAGCTGTCAAGTGATTTATGTTTAGTTTGGTTTGGCATTTCAACGTAAATAGACTGATACCTCAATGTTTTCAAATGCAAAGTTATTTGGAAAATCATGGTTCTGATGGAAATACCCGGTTCCGATTCCATAAGCGAATTTTGTTTAGCGATAAAGCTCACTTTTGTTTGAATAGAGACTTCAATGAACAAAACTGTCATATTTGCAGTAATGATAATCCTATTGGTCCGTATTTTTTTAAAAACGATGCAACTCAGAATGTTGCAATCAATGCTGACCGTTCGTAATTCTTTCAAAACGTTACACGTCAGAACGTAACAATCAATAGTCATCGCTATGGAACTATGGTTTCCACGCAACATGTCATACAGCTCGTGTCACAATTGATTTATTGAAGGTAACTGCATAGTTTCACGTTTTGTACATGCGAATTGGCCTCCAAGGTCATATAATTTAACCTTATTAGACTATTTTCAGTCGAGTTATGTGAAGTCAAAACTATTGACTATTGAGTTTGGGAGAACATTCTCCGCGTTATTTACGATATAAGGACACAAATGCTGAAAAAAGTGGTCAAAAATTGCACTTCCAGATTAGACTACGTCCGAGTCAATTGCGGTGGTCATATGCCAGAAATTATATTTATATTATAATGCCAGATTATCTTTAGAATTTAGTAAATAACGGTGAACAAATTCTAGATTACTTGAATGGAAGACACAAGGACATAAAATTTACAATGGAAAAGGAAGAGGAGGGGAGGATTAATTATCTGGACCTAAAGATCAAGAGGAACATAATCTCGAACAGAATCGAGTATGAAATATACAGGAAACCAACAGCAACGGACACAATAATACACAACTCATCCAATAATCCCCAGCAACACAAAAACGTAGCAATCAGGCAGTTAATAACAAAACTCAAGAGAACACCACTAACACGGCAAATGTATATGAAGGAAATGGAAACAATATACACCATAGCGGAAAACAACGGATACAAAAAGCGCCTTGTAGATAACATCAAGAAACAAATTATAATGAACAAAGAACAGGAGAATGAGAGGAAAAAATGGGCTACATTAACATATATGGGAAAAGCAACGTACAAACTGGCGAAATTCTTTGTAAAACACAACATCAATACCGCATTCGGAATGGGAAACAACCTAGGCAAAATACTACGGAATAAAACAACCGAGGCAAATATACTAGAAAAACAAGGAATGTAGAAATAACCTTGTACATGCCATTATAGCTACATCGGGCAAACAGGACGAAAAATTAAGACCAGATTTAGGGAACACATTAGAGACTATAACAAAAAACTACGAGAACCAAAATCAACTCCAGAATTAAACTTTGCGAACAACAAATGTACACCAGGATATCAGGACAACGGTTAAACTGCTTCATACACAGCACAAAGGTAGGAGCCCAAATGTATTAGAAATATACAAACAAAAAACCTGGACAAATAAACACTGCTTCTGACACAATATTTGAACCGTTGAAACATTTTTACAGGAAAACAAACATTACACCAACACAAAAACGTTACGCAAGTGCACAAGACCAAAGCAATAAAGAACATAAAAAACGTACAATTACAGATTATTATGTCACATAAAAAAAAAAAAACCCAATAGGCTCACACATAAACAAAAACGGACAACAAGCATGATCGTAAAAGGATTTAGTTAGAAAAAAAAAGACGAATGAAAAAGGGAGCGACAAATTAGGTAAAAAGAGACAAACGAAAAAGGAGAGAGAGATGCAGGCAAAAAAAGACATAAAGTGACGAACGCAATAACACGAAGGGAGACACGAACTATATAAACACAACTGACAATAGAACGCAAGTAGTACAAAAAGAACACTGAAGATGGCAAACAGCCGAAACCGGTTTGTTTACAAACCAAATTTGACGAGGATCGACGGAAAACCGTACCCAAAGAAAAGTAATTTTAACCCCGTCGGAAAATCCAAGCACATACAGTAAATTCCATTTGAATTTTAAAAATACATCTATGTTTTTTTTTTTCATTTTTAAATTCTGTACCTTTATAAAAACACCCCCTATAAAGCTTTCAGTCCTTTTCTTTTTAGTTCTTATATTTTTGCTTATTTGGATAATAAAAACTTTAACTAATTTGGCTAATTATTGATTAAATATCAGCTCAAATAGATTTGAAAATTAATATATTGGCCTTTAAAGAACAAACAACTTAACAAGAGCTTTATTTTATTTAAAATGTTTTAATGAAATAATTATTCAGGAAATCAACAATTAAAAAGGGGTTTTTTTTTATATTAATCTAAATTATCTGGGTATTTACTATAATTTTATTATAAGTAAAAGTATTGCATCGTATTTTTTGTTTTTAATTTTATTTATTTATTTTTACTAAAATATGCAACTGTTACAACAATAAATGATATAAATTGCAGTTTTGTTTTAAACGATACTGCAGCTATTTATCTAAACTAGTTCCATTTTATTAGTTGACCTTGGAGGCAACGAGTCAATGGCAATAATTATCAGTGAACTAAGATTTATGTTTTTCTTTTATATTTCTTTAGTTACTGTTTTATAAATTCATATTTACCAGTGGGCTGTAGTTTATTTGTTTTTAAGTTTTAAGTTACGTTCAGTGAAAATGGTTGTTCTGTTGGAGTTACATTTCGTAAAATTCGTGATATTTTCCAACAACTTAATCGCCCTTCTGAGACCGCTCATAAGAATTTGGTGGTTAAATTTGAGTCGACAGGCTCAGTGCGAACACCAGCGCATGTTCGACCGGGTCGTTTAACTGCAAACATGGCAACCGCAGTGTTGAAGCAAAACCAAGACATGGCGAATTTTGCGTGAGGATTTGACTTTAAAACCTTACAAGGTTCAACTGGTGCAGGAATTGTAACCGACCCACCACACACATCGCCGCAGTTTTTAAAACTGCCCAATAGCAGTATCGTAGCAATATGCAATGCTTAATAAAAACTTAAAACAAATTGCTAAAACGACATTTTTTTGCTATTTGCCTAAAATAAAAGGAAGTGTCGTTTAAAAATACGAACGCCTACAATTTCTTTTTAAAAAGTTTTGAGTACATAATTGGATAAAATTTCGTTGTTTATCATGTATTTGAATACAATACATGTGTAAACATTTATAATTAAATGTATCGATTTTTTTAATACTTATTTTCCACGTTGCTTACCATTTTGAAATTGTATGTACATGATATAAAACAACATGAAAGGAAAAGTTAAAAAAATTGCTAACAACTTCACACTATTTTATTGTGCTGTAAGACAACAACAATACAATCAATGCTACAATACAACAAAAAACAATTATTATTGGTTTTGTATAAGTTAATGGAGGTTTAAGTAAATCTCCAATGCTTAGTAATGTAAACATGTATCGTATTCTTATGAGAGAATTAGAGGAGAATGGGTGGCTGCTCAAAAACAAATCTAGATAAATGGTGTGACGTAACACCAATTGCATCTTCTGATGAATCGTTAAAATTGTACCCACTTCACATTCCAACCACTCCACTTCAGAGACCCTAGAAAGAAAGTCAAATATAGACTACAGACTTAGAGTCGCTCATGCTTCTCCTAATGTCTTAGCTAAACCTTCGATCGCTAGTAATTATGGCCGCAATACCCCCAATATATTTATTATATTTAGATTCCTAGTCCGAACCTGATGCAGTATAATCCAGAGCAATCTGGTAATCCAGCTTACTCATTTGGACCGAGGTACATCATAATCATAACCTTGATGCAGCGCTTGTAGGTTAAAAACAAGTTTTTTACACTTATCTATTTAAACCATCGAAGCTTTGTCCGCAAAAAAAGTTGGATTATGTCTTAGATAAAAGTGGAGTTAAGAAAGCTGTTATAATATAATAAAAGTTAGCAGATGCTATACCAGCACTGGTAGAGGTATTTGTTAAGAAGAACAGGATATTAAACCCTTGTGGAACCTTGAATATAAAGAAATTACTTTTCACTTCTTAATGGGCAGCTGCTGAGAATGACAGAACAGTAGTGTAAATCTGCCCGAGTCTCGATTATAAAAGGCAATAAACAAGGCTGCACATGTGGATTGTAATTAAAACAATTACTAAGTATGGCAGCTGTTAAGCAAGATAAGCCAAAACGCTTAAATTTTTTTAAGAATCTATCCGAATATATCATGAAAAATTTTACGAGTACATTTCAATAGACACTCAACTATCTAGTATCCAATATACAACAGACGGCCGAACATGTGTACTCTCCCGAAGCGGTTTCATTCAAATTACAGATCCTCCCACTTTTTCACAATATATATTTATTAATTATTTAATTAATGTTATTAGGTGCCCCTGTAGGCGAGTAGGTAGTGTACTAGCTTGTCAGTATGGGGGTTGTGGGTTCGATTCCCAACG
This sequence comes from Trichopoda pennipes, assembly GCA_030448955.1. Classification (NCBI taxonomy): domain Eukaryota; kingdom Metazoa; phylum Arthropoda; class Insecta; order Diptera; family Tachinidae; genus Trichopoda; species Trichopoda pennipes. The sequence continues at coordinate 17,687,639 of JASKUP010000072.1, forward strand.
AAAACTTTGGTTTTTTTCACTACAAAAATAAAAACTAACTGTCGGTGGGGCTGCTCAGCGATGAAGGCATAGTCTCTGGTCGCTGTGTGCTGTCTTATATACGGCAGTTAATTTCCGACTATCCTTCTACTTTCACCACCTGTTTCATCTATTCTCTATCCCTTTCCTAAAGAATTTAGCACAGTACTTGACTTAATTAGGCATTATTGCCTGAAGTGCTACTTCTCTTTAATAACAAAAAAAAAAAATTAAATTTGTTTTACTGCAATATTGATCACCTACTTAAAAATAACAAATTTTAAAAAATACTTACCCAAGAACAGAATCATCGTAGACAAGAGAAATTCGTAATGGTCTCTCAACCGTGCTACGTTTTTTTCGACTTGAATGATGCAGATGCGTAATTGCATCAACATCATTTATCATCACATGTTGCTGGTGATGTTGTTCTTCTTGTCCATAATCGAATGAATTCGATGCCGTCTCTAGTGTTTCGATTTGTACACCATGGATAACCTAAAACAATAAATGAAATAAAAAAAATAAGCACAATGGAAAAAATATTGGTTTTATGAATATAAAAATAATAACTGCAGCTATTTTAGTTTCCCTTTATTATTTATCATAAAACTTTTCAGTACCTGTTGAAAGTAAGAAACTCATACTCAATTAACTTTAATTGAGATTAATTGAAACTAATCAATAATTGCGATTTTTTTTCTTATAAAGAGAAGTAGCACTTCAGGCAACAATGCCTATTTAGTCAAGTACCGTGCTACATTCTTTAGGAAAAGCATAGAGAATAGATGAGACAGGTGGTGAAAGTAGAAGGGTAGTCGGAAATTAACTGCCGTACATAAGACAGCACAGCGGCCAGTGAGTATGCCTCATCGCTAAGCAGCCCCACCGACAGTAAATTTTTATTTTTGTAGTGAAAAAAACCAAGGTCTTCGTTGGGAATCGAACCCACAACCCCCATATTTACAAGCTAGTACACTACCTAATAGCCTACAGGTGCACCTAATTGTGATATAAAAATAAAGTGTAATTGGTTTTACTTTGTAAGTATAATTGCTCAAGACTAAAAAGCTTTTAATAAATATTGATTTTAAGAAATGTATAAGCAATTTAAAGAAGCTTAATCGATTTTTATTTATTTACTTAGTCTTTAGATTTAATATTCTTACAAACTATAACAATATATAATACATTTTCACAAGATTAATTATAAAAAAAAGACAATATTTTTCTAATAGTGTGTATGTTCTGACAATAATCAATAAATCTATAATATTTATTAAATTCAGAAAAAATCCTTAATAACGGATCCCAGTTAGCATAGGTTGCTCTGTACACTTGTAAGGATAGCGGGATAAAATTACGTGTAGGACGTGATGGAATATTAAAACATATATTACTTATTAAAAATTGACAGGACACATTTCCTTTAATAAGATTAGGCACAAAACTAACATTCAATATTGTTCTACGACTTTTAAGCGTCGGAACTTTAATCAACGCGTCTATTGTTATAAGACGGTAGATTTCGCATATTCCAGTTCAGGCCACGAAGGCAAAAGAGTAAAAATTGTTTCTGAATAGATTTAACAGTATTAATATGGACATTGTATAGAATTATATTATGAATTAAATTATAGAACCATATTCCAGAATAGGTCTAACTAAAGATATGTATAATTGCCTCGTTATATAAGGGCCAGTAAATTCCTTAGCCCAGCGTTTTATAAATCACAAGACAGATCGGGCTTTATTCACGTGATATATGACGTATAAAATTCAGTTTAGGATCAAGTAAGACACCCAGATCAGAAATTGCTTCAACTTTGTTCAATATACCATCGTTCAACATATATTCAACATTAAAATGTGTTCTACGAAAGAACCACATACAGCTGCACTTTTTATAATTGAGCTGCATAAGACTAATTTTGCACCAGCAGCTAATCACTACCAAATCTTGTTGCAAGAAGATATGATCCGGATAATAATTATAAGTTAATAAATTAAAAAAGGTACTCAACTTTATTTCCTCCATTGTAGGTAGCAAAGAGGCCAGATCTTATTTATGTAAACTTTGTTGATCGTATGTTTTTACTGCTTGTGCAATTAAACTTCATTACCAATCAAATTTTACTGTATTTACATTACCAGTAAAAAAACTTTCCAAATGTTATTATTGTTTCTAAGTTAAATAAATAAGACATATTCTTTATTGTGGAAATAAAACAAGGAATGGCCAGCTTATAAATACTTTTTTCACTAGTTGATAAAGCTAATAGTTATAGAATATTAATAATTTATAGAACTCAAAATTTATTTATTTTTAAGTTTTGTGCAAATAACCTTTCAAACTTTGGAAAAATTAATTAAAATAATTCACTGAAATTTTAATTATAGTTAATGGATCCGCTTAATATTGCTTTGCTGAATTGCAGTAATCAGTAAGATTGTACTAGTAGTGCACTGCTAATTTTAGTACCACTAAAAATTTACTGACAACTAATCTCCTAATCAACAATAATTTTCTGGTACAGTAGAATCTCACAAATTATTTAATACTTTATGCACCGGCCAGTTTGAATTTCTGGAGAAAATAATAAAATTATAATAAATTAAATAAATTAAATTTAAACATGTTAAATTCATAGGAACATTTTTAAAGAATAGTTCAATTATTAAGTATTTAATTGGCTTTTAACATAGAATCAGTAATACTAGTTTGATAAATTTTTGTTTTATTTATTTAAAGTGGATAACACGATATCGTTACGGACGTTCAAACGATTAGACGTGTGTTTGCTGGAAAATATATCACTGGAGGAAATGCTAGTCTTCTCATCACTATCATCTGCAACAGATTCGTCAGTAAATACATTTTCATCTCCTTCTTTGATTCGTAAATGTTCACAAACGCTACCTTATCCCCATAACCTAATTTCCTAATTTTGACAAAATGCACTGCAGCTGTAGAGCTCATCCCCTGAGTGCTCGTTAAAAAAAAAAAAAAAAAAAAAAAACAAAAAAATTAAAAAGATTAGGAATAACTCGGTGATTCTCCCAAAAAAATAATTTGTGGTGAAAAAAGATATTAAAAAAACTTCCACAAATAAAAACCTAATTTTTACTACGCTACCTTCAGAGCGTCAAATACTTTGAAATTGACGTTTCTAATTCATGAATGATACGAATTTGTGAACTTCTACTGTAATACGACCTAAAGTCATTATCAGTAAAAATGTACTGATTATTGCAGTTTTGATGATGAATTTAACATGAATAATTTTTTTTTCAACAACTTAATATCAAATTAGTTGCACTTAATATTTAAATAACCACCATATTTAGAAATAACCCCTTAATCCATCCACTAATTTTTATTTATTAAAAAATAAACACAAGATAAGTTTATTAGTTGTTAGATGTTAAAAACCACTAAAAAGAAATTGATAAAAGTTAAAGGTAATTGCTAACTGTGTTATTACTATATTTCCTAATTTTTCAATTTTATTTTCAAATGTATGTTTATCACTTATCGATTAAAAACAGTTAAATCATGACTCATAAAAATCGTAAATATGCTTTTCTATTAAACAAATGCAAGCATGCCTTGAGTGACAAGATTATGAATCAGCTTATATCAGATAGCATTTAATAGCATTACAGTTTTGGACAAAACTTATTTACACCACCTTAAGAGACACTTCAAATTTGATTCTCTGTCCCAAAAATGCTACCCCCCGGGTGCACATAAATATGGTCTTTATAGAACTTCGACTATCTAGACACAGTGCAACTGGGGGAAAAAGGGAGCCCAGTCCCCTGAAGTCAGCAGGGGTACAACTGGAAACTCCACGTTATTTCCGCGGGAATCAGTGACCCGCAGAGTACATTATTTGTGTCTTTAGACATTTAATAGTTCTCTGGCTGATTATTGAGGTTGGCCCCTATATGGGAGTATCGTGGTGGTTGTGGTTTCGCGGCCCCATAACAGTATAATGGTTACTATGGTGGCCAGGATCATCTCACTGTTAATGACACGCTAAGTGAATGATCCAGTCCAGTGAGCATGCTAGACATGTGTTCTGGACAGGAGTTGGAAAGTCTCCAACTCTTAAGCAAGGAGTGATGATTTGCAGCCCTGCTCTGGAATCATCGAAATTGCAACTAGAAAGTTATGTTGCTTAGAATTATGGCCTCGGCTTCCTAGGACGAGCACGACGTTCCAAATTATGCAGTGGTTTGATCCACCATCTGATTAAGGCTTCATGGCCAGGCGCAGATATAAATCTAATCACACGTTGTCCCAAGAATGCTGAATTGGTACGTGGATATTATTCATTTCATTCATGAACTTTAGCCGCATCCACTTTCAATTCCCAGCGCCTTCTAATTGTTTCCAAATGTAATAAATAATTTTGATCCGAAACTCATTTTTACACGTTGCGGTATTACGCACCAAAAGCGTATGTATAAAAAAGAACAACTAAAAAAAACTATTGCAAAAAGATGGATATCGCCAAAGAATACAGAGTGAATATTTTTTATGGGACAACATAATCGTTGTTCTGAGAATTTGGCCGTTAAATTTTAGTCGACAGGCTCGATGCAAAAATGTGCGAACAGCAACGCATATTCGACCGGGTCGTTCGACTGAAAATATCGCGGCCGTGAGCCACAGTGTTGAAGTAGATCTAAATTTGTCAATTCCTCGACGTATTCAAGAATTGGGGTTATCCAAAACCACCACATGGCAAATTTTGCGTAAGTATTTGACACTGAAGCCCTACAAGGTTCAACTGGTGTAGGAATTAAAGCCGATCGACCACACACACCGCCGTGGATTCGCTCAATTTATTCAGGAACAACCGGCTAGTTTTTCTGAAAAAATCATTTTTTCGGACGAAGTCTATTTTCACTTGTCAACAAGCAAAATTGCCGCATTTGGGCTTCTGATAATCCTAGAATGATTATGGTGTATGGTGTGCTACTATGTGGTCTTGAGGCGTGATTGGGCCGTTTTTTTTTCGGAAGATGAAGCTGGAAATAACATCATCAGAATAATTTTTGTGGGGCTATGTTAAGGATAAGATATAAACGAAGATAAACGAATCGATTTTGGCCTTAAAACTCAAAATCCGTGATGTTATTAACGAAATAGTAGCGCTATTTTGTCAAAAAGTGATTAAAAACGTTGATGGAAGAATCGACATCTGTCAGTGTGGTCGTGATGGACATTTGCCAGATATCGTTTTTCATTCATTATTGCCTAATTTTCTCTTCGTAATACAATAACAATCTGAATAATCTTAATCTAAATTTTATGTTTTATTTTGTTTTAGAAAACAAACTTTTTGTTGAACAGACCTCGTGCTTAGAGAAAAATATTTATAAAACAATTCACTAAAATTGATATTCGATAGAAAAGTTATAGTCAGTCCCACAAGTCATTTCGTTGACCACTAAAATCTGCTTGTAATTTATTATTGAATGCAGCCGTTCATACATGAATAATTAAATTTTGGTTTAAAAAAATAATAAATATATAGACAATCTTTATTATTCCAGTTTGGCCGATAACTGTGTCAGGTTCCAATTTTCAATATACGAATGAGTGCAAGTAATGTCTTTTTTAAACAATTAGTGAGTCATATTGTCTGTCAGTCGAAACGTGAAATGAAGTTTTATCAAAACAGCAATAAAAATAATAACTATAAGAAAAGAAGAAAGAAAGCATTAACAAAATGAAAATAACTATACAAAATATATTGATGAAACATGGTATTGCATGCTTGTTTGATTGGTTGGTTGCATTTCAGCAAAATCTTCTACAGCAAAGTTTAACCTAACTGTTTTGATTTTTTTCTTTAAGTTAAATCAATTTTTTTGATTTATGTGTTACAATTGGTTATTTGTAAGCCGAGTAACATGCAACTAGTAATTGAAACGAACTACTAATAGACAGTACCTTTAATTAATGAACTCCTTGAAAGTTGTGCATATAACCAAAGAATGCTGTTGTTCAGACAACAATGACTATTTAGTCACAACCGTGCTACATTTCTTTAGGAAAGGGATAGAGAAGAGATGAAGCAGATGGTGAAAGTGAAAGAATAGTTACATAGCCTTCAAGCTCTTATTTTTTTTTGTAGCCGAACCTACCGGGGCAGCTTTCATTTCTAGAAAGCCCATGTTATCGGATTTTAACTATTGTACAAGACAGCATAGTTACCAGTGACTATGCCTTAATCGCTAAGCAGCCCCACCGACAGTCAATTTTTTTTTATTTTTTATAGTGAAAACAGCCAAGGTCTTTATTGGCCAGGCTTTATAGTGGTCATTTCAACGGAAATATAGACAATGTATCTGATGCTATCACGTATATGAGTTCGTTTTTAAACTACTTTTTTTTAAGGGATTACTAAGCTCAAGCCCACATAAATCTGAAAACGCACACAATTTTAGTCGAGAGAGTTTCAGTTAAACAGACATTAGTTTTCCGATAATCTCAGAATAGAATCATTGCATTTATTTAAATTGACAGCATTATTTACAATTATTTTTCAATAAGTCATGATTAATTATATGATATTGTTACGCTTATTCCTTTAAATAAACGTTTTGATATTTTAAGTTTTTTTATTCCAAAATAATAAACTGTAGTAATTTAGAGTTTTAAATTAAGTTATTTATTTTCAGTTTACACAAAATAAACACGATGGTAACTTTGCTATCTTTGCCGACTGATGATTCAACTTGAATTGTTGTTGTTATTATCATTCAGTTTAAGCGCCTGCTTGGCTGTGTATTTTGTTCTGTGTTAGTTCTTTTTGTTGGTTATCTAATTTTGTATAATTTCTTATAAGCACGTTGTTGTCGTCTTGCAAACTCTGTGAAAATGGAAAACTTTAGGCTTTTATTGCCTAATCGATTAACTCCATTTAATTTTTGCTAGTATAACGTAAAAAGTATAAAAATTTTAAAAACTTTTTGAACTTTTAAATTGTTAAATTTTTCAAAACAAATTTCAATTATTTTAAATAAACAATTTTTATTTAAAACTTACTATTACTTTAGTCTTACACGATAACAATTTAATTTTTATTGTTTTTTTAAATTTTAAGGAAATTATTTCAAATATGTTTTTCCATAAAGATTCATAAAAGTCTACAGAGTCGTAGTGAAATACTAGACGATTTGAAAGGAATAAACACAAAGCTTTCTGTGTGTATATAAACAGAATTGTTAACCATATTCTTATTTTATTAAATTTTATTATTTCGATTTATCAAGGTGCTGTTATATCGTATAAACGAGTTATAGTAATATGACTGTTTCGTGAAAAGTTGAACTGCACAATTTGCAAATTTATGAACTTTTATTTTCCTGAAAACAATCAGGAAGTTTATAAGAAACTTACCAATTTCATTGGTAATAAGAGTATAAAACTTTAATCTTTCATATTTACATACAACGTTGATAGAGTTAACCGATTCGTGAATCGTGAAAACGGAAAAGGGAGAACAAAATTAACGAAATAACAACTTCAATTTTGAATAAATTTTTTTTTTGCCAATGCATTCACATTCAAACTATTTACTTAAATTTGCATGTGAAAAGAACTCATTCGTTCAAATTTCTGTCATTTACCTAAAGCAAACATTACTTTCACTTTCGTTTTTATTTGAGTTCAATAATGATTTTATATTGAAACTTAAATGCTGCAGTTGCTACAAAAACTTGCTGCCAAATTTGTTTATCGGTGGCTTCTGCTGCTGACATTAATGATAAAAAAATAAATAAATAAACACAACAAAATGTACACGGCATAAAAACAAAAATAAGTAGAAAAACTTGAAATGTCGTCAGCTGTTTCGGCTTCATATTAATGGGGTGAAAAGTGTTGCGGTATGGATTGATATGGCCACATGCTATCAGGCTGTTTTTCAGTTGTTTAGGTTTCAATTTTATTGTTTACAATACAAGTTCAACCAGCACCGCCTGTCTCACTTCACTTTCTGGTGCTGAAGTATTTCTATTTGCTTGCCTTATGTTTTTTAAACTTGCACTAAAAACATTTAGTTAAACAGATTTTGGTTTGAGTCTTTAGTTTGTCACAGTTAAACAATTATTGTACGCTTGTGCTCAAATTAAGATATTGCTGTTAAATTATTACCTCATTTTCAAATGGACTGTTGCCATTGCCGACTACCACATAATTTATTTAGTGTTACTTCATAATACTCCATAATCTAGTGACACACAAATCATCATAAATGTACACTTTTTTATTACTTTTGTTGAGTGTTTTCTATATTCATCGGACTCAGCGAATATGGCTAAATTATGCTAATTAAAATTTTATTCGTTTTTTGCTTATTACAAATCATAACACGAATAAATTTAATTTAAAAATTTTTACTTTGATTGATTGATTACATAAATTAAAAAGGTTATCCCAAAATGTACGTTTGTACACAAAATAACATTACCAAATTTACATAACCAGGAACAGACACAATACCTGTCCGTGTTGTATTACGTGCACCAGCGCCTACGGAGCTCGTAACGAAATCCTCAGTGGCAACTTTAAGCACAGGGTTTGGAATACCACGTGCCTACTCCTAATCTACCGTTGCATCATTCTTTTGCACAACCATTAAGGACCTTACTAACAACCAGTACACCGATCGTAATTCTTGCTCTATAGAGTAATTAGTTAACTTTGAAAATCCGTAGATTTCAATTAGCTTTATTTGTTTATGGCATAATAAATAGTACTACTGACTGCCCTAATTTACTTTTACGGGTTCGTTTCGATGTTCAACCTAGACCTCTATATTTTTTAAAAAATTTTTCCCTTTCTCACTTTTTTTTAATTTTTTTAAAGTTTGTAAATTTTTTTGTTTTACAACAATATTTCAGGCGCAATATTTTTTTCGTGACACGGAAAATAGGAACGAAATAATTTAAAGCCAACTTAATGGAAAAAATTTTATTAGAAAAATCAAAATAAAAAGAGTTTTAAATTGCCGTTTAAGCAGAAAATGAAATTTCTTTATCATTTAATAAAAAGGGCTGAGGTAATGAGGGAAAAATCATCAAAAATAATGTAAACGATAAAGAAAAGTGACAGAAATGAAATGGGCGAAGTGTAGATGTCAAACTTTGCTTTGCTTGTTCAACGTATCACTGCCGTTTTTTTTTCGGCTGGAAATGTGGTAACAGTCAATAGATCACGCTGTCGCGAGATGCTAACAACTTAATTTTGGCGTGGATATCACGTGGATTCAATGCCAATGAAGCGATCAATTTAGTGCAAACCAAATTTCTCGACCGCATAATTCCATGATGACAATCAGCTCTTAAGTGGCCAGCCAGATCGTGTGATTTTATAACACTGGATTATTTTTTGTGGGGCTATGTTAAGGCCAGAGTATATATGGAGCCAATCGGATCGATTTTTTCTTTAAAACTCAAAATGAATGATGGGATTAAATAAATAGGACCGTCATTTTGCCAAAAAGTGATTAACAACTTTGATGAAAGAATTGACATCTGTCAGCGTGGTCGTGATGGATATTTTCCATTCATAATTGCCGAACTTTTTTCTTCATAATACAATAAAAATTGGAATCATCGTAATTTAAATTTCTTGTTTTATTTTGTTTTAGAAAACAAACTTCGTGTAACCCCTTTACAAGTATTGAAATAATAAATAAAATTTTTTTTGTGACTATATCCAACAGCAGCAAAACTCGCTAGTTAACAGCCTCATTGCCGAAAAAGTATGATCTAAGGGTGCCACCTATACAAAATCAGCAACAAATATGAACACTACTTTCTTTAATAAAATTTATGTTCTTTAAACCCTACTTTAACCAATAGCAAAAATCATTACAGTAAAGTTGCGCTTCCTTATTTAATGATTCTGGAATTAAATCAATATTTTGGAACGCCAGTTTTATTTATATCACATTTTACCTGAAAAATTGCTGCAAATTCAAATCTTGTGAAAATTTGCGACCACTCTGTAAGCATACGTATTTCAACTTCTTATGAATTTTCTTTTCAATAAAATCATTGAAGATCAATGAAAATAGCTGGCCTTTGTGTTAATAAAATAAAGCTTTTTATTTCTGACCGCATGTTATTGAAGTGAATGCAGTTTTAAGACAAAACTAATACTGGTGAAGTTTTAATAAATAAAAAAATACATAAATCAAAACTAAAAATCTTAAGAGGTGGGAACGAAATACCGTCTGAATGCAGTAGTGAAATGGCCATACACCGGAATATGTTTACATTTTGACTGTTGATTACTCGAACTTTTTTTTGTGAATTTTAATTACTTCAATTCTATTTAAATTCTAAATATTAAATATTAACTAGATTTTTAAATATATAAAGATAAAATCAAAATTTTTAAAGCAAATGGATTTTGTGTGTAAATTTACTTATGACATAATTTTAGCTGAGAAGCTAAAATTTATTTTTTTTAACGTCACGCTTCTTATAAGAAAGCTGCTGCATATGTCGTAAATATAGCTATCAACTGACAACTGAATGTATTTCGTTATCTAATGGGATTTTCAACAAGAAGTTTATTTTCTAAAACAAAAAATTTAGATAAAGATGATTTGAATTTTTATTGTATTACGAAGAGCAAAAATCGGCAATTGTGAATGAAAAATGATATCTGGCATGATGTTCACCACCACTATGGAAAAATGGCGGTCCTATTTTGTAAATCATATCACGGGATGAAATCAATTGCCACTAAACTGCTGATTGTCGGGAAATTTGGTTTGCAATTAAGGAATCGTTTCATTGGCTGTGTGACATGTGGAATCATCCTGTTGAAATCACATGTCAGTGTCAATAATAGGTGAAAACTAAGTTGTTAACATCTCGCGATAGCATGATCCATTGCCCGTTACCGCATTTCCAGTGTCACCTTTGAAAAAAAAAAGACCCAATATCGCCTCCAAACCACATAACGCATAATACACTGACACGATGAGCATGTAAAGGTTCCTCAATTTTGCTTTTTGACATACCTTGACAAGTGAAACGGGTTTCGTCTGAAAAAATGATTTTTTTCAGAAAAACTAGCCGATTGTTCCTGAATGAAGTGAACGAATCTTTGGCGATGTGAAAGGTCGATCGGCTTCAATTCCTGCAGCAGTTGAACATTGTCAGGCTTCAAAGACAATTCCTTACGCGAAATTCCCGATGTGGTGGTTTTTTAAAACCCCAATTGTTGAGAACGGCGAGGAATTAACAAATATGGATTTGCTTCAAAATTGTGGCTTACGGCTTCAATTGAACGACCCGGTGGAATATGCGTTAGTATTCGCATATTTTGTATCGAGCCTCTCGACTCAAATTTACCGACCAAATTCTTAATAACGGCCTCAGAAGGGCGATTATGTTGCCCGAATATATCAGGAATTTTACGAAATCTTACTTTAACAGAACCACCATTTTCTTAGTGGACTTTAATCATTTTAATGCGATTTTCGTACGAAATTGAATTCATTGTAACAATTGCCAATACATCTACTACGAATACGTCAAAAAACTAAATGTCAAAACTATCATTTTGTTAGTATTGCCACAATTTAAAAACAAACTTCTTGTTTAAAATACCCGATATAAAAAAAACACTTTTGCAGCTATAATAAAATGACGTCGTCTTATAAACGAAGCGTTGTATAATTAAAACTAACAAGATTTTAAGTACATTTTGCATAACGTAAGACATCAAACCTCGACTTTTTTCGCTAATGATTAATTATATTTACTATTACATTTAAATATAATGAAAAATTTCCTTACATACAAGGTAAACACGATGGCAACTTCAGTTCTGTAATGCCTAAAAGATGATTTATTCTTTTAATTAATTCATTTGCCCAGCAAGTGGTGCTTATATAGTCGTTTTAAGCGCTTCTGACATATACAAGAATATTCTACTTTAACGTTACCCCATATTGTTCTTAAAAAACTTCACAGTTTGTAAAACACGTTAATGTTTTTATTGATAATTATTTTCTTTTAAAGCGTTAACAAATCACCTTTGTTTAAACCCCTTATTTTATTACTATTTTAAATAGAGTAATATAATCTCCGTTTAATGACAATCTTTCTACAACCGTGCATAGACCTTTTTAGTGCACCGGAAATGCATTGTTCAATATCTTTAACAAGAAGCTGCAATCATTTCTTCTTATTTGAAAGCTAAAACCCCAATCCCTTACAGTTACAAATTTTGAAAAAATAAAGACAACACGTCGGACATAATTAACGCAAGTTTTTATTTTTATCTGATTCTAAACATTTAATATGGCAGTGTAAAGTAGTGGCAATTAGGTTTAGGGCACATATTCAAAGCCAAAAATTTATAAATGTCAATACAGACAAACTTTTAGTAAAGAAAAAATAAAATTTTAAATATAAATTTTTATGTTGATTCAAACTGTTTTTAAAAGCTATAAAATAATTTTAAAGTAAATAATTGTAAACTGCAAAATTTTAATTTAAAAATTAATCAATTTTTTAATTACCACTTTATGCATATAATATTTTTACTTCTGTAAAAACGTTTATACCACATTAAACAGCGACTAGTTAAAACGTTTCCATTTAAAAACCATAAACATCGTTTGCTGCTATAAAATATACGTGGGATAAACATAAATATAATTACTTTATAACGAGTTATAAAAGTAATTTGACACAACAAAACACATTGAGGAAATTAAAATAAATACATAAATTATTTCTGGAAAATGATAGTATGAGTTTTTGAAACTTCAGCTATCAATTTTGATGGTGTTAGGGCTTCATGTTGAAGTAAAGACATGCAAGTGGGTATTCACGTCATTGCACAAGACTAGCTTGAGAATACAGAATAAGGGTTAGTGAGAAGATATACATGCTCGGTTAGTTTATTAGATTCACTTTAAAATGATTTTCTTAGCAGGGTATTTTCTTAAGATTACAAAAATATTAACAATAAAAAAATAGGTTTGTTTCAATAATATTGTAAAGTCCTTTTTCCCTCTTTATATTATTTTATTTTTATTCATATGATTGAACAAATATAATTTGAATATTGTTACATTTATTCCTTTTAATAAATGGCTTTGTTATATTGAGTTCTTTTATTGCAAAATAATAACACAGTACTTTAGAGTTTTAATATAATTAAACGATTTATTTACTTTCAATACACACATGCATTAACACCATGGTAACTTGACTAATGTAACGCCTAAAAGATCCTTTATTATTTTTTTAATCTTTTCTCAACGATGTTTTAGCTTGAATTGAATTCCTTGGGCCAGCAGTTGTGCGGGTTTCACATATACAAGAATATTCTACATTAACATCATCATATTGTTGTTGTTATTATCATTCAGTGCACGTGCCCTGTTTATCTGTGTGAATGTTTTTTTTGGTTTTGTATTTTGTTTTTGTTCTCTGTTGTTTTTATGGAATTTCTTATAAGCATGTTGTTTTTTTTTTTTTTTTTTTTTTTTTAAAAAAGAGAAGTAGCACTTCAGGCAACAATGCCTATTTAGTCAAGTACCGTGCTACCTTCTTTAGGAAAGGGATAGAGAAGAGATGAAATAGGTGGTGAAAGTAGAAGGATAGTCGGAAATTATATAAGCATGTTGTTGCTGTCTTGTGTGTATAGGAAAACCACGCAGTTTGTAAACGACCAAATAGGTCAGTTCTTTTAAATCTTAAGGCCGGCCCAACTATAATATGCATATGCAGGCTTAAGCCAACTTAAACAACTGTGCAAATACCTAATAATCATATGTGGCGAACTATAATGTACTTAACAAAATTTTTCGTCAAATGTCAATTGCTTGAGCAGAGTACGAAACTCATCACACATTCCGTACGGAAACAGCTGATTTTGAATTGTGTTATAGATACATTAGTAAAAAAAATTCCAATGGAGGACAAAAAATATTTTATCTGAATTTAATAGAAAATGTATAGCGAAAAAATAGCTTGTATGACAAAAGAGACGCGTTTTATTATAGCGGCAATACAAAGGAACGAGGGCCTTTAAACATTTTATTTTCTTTTCCATTTTTTAACACACAATTTGCAATAAAATTTAAATTTGTATTATTTATAAATTCAATGAAACCCAAATAATACATACAGCGATATGTGGAATTTTTCTTTCGTAATTTTCTTAAAACTATTAACAAAAAATTGTAAATTTGTATAAGGATAGTATTAAGTATACTAAATATGATTATTAAACGGCTTTTTGCTAATAAATTTCATTTATTTAGAACGAAATTATTTTTTTCCAAAAGTACGAATAAATCAAATGTGCAGCTGTGCATAATAATTTCAATATTCATTTAAGTACAATAGGTGCCCCTGTAGGCTAGTAGGTAGTGTACTAGCTTTACAGTGTGGGGGTTGTGGGTTCGATTCCCAACGAAGACCTTGGTTTTTTTCACTACAAAAATAAAAATTAACTGTCGGTGGGGCTGCTCAGGGATGAAGGCATAGTCAGTGGTCGCTGTGCTGTCTTTTATACGGCAGTTAATTTCCGACTATCCTTCTACTGTCACCACTTGTTTCATCTCTTCTCTATTCCTTTCCTAAAGAATGTAGCACGGTACTTGACTAAATAGGCATTGTTGCCTGAAGTGCTACTTCTCTTTAAAAAAAAAAATATAGCCACGTAAAAGTCTTCAATGATTCGCTTAAACATTTAACAGACTTTATGTCCAACTTTTGACATTAGCTTAAGCCAGATTATGCATATTATAGTTGGGCCTTTAAGCAAAACACCTTCCTAACAATATATTTGTATAATTTAATAATAAGAATTATCAACATTAAGCTGACAGATAACATTTTGATAATTTTAGAGGGAGTTTTCATATAAATTCGGGACTTTATTTATAACTGAAGAAAATCTCATTTTACGATTAATAAATTCTTATCGTCAATTTGTTCTTAAAACATAACATGGGAGGATAGCCAACTGACCCCATACACATTTTGGTTCGAAAAAAAAAAAATCTTTTAAAATATTTGCGTTATGTCTAGAAATAACATATGTGTGTTGTCATTTTCGCAGATGTTAAAATGAACGCTTTTACATTTTTTTCCTATTCCCGTTTACACCTGCGACTAGAAAGCTGGAAAGTAGGTTGTTAAAAACATAGGTATCACGTTTTGTTTGTATTAAAAACATCCTTCTCTATAAATATTTAAATATAACTTTAAAAATTTTAATTTAGAATTTAATCTGGTAGAATTTTGTCTTATTTTAATATTAAAACTAAGAACTATTTTAATAAAAATGAATAGCTAAAACTAAAAATGTCTTTTTTTGTGGTTTTGGCTCAGCCGCCTTATAGCCCAAACTTTGTCCCTTTCGAACACCATTTATATCCCTTACTGGTATACGCTTGGCTTGATTTATTCTTTAACTCAAAACCGGAGCAGTTCTTTTGGCGCGGATTTCTTAAGGTGGGAGAAATTAGTAGCTTACGATGGACAATATTTTGCATAATGTATCGACTCATTTTATTATAAATTCATTTTTTAAGCAAAAAAAAATCGATATAATTAACTTGTATACAATCAAAATAGAAATGATTTTTAATTAAGGTATACTGTTTAATGGTATGATGTGGCATTTTTGAGAGACACACTCAACTTGTCAATATTCAAAATATTTAAATAATCACCAAAACATGGCTGCTACAAATTGTAACATCGACCCGAACTAAAGCAAAAATGTTTATTTGTGCAGTTAGTTTAAGGGCCTTGCAATTCAATTGATCTTCATTTATTTAAACTGACTTTAATTTAAATTAAATTATTAAATAAATAGTAAACAAACAGAACCTTGTTATACCTAGTGCAATAAGGTTTCTAAACGAGAGCATTAACTTCTTTAATAGCTTTATGTTAATTATATAAATTACTAGCTGAACCCGGTGTGCTTCGCTACCCCCACGTTATAAAATAAAATTAAAAGTAATTATATATTAACAAAAGTTTATTTATGTAATTTTAATTTAATTATTGCAATGCTTTAGGATATACAATATTTTTAGTTTGCCCATCAAGAGCATACACATATAAATCGGTGGGTTTTCCTACACGCGAGCATGCAACATAAAGCTGTCCATGCGAGAAACATGGATTTGCTAAATTCAAGCCGCAAACTTGCAGAAATTGACCTTGAGTTTTGTTAACAGTCATCGCAAACGCTAACCGAACAGGAAACTGCAATCGTTTAAAATCGAATGGTAAATCTGTTGCTATCGTTGGAATGCGTGGCAAAAGTACATCTGTCCCTTATATTTGCCTGTTATAATGGTCGCTTAAATTATTTCTCAGTTTTTTTACTGCAAGTCGAGTGCCATTGCAAAGCCGTGGTGGATCGATATTACGCAGTAAAATAATGGGCAGTGTTTCGCGCTGAACAGCAGTCTCAGAAGCTCTTGATGTTGAGGTTCGAGATCGCTGAATTTCTAGGCGTGCTTCACATTGCTGTAAATTCTCTGCAGATCTAGAGGTTGAGGCTGGAGACCGTTCAATTTCAAGGCGTGCTTCACGTTGCTGTAAATTCTCTGCAGCTCTAGAGGCTGAGGCTCGAGACCGTTCAATTTCAAGGCGAGCTTCACGTTGCTGTAAATTCTCTGCAGCTCTAGAGGTTGAGGCTCGAGACCGTTCAATTGCAAGGCGTGCTTCATGACTTTCGCTTGCTCTATTGGATTTTATTTTCATTGATTTTGGAGTACGTGCTGAAAGGGATGATTTTTTGGAGGCTTTTTTTTATAAACACAATCGTTTCTCACTTAATTTAAACTTTGGTTATAATAACTTTTTAAAGTTTTTTTTTTAAATTTTTTGGTTATAAATTTAATAAAAATTTAGTTGAAAATTTAATCTAAAAAGAAAACTGCAAAAAATAATTTAAAAAAAACTGCAACTTCTGTCTAATTCACTATTGCAAATGCGTTAAGGCAAAAGTAAATATGCAGTAAGGTTAGTGCTCCCCTTTTTTGTTTTAAACCAATTAAAATTCAGTACTGAACCGCATGCAATTTGCTTCATGCTCCCCTTTTTTATTTTTAGATGAATCAAAAAGCAGCAATTACAAAATCAGCTGTTTTGCAGACAGTTGTGGGAGAAAGAGAATGGGGCTACCCCACTATTTTAATTAATATGTATTTCAAATTTGAGGTTAAGCCGTTAATAAACGTAGTAACAGTGGGTGCAGAAGTGTGCATGGTCGAATAATATTATCATGTAATAAGTATTCCTGAGTCAAAGAATTTATTATTTCGTAAGAATATCCTATTGTGAAAATTTAATGACGATCGGTCCAGTAGTTAAGACTTTATTACGATTTTTAATTGTTCTAAAATGGGGCGTGGTCCCACCCACTTTTATCCTGGTACGTATTCCTTATTATGCCAATACCATATGTACCAAACATCATCGACGTAGGTCAAAAAATGCCCAAAATATGGCGATTTAAATTTTTGGGTTATATGAGCGGTGCCACGCCCCTTTGTCCAATCAAAGCTTCATATAGCCTACTATTCCTTCCAGAGTCACAGTAACATGCTATGAAAATTTCAGAAAAATCGGCCCAAGGGTTTGGCCTCCTATAAAGTACAAACAAACAAACATACAGACATTCATTTTTATATATATAGATAGATTACGGACGTCACATTCCACAGAAATTTATTTAAAACGAGGATATTAAAATAATTATGCTGGAAATGAGAGTTATACTTTAAATTTCATGACAAAATTTTTCTAAGCTCATTATGGTGGGCCCGAACAGAAATTATGTGAGAAGTTTTTCACCATTCCATCTCTAGTAGAAGCATATTTATTTAAATGAAATATTTGATATTTAAGATTTTATTTATTTGCATAGATTTCATTTACATTGATTTCCCATACGGGCAAAACATTTGCTTTTTAGGAAGAGCTTACAAATAATAACATAAACTATTTTTGTTAGCAGTTTAGTAATTTGTCAAGCACGTTTGTTTAATGGAATATTGAAATATTGTTATTTATTATTTTTTTTTATTGTAAAATCAATTAAGTAAAATTGCAAGTTTATACAAACAAACAAACAGTATTTAGGAATGCATATTTATGATTAAAATAAAAAAATTAGTTTTATTTATATTGCTTTTGGTTCAATAAAAGATGGCAACAAATTAAATACTCACACTCTTAATTGAATAGTTTCGACCCACAAGCAATTCAAAAGGAACATCTATCTACATTCAGATTTGCATTTGCATTAAAATAAAATAAACAAAATGTTTTGTGCAAACAGATTCAGTACGGTTACAATTTCAGTTTCAATTTCGTTTACTGAATTGAACGATATGACTATTCTTCTTAATTTTTATTATTCTATTCATTCATATGTTTTTATATGTTGGTATTCATGTAATCATATAAGAAATGTGCTGAAAGTAATCAACGAATTATAAAATACCATAAAACACAATGATAAAAAAGTACTGAAATCTTTTGTATTGAGCGTAGAGCGGCAGGGAAAGCGAAAGGTAAAGATTCTCAGAGACATACAAAAAAAGAAAAACAAGCTTAAACTAATTAAACGAACATTTATTAAAGTCAATCTTGTAGTAGCGATAAATGACAAATGTTATAATTTAATAGTTCTAAAGTGCTCATAAGTTGTTTAACCGCAAACTCAAACGTCACAAAAGAGCTACAATGAAATTTATCTTAATGTATTTTAATTTAACTTGAAAAGGTTTTTACAATTACAGCTCAGACAATACGTATAACAAAGGCAAGTGAGTTAATTAAAAACGACTTTGAAACTATTTAAAAAATAGTTTTTTATTTCTAAAACATTAAAAACTTAATTGATTAAACAAAAAAAGAAAAATAACAAACTGCGGTTAGTGAAAGACCGTATGAAAGATGACTAAATCAGTTGAGTAAAAATTGATAGAGGTGTCAATACTGTTACGCAAATCTGATTTAAATAAAATAAAAAGCCGTTTTTCAAGTGTATTATTTATTTACTATTTAGTTACTACATTGGCCAAATGATCTTTCTAGCTTTACTGGGAAATAATCAAAATTTATATCATAATATTTTCTGTTTAAAATCTCCTCTATTGGTTTCCAAATTGTTGACTTTAATAATCCAGAATTCATAAATTCTCTAAATGGGAATTTAGAAAGTAATGGGTTTATCAACAAGAAGTTTGTTTTTCAATTGTGGCAACACTAAAAACATGATAATTTTGACATTTGTTGGTTTTTTGACGTATTCGTAATAGATGCAATGGCAATTGCTACAACGATTTCAATTTCGCACAAAAATCGCATTAAAATAATTAAAATCCACTATGAAAATGGTGATTCTGTTAAAGTTACATTTCGTAAAATTCGTGAAATTTTCAGACGACATAATCGTCTTTTTGGGACCACTATTAAGAAGTTGCTTGTTAAGTTTGAGTCGACAGGCTCGATGCAAAATGTGCGAATACTAAAGCGTGTTTGACCGGGTCGTTCAATGGAAAAATGTATCGCAGCCGTGTGCCACAGTTTCTCAACAATTGAGGTTATCCAAAACCATCACATGGCGAATTTTGCGTAAGGATTTGACTTTGAAGCCTTACAAGGTTCAAGGGGTGCGGGAATTGAAGCCGACCGACCACTCACATCGCCGTAGATTCACTCAATTCATTCAGGAACATCCGACTGGGTTTTCTAAAAAAAAATTTTCAGACGAAGCGCATTTTCACCTGTCAGATTAGGTTAACAAACAAAATTGCCGTATTTGGGCTTCTAAAAATCTTAGAGTAATTGCTGAGAAGCCTTTGCTTGCTCAACGTGTCACTGTATGATGAGCTATGTGGTCTGGAGGCATGATAGGGTCGTTATTTTCGAATATGAGGCTGGAAATGCGGTACCGGTCAATGGATCACGCTATCGCGATATGTTAACAACTCAATTTTAGCCTATTGTTGACGACATGAATATCACTGACATGGGGTTTTAGCAGAACGGTGCCGCATGTCACACCGGCAATGAAACGAACAATTTATTGCAAAATCTGGCCAACCAGATCGTATGATTAAACGCCACTGTATTATTTTTTGTGGCGCTATGTTAAGGACAGAGTTGATATGGAGCCAATCGAATCAATTTCAGCCTTAAAATTCAAACTCCGTGATGTGATTAACGAAATAGGACCGCCATTTTGCCAAAAAGTGAGTATAAACTTTGATGAAAGAATCGACATCTGTCAGCGTGCTCGTGATGAACATTTGCTAGATATCATTTTTCATACATAATAACCAAACTTTTCTCTTCATAATACAATCAAAATTTGAATCATCTCATCATTTGTGTACTTAAAAAGCGGGAAAGAGCAGGATTTTGTCATGTTTTCAGTATTTCAGCGTACGGCTTTTTACTGTCAACTTTTGTGGATCAGTTTCGTCTCAAGCTTTTATATTCAGATTTCACGTATGTATTTATTTATATGACAGCCACTGAAATTTATAATTAAGGTTTTCAAAATGCCGAAAATGTTTAAAGGACAATCGTAATTACTCTTACTTTCGACCTTAAAATTGGATGAATTTTTGTTTGCTTGTTATTTTGGATAAGAGTTTTAAAAAAGAAAGAAAGAAGGAAAAGTTGTAGGAATACATGAAACGTTTCTAAGTAGTAGAAATTAAGGATACAAACTGTTAGGAAAAAATACAAAAATCATTAAAAATTAAAATACAAACTGTTCTATGAACCATGTCAGTATTGTTATTGTCATCCAACTAAGATATTACCATGGTGAAAAGGCACATATGTGTTTTTAAAAAACCAAAAGGTATTTTTCAATTTTTGTATAAAGTGCTAATATTTTTTCATAGATTCTTTTATTCAGTATTCAGGAATACTTAAATTTAAAGATTACAAAATGTTTAATGTTACAGAAAAATTTATTTTCTTTTTAATAAATACGTGTTGAAGCTGAATTAAAAAAGGTGCGTTTAAGATATGAAACATATTCCCCTGTGTTATGCTAATTTCTGATAATATCACTTAATTGCTTACACGTTATCGTTATGGCCAATTCAAATTACGAGAGATTATTTTAAATCAATTATTTATGATATCCATCGTATTAGTATTCTGTTGGAACTGTGTATCGTCGACAACCATAAAGATCAGGTGTTGAAGAAAATTGGCTATCATTAATTGTTTTCGTAAAACTGAGAAAATTGGCTATCATTTGTCTTTTGTGTAGAAGTGTGTATGGCCTGCATTCAATACAAAAATCAGTGCAAAAATAGAGCTTGGCATATTTGCCAATTTATCGCTAAAGTATACAAGTTAATAAAGTTGATTTGGACAACATATGACATAACTATCACTATCAATAATAACAAAGTTCAGCTTTCGTGTAAACATACATTTTTTTAATCGCTATAATAATATCGAATTTTGTGCGTAAAAAAGATGTTTTACGGAAAAGTCCAATAGCTTTCTTTCATTTGAAGAAAACGGTTACTGAGAGTAATCAATTGTTGGTAGAAGCTTCTGGTCAGCATGCGCTAACTCAAAAAACTTGCTCAAAAAACAATGCTCTGCGCGATTCAAAAGAAGTGATAACAACACAGAAGACAGGAAGAGTCCTAGCTTGGTCAGCCAAAAAAGTTTGAGGATGAGGAAGCGGAAGATTATTGTCAAATGCAAGAAGAATTTGCATTATCATTGACATTCATTTAAAAGCAAGAAAATTTGGTCTCATATGAATGGAAGCCGAGATGCGTTGAAAGACGATATTGCATGTTGGAAATGGTACATGAATGCTACAAAAAGAAGTTATTTTTCATCGTTATGATACAGATTATTAAAAATGAAGGATACATTACGTTAACCCCAAGCGCAAAAAGTTATATGTAAAGCCCGGCCAATCGAAAAAATTAACGCCGAATGCAGGAGGGTGTTTTGTATTATGGGCTGTTTAAATCAGGTCAGACGATCACAGGTGACCTGTACCCAAGACAATTAATTCGTTTGAAGAGAGCAATCAACAAAAAATGATCATAATATTCGACCAGACCCGGGGTTATAATCTCCCATTATGAGAACGCTCTAATACATATTGCGACTGGTAAAGAACTATTTGGAAAACAATGGATAGGAACTTTTGGTTCAGCCGTCTTATAGCCCAGACCTTATCCCTTTTGACTACTATTTGTTTCGATCGACACAGATATCCCTTACTGGAATATGCTTGGCTTGATTCATTCTTTAACTTAAAACCGGTGCAGTTCTTTTGGCGCAGATTCTATATGCTAACAGAACGATAAGAAAGGGTAGTAGTTAACGATGAAAAATATTTTGAATAATTTTTCAACTCATTTTAATATAATGCATTAGTTTTTCAAGCAAAAAATCGATACTATTAACTGGTCTAGCATAAAAATAAAACTGAATTTAAATCTAATTGTACTGTGCCATTTTGGCTAGACATGCTCGACTTGTTAATACTTAAAAAATCACACCAAAACATGGCTGCTGCAAACTGTAATTGTACCTCGACCTGACCTAAAGCAAAAATGTTTATTTGTGCAGTTAGTTTAAGGGCCTTGCAATTAAATTAATCGTTTTTTTTTAATGACTTTAATTTACATTAAATTTTTAAATAAGTGGAAAACAAACAGAACCTTGTTATAACTTGTGCTAAAAGGTTTCTGAACGAGAGCATCAGCTTCTTTAATTGCTTTATGTTAAAAGATTTATACAATTATTATTTTTTGTATCTGATTTTGCCTTGTCAGCCAGTCTGAATTGAAATTGTTTATAATTTGGTTTTTTGCAAAGTGTAAGAAACAAAACGTTAATTGTTTCAGATTAAGCAAGCCAACAGGTTTTTTATATACGAAATATGGAAGTCATCCAAAAAAATTCATTTACAACGAGGATATAAAAATAATCATACCGGTAATGAGAGGGCAGTGACACACATTATATTTTATAACTTTATGGCATTTTATTAAAAATGAGTATTATGTTTTATTGAACCTTAATTGTTTGGTTTATCACTGTTTGTTAATCAATGTTTGTAGCTTTTATTATAAAAAAAAAACTGTTATTAAATGTCTCACAATAAATAAGAAAGAAATAAACAACAACCGGTTATATTTCCTAATAGGGAATGTAATGCTTGTGGTAGTGACCGAAAAGGTCGTTTGAAGTATGTGCAAGAAATTCATTTTTACATTTTGTAGTTTAATTTTTTATTTCCGCTTATCCTAAGCGGTAAATAAACAAACTTGTGATCTGTTGTTAACTATAGTTTATTTATGTCTGAATTAAAAATTGATATAATGTTTTAAATACAATGCTTGTAAAGGCATCTTTATATTTAACCTGGCATTTCAATATGTCTTGCAATATACTCCGATTTCTCCATACTTAATTTTCAAACATATTAAAAAAATTTTCATGAATAAAAGTTTTTGTGTTTTTTTATTTTTGTTTTTAGTTTTATAAAACAAAGAAAAGGCATATTACAATATATTATGGTTGAGTGAAATAGTTGGAATCAAATCACATTATTGTTTACATTGTTTACTAACATAATAAAAACATAATTTTGTTATATTATAAACATAGTAAAACTATAGTATAGATATATAATATAAAATATGATTCTAATTTTATTAAAAAATTATTAAAATTATTTTCAAATGCTTTTGTTTATTTTTATTTTGGGTACGGTTTTCCGTCGACCCTCGTCAAATTGGGTTTGTGAACAAACCGGTTTTTGTTTACTGTTTAAAACAGCAACAGTTTGTTTAGTTAGTTCACCGCAATAATAAATACTGTCACAAAGAACATAATATAATTCTTGTGATCAGATTAAATTATCTAGGGAATATAATTTAAGCTTAAGAAAAATTCTTTTAATTTATAGTTTTTGTTTGTCTTCTTATATAAACACAGATTAAACAACAATAACCAAATAACAAATTATAGTTTAATCTATGCTAATTTGTCTTAGATTCCTTTGAAAATAAATATTATATGATATTTTTAAAAAATATTTATTATTAAAAAAATATATTACAAATTTATTGTACTGGTTGCGAAAGCATATCCATATGGCCATTTCACTACTGCTGATATAGCTCTTCAGTGGATTTTACTCCAAGTTTTGTATAGATAATTCAAGAGTCTCACATCTCAAGCCAAACTGATTAAATGAGAGTTTTCATTGAACCAACACAGCAAAAAGACTACAAAACTCAAAAACACTTCTATACAAAAGAACAGTAAGTATTTCGAAAACAACAAATTTTTAATTTAATTTTGAAAGGAATCTAGCACAAATTAAATTAGTTTAAATTAAAAATGATTCTTAAAATTTATACTTTTTGTGTGCCTTCTTATATAAACACAAATTAAGCAACATCGGTTAGATAAACAAATAATTTCATTAACAAGATAATTTAATAACTGAAGTAAGAGAAAAGGGTTTTTTTTTTATTTAAAAATTTAAATATACCTGACACTTGTTGGAAATATTACAAATAAACAACGATGAAAACGTGTAAAAACCATTGGAATGCAACATTTTAATTTTAATAAATAATAAAAATCAACTTTTTGAGAGTTAACAACCAAAAAGATTGACGATGATAATTGGCGAGTATTAAAAATATTTTTTTATATAATCATATATATATATATATATATATAATATAATCAGATATAAAACATCCATAACAAATTAAGACAAACTCTATAATTGTTCAAATTGATATAATTGGGATCATACATCCATAAACATTGAATTTTATTTAGAACTTACAGTTGTCGCGAAAACTCCAATACAAGTTTTTTATTATTAAAAATTATTTTCAGTTTTATTCGACCTTTTTTATTTTTATTAAATATGTATTAATCTTTTAAATGGTCTTTTTTAATTAAATTTTAACGATTTATTTTTTCGATATTTCGCTTTCCTGTGGAAAGCTTCTTCAGGAAATTATTTTTTTATATTTTACAAAAACAAAAAATTATAACAATTTGAAAAGAAAAATTTTTTGAAAACATTTGACAAAACATATAAAATAATTTTTTTCATACATACAAACATACAAAAATTAAAATTTCAAATATTTAAACATACAAAAACAAGGAAACGGAAATTAAATAACAAATTCTTTCTTATGAAATAATTATAACAAATTATGTGTCTTTTGAATTAAGTACCTATAATGCTGCGCTAAATTGTCTGTGTCTGTTTTGAAATTTATTCTCCTTACATTTGGTACATTAACAATTTCTAATATTTCTAACATATAACGTCTCTTGTAGTTTTTTTCAATATCTAATACTGATGTTTCATCAAACTTTAGATAATGATTATATTTCTTACAATGTGAAGATAAGGATGTCTTCTGTGTTGAAATATTCATATATTTTGGTCACATCTATGACCAGCTAATCTTGTTTTAAGTTTATTCTTTGTTGTCCCAATATAAACTTTGTCACAGTTCACCTGGTCATTTCCTCCACATGGTATCCTGTACACTACATCAGATGTTTTCATTTTTCCTATTTTATCCTTCATACTGCTAAATAATTTTTTTAATGTGATATGTTTTGTGTGCAATTATATATCTGTCAGTGTCATATATTTTTGACTTTCTTAATCTTTTTGATATTCCAGGAACATAAGTTAATGATTTGTAAACTCTTGGTTCTGCCATAGTATTTTCTAAATTATGCCTATGATTACCATACTGTCTAATTAATCGGATTTTCCAGTAGAATTAACTAACCGAGGCAGATCCAAATTTGTCAATTTCTCGACATGAAGTTTGCGTAAGGAGCCTTACAAAGTTCAACTGGTGCAGAAATTAAAACAAGCCAGCCAGATCGTTTGATTTAACACCACTGGATTATTTTTTATAGGGGTATATTAAGAGGTGCTCCCGTAGGCTAGTAGGTAGTGTACTAGCTGGTCAGTATAGGGGTTGTAGGTTCGATTCCCAACGAAGACCTTGTTTTTTTTTCACTACAAAAATAAAAATTGGCTGTCGGTGGGGCTGCTCAGCGATGAAGGCATAGTCATTGGTCGCTGTCCTCTCTTATACGGCAGTTAATTTTTATTTATTTATTTATCATTAATTGTCTACGGAATTTAACATCCTTGCAGACATTTTAATTAAAATACAATATAAATTATCTTAAATTAACACCCATACAATAATAAACACTAGCTTTACATACAACATAAAAATTTGCTCAAATTTAACATACATACAATAAAAACAAATTCTGTAAAAAAAATATACATAAATGCAAACACTTAGTTGTTCAGGTAAACTAATAAGTTCCTTATTGCGCTTACTGACAAATTCTAATCTACGAAATTAAAATATTTATTAAAATCTGCACAAATTCTCCTAAAAGGGTCCGCGTTAGCATAATTGGCTCGAAAGAATTCCACTGCAAAAGGTATAAAATGTCGTGTAGGGCGTTGCGGTACATTTAGAGTAATCCTGTTAATAAGTGAATGAGTAGAAACATCGCCAATTAACACACCAAAAATGAACGAAATTTTAAGTGCTGTTCTACGACTCCTTAAAGTTGGTAGCTTAATAAGAGAAAGTCTAGCTGAATAGGCAGGTAAGTCCAATGGGTTAAAGTTAAAACCACGGAGGCAAAAAAGCAGGAACTCTTTTTGAACAGATTCGAGAACATCTGAGTATTTTCTAAATATAGGTTCCCAAATGACGGATCCATACTCTAGAATAGGCCTGACAAGGGACATATAAAGGCTTTTGGTAACGTATGGATCATCAAACTCTTTAGCCCAACGTTTCACAAATCCAAGTACACCTCTATCCTTCTACTTTCACCACCTGTTTCATCTCTTATCTATCCCTTTCCTAAAAGAATGTAGCACGGTACTTGACTAAATAGGCATTATTGCCTGAAGCGCTACTTCTCTTAAAAAAAAAAAACAGATTATATACGGAGCCATCGAATCGTTTTCAGCCTTAAAACTTAAAATACGTGATGTGATTAACGAAATAGAAATGCCATTTTGCCAAAAAGTGCTTAAAAACTTTGATGAAAGAGATCGACAACTGTCAGCGTGGTCGTGGTGGCCATTTGCCAGATTGAATTTTTCATTAATAATTGCTGAACTTTTATTTTCGTAATACATACATCATCATCGTAATCTAAATGTTTTTATTTTAGAAAACAAACTTCTTGTTGAAAACCCCTTCATATTTTGCTAGTTAGGTCTTCGGCCCAGTTGATTTTTTTCGTTACTATTTTATTATTTCAAAATGTCGTAAGTTGTTTATGTTTTACAAATAGATCACTACTATTTTACGAATTTCAAGGTGGTATAAAATAAAAAACGAGGCCTTTTAACAATTATCTTTTATTTCTTTTTCTGCTTTTTGGCATTTCGAACTGCGAAGCATTGCATTGTTTTTGTAATGTTATAGTTATTGTAGAGATACCACCAGCTAGTAAACTAAATGTACTTTAACTCAATTTTTATAATTTTTGTGGATTTTGTGTATTTAAGCTTTGGGACGCAAAGTTTACAAATAAAAAGATTCTTTTGGACATCAAATTGAATTTTTATAAATTTTTTAAGGGCTCATAAATTTTTTTTATTTAAGCTCTAGAATCCATAGTTTTTAAATAAAACGAGTTTAAGTTTATTTAACAACACTAATAAAAATAGCAAATAAAAAGTCAGAATAGAGTGCGAGAACTAATTAAGGGAATCATAATACGATTGTATTTCAAAATTTGCATGCAAAAGCTCTCATTAGACGAGTGCCGATTCCGTTCACAATTAAGAATACGCGCGATTTTGTTTAGACCTTTGTCATCACATCTCTATTGAATATCTTTTATATGAAACATAAATTTGCCAATATAGACCAAAAATAAAACGATAGTAAATACAGTTGGTTTTAATCAGAGTAAAGCAAAATTATTTGGAAAGATATTGGCAGAGCCTTTAATGGCATTCATAGAACTATGTATATTGACTATAATGACAGTAGAGAAAAAAAAAACAATAAATGGAAAATGTCCTTTATCATAATTGGACTAATTCTATAAAGAATTTTATAGGTTCAACTAACTTATAGTTTTTATTACAAAATAACAAGATTAGATTTTTCCCATGGACTGAAAAATGGGAAGAATTATATATTTGTATTATTTTGGCATTCTATCGTAATGACTTGTTTTTGAAATTTTTTTTTTGTTATTTGTTAATTATTTTTTTTTAAAAATGCTAAATAAAATTACGCAAAAGATCGAAAGAGAATTTTAGGAATCATTAGAATTAAAAAAATAACAGTAACTCTTAAAACGCTTCAAATGTTTTGAGCACTTCTTTCTGTATAGCGAGAAAGTTGTTTGCTTGTTATGTATATTTTATATTTTAAATTTTTTATTAATTATTGTTAAACATCTCAACAAACATTTTTTTTACTGATTTAATGACTTTTTCTTTTTTAATAAACAAATTTTTAATAAACAAATTATTCCTTTATTGTTAAATATCTTATTGTTATCGTAAACACGATTTCATTAAGGTAGAATTCATTCGTTTCGGCACCTTTTCTAGTCAAACATATTCAAAATATATTCTTTTATTAATTAGTTTTTTGTCTTCAGTCAAAATTATCAAACTAAATAAAACATGGAGGAGACGTGCATGAATTGATTATTAATTTTTACTGTTTTTTTTCAGATATCACAGTAATATAATTCTGTTAAATATATTTTGGAGCAACATTTTCGTAAGGATTGTTATGTGAACTAGGGACATTTGAATTGATTTGTTAAAAATACCTCTGCTTGTTCAATACGAATCTTATTCAATATGAATTTCTCCATAGGCTTCAAAAACTGAATTGATTCCTTTCCTGAATTTTATTCCTTCCTAAATTTCATTCACTTCAAGAGGAAAAGTGTGTAAATAAAAAACAAAAATTTTATAAAAGTTTTCTGATAATCTAGCTTGAACACTAAATAATATATCGGATTTTTCAATAAGAAGTTTGTGTTTCAATTGTGGCAACACCAACAAAATGATACATTTTACATTTAGTTTAGTTTTTTTGTTAAAAGTATTTTAAATTTTATTTAGCGAAATTACAGTTCGGTATATAAATAAATTGAGTTTACTGGATTTTCATGTAAGCGGTTTATCAACAAGAAGTTTGTTTTTCAAATGTGGCAACACCAACAACATGTTAGTTTTGATATTTAGTTTTTTTCGACGTTTTCGCAGTAGATGAATTGGCAATTGTTACAATGAATTCAATTTCGCACTAAAATCGCATTAAAATATTTCAAATCCACTATGAAAATTGTGGTTCTATTAAAGTTACAATTCATAAACTTCGTGTTATTTTTGGACAACATAATCGTCCTTGTGAGAACGTTATTAACAATTTGGTTACTTAATTTAATACAAAATAAGCGAACACCAACGCAAGTTTGACCGGATTATTCAACTGGAAACATCGCAGCCGTAAGCCACAGTGTTGTAGCATATCCAAATTAGTCAATTCTTCGACCTTTGCAACAATTGGGGTTATCCAAAACCACCATAAGGCAAATTTTGCGTAAGGATTTGACTTTGAAGCCTAACAAGGTTCAACAAGTGCAGGAATTGAAGCCGACCGACCATTCACATCGCCGTAGATTCGTTCAATTTATTCAGGAACAACCGGCTGGTATTTTTAAAATTTTCAAACCAAGCCCATTTTGACTTGTCAGTGTTGTCAATAAGCAAAATTGCTGCATTCGGGCTTCTGAAAATAATAGAGCGATTATTGAGAAGCTTTTGGATGCTCAACATATCACGGTATGGTTTGGTCTGCAGACGTGATTGGGTCGCTTTTTCGAAGATAAGGCTGAAAATCCAGTACCGGTCAATTGATCACGCTATCGCGAGATGCTAACATATGGTTCGAAATAGGACCGTCATTTTGCCAAAAAAGTGATTAAACACTTAGAATAAGGAATCGTTATCTGTTAGCGTGGTCAGCATAGTGGACATTTGCCAGGTTTCATTTTTCATTCATAATTGAGAAGTGTTTCTCATCGTATAACAATAAAATTTTGAATCATCTTAATTTAAACATTTTGTCTTATTTTGTTTTAGAAAACGAACTTCTTGTTGAAAACTTTTTTATAATATCTCTAGTTTACAAACTGTTTTTTTAGTTTACATTAAAATTGTTTGTTTTATTTTATTTTAGAAAACAAACTTCTTGTTGAAAAATCCTTTACAAGATGACACCAGCTTTTAACTCAACAAATAAATTGCATTTCCATTATTTGATTTTAATTGTTTTCCAAAATAAATACAAAATAAAATCGTTTTATTTATTTTATCAAAGGCTTAACTTCACTTTAAAATTTTAAAATTGACTTAAAAAAATACAAATCGAAGCCAATTGAATAATTTTTTATTTAAAGTTAAGATTGTTTTTAATTATTCTGTTTTTTATCTCCAAACTTGTGCGAAGAAAGACCTTTAGAAGAAAACAAAATAAAAATATTATTCAATGACTTTATTGAATAAGAAAACAAAAGCTTTTTACATGTCTGAATGGCAGCAACTAAAATCGAAAAGTACATGTAGTAAAAATAATATAGAATAAAATTGTATGCATGTTTGTTTAATTTTTTTTTTAAATTAATTACTTGTACTTAAATCAGCAAACAAATGTTCACTAACGTACTGCTAGTACAACAGACTCGAATACGAATCAGTTAGTTAAAAAACAAAAACGGGTTTTTATTCCCCAACTTGATCGGTTGGTTTTTGAATTTTGATGATTAACTGCAACTAACAAATTCATAGCACACCTTTCCAACACAACATTACAATTGTTTTAATGCAAATGTTACAAAAATATTTTAAAATAGTACTGCAAAAAATAGCAGAAATAAAATAAACAAATAAAAATTCAAACACGTCTTTTTACGTCGTCATAAAGTTACAAAATTGAAAATAATATATTTAAATAATTCTAAAACTAAAGATAAACCAAAATAATTAAGTAATAATTATTGTAAAATTATGGCTTTTATAAATGAACTGAATAAAAACACTGGAAATTCTTTTGAAAATAATATGAAAAAGATAATATATAAACGAAATCATACATAGGATGCAAAGATGACTGTTGTATAATTTAAGGGTTTCCCATTCCGCAGAACCGACTATTTAGTTTATTCAAATATCCATTCAAATAAATATGTGCCTCGTCACTCATTGTGATTTTTTCATGAAAACTGGGGTTGTCATGGGCGAGCTGTAACATTACTTTCTTCAGTAGCAGTAACGTTCTTGCCGATTTTGCAATACGTTGTGGTCCATGCTTGGGCTTATCATCTACAGATCCTCTATCTTCCAATCATTTACTATACGATAAATAGTGCGTCTTGTAAGCACGTTGTTTTTCCCAAAATTTTACGTAACTTTCTCATCGTCGCTGTAATCGATAATTCATTTTGATAAAATATTTAAACGATTTAAAAAACATTAGCTTATCGAATATTTTTCCATAATAAATTTACCACCTGCCTACTTCACGACTGTCAAATATGAACTGTCAAGACTAATGTTTACCAAAATGGCGGTAAAACAAAATAGTATATCTTCCCGGCGAACATCCTGTATTTCAAGTCCAGCTTACAACAACAATAAACTGGATTCTTGGGAAAATAAAATATATAGTGTTTGATTAGTGGAATTATTTTATTTGCTTTAGACATTTCCCTAATATCGGATGTTTTTGTTGAAGTATATAACACTTTTAATTGGTGGCTATTTTATCAAGTTATTAATGTTTAGTTAGGTAGGTTTGGCACTTAAACATACAGAACTTTTCGAAATTGTACAAATTGAACCAAAAACAACATTGCCGTTGATCCCGATTTTTTGTTTAGCGACGTTTAAATCGATACGCCAATAAATGAAACAGCCGCACTTGGAGTGCTGATAAGTGTATGTTGAGAAATCATTACATCCAGTAAAAATTGCTGTTTATTTTGCTTTATGGGATTATTAAATGATAGGCCCGTACTTCTTTAAAAACGATCCTGGTCAGAACCTTACAGCAGTCAATGATGATTACTATAGAGCCATGATTACTGACTTTTTCGTCCATCAATTGAACAACCATGATGTGGAGAAGCTGAGCTTTAAGACGACGCACCATGTCAAACAGTTTGTGCCATAATTGATTTATTGAAGAAAACTTTGGTATTCCCTTGCAATTTAACCCCGCTAGACTATTTTCTTTAGGGATATGTAAAGTCACTTGTCTAAGCCGATAATCCAGAAAGGATTCATCACTTAGAGGACAAGACTTACCGCGTTATTGTCGATATACGTCCATAAATGTTAGAAAAAGTTGTCGAAAAGTTGACCTCCAGATGAGACTACGCCCGAGCTAGTCGTTCCGGTTGTATGCCAGAAGTCTTATTTAAATAATAATGCCAGAAGAGTATCTTTCCAATACGGTGAACTTTATGTCAATTAAAAAAATTCATCATTGATTTATGCAATTTCGAATGCCTAGACCTCTATATAAACATCCTTTATTACCTACGACGTGATAAAACAATCTTTGTCTACATAACTTGTATTTAATCCGTATGCGCCAAATGTTCCGTAATTAAAGTTCAAAGCATGGTATATTATTTATAAAATTTGCAACGTATTATATAACACGAATGATTCTATGAATGATTTATTAAAGCATCATCTAAATACTTTCCTTTGATATTGCCGAGTAAAAGACTACAAGAAATGTTTTTCCATTATCTTTAGTTAAAATTTCGCATATCTTTAATCGTATCTTAAAATCATTTACGTTCACGTACAATATATTCTTTCTCGAGCGATATATTTTAGCCCATATAATATAATGAATATCTAAGTAGAACTTTATAATTACCGTTTAGATACTTCAGTATTTGTTTGTAAAAATGTTAAAAAGCTTAGATTTTTCTTTCTAACATTATTTCAGATATCTCATAGATCGCTAAAGTAGTCTCTAGCCCACCATTCTACCATTTGTAGATAGTGTGCTATGTCATTCTTTCTCTATTTTTCCACTAATCTTCTTAAGAAATTTTGAAAAATTGCAATGTTCAAAGAACACAGATTTTGGCTATTACTAAATTTTTCGTTCACAAATTTTGCTATCATGGGTACATAACGTAATCCCCGGGCCACCATTTATTTTTATGCAGTCTGTAATATCAGCCATTTTTCATTTTCCGAAATGACTACTGGTTTAATTATCTGGTTAGTTAAATTCGAATTTATTTTCTCATACACATCCGCGATTTAGTATATACGAGTACAGCATATTATATCAGCCATTTTGAAATTTTCCATAAAGACCTGTAATCTTCTTAAAGAATTTTTAATAATTATTACATTAACACTAAACCTACCGACAATTCTTGTATACCTATTCCTACCGCGCGCGGTCTAATTGACCGGTAATTAAAAAGATTATTCCCAGACTGTTCCATCAGCAGCAGTTTCGATGCGTTGATCCTCTAAATCTGTCTCACTTTCGGATGTCAATAAAACCCTCTTTCTTTTCTGCCCTGAACGCTTATTTATAATATTCTCCTCTTCACTATCGCTTTCTGATTCCAATTCATTTGTAAATAGCTCTTGATCTATTTCCATGTTTTTTTCAATTTCAGAAGTTTCTTGTTCATCATATTCTGAAAATTCTTCTTCCATGTCCGTTATATTTCTTAGGTAATTTGTAATTTTCAAATGCTTTGACATTTTTAGGGTAAATATCTACAACAGATTATTACACTATGTAAGGAATAACAAATTTACATCCATGTTTTGATACTTTACCTCATCTCCTTCAAATAAACAATTGTAAAAAAAATTGCATAAAAAACTCTTTAGAAGTGCACTACTTGAGACTGTAATCAATACTATTGTTATTTACTCTTTTCACTTGAAAGCGACTCTGAGATAACTGTAAAAAATTTTTCTCTGAGATAACTGTAGAACATTTTTTCCCACCGGTCATATTGACCGACCGCGGTAGTTAGGCTACATAACAAATTTTTTTGGGAAACTAGAAAAAATAACTAAAAGTAAAGAGTGACCAACATATTATATGCATATTCTAAGAATTGTCATATAGTTTGATAACGGTATTATAACGTTTAAAAATGTGTAAGTTTTACAAAAAGTTTGAAAAAGGTCAATTTGACCGGTGTTGGTAGGTTTAGTGTTAACAAAAATTCATTCTGATCTTGTACTTTATGCATTGTTTTAAATATTTAACTACTAAGTACACTTCGCAACAGTTTCATAATATAGACTGGGCCTTAAAAAGTTTATAAAAGTTAAAATGCCAGCGACTGTGAAGTCATTAACATCAACAACAATAAATAAATATATAATAAATTTTATGAATATAGAAGTCTGTAACCGTAGAGATGTCACGCGCGGTGCCATGGAAATGCCTCCTTTTAAAACATAAAAAGGTTATGAACCATTTAGTAAAACCGTACCGTACCCAAATAATATTGATTATAACCCCGTCGGAAAAACCAAGCACATATCGAAAAATGCCTGTCAGGCCTACAATCTGGACACAATTAGACTGATAACAATTTACAAACGACGACAATTAAAAGTTATGACGACAAAGGCAAACATTTGGTTCAACAAACAATGCCTCGCATCCAATGTTATACCAAAATATGCCAAAATACAGATTAAAATCAACACCACAGCAAGCAGGAAGACAATAAAAAGAGCACAAAAAGACTTTGTGAAATTCGAAATCAGAAACCTTTACGCCAAAAAAGAAATTACGAACTCGGAATTACTAGACATTCATCTTAAACTAGCAGAACTACTCCCAACCGACGTACTCATGAACACATTAGACCAAATACGAGCAGAAAACGCGAAAACAATAGAACGAAAATACGCAACTTTAAACAAGAAACTCGGGACACTAACACATTCAACAAACAACAAAACGCGCAAAAACAGCAATTTCCACCCTAGATTTTTGAATCTAACAGAGGTCACCATCAGCAAGCAAGAGGCTCAATTATTGGAAAAGGGATTAAAACACAACATCACAGAAAACAACAAGAAAAAGGAAATAGAACAAACCATTGTGGACACAGAAGTCGCAATAGCGATGATCCCAAACGAAGAACAAGAGAAAGCCAGGCACATCTGCAAACAAATAATAGAGAAGGAGGCCAAGTCTACAAAACACTTAAACGGAGAGCACAATACAATTAGGAAACTAAAACGTAAACTGGAAGCGAACAACATCTTAGTCACAAAAGCAGACAAGGGAAACACAACGGTGCTCATCGGTAAACATGACTACATCGAAAAGACTGAACAGTTAATAAAAGACTCTAAGTGCAAGAGAATTGGTAAAGATCCTACAGAAGAATACCAAACGAAAATTAAGGAGATTATAAAAAAGGCAACAAGGATAATAAAACCAAACATATCGCACACATTAACAATGATGAATCCAGCCGCACCATCTATGATAGCACTACCAAAAATACACAAACCAAACACACCAATGAGACCCATAATTAATTACAAATCTGCACCAGGATACAAACTTTCGAAATATATGAAGACAATATTAAAAGACACCTTAGACCTAGAATATAGGCATACAATAGCCAACACTACAGAACTGATCGATAAATTGGAGAACGTGAAAATAACGGAGAAAACAAAACTGGTCTCTTTTGACGTGAAGGACTTGTATCCATCAATTCCCGTAATGGATACACTGAACATTGTTCATAGGACAGTAGAAAACAAAACGGAAAACAAGGAACTAGCAATACAAATTACAGGTACACTAAAAGCGACACTAGAACAGAATTACTTTAAATTTAACAATAATATATATAGACAAATAGCAGGACTAGGGATGGGAAATCCAACATCTGCCACCCTCATGGAAGTATTTATGCAGAACTTAGAAGAGGAATACGTAAAGGAATTAAAAACCAACTTCGGAGTAATATTCTACGCAAGATATGTCGACGACATCATATGCATACTAGAAGGAAATAACGATGAGCAAATTCTAGATTACTTGAATGGAAGACACAAGGACATAAAATTTACAATGGAAAAGGAAGAGGAGGGGAGAATTAATTATCTGGACCTAACGATCAAGAGGAACATAATCTCGAAAAGAATCGAATATGAAATATACAGGAAACCAACAGCAACGGACACAATAATACACAACTCATCAAATCATCCCCAGCAACACAAAAACGCAGCGATCAGGCAGTTAATAACAAGACTCGAGAGAACACCACTAACACGGCAAATGTATATGAAGGAAATGGAAACAATATACACCATAGCGGAAAACAACGGATACAAAAAGCGCCTCGTAGATAACATCAAAAAACAAACTGGAACGAACAAAAAACAGGAGAAGGAAGGAAAAAAATGGGCTACATTAACATATATGGGAAAATCAACGTACGAACTAGCGAAATTCTTTGGAGAACACGACATCAATACCGCATTCAGAACAAGAAACAACCTAGGCAGAATACTACGGAATAAAACAACCGAGGCAAATATACTAGACAAACAAGGAGTGTACAAATTAACTTGTACATGCCATTATAGCTACATCGGGCAAACAGGACGAAAAATTAAGACCAGATTTAGGGAACACATTAGAGACTATAACAAAAAACTACGGGAACCAAAATCAACTCCAGAATCAAACTTTGCGAACCATATATTTAACAACAAATGTACACCAGGACATATAAAGACAACGGTTAAACTGCTTCATACCCAGCACAAAGGAAGGAGACTAAATGTATTAGAAAACATGGAAATATACAAACAAAAAACATTTGACGGACGAATTATAAATGAACAAATAAACACTGCTTCGGACACAATATTTGAACCGTTGAAACATTTTTACAGGAAAACAAACATTACACCAACACAAAAACGTTACGCAAGTGCACAAGACGAAAGCAATAAAGAACATCATAAACGTACAATTACAGATTATTATGTCACATAAAAAACAAACCCAATAGGTTCACGCATAACAAAAACGGACCGCAAGCATGACAGTAAAAGGATTTAGTTAGAACAAAAAAAAAAAAAAAAAAAAAAAAAAAAACAAGACGAATGAAAAAGGGATCGACAAATTAGGTAAAAAGGGACAAACGAAAAAGGAGAGAGGCAGGCAAAAACGACAGAAAGGGACGAACGCAATAACACGAAGGAAGACACGAACTATATAAACACAACTGACAATAGAACGCAACTAGTACGAAAAGAACACTGAAGATGGCAAACAGCCGAAACCGGTTTGTTCACAAACCAAATTTGACGAGGGTCGACGGAAAACCGTACCCAAATAATATTGATTATAACCCCGTCGGAAAAACCAAGCACATATCGAAAAATGCCTGTCAGGCCTACAATCTGGACACAATTAGACTGATAACAATTTACAAACGACGACAATTAAAAGTTATGACGACAAAGGCAAACATTTGGTTCAACAAACAATGCCTCGCATCCAATGTTACACCAAAATATGCCAAAATACAGATTAAAATCAACACCACAGCAAGCAGGAAGACAATAAAAAGAGCACAAAAAGACTTTGTGAAATTCGAAATCAGAAACCTTTACGCCAAAAAAGAAATTACGAACTCGGAATTACTAGACATTCATCTTAAACTAGCAGAACTACTCCCAACCGACGTACTCATGAACACATTAGACCAAATACGAGCAGAAAACGCGAAAACAATAGAACGAAAATACGCAACTTTAAACAAGAAACTCGGGACACTAACACATTCAACAAACAACAAAACGCGCAAAAACAGCAATTTCCACCCTAGATTTTTGAATCTAACAGAGGTCACCATCAGCAAGCAAGAGGCTCAATTATTGGAAAAGGGATTAAAACACAACATCACAGAAAACAACAAGAAAAAGGAAATAGAACAAACCATTGTGGACACAGAAGTCGCAATAGCGATGATCCCAAACGAAGAACAAGAGAAAGCCAGGCACATCTGCAAACAAATAATAGAGAAGGAGGCCAAGTCTACAAAACACTTAAACGGAGAGCACAATACAATTAGGAAACTAAAACGTAAACTGGAAGCGAACAACATCTTAGTCACAAAAGCAGACAAGGGAAACACAACGGTGCTCATCGGTAAACATGACTACATCGAAAAGACTGAACAGTTAATAAAAGACTCTAAGTGCAAGAGAATTGGTAAAGATCCTACAGAAGAATACCAAACGAAAATTAAGGAGATTATAAAAAAGGCAACAAGGATAATAAAACCAAACATATCGCACACATTAACAATGATGAATCCAGCCGCACCATCTATGATAGCACTACCAAAAATACACAAACCAAACACACCAATGAGACCCATAATTAATTACAAATCTGCACCAGGATACAAACTTTCGAAATATATGAAGACAATATTAAAAGACACCTTAGACCTAGAATATAGGCATACAATAGCCAACACTACAGAACTGATCGATAAATTGGAGAACGTGAAAATAACGGAGAAAACAAAACTGGTCTCTTTTGACGTGAAGGACTTGTATCCATCAATTCCCGTAATGGATACACTGAACATTGTTCATAGGACAGTAGAAAACAAAACGGAAAACAAGGAACTAGCAATACAAATTACAGGTACACTAAAAGCGACACTAGAACAGAATTACTTTAAATTTAACAATAATATATATAGACAAATAGCAGGACTAGGGATGGGAAATCCAACATCTGCCAACCTCATGGAAGTATTTATGCAGAACTTAGAAGAGGAATACGTAAAGGAATTAAAAACCAACTTCGGAGTAATATTCTACGCAAGATATGTCGACGACATCATATGCATACTAGAAGGAAATAACGATGAGCAAATTCTAGATTACTTGAATGGAAGACACAAGGACATAAAATTTACAATGGAAAAGGAAGAGGAGGGGAGAATTAATTATCTGGACCTAACGATCAAGAGGAACATAATCTCGAAAAGAATCGAATATGAAATATACAGGAAACCAACAGCAACGGACACAATAATACACAACTCATCAAATCATCCCCAGCAACACAAAAACGCAGCGATCAGGCAGTTAATAACAAGACTCGAGAGAACACCACTAACACGGCAAATGTATATGAAGGAAATGGAAACAATATACACCATAGCGGAAAACAACGGATACAAAAAGCGCCTCGTAGATAACATCAAAAAACAAACTGGAACGAACAAAAAACAGGAGAAGGAAGGAAAAA
The DNA here is from genome assembly GCA_030448955.1 of Trichopoda pennipes. Taxonomy (NCBI): domain Eukaryota; kingdom Metazoa; phylum Arthropoda; class Insecta; order Diptera; family Tachinidae; genus Trichopoda; species Trichopoda pennipes. The sequence continues at coordinate 17,727,163 of JASKUP010000072.1, forward strand.
AATGGGCTACATTAACATATATGGGAAAATCAACGTACGAACTAGCGAAATTCTTTGGAGAACACGACATCAATACCGCATTCAGAACAAGAAACAACCTAGGCAGAATACTACGGAATAAAACAACCGAGGCAAATATACTAGACAAACAAGGAGTGTACAAATTAACTTGTACATGCCATTATAGCTACATCGGGCAAACAGGACGAAAAATTAAGACCAGATTTAGGGAACACATTAGAGACTATAACAAAAAACTACGGGAACCAAAATCAACTCCAGAATCAAACTTTGCGAACCATATATTTAACAACAAATGTACACCAGGACATATAAAGACAACGGTTAAACTGCTTCATACCCAGCACAAAGGAAGGAGACTAAATGTATTAGAAAACATGGAAATATACAAACAAAAAACATTTGACGGACGAATTATAAATGAACAAATAAACACTGCTTCGGACACAATATTTGAACCGTTGAAACATTTTTACAGGAAAACAAACATTACACCAACACAAAAACGTTACGCAAGTGCACAAGACGAAAGCAATAAAGAACATCATAAACGTACAATTACAGATTATTATGTCACATAAAAAACAAACCCAATAGGTTCACGCATAACAAAAACGGACCGCAAGCATGACAGTAAAAGGATTTAGTTAGAACAAAAAAAAAAAAAAAAAAAAAAAAAAAAAAAACAAGACGAATGAAAAAGGGATCGACAAATTAGGTAAAAAGGGACAAACGAAAAAGGAGAGAGGCAGGCAAAAACGACAGAAAGGGACGAACGCAATAACACGAAGGAAGACACGAACTATATAAACACAACTGACAATAGAACGCAACTAGTACGAAAAGAACACTGAAGATGGCAAACAGCCGAAACCGGTTTGTTCACAAACCAAATTTGACGAGGGTCGACGGAAAACCGTACCCAAATAATATTGATTATAACCCCGTCGGAAAAACCAAGCACATATCGAAAAATGCCTGTCAGGCCTACAATCTGGACACAATTAGACTGATAACAATTTACAAACGACGACAATTAAAAGTTATGACGACAAAGGCAAACATTTGGTTCAACAAACAATGCCTCGCATCCAATGTTACACCAAAATATGCCAAAATACAGATTAAAATCAACACCACAGCAAGCAGGAAGACAATAAAAAGAGCACAAAAAGACTTTGTGAAATTCGAAATCAGAAACCTTTACGCCAAAAAAGAAATTACGAACTCGGAATTACTAGACATTCATCTTAAACTAGCAGAACTACTCCCAACCGACGTACTCATGAACACATTAGACCAAATACGAGCAGAAAACGCGAAAACAATAGAACGAAAATACGCAACTTTAAACAAGAAACTCGGGACACTAACACATTCAACAAACAACAAAACGCGCAAAAACAGCAATTTCCACCCTAGATTTTTGAATCTAACAGAGGTCACCATCAGCAAGCAAGAGGCTCAATTATTGGAAAAGGGATTAAAACACAACATCACAGAAAACAACAAGAAAAAGGAAATAGAACAAACCATTGTGGACACAGAAGTCGCAATAGCGATGATCCCAAACGAAGAACAAGAGAAAGCCAGGCACATCTGCAAACAAATAATAGAGAAGGAGGCCAAGTCTACAAAACACTTAAACGGAGAGCACAATACAATTAGGAAACTAAAACGTAAACTGGAAGCGAACAACATCTTAGTCACAAAAGCAGACAAGGGAAACACAACGGTGCTCATCGGTAAACATGACTACATCGAAAAGACTGAACAGTTAATAAAAGACTCTAAGTGCAAGAGAATTGGTAAAGATCCTACAGAAGAATACCAAACGAAAATTAAGGAGATTATAAAAAAGGCAACAAGGATAATAAAACCAAACATATCGCACACATTAACAATGATGAATCCAGCCGCACCATCTATGATAGCACTACCAAAAATACACAAACCAAACACACCAATGAGACCCATAATTAATTACAAATCTGCACCAGGATACAAACTTTCGAAATATATGAAGACAATATTAAAAGACACCTTAGACCTAGAATATAGGCATACAATAGCCAACACTACAGAACTGATCGATAAATTGGAGAACGTGAAAATAACGGAGAAAACAAAACTGGTCTCTTTTGACGTGAAGGACTTGTATCCATCAATTCCCGTAATGGATACACTGAACATTGTTCATAGGACAGTAGAAAACAAAACGGAAAACAAGGAACTAGCAATACAAATTACAGGTACACTAAAAGCGACACTAGAACAGAATTACTTTAAATTTAACAATAATATATATAGACAAATAGCAGGACTAGGGATGGGAAATCCAACATCTGCCAACCTCATGGAAGTATTTATGCAGAACTTAGAAGAGGAATACGTAAAGGAATTAAAAACCAACTTCGGAGTAATATTCTACGCAAGATATGTCGACGACATCATATGCATACTAGAAGGAAATAACGATGAGCAAATTCTAGATTACTTGAATGGAAGACACAAGGACATAAAATTTACAATGGAAAAGGAAGAGGAGGGGAGAATTAATTATCTGGACCTAACGATCAAGAGGAACATAATCTCGAAAAGAATCGAATATGAAATATACAGGAAACCAACAGCAACGGACACAATAATACACAACTCATCAAATCATCCCCAGCAACACAAAAACGCAGCGATCAGGCAGTTAATAACAAGACTCGAGAGAACACCACTAACACGGCAAATGTATATGAAGGAAATGGAAACAATATACACCATAGCGGAAAACAACGGATACAAAAAGCGCCTCGTAGATAACATCAAAAAACAAACTGGAACGAACAAAAAACAGGAGAAGGAAGGAAAAAAATGGGCTACATTAACATATATGGGAAAATCAACGTACGAACTAGCGAAATTCTTTGGAGAACACGACATCAATACCGCATTCAGAACAAGAAACAACCTAGGCAGAATACTACGGAATAAAACAACCGAGGCAAATATACTAGACAAACAAGGAGTGTACAAATTAACTTGTACATGCCATTATAGCTACATCGGGCAAACAGGACGAAAAATTAAGACCAGATTTAGGGAACACATTAGAGACTATAACAAAAAACTACGGGAACCAAAATCAACTCCAGAATCAAACTTTGCGAACCATATATTTAACAACAAATGTACACCAGGACATATAAAGACAACGGTTAAACTGCTTCATACCCAGCACAAAGGAAGGAGACTAAATGTATTAGAAAACATGGAAATATACAAACAAAAAACATTTGACGGACGAATTATAAATGAACAAATAAACACTGCTTCGGACACAATATTTGAACCGTTGAAACATTTTTACAGGAAAACAAACATTACACCAACACAAAAACGTTACGCAAGTGCACAAGACGAAAGCAATAAAGAACATCATAAACGTACAATTACAGATTATTATGTCACATAAAAAACAAACCCAATAGGTTCACGCATAACAAAAACGGACCGCAAGCATGACAGTAAAAGGATTTAGTTAGAACAAAAAAAAAAAAAAAAAAAAAAAAAAAAAAAAAAACAAGACGAATGAAAAAGGGATCGACAAATTAGGTAAAAAGGGACAAACGAAAAAGGAGAGAGGCAGGCAAAAACGACAGAAAGGGACGAACGCAATAACACGAAGGAAGACACGAACTATATAAACACAACTGACAATAGAACGCAACTAGTACGAAAAGAACACTGAAGATGGCAAACAGCCGAAACCGGTTTGTTCACAAACCAAATTTGACGAGGGTCGACGGAAAACCGTACCCAAATAATATTGATTATAACCCCGTCGGAAAAACCAAGCACATACTTGACTTTAATTTGTCTCCGCAGTGTTTTCTAAATAATATTTTATTAATTTAATTTTTGTTTTAGATACATTATTTATTTTATTTAACAAACTTATTTCAAGTACATATGTATGTTGAGAAGCATTTATTAGTAGGAAGTCCTTAATTTAAACCATTCTAAGAATTTAGAATAGCAGAATAAGAAAATAGCAAAAGTTTTACTTTTAATAGGCTTATTTATTATTTTTATTTTTATGAAATATAAAACAAGGCTTATTTCTATAAAAGAAATGTAGAGTTATTTATCTTATTTAATTAGATACAAATTAGCGTATGCGTTCTTGATGTCACATATATTGGATGAGCAAATTTGAGGTTTGTAAGTAAATTGCCTGTTAAATTATTAAATGTCAAGAATTGAGCTGCCATTTTTTGTCATTTGTTTAGTAAACAGGTGGGAAATTTTAAGCATGGAAAGTTACACTCTTGAGCAAAAAATTTTAATTGTGAAAATGTACCATCAAAATTGTGAAAACTTCATTGTATCACTTCGTAAAGTTCAAGCAGCTTTTCCTCATAATCAGGCTCCTTCTGAGATCCCTGTGCGTAATTTAATCGCGAAATTCGAACCTTACTGTATTGTTGCTGACAATGGTCCAAAGATATACGCTCGTAGTGGCGGTAGTGACACAAGCATAGCCATCTTTAGTGATGGAACTCGTATTAAATTAGGCGGTTATGTAAACACACAAAACTATTGCATTTAGAGTTTACAAAAGCCCAAAGCAGCACAAGAAAGTGACAGTATTTTTACCAAAATGAGCAAGGAGACGCGATCAACGTGAATTTCTGCGCTATACAACCAGGGTAAGAAATTTTGACATCAGCGACCTTTGATTTCAGCAATACGGCACCACGGGCCAATCAACCACCCAAACAATTCAACTTTTTAAATTTGGCGATGCCAAATGGCTGACTTGTTCTTATGATTATACGACTTTGGATTGATGAAAAGGCGGGTTTTCGTAAAAAACCCACAAACAACGCTCTGAAAGATGACATTCGGTACTGCATTAACGAGATAAACGAAGCTTTGTTCCATAACGTGCTTCAAAATTTTGTGACAAGATGGGATGTCTGCCGACGCGGTAGAGGTGTATATTTGCATGATATCATATTCCATTATTATTTCCCATATTTCTACTTTATATTGGTGTCAATAAAAGATTAGGAATTAAATTGGCTTAAAAATTTAATAACTAACTTAAATTTTTATCGGCTGGAGCCCAATAGTTGGAGTTTTATAAGTAAATATATACTTTGATATGTATGAAATAAATAAATAAGACTAGATGGGGGTTTGTTAAAATCTTAACAGTTTTCAAAGCGTTTAGTCACTGCTATGAAAACATTAGGATGCTGTGTGACTGCAGCGTTTATTTAAAATTTATTCTCTTAACCGTGCTAAATTAAGTTAAATTAAAAGAGAGTGCATTGAAAATAGTTTTACATTTTTCCTATGTTTGACAATACATGAGTTAATATTTTATTTTTTTTAGATCTTTAAAGGTTTTTGGCCATCATACCTGTTGTTTAAGTAAAAATATATAAACAAAATTTAACATACCTCATGAGCCTTGGGATGAATATGTTGACAATTGTGTGACTGGACTACAGAAGCAAAATTCATCAACAACAGTGTAAAAACAGGCAAAATAAACGACAAATATTTCGATCTACGAACAGGTACTATCATCATTCTACTATGTCCCATCAAAAGTGTGCGTAGATGACAATGTTGGACATTCGACGAAATAAATGTCATTGCATATTGATGATAATAATTATAATAAAGTTCTTTATCGTTGTAGTAACGTTTAACCTGTTTCAACTGGAATAAATTTGGTTGAGGTGTCGTAATTTGCTCTTCTTTTTGCATTAAAGGCAGGTAAATTTGTTGGCACATTGTTCCTTTTGGTTGGAATAATGTAAGAAAATTTTGTAGGTAATTATTTGTAGAGGCGCACGAAACCACCGAAAATCCTGCCAAGACGTGTTAAGCTTAATTTGATATTTCTGCTATTTAATATTGATGCATTTTATTTCAATTTTTTTAACTACTTTAACTAGACATCAAAGTGGTTCCTCAGCAACTTCGTTAATATCTGCCTGCAGCAGCATCATAATTAGACACAAATGAAGAAAATAGGGCAAAACTTTTCATGATTGCTGTAAATTATCAATCACTGATAAACTCATAATGCTGTGCATTAACAATATTAATATGTAAATAACTACTTCAATAATAAATGCACGTAAACTGCATTCTAAGTTTTAATTACTTGATTTATACAATTAAATGTCACATTCACATGAACTCAGCAAATAAAACAAAAAATATATTAACAACATAAACGACCAACAAGACAAAAGCTGCGACGTCTACGACCACGATAGTGGCGACTTCGATTGCACGACGACGGAAAATTTACTTGCGACGGTAGTAACACTCAACAAAAGATAATCTGTATTAACATTTTTTTTTGTAATAAGCTACTCGCTCTACGCTTATTATATCTTATCCACTTTTTCACTTTGTCTGAAGAAATAAACTTTTCCCTTGTGACTGTTTTCTTTAACGTTTGATAAACAAATGCTGGAAAACAACAACTTGTTTTTATGCTTGCAAAAGCTACATAAACAATAACAAGGTTGTATTTAACAGTGTTACCGTTGTCAAAGACAAAGATTTTAAAATAATTTTTACATATTAAAGGGATGATTACGACTTTCTTGAAAATGTGTTTATTTATTTATTTTATCATCTATTATAATTAAAATTAAAACAAATCTTAAAAACTAAACCACTGGTTTATTATTATTAATATAATTAAAAAATTTTTTAATGGTTAATTATTAATATTTCGCCAAACCGTTGGTTGGCATCATCAGGATAAACAAAAAAGAAGAATAATCAAAATTGAAAAAATTTTTTGATTAACACATTCAAAAATGTTTTCGATTTTGATTAATTATTTATAAATTTGGCAAAATATTGAAAAAATAAAAAAAAAATAAAGTTTTTCAAAAATCTTTTATTAAATAATGACCTAGTGCATAATAATTAACTATTAAAAAATATTAAAAGGTCAAATAAATATAATTATTATATATTCTTAAAAAATAATATATATAATTGAAAAACTCGTTAATTTGAATCTCGCGATAATTTGAACTGTCCCTTGAAAAACACTCAATATATTGGAAAAAATGTATGTAATTTGGTCTCCTTAATAGTTACAAATTATTTAAATGGAATTTTAATCGCCGACTCTCTATAATTTGAATTTTTTAGCTCTACGCTCAATAATTTGTATTGTTTTTGGACAAATGTACGGTGCAGAGTAATCCACCACTATTAGGCCACATGAAATTGATTTATTTTCCGCCTAATACAACATCTAACTTTCAGCCTTTAGATAATGCCTTGGATTATTCAAAATTTTAAATCCCTCTACCGCATAGAAATTATTTCTAAAATGTTGGATAGCATTAAAAAGGATGAGAAACAGTTATAATTATGATTGAAAAGGCCTGGAAAAGTGTCAGTTCTACAACCATTTAAAACTGCTTCAAAAAGAGCGGGTTTTCGTTAACATCTTCAGCTCAGCTACCAGAGCCACTAGAAGTTACGCCCTGTCATTCAGTATGGTAACTTTTACCTAACTCTGAAGAGGTGAGTTTTGAGAACTATGTTCGGGTAGACAATAACATTAGTGTCAACGGTGCTCTTACGGATGCTGAACTGTTAAATCTGACTTCTTTGGATGAGGAAGATGAAGCAGACGAAGATGAGCAACCACCACTTGTAGTGACATTAAGTCAAGCAACGGCAAGTCTTAGAACATTACACTCCTATGCTCTTAGAACGTATACAAGTGATGATTTTTTTTCAGCTCTAATCACAATTGAAAATTCATTAGACAATGACAGATTAAAATATTTAACTCCAAAAAAAAAAAAAAAAAATACGGCCTTTTTTCATTATAAATCGTACTTATAACTTAATATAGATAATATATACCTAAGGCATAAATGCAACGTAGTAAAACTCGAACTCTTCTTAAGAGTTCAAAGATAATTGCATAAAAATTTGATAGGAAAATATTTACCCTTGCAGTGAAAAACCAATTGTTTATTTAATAAAAATATAAAATCAGTTGAAAGTGTATGGGCCATATCTGAAGGTATTACTTATAATTTCTAGGTAAGAGGGAAAAGCCTAACTATTAATTTATTAATAGTTTTTTATTAAAACACAACGTAAAATTGCATTTGTAAGAAGTTCGTTTTAATATATTCATATCTGTAGATTAGCTAAGTACATTTAGTTATTATACATTCTTTATAACAAAAAAATTTCCTGTAGTATGCTAGATGTACTGATCACGCATTTATTTTTTAAGTTCCATTTTGTGCTTCAACAAAAGTATCAAAAAAATTCTTTATTTTGTAGTATTCCAATGAAATTTCATTTTGGTTGTGTTTTAAATTTGATTCATTAGTTCATGTTCATGTTGTACGTCAAAATCGTTAGTACGTTTGAAAAACGTCTGGCAGCTTTAGAATTTATGACCTTTGTAAAAGAGCAATTCCTTTAACTTCTGGCTTTTTCATATCAACATGTTTACCGATTCCTGTTTCGTTTGTTAAGCGCTTATTTTTTTAAATAATTTTCTATTATTTTTCAAATATCAACAAACATTTTCAAAATAAAATTAAACTCTAATTTACTCCTTTTAAGGTTAGACACACTGGTTTTTGTCTTAGTTATATATTCGCCGGTTTGAAAAATTATAATATGAACACAATCCGAAGCACCGCTCGTTTACAAGGCGAATTCATACGGTTGCGCTTTTCTCATTTTCCTTATTTTAAATCAACTCTAAGGCGAATCAATTTTGATTACATGTTTAGTTTTGCAGCGAAAATAAATAATTTAGCAAGTTCTACCACTACTTCATACATTGCTTTTTTTCATCGTCATATTGGAAAATTATATTTTTGTTGTTAAGAACGAACGAAACACTTTTACTTATTGTACTTTCCAAATATAAATTTTTAAAAAAGAGCAGATAGTTCGATATCATTATCTAATAATATTGCACACGAACATACGTATGTACATAAATATAAATGGATATTTTATTTTTTAAACATTATTCTACAGTTGTTTTTTTCTGTATAAACAAAAAAGTATAAAGAAAATTTTGCAAAAATAAAATCGAATTAAGGCATTTTCAGAGGAAGCGATTTTAACAAATCTACTGAAGTGCAATGCGACGGAAATGATTATTTAATGGTCCTTCATCGGAATAGCCGGCAATTTCTTGTGGTACAATACCAGACTCTTCAATAGAGGTACAGGGACGGCACATACACTCTAGGGGAGCCTTTGTCAATACCTTTTTAAATTTACGTTCTCCGTGTTTAGCTTTAGGACAAAATAATGAAACGGCAGCTTCTCGTTCACCAGATTCTTGACAGCACATGCAAGAGCGTTCCATTTGCCAAATTTTACTGCCAGAAACCTTAAATAGAAATCGAAAAACTTAGATTTACCCTTAAATGCTATGTATTAAATTAACAAGCCTGTATATAACTGGCACAACGTCCCACACAGGCAAATGATGGTATCGGTTTGGGAACGCAACCGGGATATTGTAGAACATGTATCACAGGTGTAACTTGACAATCATCACCAATATGAGAAACATCTTCGAAATTGAGTTGATTTAAAATTAACGTACATAATTTTTTTGTGTTTTTTAGTTTTTACCATTATCAGTTGCCACCACAGCATCGTCTCCTGAGACAATTTTAATATTGTGATGCAGTATTAGAACTAATAATGAACTAAATGTTTTTATAAAAAGCCTTCTATTGGCATATAAATCAACAGTAGCTAACATGGCAAGCAAGCTATATCCACTGAGCTTTAACCACAACCTTAGAAAAATAAAGAAATTTGTTTGGCCAACCACAGGCTTTTATACTAAAGAAATGGCATTAAGAACATAGCTACAAGTACAGTCGCACGCACACACACATTGCACCCCACACAAGCAAATCTAGAACAAAGAAACTTCATGCTAATGGACAACATGTTTTTTTTTTAATAAACAATTATCACTTACATTAGTGTTTGCTAGCTTAGGATATCAATTACTTACACAAGTCTACAGTTGCGAGCACATAAAATGCACATGAACGTTGTAGCGTGCGTGCTTTGAAAAAAGCCTTCATAGATGTTTAACAGTGATTACAAATAGCGGTTGTAAATTTTTATTTTACTCTTTAGTGGCACTAACACCACAGTGCACCGAAAACACTGGATAGCCTGTTATCTTGCTTAGCAACCATGTGCCTTTAATCCGCACACCTATGTACAGGTGCCTTTGCTAACTCATCTACCGCAGCTACGCAATAATTGTCTTCCTTTTTCTAGTCTCCGTAACGCCGATGGGAGTAGATACTCTACCAATGGAAGTTGCACCACATGTGTTAGCTAACTTGCTTTTTATTCTTAGTGGAGAATTTGTGACTTATTCAGCTCTGTTTGCTACGCGTGCTTTCTTATTATCGATAAAAAAATAATGTTAATGATGATAACGATCATATTTCAGCACTTAAGCTGCTTAGCTCAATAAGTGTATGTGAGTTAACGACATACATACTCACACATACACACATTAAACATTCTTAGAAAAAAAGACATTAATAATTTATGTAAATAACTAAATTAAGATAAATGTAAACAAAGTAATTAAGAAGACAAAGAGACAACCGATACAGCACGACGGCACAGCTTTACTGACACAGGACCAGAAATATACAGACTAACTAACCTTTTTCACAAAGAAGGAATACTCACAGCATTTAAAACTGGCAACACTCTGAGACATAATCTCAGAACAACGACAGAAACAGCTGACAAATTTAGTTCCAGTCTGTATACCCCGACTTACTTGTACCTGTAAACAAACTCATATAGGGTAAACTGGATGAACATTGAAAACAAGGTTTACAGAACACATAGGCTCATACAAACGGAAAAGAGAAGATTCCAATTTTATTTATTTATTTACTTATTTCATCTACAGAATTAAATTCCTACAGATTACTTTACAATATCAATTATAATGTTTGAATAAAAAAAGCTTGAACATATTATAACTAACATTAAAATTTAAATGTGGGTTAAAACTATTACATAAATGCAAGCATCTTGCAATCGGCTCATTAATTGCATAATTCGTTCTGAAAAGGCATTCTTCAAACATGCGATTATTTCTCAAGTCCCTAGGAGGACTGTATAACGTAAAATAATTTTTTATTTCCGGGCTATCAATATTGTCAGATAGTATATTATAAACAAATAATAATGAGGAGCAAGATCTACGATCCACTAAGGATTGTAAGCCTAACATTTTCCTCCTAACATCATAAGAAGGTAGTTCATGTGGCCAAATCAATTTTAAAGCAGTCTTAGTGAATATCCTCTGAATTCGTTCAATACGATTTGATGGGCCTAAATGACTAGGATTCCAAACAATGGAACAATATTCCAAGATACTTCGAACCAAGGAAATGTATAAAGACTTGAGGGTGTATGCATATTTAAAATCTCTAGAATTTCTTCTAATGAAACCAAGCATACTATAAGCTCTAGAAATAACATAGTCGATATGCTTAGAGAATGTTAGTTTAGTGTCAAAAATGACTCCTAAGTCCTTAACTTCAGCTACACGTTTAAGCAGGAAACCGCCAAGAGTATAATCAAAATTTATTGGACCCGAAATATAAGCATATGTGACAACACAACATTTTGAAACATTAATACGTATGCCATTTTCAAAACACCAGTCAGACAGTTTGTTAAGATCGATCTGTAACTTTTCGCAGTCATCAATATCGCCAATAGTAGAATACAATTTCAAATCATCAGCAAATAAAAGACAGCTGGAAAACTTAAAATTCAATGGTAAATCATTAATAAAAATTATAAAAAGTAACGGACCAATATGCGTTCCCTGAGGAATACCTGAATAGGCATCAATTATATCAAAAGAGAATGAATTACCAATTTTAACCTTAAGTTTCCTATTGGTCAAGAAACTATGAAAGAATGCCAAAATATTCCTCGAAAATCCAAATGAACAAAGCTTGAGCAGTAACAGATGATGGCTAACTGTATCAAATGCCTTAGCAAAGTCAGTGTATATAACATCGCATTGGCGCTTACTCATCATAGCAGATACAATATCACGGCTCAATAAAAGTAAGTTAGTCGTTGTAGACCTATTCGGCATAAAACCGTGTTGCCGGTCGGAAATAAGGCTCTTAACGTGCTCAAATAGTTTACCCTTTAAAATATTATCAAATATTTTTGCAAATGGGCTTTGTTTAATTATGGGCCTATAATTGGTAACTAAGCTACGATCTCCAGATTTAAAAATTGGAATAATGCAACAAAGCTTCCAGCAGTCCAAAAATTTACCAAGTTCAAGGCACGAATTGAAAAGCTTAGTAATTATAGCCGCAATATTAGCTGAACACTTTTTAAAAAATATAGAAGGATAATCTCCAACTGAACATTTGGTATCATTCCCTAAATCATTTATAGCATAATACACATCAGCAATGGTTATATTAAAATTGATTCCACCACTTTCGTTAACTACAAGATGGTAGCTGGAGTCATTACAAGCAGGTTTAACAAATGTGCTTTGAAAATACTTTGAAAAAAGATCACACGTACTTAATACATCATACGATTGCATGTTATCATAACGCATACGTTTTGGGGTAATATTATTCTCTCTTTTAACGTTTAAAAAATGCCAGAAAGCCGAAGAATTGGACTTAATTTTGTTTTCAATTTCAAATATATACTGGCTGTAAAGAAAGTTTCTTAAGAAATTGTATTCATTACGCGCTAAAGAAAATTTTCTGTGGTCAACGTCACTATTCGAAATTCTGAACTTAGAATATGCTTTGTTTCTAATATTTTTTAGATGGCATAATCTGGCATTATACCAAGGCGGTTTATTATTAATCCTAGGTTCGAACACTGGTACATTGAGTCTTATGGCCATATCAAAGTGGTTAGAGATAAATGAATAAATTACACACGGATCATTAATTTCCTCTAATACAGTCCAATCAACTGCTTTAAAGTAATTATTTAAACCTTCAATATTGGCCTTATTAAAGTTGTATTCCAACACGTGATCAAATTTATTATTATCAAAAGAAAAAAACTCGAATTTGAAGTCCAAGGCTTTATGATGAACTGAATTTATGGTAACAGGAGAACCGGCCAAATTGCAAGAAACTTTTAAAAAATTATTTGCAAAAATTAAATCAAGAATCCTACCTATATCATTTTTGAAACTATTATGTTGATTCAAATCATTTAGCAGAAAAAAACTAGTAACATATTCATCTATTTCACTAATCACATTATAAGGAAACAAAACATTATCTTCAAACTTCCAATGAATATTAGGTAAATTAAAGTCCCCAAACACTAGGACATATTGGTTTGAATCCAAACCATCTAAAAGATTTTGAATATTTTTTAAATGATATAGGTAAGTATTAAAACTACTATTTGGTGGAATATATGAACTTATAATGAAAATGGTGTAATTATTTACAAAAGTTAGTTTAACACATAATTGTTCAATTATATTAGTAAAATTAAGAGAAACAAACTCCGAAGTGAAATCCGCTCTCACAGCTAATAAAACACCACCACCTTTTTCCTTCTCAGATAATGTAAGACAACGATCATGACGATAGACTGTGTAATAATTATCAAAAAACTCTCCGCTATTAATTCTGTCATTAAGCCAAGTTTCAGTAATAACAATAATATCATATTCGCGCGCAGACATAAATAAAACAAAGTCTCTGGCTTTGGTTCTCATTCCACTAACATTTTGATAATAAACTGAGTAATGAGAACATAAATTATTATTAGTAATAACATAATTTGAGAAGTTTTGATAAGAAGGTTGATACGAAGAGAAATTTGGAATACAGTTGATCAGTTTTTTGACACATATCCCTCTCTTCCCGGAAGAATACCAATATTATTAGGTTTACGACTTTCCCCAAAACGGTATTCACGAACAAGACTGTTTATAGGCCAAAAGTTTGGATCCATAATTTGAGTAAAAAGTTCACTAGGTATAGTCAATTTAAAAGAAGAAATAGATCTTGGTTGTGAAAATTTAAATTTGTGAACTGAGATATCAGCATTAAAACCAATTTTGGATTTTAAGTAATATTCCATGTCTACCAAGGATGTATCAGAAGCCAAACGAGAAATAAAAATAGTTTTTCTTGGCGGAACAGCTTTAAGTGGTTTGATAACTGGTTGATGATCAGATGTAGCAGCATTCAAAGTTTGCATATTCGGAGACAATAATAAAGTAGCTGTATTGGTGTTAGAAGAATCTTTAGTTGTTAGAATTGATGGGTGAGAACTATCCTGAGATGTAAGATTTAAAGAAGTTGAAGGATGAGCGGAGGTATTGTTCACCATAGCGGGATTTGAAGAAGTGGTTATATTGTTGTTAGAAAAATCATTAACTGCTGGAAGTGATGGAGAAGAAATAACTTGAGAAGATGTAGCATTCAAAGAAGTCGATGGAAAGGCAGACGTATCGGTGGCCATAGCGGGATTTGGTGAAATAATTTCCGAAGAATTTGGTATTATAGGAGTTGGTATAGATGTGTTTGATGTATTCTTTCTCATAGGAGAAGAACGATTTTGTATTTTTTCAAATTCATCCAAAGCTGTAAATTTGGAAAATAGTTCACCGAATGATAAAAGTTTCGATTGAACAGATAAGAATTCCTTATTTAGTTGATCAAACATATCCTTATAAGACTTAAAAAATTTATAAAACTCAATTTTAATATTCTTGCAGCGTGAACAAGTCCAATGAAGGCATTTTCCCGGGTCCGCAATTGCATCAGCATCTCGCGCCCTAAGTCCGGTACACTTAACGTGGTAGCTACATAAGCATAACCAGCAACAAACCATACGGTCATTTCCAGAGACATTGCATTTTGAATGAGAACAATCCATTGTTATTAGTCTATTAGCTTATAACTGATCAAAAAAATTTTTTTTTTTTAATTTTTTTTTTTTTTATTTTGCAAAATGAGGTATAAGTGTATTATTAAACACAGCTGGTGATTTATTGTTATTGTGGGATTATTAAATAAAGTCACAATTGAGAGTAAACGACTTGAATTTTTTGATTTTATTTATTGTTGTTGTTTGTTAAAGTTTTAAATTTGTATTTGTTTTAAACCGATTGCCTAGTTTATCATTATAATAGTATATTATTTTAAAACATTTTATTTTTTTTTTTCCTTTATTCAATTGATACACTACATATATAATTTATATTATCGATTTTATTCTATTGATTTACATATTAAAAACATAAAACACATAAACGAAACTTAATACAACGAAAAAACAAAATGCGTCCGCACGTTAAGAGAACAGAACACCTTGACACTCACGGACATATACCAAGGGAAATAGATGAATGTATGACATTACTACATCCTAGCAAAAAAGGACGAAGACTAGATATTCTTGAAAACATGGAAATCTACAAAACAAAAACTTGCAACAATGACATTATAAACAAATAGGTAAACACGACTCAGACACAATTTTCATACCATTAAATCTATTCATGCACACGAACAAACGAAAAACACCCTCAGACGGACACACGTACCTAGATAATAATAAATGATGGAGGTATTGAGAAATTTACTTTGCATAAAGTGCCAGGTGGCTGGCATTCTACCTACATTAATGGATACGGACTTAACAACAGAACTAGAACTAGACTTAACAACAGAACTAGCTAAACGCAAACACTGACTCACCAGTACTAATTACACCGCGGCTTGATAATGATGTTTTCACATCGACAATAGCCAGATAAGACGGAAAATGACAACCGTAACTAAGATAAGGATATAATAAAAACATGATCGGTCAAAGGTCAAAAATTGTAAAGAAGGTAATTCAGACAAAGAAACGACAAAGCATGATATCAGCAGAAAAATACGGAGATACTTTCCACTGATAACATGACTTGGATATCTCATATTATATATACATCTACCTATTTTAAGCTTTATCATAGGTATTATGATATACAGAATGAAAGTATAAATTGAAATGTAAATAATTTCATTCGGCAGTTCTTATGTAACCTTAAATTATAGAAGGAGTTCATATGTAAACTCAAATTAATATGTATACTCTAGTTAAAGAAGGAGTTCGTATGTAAACTCAAATTAAAGAAGGAGTTCATATGTAAACTCTAGTTAAAGAAGGAGTTTATATGTAACCTCAAATTAAAGAAGAAGTTCATATGTAACCTCAAATTATAGGAGGAGTTCATATGTAAACTCTAGTTACAGAAGGAGTTCGTATGTAACCTCAAATTAAAGAAGGAGTTCATATGTAACCTCAAATTAAAGAAGGAGTTCATATGTAAACTCAAATTAAAGAAGGAGTTCGTATGTAACCTCATATTAAAGAAGGAGTTCATATGTAACCTCAAATTATAGGAGGAGTTCATATGTAAACTCTAGTTACAGAAGGAGTTCGTATGTAACCTCAAATTAAAGAAGGAGTTCATATGTAACCTCAAATTATAGGAGGAGTTCTTATGTAAACTCTAGTTAAAGAAGGAGTTCATATGTAACCTCAAATTATAGAAGGAGTTCATATGTAACCTCAAATTATAGGAGGAGTTCATATGTAAACTCTAGTTAAAGAAGGATTTCATTTGCAACCTCAAATTAAAGAAGGAGTTCGTATGTAACCTCAAATTAAAGAAGGAGTTCATATGTAACCTCAAATTATAGGAGGAGTTCATATGTAACCTCAAATTAAAGAAGGAGTTCATATGTAAACTCAAATTAAAGAAGGAGTTCATATGTAACCTCAAATTAAAGAAGGAGTTCATATGTAAACTCTAGTTAAAGAAGGATTTCATTTGCAACCTCAAATTAAAGAAGGAGTTCGTATGTAACCTCAAATTAAAGAAGGAGTTCATATGTAAACTCAAATTAAAGAAGGAGTTCATATGTAATCTCAAATTATGGAAGGAGTTCATATGTAACCTCAAATTAAAGAAGGAGTTCATATGTAAACTCTAGTTAAAGAAGGATTTCATTTGCAACCTCAAATTAAAGAAGGAGTTCGTATGTAACCTCAAATTAAAGAAGGAGTTCATATGTAAACTCAAATTAAAGAAGGAGTTCATATGTAACCTCAAATTATAGAAGGAGTTCATATGTAAACTCTAGTTAAAGAAGGAGTTCATATGTAACCTTAAATTAAAGAAGGCGTTCATATGTAACCTCAAATTAAAGAAGGAGTTCATATGTAACCTCAAATTAAAGAAGGAGTTCATATGTAACCTCAAATTATAGGAGGAGTTCATATGTAAACTCTAGTTAAAGAAGGATTTCATTTGCAACCTCAAATTAAAGAAGGAGTTCGTATGTAATCTCAAATTAAAGAAGGAGTTCATATGTAACCTCAAATTAAAGAAGGAGTTCATATGTAACCTCAAATTAAAGAAGGGCTTCATATGTAACCTCAAATTAAAGAAGGAGTTCAAATGTAAACTCAAATTAAAGAAGGAGTTCATATGTAATCTCAAATTATAGAAGGAGTTCATATGTAACCTCAAATTAAAGAAGGAGTTCTTATGTAAACTCTAGTTAAAGAAGGATTTCATTTGCAACCTCAAATTAAAGAAGGAGTTCGTATGTAACCTCAAATTAAAGAAGGAGTTCATATGTAAACTCTATTTAAAGAAGGATTTCATTTGCAACCTCAAATTAAAGAAGGAGTTCGTATGTAACCTCAAATTAGAGAAGGAGTTCATATGTAAACTCTAGTTAAAGAAGGATTTCATTTGCAACCTCAAATTAAAGAAGAAGTTCGTATGTAACCTCAAATTAAAGAAGGAGTTCATATGTAACCTCAAATTAAAGAAGGACTTTATATGTAAGTTCAAATTAAAAAAGAAATATTTTAATAAAGAACACTTCAAGATACGGTGGTATCTTGGAGTAATTAATTTTTAAATTAGCTAAGAATAACAATTCATAACTTGCCTGCTATCGCTTTCTCTTTCTAGCCTTTAAGAATCTTATGGGAACTTCTGAACTGGGAATTTAATAGAATCAAAACAATTTTTTAATTTAACTAGCCTGAAGATTGCAGCCGATTATAGCATACACTTGTTTAGAGGAATAACAGATAGTTGTAACTTCGTTGCTCGAAAATAATAAGCATTTTTATTTCTCATTACATATCCTTTAAGAAAAGAAAAACAAAGCCAGTGCTGCTTTTTTGGTCACAATCGTTCATATTACAATTTTGTTATGAGTGCACAGTGGAACGTAATAAATTAAAATAAATTTCATAGCAAATGTGAAAATAAGAAGATTACACCGTTTATAGCATTACCAGAAACGTTTTTGTTAAAATCCGTGCAATTGTGTTAAAAAAGTGGCGGTGGTTCATAATAAAAAATTATACATCAATTGTAAAAAGTAAGTGATAAAAAGGAGTTATAAAATTACTGGGTTTCGAATAATTTTTATTTGTTAATAAGACAAAGTGTAAATCACATAGTGCAGAGAGTTTCCTCAATTTTATGTTAACTCTACTTAGAGAATTATGGTATACGATATACAAAAAGAAATACCAGAGGAAGTTATTTAATGGTTTTGAGAGCTTTTACTACCGATCTAAAAACAAATTCTTACAAACAATGTTATTTTATTTTCTTAAAAGCAAAAACGAAAAAAGACGTTCTTTTACATGGTGGTACATGGCCACCATTTTATTAAATTTGTTAATTTGTGCTAACCGTTCTTGTATATATGTACATATGTAAGTAGAAAAAGAAAATAAATTTCATATGTAAATCTTATTTACCTGTTAAAAACATTTTAAAAATCTAAAAATCTTGGTCTCTTTAAGAAAAGCATATTTTATTCTCTTCAAATCAAGGTATAATGTTTAATTACCTTCTCTTTCTCAATTGCTGAATTCTGATTGTGTACAAGAAAATGGCATTACATATGAATACAGGCCCGTGTTTTATAACAGTACATGCTGCGTTGCTTAATATTTGACATCAATAGGAAAACAAAAACACACAATAGCGTGTGTGTGTGTTTGTGAACATACTAAGTATTAATTTAGTATTATTTCTTGTTAATCTCTTTTACAAGTGCTGTTGCTGTTCTGATTTTTTCAACTTGCCAGGATATTAATGCCTTAGTATGCATAAAACTTATTTTTTTTGCTATTCTAAATTTGACCTTGGGTTCACCGGTAGCCCTAAAGCTTTAGGTTGGTAAAACTTGGCGTGGTTTCGAATGTTTAATGAGTTTTAGAAAAGAGGTCATGTATAATGCCACTAAAACTGTAGGCTATCATGTTAGGCTGAAGTTAGGGATTATTTTGTCATTGCTTGTGGTCATAATCAGCACGAGTTCATCTGACGAGTTCAAGATTAATTCAGGGGTACCACAAGGCGCCGTTCTATCTCCTGTCCTATTTCTTACTTTTCTAAATTACCTTCTTTGCCAAACTTTCAACCCTGTATACCGTTTCGTAGATAACAGCACCATTTCTCCTTCGTATTCATTCAGTAATAGACCGAACCAATCACGTTCTCGCAAAAATCTGCGAATGAGGTTGTATGAATAGAGTTCATTTTAATGCCCATAAGACTCAATGTTGCATGCTAACGCATAGATTTCTGTTCGGAAATGGTGCTGCATCTTTTACAATGGGTAATATAACGACGGCTCTTAATGTTCTTGGCATGAAAATTTTGTGTGATCTTCGACGGGCTAAGCACATTATTCAGGTTTTTAAAGAAGCTTTCAAGTGCCTCGATTTTCTAAAACGGCGTAAAAGGTACTTCACTCCTTTTGGTCTTCGTACTATTTATATCACCTATATCCGTCCCAAAAATGAACACAACTCTCATGTTTGGGCTGGCGCCCCAAAGACCATTTTGGAGTTGCTCGACCGCGTACACCAGGGTATTCAACTCTAGACATTAATTCTCTGGAGTTTCGACGCCATGTGGGTTGTTTTTCACTGTTTCAGCGTTACTACAATGGCAAGTGCTTTAGAGAATTTCGGAGATATGTTACCGTTAATCGCACGTTTTTGCGTTTAACTCGATTTTCGTTGAGAGCGCATCTGTTTGCGATTGATTGGTTGGTGAATAATCGCACTATGCATTACAGAGAAAATTCGTTTTTTAGCAGAACTGTTCGTGTGTGGAATGAGCTTCTTCCAGAGGTCTTTCCTATCATGTTCAATGTAGGAAGATTGAAATCGAAGGTTCACAAACACCACTCCCTCTTTCCTCCTCCCCATAACCTAATTTCCTAGTTCTGGTACAATGCATTGCATGAGTAGGGCTAATCGCCTGAGTGCTGGTCCGAGAATCCAAAAATCAAAAAAATTTAATTCATCCAGTTTTGATGCTCGTACTCAGGCCAAACAGGCTTGAGGAGTTTCAATTACATTAAAATTTCAATTAAAATTACACATAATATATAATTGGATATACTCAATTATACTTAAATCAATTGAAATTTAAATTAGGGACTGTCAATTACAAATAAAGGTAACTGCAGTTTAATATTGTAATTGGTATTATTAAATTATAACAATAAAGCAATAATCATAACTTATAATTAGAGAAACCCCAATTATATTCTAAGAATTGTTTAGATGAGCTAAATATTCTTAAAATGAACTTGTGACACATGTGGTGTTGACACTCGAAAGTTTGCTTTTGTACGCTAGTAATTTTTAACATGCAGACAACAAGCATTAATGGATAACAACAGATGAAATAGTGTAAGAAATTATATATGTAACATTTGGTACATATATAAAAAATATTTAGTGTTGCATAAATTAGGGCATTAATAATATTTCATTTTGCTATATAAGAAAAAAAAAAATTAATTTTTAAAACAGTGCACACTGGGGATTTCGCGGAAAAAAGTCAAACTGTCAACATACTATTCATGCAATATGCAATGATTTTTTGAAATTTTAGACTAAATTGTACAATCGAATCAAAAAGAATTACTCCGATCTGACTGCTATTTTTTTTTTATAGCCGTCTCAAGCTCAGTACTTGTATGTTTTACTGAACCAACTTAATTTAAATCTAAGAATTTCAAAACGAATATTATTTGATTATGTGAGTTAACGTTTTTCTCTTTATTTTTTACTTAAAGTAGGATATTTCAGTATACTAAAATTGAAAAAGTAAACTCTGCAGAGACTAAAGTTTTTTTTTTGTTTGCTTATTTTTATGAACATATAAAAAAAATACCTTTTTTCTCCAAACATTTGGACCTGCAATTTTAGCTTTATTTTCCTGCAGTTGGAAATCACCGCTAATATATTGCCTCACATCTCTTTTCACATTTTTAATCAATTTCAAGTGCCACCAGGTGCCATCTATTAATAATGTTGCATTACACAGTACAACATTTTTCAGCTGATTGATTCGCAACTCAATTTTGATACGGCCCTTTTGTTTAACATAACTCAAGAACTACTAGTCGAATTTTACTTAAACAAATTTAGAAAAATCACTAATAATAAGTACTTTCATCTGTTTATATAACGTTTTGCTACATAAGCAACAGTTTCGAAGTTATAAATAAATGTATGAAGAAAAAAAAATATTTTTTGCGTAAAGAGATAAGTTTTTTTTTAATTCATAAAAATCAAAAACGGTAAAAAAAAGTGTCAAGTCCTATTACTTTCACGTAAAGTCGTATAACCTATGAACAAATGAATTAAAAAAATTTGCTCGGGATATGCACAAAGTTCTGACTCTCGTTTATATACGACGTCAGTTGTACCACTTAAATTATCATTAAGTGATGACATAAATAAATTAGTATGGACCAACATTTAACCTTCTTCCATACAGTATTGTAGAACACTACAGTTTGCATACGTTAAAGAGACACTTCAAATTATGCGAGAAGAAAAGAGAAGACTCGATGAGATATCTCAACTAAAAGAATTTGAGTTAACAGTGAATAATCGCAACTTTAAAGTAAAACATGAATTATATTTTACAATGATTGACGGCAAGACAGCACAATCACTAACAGAAATACCAGCTGCATCTTCTTGTCTCATTTGTGGAGTCACAACATCCAAGACGAATAAAATCGAAATAGTTCAAGCTATTACCGTAAATGAACAAGCAATTTGGTATGTTACCACTTCGTGCGCGTATTAAGATGATGGATGCATGTGGCTTATAATATTGAATTTAAACGTGAAAAAGCATAAACTTAGAGAAAAAATTGAAATACAAGTTATCAACCTGTTAAGTAAGGCTCTGGTACGACAAATTCAGGAAGTACGTCATGAAGATTCTTTACGAATCTTGCATTGATTTCCGAAATCACGGATCTAGATGAAAACATAATCAAGAGGTTTTTAATAATCCTCGAATTTATAACAATCGCCGTGGTAGTAGATCCAAAACTATTTGGTAATTTTTGTTTGGAGACGGCAAAGGAGTTTGTTGCACTGTACGAGTGGTATAATATCCCCCACCTACACTTCACAAAATACTGACTTATGGCAAGGATATAATTGTGAAAAGTGTATTTTTCCTGTAGGCCTACTATCCGAAGAGGCTTAGGAAAGTTGTAACAAAGACTATAAAAAATATCGCCTTAGACACTCCAGAAAATGCAGTCGAATTGCCACAAACGAAGAAGATATTACGCACCGAATGATGGCAACATCAGATCCCATGATTACACATTTGACGCCTTCATTTAGCCAGAAAAAGCATAGTGCTATAAGCGACGAAGTTAAGGTTCTTTTAGAATAATAAATTAAAAATAGATTTAAAAAATAAATAAATTAAAAGTTAAAAAAATAATTTAAATTTTATTTGTTAGTTATGTAAAAACATTGTAAGTAACGATCTACATTTCTCTAACTTTTTTTATTTTGGTTACTTTTGTGTATTACTATATAAATAAAACTAAATTTGTGATGATATCGCTACATTTTTCGACTAATATATTTTTTACTCACCACCATATAAAAATCCCCAGTGTGCAGCGTGATGGGTAAGTTCAGATTTTCTAGCTGAAAGGAAATGAATTTGGCCTGATGAGTATATTGCCTACATGGCAACGCTAGCTCTTAATTAATAGAACATAATTTTCGCCTAATGATATGTTAATGGTTTTATATATATTTTTCAAAATTTGGTTTTCAACAAATAGTTTTCTTATAAATTCCTAGAAACAACCGAAAGAAAAAACTGTTAAGTAATGATAAAACATAATGTTTAATAATTAGAATTCTTTTTTACAGATTTTACAGAATTTGGCCTGAGTATATTGCCTAAATGGCAACGCTAGCTAGCTGATATTTTGCAATCAAGCTTGGCAGCACGACTACTTGATAAGGTCATCCTTTGATTTTTTGTTATATTTGCTGTTACAGCGGACAATAGTCTCTCTCTCTCTCTCTCTCGATAACATTTTTAAAGAGAGCAGCACGTTCGTGAAAAAACATACACACATCTAGGTGCTCTAAATTCATTTTGATAAAATTTCAAGGGGGTAGCTATTTGGATTCCGTAAAGGTAGTGTTTTCTGATAGATAAACAGTCATTCTAGCAAAAACAATAGACTTAATTTTGTACTTCAAATTAACTAAAAAAGCACTAAAAACGGCAATGAGACGAGAATATTTTTTTTCGATAATTTATCGCATTTAGACTTTTGTTGCAGTAAAATAATTCTAATCTTCTTTTACGATTGGTTGCATACCACCGATTTTCAAATATCTTTAGGCTTCCGTCACCTTATTGTCTCTTTGCCACGGCGTTCTGTCTCGAGAACAGTAATAAGTAGATATTTAAAAGTTTCCCAACAAAAGCACTACTATAGCTCTTACAACAAAAAATTTAAAAAATTAAATGTTGTTTTACAGCTGTGATAGAAACTATGTGTCCTGCAATAAAAATACAAAAACTAAAATACTCAACTAAAGGGTGTCCCACTAGTGGCATGACTTTAAAACCAAGTACAAATAACTAAAAATAAAACAGAAATGTATAACAACTTTCTATGGCGACGTAATTTTAACTTATATCTTCTTAGTTTTTCAATCATAGGAGGAAGATATTTGGTATTTGCACCGAAAAAAAATGTTTAAATTTAAAGGTGTCTCCATAGAGGCCCTTGGCGCTTTAGCCACACACTGGCCTTTTGCTTTTGAAATCTTACAAGAGTTTGAGTTTTTGTCATTATTGAGTGTTAAATGTTTGTATATGCCAACCAATAATTGCTTTGCTGATTTTCTTTTATCTTTATTGACTAATTAAGTGACAAAGTTTCATTTCATATAGTGCAGATCTTTTGGATAATTTAAAAAATATTTTTGTAATTAATTGTGTGAAATGATTTCATATATAGGGTTTTTCAATTGTGGCAACACCAACAACATGATAGTTTTGATAATTAGTTTTTTGACGTATCCGTAGTAACTGCATTGGCAATTGTTATAATTAAGTAAATTTTTTTAAAATCCGTGAAAATGATAATAACGTTAAAGTTACATTTCGTTATCACGTTAAAAATTCACGAATTATTTTCGGAGAACGCTTTTAAAAATTTGATTGCTAAGTTTGATTTGACAGGCTCGATATAAAATGTGCGAACACCAACGGGTGTTCGACCAGGTCGTTCAACTGAAAACATCGCAGTCGTGAGCCACAGTGTTGAAGCAGATCCAAATTTATCAACTCCTCGACGTTCTCAACAAGTAGAATTATCCACAACCATCACGAGGTGAATTCTGCGTAAGGATTTGACTTTAAAGCCTTTCAATATTCAACAAGTGCAGAAATTGCAGTCGACCAACTATTCACATCGCCGTAGATTCACTCAATTCATTCAGAAACACCCACTTGTCAGGGTATGCCAACAAGCAAAATTGCCGCATTTGGGCTTCTGAAAATCCTAAAGCGATTACTAAGATGAGTTTAGAAATGCGGACCACGCTATCGCGAGATGCTAAAAATTAAATTTTGGTCTATTATTGACGAAGTGAATATCACTAACATGTGGTTTCAATAGGACGTTCCCACATGTCACACGATCAATTAATTGCAAACTAAATTTTCCGATCGCATAATTTTACGACAATCAGCAGTTAAGTGACCAGCTAAATCGTTTGATTTAACACCACTGGCTTATTTTTTGTGGGTCTATATTAAGGACAGAGCCTATACGGAACCAATCGAAATCATCATAGTCCGTGATATGATTAAAAAGATGAGACCACTATTTTTCCAAAAAGTGATTAAAAATCTCTACTGAAAGAATCGACATCTCTCGACGAGGTCGTCGTGGACATTTGCCAGTTATCATTTTTCATTCATAAGTGCCGGACTTTTCTTTTCGTAATACAATACAAATTGAAGCTAAATTTTTTGTTTTATTTTGCTTAATAAATCATTTATTATTTAGTTGGACACAAGACATACAGCGCCATCTTGATTAATTAGGTAGCTGATTCGAAATCAGTTATTGAATATTAAATTTTATTTTTCTTCTCAAAACACAAAAATTTTGAGTTTTTGTAAAAAACTTAAAATTTCAAATAACTGGCGAAACAATAAATTTCCTCTGACACATTCCATTCACGTGATATTATAATTAAAGCACATTTATTGCTTTATTCTACGGAACTAAAGCTCTTAGATAATGTCTAATGTTTTATTATTTTGTTTACTGTTTAGCGTGATTTTATTTATTAAAATATTTTTTTTTATCTCTAGACAGACAGCAAACTTCATAAATAATTTTTATACCCTTCACTGAAAGTAGACACAAACGGAATAACACTCTTCATTTTATTTGTAATTTCCATAATACTTAATTGCGATCCTATAAAGTGTGTTTATAAAGGGGCTTCCAACAAGAAGTTTGTTTTTTAAAACAAAATAAAACAACAAAATTGGTTTAAGATGATACAAATTTTTATTGTTTTACGAAGAGAAAAGTTCGACAATTATGAATGAAAAATAATATCTGGCAAATGTCCACCACGACAACGCTGACAGGTGTCAAGTCTTTCTTCAAAGTTTTTTTTTATAACTTTCTGGCAAAATGGCAGTCATATTTCGTTAATCACTTCACGGATTTTGAGTTTTAAGACTGAAGTCAATTCGATTGACTCCGTATAGATTCTGTCCTTAACATTGCCCCACAAAAGATAATCCAGTGGTGTTTAATCACACGATGTGGCTGGCCACTTAGCAGCTGATTGTTGTGAAATTATGCGAAGAAATTTGGTTTACCGTAAATTGATCGATTCATTGTATGTGTGACGTGTGGCACCGTCCTGTTGAAACCACATGTCAGCGATTTCCACGTCGTTGTTAGTATGTTGTGATAGCGTGATCTAGTGACCGTTACCGTATTTTCAGACGGCCCAATCACGTTTCCAGATCACATAGCGTACTTTTCAATAATGGCCCAGTATTTTCAGAAGCCTAAATGCGGCATTTTCCTTGCTGACGTATCCTGACAAGTGAAAATGGGCCGATTGTTTCTGAATGAATTGAGCGAATATACGGTGATGAGAATGGTCGGTCGGATTCAATTCCTGCAGCAGTGAAAACTTGTAAGACTTCAAAGTCAAATCCTTCTGCCAATTTCGCCACGTGATGTTTTTGGATGACCTCTATTGTTGAGAACGCGTCAACACTGAAGCTCACATTTGCTATGTTTTCAGTTGAACGACTCGGCCGCACACGTGCTGGTGTTCGCACATTTTGTATCGAGCCTGTCGACTAAAATTTAAAGACCAGATTTTTAATAGCAATCTTAGAAGGAGGATTATGTTTTCCCGAAAATATCACGAATTTTACGAAATGTAACTTTAACAGAATCACTATTTTCATAGTGGATTTTAATTACTTTAACGCAATTTACCTGCGGAATGTTATATGCTTTATCTTTATTTAGAGGGAAGGCCTTTAAGCGAAGTCCGTCTGCCAGTAATCGATTTGAAATCAAGTATGGAAAAGCCTGCGAAAAGCTTCACATAACATTAGCCCATGTATCTGTCAGGCATAGTTTTGAGAGAGGTGCTATTGAAATGTAAATGATGGAGATATGAAGTAAATTTTCCTTACGTTTTAATGCTTTGTTATGTTGCGTAACGTATCGGAAGAAAAAACTCCAGACGGAATTTAACTAAACGATAGAAATTTTACCACAAATTTATCAAATTTAGGAGAACAGCTTTTCAAAGATTATCAAAAAAATCTACGAATAAAAATATTTCAGATCTGTCTCTGCTGCTGCAACGCGTGTGTATATATTGCATATGCGCTACGTTTTTCATTTTCAGTATTTTTTTATTTCGAAAAAATTTTGCAAATTAAACTTCATGTGGAACTCTTAAAAAACTCTTATCATAAAATTGAAAACAATCTGCAAGTTATAAAATGATAAAACTTTATCATAAAAAAATGTAAGAAATGTAGATAGTCATGTTTTGCCAACAATATAAATAGCTCAGCTAAGTATGATGCCAGCAATCAGTTCCATTTGATCTTCCTTGAGCTAATATTCAAACCAAAACAAAAAAAAACAAAAAAAAAAAAAGAGTTTAACCATGAAATTCATTTTAGTTGTGGGTTTTATTACACTATTTACATTTGGCCATAGCGAAATCTGCCCCAACTGTTTAATGCTGCTTGAAGAAGTTTTAAATAAAACCGCTGCTACTGATGCAGGTCCTTTTTTCAGGTAATTATTAAAAACAAAAAAATTAATTCTTTTGGAATTTTTATCAACAACATTGTTTTTGTTTTGTTTTGGTGTCCTCTAAGAGTTGTTAAAGTAAATGCACTTGCTGAGTTAAGGGCGCCTGGTCACATAGATCCTGTTTATTCTATTAATGCCGACCTTATGGACGACAAAATGAAAGTGAAAACTTGTGAAGTTGGCATTACGGGTAAACCCATACTGAAAAGCGGCTACTTTGTGACATTTTGGTGTAAAGGTGAAAAATTAATAAGTAGGCGACTGGCTTAAAAGGAAAGTTTCAAGCAACCTTTTGCCAAAGTTCAAAAAAAATAAAAAGTTAATTATTATAATTATTAAATAACATATTTTATCTTAAGTCTTAGTTCATTAGTTTTGTATTTTCATTTTATTAAGAAATAAAACATATTTCTAAATGACGTTCTAATAAAAAATAAAGAATAACATGAAAATTAAGAGAATAGTTTAATGTCTAATACATCGCAATGGTTCCTCTAAAGAGAGTTAGCTTAAAATTAAAAAAAAATATTCAGTACAGTTCAAATACTATTTTTTAACAACTTCTTTTATATCAAGAAGAGGCATAATAGAACTTTATTTTTTCAACAAAAAGCGTAGAAAAATGATGTACGATTTTTACAGTGTGTAGACATGAGTACTGTACAGCGTTTTCTTGTAAAAAGTAAAAAAAAATAGAATTAACTCTCTTTAGAGTAACCAGTGAAATACGATTTATCGGAGCGCCATTTTGTCTTAAATAGTGTTCCTTATCCATATAACCAACCAATTTAATAAATAAAATTGAGAAAAAAATCCCATAATTAAGTTAGTTAAACTTAGTTGGCACACACTCCTATTTTGTTATTTATCGGACATGTTATTAAATGTTTGTAACATGTGGACTGAAACAAAAAATATTTTTTAAGGAAACACTGCCTAAGAAGATAACAAATATGCAAAGTTATTATAATGGGGGACAAATTTGAGGTTAGATAGCAAACTGCCTGTCAAATAATTAGTTGTTAAGAATTGATATTTGATATTGATTAAGCTGGAAAATTCTAAGCGTGGAACGTTTCACTCTTCAATAGAGAATTTTAATTGTGATAATTTACTATCAAAATGATGAAAATTGTAATGTAAAAATTCGAGCAGATTTTTCTCATAATTAGATCACTTAATTTGAAGCTCACGGTATTGTTGCTGACAATAGACTAAAACAATATGCTCGTAGTGGCCGTAGAGTTAGAAACATAACCTCTATACAGCAAAGTGTTGAGAATAAGCGTGGAAAAACAACTCGGCGACTTCCACAATAATTGAGCATCACATTTTGCTTAATGAACCTATAAAGTTTAACTCGTTCAAGAATTAAAGTCCACTGAACTAACCATTGCTTGCGTAGAACGTTTTTGAATCGACTGTTTGAAAAACTTAATGTGAAAAACCCATTTTTCAACTGCTGCTGTTCAATGCTTCTTAAAGAAGTTTTAAATAAAATCGCTGCTACTGATGTAGGTCGTTTTTTTCAGGTAATTATTAAAAAAAATTAATTCTTTTGGAATTTTTGTCATTAAACAAGTGCCGACGAACGCGAAAAGTTGAAATGATTTTTCTCCGGTTTTTTAATTATAATTGAAACTAAGACCCAAGAGTTTTACGACAATGGAAAGTTTTTCTATTTCACATGGGGTTTTATGCTCGAAGCTTCTGGAGTTTGACAAAGACAGAACAAAATTATGTCGTATTAAGCTGATGGAGTGTCTTTTGCATGTAGCTTATAATATTGAATTTAAACGTGGGAGAGTCAACTCAAATACTCGTCCAAACTCAAATACAAGCCCAAAAATGTTCGATAAAGCGTGAACTTAAAGAGAAAATAGGAATACAGTTTGATACATTTAAGCAAGGCTCTGGTAATCCTGTTTTGATTTCCGAAATAACGGGTCGAGATGAAAACATAATCAAGGGGTTTTCAATAATTCTCGAAGCTATAACAATCACCGAGGTAGTAGATCCAAAAAAATTTGGTGATTTTTGTTTGGAAACGGCAAAAAAGTTTGTTGCACTATACGAGTGGTACAATAAGCCACCAAATACTGATTCATGGAAAAGATATAATTGAAAAGTATATTTTTCCTGTAGGCCTATTAAACGAAGAGGCTCAGGAAAGTCGTAACAAAGACTATAAAAAATATCGCTTTAGACACTCCACAAAATGCAGTCGAATTGCGACGAACGAAGATATTATGCACAGAATGATGGTAACATTTGATCCCATGATTTGACGCCTTCATTTAGCCAGAAAAAGCATAGTGCTATAAGAGACGAAGTTAAGGCTCTTTTAGAATAATAAATTAAAAATAAATAATAAATTAAAAATTAAAAAAAATCACTTAAATTTTGTTTTTAGTTATGGCTTTTTACATTGCAGGTAACGATCGACATATCTGTAACTTTCTTTGTTTGATTACTTTTGTGTATTACTATATAAATAAAACTAAATTTGTGATGAAATCACTACATTTTTTGACAAATATATTTTTTCCTCACCTCCATACAAAAATCGCCACGAGCTTCCCAAACGACTCAGTTATTGCATAAGAAATTTCCCGATCGCGGAATTTCTCAATTTAGTGATGTTAATTGGCCACCTAGTTCTTATAACGCCACTAAATTAATTTCTCTGAAACTATTTGAAAGACTGGGCTTAATTGAAAAAAAAAAGAATATATTCTGACGCTCTGAAAGATGAAATTCGGCGCTGTAAAAAAGGCGAGAGTCTGTTGACGTAATACAGGTGGTAGTTTGCCCGAATTTATATTTTATTATTAAATCTCATATTTCTACTTTACACTGATATCAATAAAACTGAAGTTGTCAAAAAGTGTGTATTTTGAGCTAATTTACTTCCTAACCTTAAATTTTCCCATCCACATTTTTTTCTAGGAAAAGACGTTTAAAAGTTAAAATTTTACATTTTAAAACCATTAATTCTAAACTTTAAACAAACGACTTGGCAGCATTGTAATACATATATTAAATTTTAAATGCCTTAAATGTTATATCCAAGCAAACATTTTTATACTTGCTTTTAACATTTTATAATTTACATCCATAACACGTAAATTCTTTGATCGTGTTAAAATTTGCACTGTTTTCTAAAATCTTAAAAAGACGAAAACAATAGATGGCATTACGTCTTTACTACTAAAAATAGGAAATATGTTGTTCTATGAAACTTTACACACTTATGTACCTAGTAAGTATAGTTATGCCTAAGTTTTGTAGTTGGATATTAGAGTCGTCAAGGTATAAGTCGCATACAGGCATGTTCTGAAAATCACGTGATTTTAAACCACGAACGGTTTTGAAATCACGCAGACGATTTGATGCTGTTCTGCAAATCACGCGATTTTAAGTTTTTCGGCGTGATTTTAATTTTTCGAAAACACGAGAAAACAGCTGATTTTTAGACCTGTGTTTTTCTGTTTGCTTTCTTACATTCTTATCTAAACAACTAAAGTTAAAATTAAATAAATAAAAATGTCCCCTGTTAAAAACTAGGTTAATATATTTTTATTTGTTTATAATATTTACTTACATTCTTTTTTATGTAATCCACAGCACACCTAAAATTTCGCGTCAAATAAAAGTTGAAAAGCAAAAAAATTATAAATGTAAAATAACCAAATAAGAAAACAATAATTACGAAGTTGCCACTGTCTTCATCGATGAAATTTGCTTACATGTTGCACTACCTTCTTTCTAAATTTACACAAAAATGGCTAAATTATGAATTATTCTTAAACTATTCAACAACAATTATTATATTTTGTGTTAAGTAAAGAATATAATGGTATAAATTCCACATGACTTTCATGACTTTTTAAAACTGTGTCAATTTGGCAACCTCAAAAATGTCTTCGAAAAACAAGCCAGCTGACTGCTACAGAGAAAAAGTAAATCACGAACATTGCCAAACAAAGCAAAACTATTTTTTACAAAACAAGCAGTACCTTTGGAAATTTTTTAATATCTATGTTTTTATGTGTATAAAATATAATTTTATTACAAAAATAAATAGAAAACACATCCTATAAAATAATATAAAATATAATAAATATTTTTATATATTCTAGAGGAAATACTTAGAAAAAATAAGCAAGTGATTTCATATCGGCAAGCATTTAGGTGACCGGTTTAAAATCACGCTTTTTCAATGTTTTTAGTGCGCAGAACACCTTTTACGTGATTTGAAATCACTTTGACAAAAAGTGATTTTCAGAACAGGCGTGATAGTCCAAGAATTAAGTTCTCTTTAATATAAAATTCTACTAAAGAGAATATTTTTGCCGATTTCTTTGTCTAAGAACTGTTCAATATACTTTTTAAAAGTTAATAAAAAGATCTTTAAACTGAATGAGTAAGAAAATATTTTGTTATTGAACATACAGCCATTTCATTTCCAGGAAATGGCCATGACCAAACGATGAACAATAATCATATTTATGAAAATATTTAATTACTGAAATAATATACAAAACTTCATAGTTAAAAGTCATTAAAATATAACACAAATAAACAGAAAAGAGTAAATTAAAGAGTTTGTAAAATTTTTATATGCAAAGTATACGTATATAATAATTGTAAATTTAGTTAGTTAAGAGAAAATAAATAATAATAAAATTAAACAGGAGAAAGTTGGAGTCACTTACGAAGGGTATTGTACAATACAAGGGCCATCCTTTAATTTTATTTTTTGTATTTGTCTTTATACAGCATACTCTGTGTAACTTTTAACTCAAGTCTGTCTGTTACGTGTCTTTATAGCGGGCATAACATATGTTAAACTTCATTAAGAAACAATTAAAAAGTATCAAAATTAAAAACGATCAGAATTGATTAAAGATATGCCGTCTGCTTTTGATTCATTTTGCTGCATTTATTATTTTTTTGTATTGAAAATGCTATTTTAAAATAAAAAATATAATAACTATCGGGCTTTTCAACAAGAAGTTTGTTTCTCAATTGTGGCAACACCAACAACATAATAGTTTTGACATTCTGGTTTTTGACGTATTCGTGGTAAATACATTGGCAATTGTTGCATTGAATTCAGTTTCTCACGAAAATCACATTAAAATAATTAAAATTAACTATGAAAATATGGTGGTTGTGTTAAAGTTTCATTTCGTAAAATTCGTGATATTTTCGGACAACATAAGCGTCTTTCTGAGACCGCTTTCAAAAATTTGGTTGTTAAATTTTAGTCGGTAGGCTCGATAAAAAAATGTGCAATCACCAACGTGTGTTCAACCGGGTCATTTAACTGAAAGCAACGCAGCCGTGAGCCATAGTGCTGATTTCGACGTTCTCAACAATTGGGGCTATCCAAAATAAACATATGGCGAATTTTGCGTAAGGATTTCACTTGAAAGCCTTACTATATTCACATCGCCTTAGATAACCTTAATTCATTCGTGAACAACCTGAAAAAAAACATTGTTTCAGACGAAAGACATTTTCATTTGTCGGGGTATGTCAGCATGCACAATTGCCGCATTTAGGCTTCTGAAAATTGTAGAGCGATTATTGAGAAGCCTTTGCATGCTCAACATTCCAGAGGGCCGTTTTTTTTTTTTTGCCAAAGATGAGGCTGGTAATGCGCTAACGGTTAATAGATCGCGCTATCGCGAGATGTTAACAACTCAATTTTGGTCTATTATTGACCACGTGGATATCACCGACATGTGATTTCAACAGGACATGTGCGACATGTCACACAGCCAATGAAACGATCAATTTATTGCAAACAAAATTTTCCGATCGCATAATTTCACGACAATCAGCCGTTACGCGGCCAGACAGATCGTGTGATTTAACACCACTGGATTATTTTTTGTGGGGTTATATTAAGGTCAGAGTCTTTATGTAGCCAATCGAATAAATTTCATCCTTACAACTCAAAGGCCGTAAAATGATTAACGAAATAGTGCCGCCATTTAGCCAAAAAGTGATTAAAAACTTTCTTTGATGAAAGAATCGTCATCTGTCGTAATGGACATTTGCCAGATATAATTTCTCGTTCATAACTGCTCAACTTTTCTCTTCGTAATACAATAAAACTTTAAATCATCTTAATCTAAATTTTTTGTTTTATTTTGTTTTAGAAAGCAAACTTCTTGTTGGAAAAACACTTTACTACAAATTAACTAATTAACAATTATTGTGTACGGCATTTTGTATGTCATAGATGAAATGAAATAAATTAAGAGTTTGTGTAATTTTAGCAGTACGCTAAAATTAATTTATTATTTATTTATTTTTAATTTATTATTCTAAAAGAGCCTTAACTTCGTCTCTTATAGCACTATGCTTTTTCTGGCTAAATGAAGGCGTCAAATGTGAAATCATGGGATCAAATGTTACCATCATTCTGTGCATAATATCTTCGTTCGTTGCAATTCGACTGCATTTTGTGGAGTGTCTAAAGCGATATTTTTTATAGTCTTTGTTACGAACTTTCCTGAGCCTCTTCGTTTAATAGGCCTACAGGAAAAATATACTTTTCAATTATATCTTTTCCATGAATCAGTATTTTGTGGCTTATTGTACCACTCGTATAGTGCAACAAACTTTTTTGCCGTTTCGAAACAAAAATCACCAGTTAGTGTACTTTTATCAGCATTAAATTGGTTCGACAAGTGCAAATGTTCACTATTCACGTAGAGAATGCCAAAATATGCATTCGCATATCTTTACTTTTTATACTTAGACTTGAAAATACACAATCGAAATAATTCTGTTAGTTTTACTAGATCGCATCATAATCAACACAAGAATACATGCGCCACGTAAGATAAGTCAGAGGGTTAACCTCAAGTCATCTTTTCATTAGCATTGTAATAGTTACATTAATAAATAAATAAACAAATACTTTTGATTTTTAATTTTTTCCATCAAGTATATTTTGCCTGTTCACGTAGAAACAAACACACTTAAAAGTTATAACTAATTGTTTCCAAGAAAATACTCAATAATATATTTAAACAATAACTCTGTCTCCGTAAGATTTTCCACTGGGACACGAAAAAGTAATAGAGTAAAAAACCACATTCGAGGGAAATGCCCGAATGCTAAGCGCACAGTTTTCATGTTCACCGTTTTTATTCTTTAAAACAGCATCTATGGAATAAAGAACATATGACCTTTCAGGACTTTCATCTTTATTAACTGAATTAACTTCAACAAGTCTAAAGGTAAAAAAGTCATTGTTTAAAAAATTTAAGAAATTATGTCACTTTAGAATATTTACTTGTAGTCATAACCATTATTAGGATCTTCTAATACCATCAAAATATTGGATAGAAGTGATTCGTCTTGAACCACTGGTTTACTAGAGGTAAATGTCGTCAATGTTATTAGACACAAAATTAGAACGTATTTCATTCTTTATTTAATTATGTTCTTTGAAAGAAACTAAAATGAAACTGATAATTGTCACAAGATTTGTGCTGCATTATATAAACAAAATAACGTCTAAATTAGCACTATTTAGAACATAATTTAGGTTATTGTTTATCTAAGATAAAAACTATTTACCTTATCTTTGAGCATGACTTGTTGAAATAGTCTACGAAAACAAAAATTAACCCTTTAGTACAAGTGAAAAAGGTATTTGTGGATACGGGTACCTTGCTTTTTCATATTTTTAATTATGTTAATTTTTTAGTTTTTGCCAGTTATACTGAAGTAGGCAGAATTGAATAATAATCAGCATCAATTTATGCAATGCATTATGCAGAAAATTTATAATATAAAAATCGTAATTAATGAAAATTTTTTTGTAGAAAAATTATGGCTGCTGAATTTTTTTTATTTAAAAATAGCCATGACTTATGAAATTTTTTAAAGAAAAGTTATGACTGATTAAAAATTTTTGTTTAGAAAAATCGTAAAATGGTATAGAAAAAAAATTATAACATTAAAATTTTATATAGAATAATTATAACTTCAAACTGTTATATAAAATTCATGATTAATGAAAATTTTTTATGGAAAAATCGTGACTCATGAGAATTGTTTACAGTAAAATTATGACTGAGTTCAATATTTTAGAAAAAATTGTGATTGATAAAATTTTCTATAGAAAAACTATAACTGCTTTAAAGTTAAGAAAACTCATGGCAAATTAAAATTTTTTATGGAAAAATTATTACTCATGAAAATAATTTTACAGAAATTTTTTTGACTGATAAAATTTTTTTTAGAAAGATTATAACTGCTTCAAACTTCTTATAAAAAAAATCATGACTAATGAACATTTTATATGGAAAATTCATGGCTATTGAATTTTTTTGTTTTAAAGTCATGATTGATGAAAGTTTTTGTAGAAAAATTATGTCTGATAAACATTTTTTATAGAAAAAAATTATATTAATTATTTTTTAATAGAAAAATTACGACTGCGTCAAACTTTTTATAGAAAACTCATGACTAATGAACATTTTTAATGGAAAAATCATGGCTGTTGATTTTTTTTAAAAGCCATGACTGATGAAATTTATTATAGAAAAATTATGACTGATAATATAACATTATAAACTTTTTTATAGAAAAATTATGACTGCTTCATACTTTTCATAAAAAACTTATGACTAATGACCATTTTTTATAGATAATTATGGGTATTGAAATTTTTTTTTGAAAAAAAAGCCATGACTGATGAAATTTTTTATAGAAAAAATATCATCGTAAAATCCTATAGACAAAAATTGCAACATTAAATTTTTTACAGAAAAATTATAACTGCTTCAAAATTTTTATAAAAAAATTATTACTGATGCACATTTTTTTTTGTAAACAAATTTATGACTGATGAACATTTTTAAAAAAAAAAAAATATTACACTCTAAATTTTTTTGTAGAATTATTATAACTGTTACGAAGATTTTATAGAAAACTCATGATTAATGAACATTTTTTATGAAAAATTCATGACTCATGATATCTGTTTACAAAAAAATTGTGATTGAAAATTGTAACTTATCAAACTGTACTGAAATAAGTTATTTATAGAATAATGATATTTTTTATATAAAAAATCATGCCTGATGGTATTTTTTTATAGCAAAATCGTGAATAATATACATTTTCATAGAAAAACTGTGACTGATAAAATTTTTTTATATAAAAATCATGTTGTGTTTCGCGTTATTCAATTTGAAAGTGATATGAAAAATATGTTTGATTGAAAAATTATTTCTATCTGTAAAGTGAACCTTAGTAATCAATGAGAAGCATTTACAAAATATTGGTTTCGGAAATATTATAGTAACGAAACATACATAATATTGCAACAATCAGTCAATACAGTTAGGTATTCCACTGCCCATAAAGTAAGATACAGTATCACAAAGTAATTCATAAACTGGATTTTCCATTAACATCAAGAACACATAATATTTAAAGAATAAGGATTAAAAATTTTAGTATTAAGTCGTTTATGAATTTGTACGCACGCAAATTAGCTTGAACCATGACTGAGAGCTGATAAGCACAAACATTATAATATTGTCCCCCCTTTTTTTTGTAGCGAAATTTAGTATTGTTTCGCTTTTGTGTACTGTATTTATAAGTTCGCTACAGAACACTAACATTGAGTTTAATTGTATATTCTTCTATTTCCATTTTCTAAAATATTTAATTTAGGTGTTATATTTCTTTGATATAGTGATTCACTAGTTGTCGCCTACAGATAAACATTTAAAAGATATAAAAGCAATGCAAAAATTGGATTTTTATTCACCTAATCCACGTCATTAATGGAATAAACCATGGCCTCCAGGAACCATGAGCAATACATTCACCTCTGAAACAGATTTGTATAATTTTTTATCTTAAATTTAATTAAGTTTTTAATTTAAAAAGTAAAGTAAATAAATATAAATTGTTATCAAGTCATTTTGGCAGTTTTTTTTTTATTTTTATGTTAATAAAAAGACAAGAGAAGTTTAAATGGTTGTTTATGTTTTTTATTAAAATTCCGTCTATTAAGAATTCTAAGAAATTTAGTTGCAAAAACAAGAATATTAAAAAAATTATTATAAAAAATATGTTAGTTTTAAAATTTTTTAGTAGTTAAATCTTACTGTAGTTATTTATAAATTCAAAAATTTTTAGAGCTATTTAGCTGGTAGACGATTCTTTGTTTTAGTTTTTATAAAAGAAACTTTTAATGGGAGAAACTTTTTTTACAAATTGCTCATATTCATAATATTAACCAAATAAAATTTGTCCGTTCTTTATAAATGTTGTTTAATGTTTCTAATATTCGTAAACTACCTTATATATCTTAAAAAGATGTTACATAGTCTTTTGTTTCTTGCTATTTTAAAAACATAATGTTGGACTGAAAATATTTTCAGTTAATTGCTGATGTTAAAGTCTTCAATTATTATAATTATAGTTATTTCTTTATTTTCGAGAACTATAGTATAAATGTGTGTACCTAACCATAATATTAAATGTGCATAAGCATGCTAGTTGATTTGTTTAAATTTTCAAAGAAAATAATTATCATTAAAAAAAGTAAACGATACGACCTATTGCATGTTTTACAAACTGCGTAGTTTTCTAAGAAAACTTATACACTCAAGACAACAACAACAACAACATGGTTATAAAAATTATTTCATGAAATAAGCTTAATGTTTAAGGTTAGCCGATAATTTAAAGCATCTTTTGGCGCGGCTGTTTTGACGTCTAGGGAAAAGTTAACTGCATATGATAGGCATAAGCATGCTACCAAGATAAAAGCAGACAATACAGCTGTCGTCATTATATTAAAAAAATTGTATTATTGCAAAGTCTCTTTTTAATAGAAGATAATCGTCCTTCTGAGACCGCTATTAAGAAATTGGTAATTAAATTTGTGTCGGTAAGTTCGATACGAAATGTACGAACACCAACGCGTGTCGTTTAACTGAAAGTGACGCAGATTCAAATTTGCCAATTCCTCGACTTTCTCAACAATTGGAGTTATCTAACACAGCCACATTGCGAATTTTGCGTAAGGATTTGACTTTAAAGCCGACCGATAATCACATCGCCGTTTTTCTGAAAAAATCAATTTTTAGCAAAATTGCCGCATTTGAACTTTTGAAAATACGAGAGCGATTATTGAGAAGCCTTTGCGAGATAGTAACAACTCAATTTTGGCCTGTTATTGATGACGTGGATATCAGCGACATGTGGTTTCAACAGGACGGTGCCACATCTTACACAACCACTGAAACGATCAATTTATTGCAAACAAAATTTTCCGATCACATAAGTTCCCGACAATGAGCCATTACGTGGCCTGCAGATCGTGTGATTTTATAACATGGGATTATGTTTTGTGGGGCTTTGTTAATGACAGAGTCTATAAGGAGCCAATCGAATCAATTTCAGCCTTAAAACTTAAAATCCGTGGTGTGATTAACGAAATAGGACCGCCATTTTACCAAAAAGTGATTAGAAACTTCGATGAAAGAATCGATATCTGTCAGCGTGATTGTGGTGGGTATTTTCCAGATATCATTTTTCATAAATAATTGCCGAACCTCGTAATACAATAAAAATTTGAATCATCGTAATCTGAATTTTTGTTTCATTTTGTTTTAGAATATAAAATTCTTGTTAAATAACCCGTAACTACATCTTACTAAAAATTTAGGTATGTTATCAAAGTGTTTGTGCTGATTAATGCTCAGTTGTTGTGTACAACATTTTGTATGCCATAGATGAAATGAAATAAATTTAGAGTTTTAGAGAAGAGTGCTCAGTTAGTGTCTGTATTTTTTTTTTCAATTGCCGTTTAGGATGTGTATTCATAGACTTTTAATAAAAAGTAAAACTTCTTACTATGAACTTCTATCAGCATTAAATTGGTTCGACAAGTGCAAACGTCCACTATTCACGTAGATAATGCCAAAATATGCATTTGCATATCTTCACTTTTTATACTTAGACTTAAAAATACACAATCGAAATAATTCTGTTAGTTTTACTAGATCGCATCACAATCAACACAAGAATACATGCGTCACGTAAGATAAGTCAGAGGGTTAACCTCAAGTCATCTTTTTGTTAGCATTGTAATAGTTACATCTTCTATATCTTCTATATTTACATATGTATATAAAAATGAAATCGTCACGTATGTAATGAGTTGGCGTGAGAACGGCTGGAACGATTTGGCTGATTTTTGTTTTATTCGATTCTAAATTTTCGTGAGATGGTTTGTATGAAAAAAAATTATAAAATTTTCCGGAAAACTTAGAAAATTAATTTATTAAATTTCTTCTGTTGTTGTTGTAAACACAAATAAGTTATTCACGACTCGACATGTTCGTTCGAACTGGTTTGATGAAGCTTATGGTTGTTTGTATGCTAATGAGTTTGCATACGTGCAAACACACGTATACATTCTTAGCTTACGCTAAAAAAACTCGTAAATCAAATTAAAAGAAAAAACACAAAACAAAAAAACAAAACAATATAAAAGACCAACTTCCGCAAAACCAAACATTGTTCTAACATGTCAACAGTCAAAAATGTATTTTTATGTTTGAAGATTTTTTTATTTTTAATTCATTAAAATCACATCTACATATGTATGTAAATAGATTGCATGTTTTTCAATAAAGTTCAAATTCTTTGGTGAATTTGTTTTCAATTTAAGTTTTATTTTTAAAATTTTGTTCCTCAAAGTGTATAAATTTATACCAAAAAAAAAAAAATATATAATTACATATATAAAAAATTAACTTACATATGTACATATACATACATACGTTTTAATAAACATCAGCTTTGCTTATGTTACAGAATTTACCAGGAGAGCCCAACGAACGTGATACGTTTTCAATAACTTGACTTTATTTCGAAGTAATTTTTCTTCGCATGAGAAAATTTAAAGAGCAACTCGAAGAACTAAAATTTTTAACACATTTTTAAGAAAAAGTATTAATTATTTTAATTTTCACTTTTCAATACACTATGTATTAAATCATGTTAGTGAAAACATAAATAAATCGTTTTCACTTCTCAATTTTTTTACTTAGCCTACGTCTAAACTTTATAAAATTGCTAAACAGTGCTCAGTGATTTAATTTAGACGTGTTGGATAATACTAAAAGTGAAAGTTTATATATATATTCTATATACATATAGACATTTGTATGTATGCACATTATTCGTGCTTTAAAATCGCTTATACGCTGAAAAATCCAATATCAAAATTCTTTTGTTCTAAAATTTTATTGCTAAAGTAAAATATAAAAGCTCAACTTTGAACGATTTTGTTGGCAGTCAACAACATTTCTTAAAATTTGAATGATTATCTACATCTAGGTATATCTATCTATTCTCATATATATGTATATATATATATATCTATATATATAAAAGAGGATGTGTGTATGTATGTAAGAAATGGACTCGAAAACGGCTGGGCCAATTTTGATGAAATTTTCAGAGAATCTTCAGAATATTCAGGCGGGTGACACTGTGAAGTCCGATTTTTGATTTTCGGTCTGTGGGCGGAGGGGCATGGCAAAACCCACCAATGACACATGCATATTTATTATTATTTTTTTCTTTTTTATTTTATTTTTAAAGCCATTGTTATGCTTTTCAAAACGAGATATCAATCTCTTAAATCGGTTATGTAGTTCCGAAGATATTTCCAAAAAAAACTCACTAATATATAATAAAATATCAAAATTTTAAAACTTCTGAAATGTTGAATTCGCTTGAGTTATCTGGACTGCCGCCCCACCGCTTACAAATGAAAATTGGTGTACCAATTATTTTGCTTAGAAATATCTGCCAGCCACGACTTTGCAATGGGACACGTTTAGTAGTCAAAAAAGTCATGAAAAATGTGATTGAAGCAAAAATTTTAAAAGAAAAATATAAGGGCGATGTGTTGAAACCACGCATTCCTATGATTCCTCCAGATTTGCCGTTTGATTTTAAATGGCTTCAGTTCCCCATACCTGTTGCTTTTTAATGATCCCTGTTTTTTGCACTTTCAGTTATATGTATCACGTTCACGTGCTTTGTTTTTCAATACCGCGAACCAAAATCGATCAAAAAATGTCGAAGAAATGACTTGCAAAGCAGTCACGGGCACGCTAGTATATATATATATATGTTGCAGATTTAAATAATGCAGCTCCCAAAAAGTAAAAGATAGTTTATGTATAAATTTAATTACAATTTATTATTAAAGTTTAAGATTGCAAGAATAACCAAGAGCTGTGTGCATCACCGATGACAGTCAAAATCAAACAAGGAAATGCTCCATATTGCAAAAATATAATATTGTAATGACAGTTGACAGTTGATATTAACAAAATATAAATAATAATAATTAAAGTTACCATATTGCTATATAAGTGAAAAAACGCTAAATTCAACACACCCTCTCGATTTTTCGAAACTTTAACTATTAGAAATTGTTACGAATCAATAAATCCAAAATTTTTAATTAAATTCTGAAATTTAACTGCAGCTAGAGCCTTCGTCAAAACATCTGCCAGTTGTTTTGACGTTTCTAGATATTGTACATTAATTTCACCTTCACGTTGTATGTCACAAGTGTAGAAATATTGAATGTCAATGTGTTTAGTTCGTTTGGACGCTTCAGGAGTTTTAACAAGTGTTATTGCTCGTTGGTTATCACACATTACAGCGGTAGGATTACTTTGCTTGATGTCGACATCTGCGATTAATTTTCTTAAAAACTTTACGGCCTTTGTTGCACAACATAATGCTATAAATTCAGCTTCGGTGGTAGAAGTTGCAGTGACAGTTTGTTTTCTTGAGCTCCAGGCAACTGGACCTCCATTCATAAATGCTATCCAGCCAGTTGTGCTACGCCTAGTATTGACATCGCCAGCCCAGTCAGAGTCACAATACATGATCAGTTCTTTACAATCGGAACCTAAATCAAAAGAAATGCCACGATTAATTGTACCTTTTAAATATTTAAATATTCTTTTAATTCCTTGCCAATGGGCAGTTGAAGGATTTTCAACAAATCTACTTAGAACTCCAACAATGAAGGCTATATCAGGTCGCGTACATACCACTAAATACATCAGTGATCCAACTGCTTCACGATAAGGAAATTTGTTATGCAAAATTTCTTTTTGTTCTAAAAATTGCATTCCAGGTTCAACAGGGGTTGATACAGTAGAACAATCAAAATGATTAAAACGTTTGAGTATTTTTTCAGTATAAATATTTTGAAATATTTTGACCTTTTTATTGTGATGATCAATTTTGATTTGCAAACCAACAAAAAATTCAGCATCTTTGTAGGTTATTTCGAATTCTTCGTGTAAATCATTCAGCAATTGCTTAACTAAGTGCTCATTATTTCCACAAATCAAACCATCATCTACGTATAAAGCGAGATACACTGTTGTTGATTTGATTGTATACACATAAACACATAAGTCTGCGGTTGACTGCTTAAAACCAAAATTTATAAGAAAATTTTCAATCCTCTTGTTCCATTGATGTGAAGCCTGCTTTAAACCATATAATCCCTTTTGTAGGTGACACACATATTCATTTTTCTCAAATCCATAAGGTTGCTTCATAAAAATAGTCTCTTCAATTACACCATGTAAAAATGCAGTTTTAACATCAAATTGTATAATTTGCATATCTTTCGCAGCTGCTATGGACAAAATTGTTCTAACCGATTCATACCTTACAACCGGAGAATATATTTCGTTGTAATCAATGCCTTTCTTTTGAAAACATCCACGTACAACGAGT
The DNA here is from genome assembly GCA_030448955.1 of Trichopoda pennipes. Lineage (NCBI taxonomy): Eukaryota > Metazoa > Arthropoda > Insecta > Diptera > Tachinidae > Trichopoda > Trichopoda pennipes. Next base: position 17,770,878 of record JASKUP010000072.1, read on the forward strand.
CTAGCTTTGTATTTCTCAATTTTGCCATTAGAATTGTACTTACGTTTAAAAATCCACTGATTTGACAAAACGTTCATGTTATCTGTTCTTGGCACCAATTTCCAGGTTTCGTTTCGAACAAGAGCATCAATTTCATCATGAACAGCTGCTAGCCATTTCTCGGAGTCGGGATCTTTTAAGGCTTCTTCTAGTGATTTGGGCTCCAGTTCAGCTACACACAATTTCGCATCGCAATCGTCTCTATTAATTTTACACCCACTTCTCGTCCTGTATGGACTACGATGAATTGGTGTTCTTGGATTTTTATAAGTCACTTCTTTCTCTTCAGAATTATTATCAGCTGATTTGATATTTTCATTCTCTTCAAAGTACTTTACCTCTATAATTTCATTTACTTCTTCTTGTTTTTCATTAAAAATGACATCTCTTCTTACAAGTATTCTTTTATTGACTGGTTCGTAAACACGATACGCTTTGCTGTCATCATTATAGCCGACCATTATTCCTTTGGTTGAGTTTTTCTGCCATTTTGTACGCTGCTCTTTTGGTATATGAATATATGCCTCGCTTCCAAAAACTTTAAGGTGACCAACTGTTGGTTTTTTACCAAACCATAATTCATAGGGCGTTCGGCCATCTAATACATAAGAAGATGTACGATTTTTAATATAAACAGCAGTACTTGTTGCTTCCGCCCAAAGAAAGAGTGGTAAATTACGATTATGCAGCATAGCCTTGGCACTTTCAACAATCGTACGATTTTGTCTTTCAATAAAACCATTTTGTTCTGGCGCTCTGGGAGTAGTGACTTCATGCTTTACATTATGTTTTAGTAAAAAATTTCTTACTTCTTCATTGCAGAATTCTAAACCTCCATCAGTCCTCAGCCTTTTAATGGTATGACCATTTGCTTGAACTTCTGCAAAAAATAGCATTAAATACTCTAAAACTTCAGTTTTGTATTTCAAAAAATAAACAAAACAATATCTAGAATAATCATCTTTTAGAAGCAGAAAATAGTTAGCTTTACCAATAGATGGGGTGCTCATCTTACCGCAAAGATCTGCGTGAAATGTTTCACCTGGTTTGCTAGCTCGTTTTGCAATAAACTTCGGGAAACTTTGGCGATGTTGCTTACCATAGGCACATCCTTTACAAAATTTAACCTCTGATGTAAAATCTGTAATATTAATGTCTTTTACTGCCTCTTTCTTTATCATTTCCTCTAGAGTTTTAAAATTAACATGCCCCAAACGCTCATGCCAAATCGTTAATGACTCCGAAGTGATAGCATTGAGAAAACTGTTAATCACTGGTATTATATTCATTTTGTACAATCTGTTGTCACGTTCACCAGCTACGATTAATTCGTTACCTTTCATAAATGATACACGGCTAGCACCTTCTTCAAATACCACCTTCATACCTTTTTCTGTTGCTTTGGATACTGATAGAAAATTTCTATCCAATTCAGGAACAAGTAAAACATCTTTAATGGTATGGACAACGCCATCATTTTCATTACCTTTCAACACCTGAACATCAATGTCTCCAACACCAACAACGTTTAGCTTGCGTCCATCACCAACTCGAACTTGACACATACCTTGCTGATATTCTTTAAAATTTTTGAATAATTCCTTTTGAAAACTCATATGATCTGTGGCTCCAGAGTCTGCATAAAAAATATTAAGATATTTATGATTTTTATTGTTAGATTGTAAAACAAACAAATGTGCTTTTCGATTATTTGACGTTTCTGCATTCTCCTTTCTTTTTGTTTCTTTTGTGACAGCTAAAGAGCTACGTTCATTTGTTGTTCGATTTTGTCGATCTCTTTGTCTCTTAAAACAATCTCTTGCCCAGTGGCCGTCTTGATGACAGTAATTACATTTGCCATTTCTCTTAAATTGTTTGGTTTTGTTTTTACTTACAGCATATGCAGTTTTATGTGTCAATAGTTCTGGAATTTCATTTGACCGAATATTTAACAATGACTCTTCATTAACAAGGTGATCAGTCAATCTTTCTATATTTTGTTCCGCACGAGGAACTGCATACCATGCAGTTCGTACATGGTCATATTTGGAAGGCAAACTGCTTAGAATTTTTGCTATTACCATTGGCTGTTTTTGCTCCAAATCCATATCTTTCAAGCGTTGTGCCAATGAAGTAACGTTTGCTATAAAATTTACAATATTTTCATCTTCTTCCATTCGACAATTTATGAATTTTTCTAACAAAACCTGTACTGACTGTTCACTCTTTTCTGCATGAACTGTCTTTAATCTTGCCCACATTTGTGCAGCAGTTACACAATCAGTTAAATACTTTAATTGTTCTAGTTCAATACCTCTCATTATAAAAGCTTGTGCCTCAGCGTCTTTGTCATCCCATGATTGAAAATTTTCAGCTGGTCTTACCGTGGTTCCCAATATGTATGGCTTCAATTTGTTCTCCGTCATATAAATTTCCATTTGACGCCTCCAAAGTTGGTAATTCTGCCCATTAAAACGATGCAATTGATATGACCTTGTTTGCTCCATGATAATACTGGTATCATTAACAGTGGTTCTGCAATTTGCTGCCTCTTCTGTACTATTTAGCGCGTCTTTAGACTTTAAATCCATAAATAATTTACGAAAAGGGGACTGGGCCCATAACCTGTTGCAGATTTAAATAATGCAGCTCCCAAAAAGTAAAAGATAGTTTATGTATAAATTTAATTACAATTTATTATTAAAGTTTAAGATTGCAAGAATAACCAAGAGCTGTGTGCATCACCGATGACAGTCAAAATCAAACAAGGGCAGATACGAACACGGAAATGCTCCATATTGCAAAAATATAATATTGTAATGACAGTTGACAGTTGATATTAACAAAATATAAATAATAATAATTAAAGTTACCATATTGCTATATAAGTGAAAAAACGCTAAATTCAACAATATATATATATATATATATATAAATGAAATGGTCCACAGACTTCCAGATTTCCTTTCCAATGGGCTTTTGCCAATTCACAACTAATTGTCAATTCAGAACTAATTGTAAAAGTGTTCCCACATATTGTCCAAAATTCAGCGATTACCATTTCAGCTTCAAAAAACAAATACGTTGATGAAAAGAATTTAAAAATCCAAGACTTAAGAAATGGCGAATTGTATTCGTATAAATCGATTGGTTCGATTACCGATCCTGATAATATTGTTAACTACCCCGTAGAGTTCCCAAATTCAGAACTTACCGGGAAATGCACCACATAACTTAGAGCATAAGGTTGGAGCGGTGATAGTCACATTATGTAAACTGAATCAGCTAACACTATGCAATGGTACTAGATTGGTTATTAAAACGCTGATGCCAAACGCGATTAAAGCAATAATAATTATAAGCTGAAGAGCTGCTAATTCCAAGTGATTTACCATTTAAGTTTAAACATGCCCATATTTCCCGTACGCCTTGCATTCACAATTACGATTAATAAATCCTTAGGACAATCGCTAACAGTATGTGGGTTAAACCTAGAATCTCAATGTTTCTCCCACGGGCAATTGAATGTTGCATACTCGAGAGTTGGTACACCACCAGCACTGTTTATTATCTCTCCCAACAGAAAAACAAAAAATATTGTTTAGTATCAAGCTTTAAAATGAACTATATGCTTATTTTTTAAGGAATTACCTTAAGAACTTTTTAAATGATTAATTAAGAAAAATTTGTGTTTCTTCTTCTTTGTACTGAAATTTTTTTTCTAACTCCATATTAAATATTAATCAATAGCAAATAGTTTCCGAGCGAAGCCGAGTCTATAGCTAGTTTATAAATAAATAAACAAATACTTTTGATTTTTATTTTTTCCATCGAGTATATTTTGCCTGTTCACGTAGAAACTATAACAATAATAAATTATAACTAATTGTTTCCAAGAAAATACTCTTACTTATTTAAACAATAACTCTGTCTCCGTAAGATTTTCCACTGGGACACAAAAAAGTAATAGAGTAAAAAACCACATTCGAGGGAAATGCCCGAATGCTAAGCGCACAGTTTTCATGTTCACCGTTTTTATTCTTTAAAACAGCATCTATGGAATAAAGAACATATGACCTTTCAGGACTTTCATCTTTATTAACTGAATTAACTTCAACAAGTCTAAAGGTAAAAAAGTCATTGTTTAAAAAATTTAAGAAATTATGTCACTTTAGAATATTTACTTGTAGTCATAACCATTATCAGGATCTTCTAATACCATCAAAATATTGGATAGAAGTGATTCGTCTTGAACCACTGGTTTAGTAGAGGTAAATGTCGACAATGTTATTAGACACAAAATTAGAACGTATTTCATTCTTTATTTAATTATGTTCTTTGAAAGAAACTAAAATGAAACTGATAACTGTCACAAGATTTGTTCGGCATTATATACTGATTAAAAAATAAAGACCATAAACAAACTAACGCCTATATTGGCACTATTTACAGAATAATTAAGATTATTGTTTATCTAAGATAAAAAATATTTACATGTTTTTTTAGTATGACTTGTTGAAATAGTATATTGAAAATGTAAATAACAAAAACAAATTAACTCTTTAGTACACGTGTAGAAGATATTTGATAATTAACTCTTTAGTACACGTGTAGAAGATATTTGAGGATATATATATATATATATATATATATAGATATAATACTTTGCTTTCTGAAATGTTAATGTTTAAAAATATGAATGAATCAGCCATGACTGATGATGTTTTTTATAGAAAAATTATGGCTGCTGAAATTTTTTTTATTTCAAAATATCCATGACATGAAATTTTTTAAAGAAAAGTTTAGACTGATTAAAAATTTTTGTGTAGAAAAATCGTAAAATGGTATAGAAAAAAAAATTATAACATTAAAATTTTTAATAGAATAATTATAACTTTAAACTGTTATATAAAATTCATGATTAATGAAAATTTTTTATGGAAAAATCGTGACTCATGAGAATTGTTTACAGTAAAATTATGATTGATTTCAATATTTTAGAAAAAATTGTGATTGATAAAATTTTCTACAGAAAAACTATAACTGCTTTAAAGTTAAGAAAGCACATGGCAAATTAAACTTTTTTATGGAAAAATTATTACTCATGAAAATAATTTTACAGAAATTTCTTGACTAATAAAATTTTTTTTAGAAAGATTATAACTGCTTCAAACTTCTTATAAAAAAATTCATGACTAATGAACATTTTATATGGAAAATTCATGGCTATTGATTTTTTTTTTTTAAATTCATGATTGATGAAAGTTTTTGTAGAAAAATTATGGCTGATAAACACTTTTTATAGAAAAAAAAAAATTATATTTAATATTTTTTAATAGAAAAATTACGACTGCGTCAAACTTTTTATAGAAAATTCATGACTAATGAACATTTTTAATGGAAAAATCATAGCTGTTGATTTTTTTTTAAAAGCCATGACTGATGAATTTATTATAGAAAAATTATGACTGATAATATAACATTATAAACTTTTTTATAGAAAAATTATGACTGCTTCATACTTTTCATAAAAAACTTATGACTAATGACAATTTTTTATGGATAATTATGGGTGTTGAAATTTTTTTTTGAAAAAAAAAGCCATGACTGATGAAATTTTTTATAGAAAATATATCATCGTAAAATCCTATAGACAATAATAACAACATTAAATTTTTTATAGAAAAATTATAACTGCTTCAAACTTTTTATAAAAAAATTATTACTGATGCACATTGTTTTTTTGTAAACAAATTTATGACTGATGAACATTTTTTAAAAAAAAAATATTACATTCTAAATTTTTTTGTAGAAATATTAAATATTAAACTGTTACGAAGATTTTATAGAAAACTCATGATTAATGAACATTTTTATGAAAAATTCATGACTCATGAAACCTGTTTACAGAAAAATTGTGATTGAAAATTGTAACTTATCAAACTGTACTGAAATAAGTTATTTATAGAATAATGATATTTTTTATATCAAAAATCATGCCTGATGGTATTTTTTTATAGCAAAATCGTGAATAATATACATTTTCATAGAAAAACTGTGACTGATAAAATTTTTTTATATAAAAATCATGTTGTGTTTCGCGTTATTCAATTTGAAAGTGATATGAAAAAAATGTTTGATTGAAAAATTATTTCTATCTGTAAAGTGAACCTTAGTATTCAATGGGAAGCACTTACAAAATATGGGTTTCGGAAATATTATAGTAACGAAACATACATAATATTGCAACAATCAGTCAATACAGTTAGGTATTCCACTGCCCATAAAGTAAGATACAGTATCACAAAGTAATTCATAAACTGGATTTTCCATTAACATCAAGAACACATAATATTTAAAGAATAAGGATTAAAAATTTTAGTATTAAGTCGTTTATGAATTTGTACGCACGCAAATTAGCTTGAACCATGACTGAGAGCTGATAAGCACAAACATTATAATATTGTCCCCCCTTTTTTTTGTAGCGAAATTTAGTATTGTTTCGCTTTTGTGTACTGTATTTATAAGTTCGCTACAGAACACTAACATTGAGTTTAATTGTATATTCTTCTATTTCCATTTTCTAAAATATTTAATTTAGGTGTTATATTTCTTTGATATAGTGATTCACTAGTTGTCGCCTACAGATAAACATTTAAAAGATATAAAAGCAATGCAAAAATTGGATTTTTATTCACCTAATCCACGTCATTAATGGAATAAACCATGGCCTCCAGGAACCATGAGCAATACATTCACCTCTGAAACAGATTTGTATAATTTTTTATCTTAAATTTAATTAAGTTTTTAATTTAAAAAGTAAAGTAAATAAATATAAATTGTTATCAAGTCATTTTGGCAGTTTTTTTTTTATTTTTATGTTAATAAAAAGACAAGAGAAGTTTAAATGGTTGTTTAAGTTTTTTATTAAAATTCCGTCTATTAAGAATTCTAAGAAATTTAGTTGCAAAAACAAGAATATTGAAAAAATATATTATAAAAAATATGTTAGTTTTAAAATTTTTTAGTAGTTAAACGTTATTGTAGTTAATTATAAATTTAAAAATTTTTAGAGCTATTTAGGTGGTAGAAACTTTTAACAATGGAAAATTTTTTTTTACGAATTGCTCATATTCATAATATTAACCAAATAAAATTTGTCTGTTCTTTATAAATGTTGTTTAATGTTGTTTAATGTTTCTAATATTCGTAAACTACCTTATAGTCTTTTGTTTCTTGCTATTTTAAAAACATAATGTTGGACTGAAAATATTTTCAGTTAATTGCTGATGTTAAAGTCTTCAATTATTATAATTTATTTTCGAGATTTCTTTATTTTCCAGAACTATAGTATAAACGTGCGTACCTAACCCTAATATTAAATGTGCATAAGCATGCTACTTGATTTGTTTAAGTTTTCAAAGAAAATAATTATCATTAAAAAAAGTAAACGATACGACCCATTGTGTGTTTTAAAAACTGCGTAGTTTTCTAAGAAAACTTATACACTCAAGACAACAACAACATGGTTATAAAAATTATTTCATGAAATAAGCTAAACAACAGAAAACAAAAACAACTAACACAGAACAAAACAAAAAATACACGGCCACGCAGGCACCTACTTTGAATGATAATAACAACAACAATATGGGGTGATGTTAAAGTGAAGGGTATTTCCACAAGAAGTTTGTTTTCTAAAACAAAATCGAATAAAAAAAATTTAGAGAAAGATGATTCAAAGTTTTATTGTATTACGGAAAGGAAAGTTTAGCAATTATGAATGAAAAATGATATCTGGCAAATGCCCTCGACGTTCTCAACAATTGAGGTTGCCCAATGGCGAATTTTGCGTAAGGATTTTGTAGGAATTGAAGCCGACCGACCATTCAAATCGCCATAGATTGAATTCATTCAGGAACACCCGGCTGGGTTTTTTTAAAAAATCTTTTTTTCAAACGAAGCCCATTTTCACTTGTCAGGGGGTCCACTAGCAAAATTGCCGCATTTGGGTTTCTTAAAATCATAGAGCAATTATTGAGAAGCCTCTGCATGCTCAACGTGTCACTGTATGACGTGCTAAGTGGTCTGGGGGCGTGATTGAGGCGTTTTTTTCCATTGATGAATGCGGTAATAGTCAATGGATCATGCTATCGTGGAATGCTAACCACTCAATTTTGGTCTATTATTGACGACGTAGATATTACTGACATGTGGTTTGATTTGAACGGTACCACATGTCACACAGCCATTGAAACGATCAATTTATTGAAAACCAAACTTCGCGATCCCATAATTTCACGACAATCAGCAGTTAAATGGCCAGCCAGATCGTGCGATTAATCACCGATCGTTTGCTGCTTGTCGAGCTTTGTTAAAGATAAAGTCTGTACGGAGCCGATCGAATCGATTTTAGTCCTAAAACTCAATCTCCATGATGTGATAAAAGAAAAAGGACCACCAATTTGCCATGATGACAGAATCAACGTGTGCTACCGTGGCCGTGGTGGACATTTGCCAGATATCATTTTTCATTCATAATTGGCAAACTTTTTTCTTTGTAATACAAACAATCATGTTAATCTAAATTTTTGGTTTTAGAAAACAAACTTCAGATTGAAAAACGCTTTATTATACTTAGAATCCTCTGTAATCTTTTTTAATACATTTGTAATATATTCAGCTCATAAGATAAAGAATTTACAGAAGAACAAATTGGTCTCAAAGGAAGTATCCATTTGGTTAATTAACTACATATACATTACATTTCCGTTACATTAGTTTTATTTTTAAAATACTCCTACCTCTGTATACAGAAAAATATTAGTAATGGAAATAAATATATTAGTTTGAAAAATAATTCAGTTAGAAATTATATATAGACATCAAGGTTACAACAACTATAGTTATGAGTGATATTGTGTTGAAAGAACTGCTATTTTTGCCATAGTTTTGCATATAGCTTTTAACCGATCCTAACTTAGATCTTGACCAGTCTAAATTAAATTGGACTGTTTTAACGGCGCGTTCCAATGTAGATACTGAGCTGCCAAATTTATTTTTATGTCTTTCATTAAAATCCATCAATTTTTTTAGCTGAGCTTCCGTAGTAAGCCGAGCAGCTATATTAGAGACAACAGAAGCAACCGCAGAATAATCGCCCAATCTTTAATAAAAAATTTACATTTAGATATATTTTAAATGGATCATAAAAATTGTAGACTTACGCATTGGCAAGCTGCTCCACATTTTGGTCAACCAGATCAAATACAGGTTCAACATTTTCATTATTTTCAGCGTATAAGCTAGACAGTGCACTAGATTTGTCTTGACGGCGTATCTCTGTGGACATAATAATATGGAAATATCTAGAGACCAACTTGCTGTCCTTCACACAACCCAATGAGCTTAAAATTAAAGTTTCTTCTGTAGCAACAGTTTCGATTTTGTATTTGTTGTAAAGTTTATCAAAGTCTTGTTCACTGCCTTCGCGCATAGCTGTACAGTAGACAACAGATCGAATATTAACGGGCACAGGATAGGCCTTTAGGTTTTTTTTGAAATATAACTTAGCTTTGTTAATACATTCATTTTTGCCGAATTTGCAAGACCAATATAAAACCTTGCTACGGGTATAAATATCTAAGGTGGTATCATTTTGTGCCTCTTCGAAACCCAATTTGTTATAGACTTTATTGGTGATATGACGTATGAAGCGAGCAAAATCTTGAGTATCGTTTCCCAAACGTATGCTAATATAGTTTAAGCTATTGAAAGCGGAGGTCCATGGCAAATAATTGGTTTCGGTTTCAAGATATTCAATCACAGAAAAAGCCAAACTGTAATCAATTTCACCAGCACGAGCAAAGTTAAGCAGATCATCGACAATTTGAGCTCTATTTAGCTCATGAATACCATCCCAATGATCGGTATACAGAGCTTGCTGTATTTGCTTCCAGGTCTTATTGTCGTAATTAACACGATAGTAACCAGTTTCCTGTATATTTCCTACTATCCAAGTCGTTTTATTACTAACTGCGATAGTGACAGGTCTTTCTTTAAGAAAGAATTCTACTGAAGCACTTTGAAAATCCTTCACATCACTCGTTGTGTAACTGATAGGAACAGTGTATAACAAATTGGGATTGGCGGTCTCCCAATCCTTCATTAAAAATCGTTTTTGGCTGAGTTGTACGATGGTTTCAGAGATGCGAGTAAATGTGACAACGGGAAAACCCACTTGATTTGTGAAGGAGTCAAAGTAGCTATCAGCGTGATTAGTAAATTTAGTCGGCCAGTATTTTTTCCAAAAGGCAAAAATATCCCTGGGAATAGTGTTGGTATACTGGCTAAATTAATAAGTAGTTTAATGAATCCTTTTTATGATTAGAATCAAAACTTACTGCTCTTTAAGATATTGACGTAAGGATATTTGAAATTTATCTTCTCCCAAAATGTGTTTCGTCATTCGAATAAAAGTGGCACCCTTATTGTAGGAAATAGCATTAAACATTCGAGCCAATTCTTCTTCGGTATTAGTATTTTCGTCAGTCATTGGATTGGTTGCATTTGTAGCATCCATTCCCATGACTGTCTGAACATAATCTATAACAAACTGCTGATCCATATGAAAACTGCTCTCAACCTGTTAAATACGATAAACTGTGTTTAAGTTCGTTTGGTTTTGCGTGCTTTAAAAGTTTTAACAATAAAATAAGTAGAATGATGATATTTGATAAAAAGTTAAAAAGATGTTGTTAACAAAAATTAAAAAATCAGAAAATAACTCACCAAGTGCGTTGCAAAATATTGAAAGTAACTGGCAAAGCCTTCATTTAGCCAGGTATAACTCCACCAATCACATGTTACCAAATCTCCAAACCACATATGGGCTTGTTCGTGAGCTACAATTGAAGCGATATATTCTCGTGAGCTCAAGGCACTATGTTCGTTGTGATAGAGTAACGCACGCTCCCTAAATGTTAGAAGACCCCAGTTTTCCATGGCGCCAGCAGAGAAATCTGGTATAGCGGCCATGTGCATCTTATTAATTCCCATCGAATAATACGGAATTCCTAAGTAGTTATCTAGAGCGTTAAGAATCTTCTTGCCAATATCGAAGCTATATTCAGTTTGAGTATAATATTCAGGCCTGGCCAAAACTCCAAATTTACCATCATAACGAACCTCAAATTCGGAAACAATAAAGGCCAAAATGTAAGTCGACATTTTGGGAGTGGTACCATAAGTAACAGTTATATAATCGCTAGAAAGAAGTCACTGTTTGATTTTTTGTGATTTGGTAAGAATAATTATATAAACTCACTTGCTTCGCACACCTCTAATAGACCTAGTGGGACCAACAGCGTTTAAAGCACTGTGGTAAGTCAAAGTGAGATCAAAAGTAGCTTTGAATTTAGGTTCATCGAATGAGGGAAAAACTCGACGGGCATGATTTCTTTGGAATTGAGTTGAACCAATCCATCTGCAGAAATAATAAATAAAATAATTTAGCAATTTCTTAATCGTGGAGTCGATTGATTAAGGGGTATTTGAGACTTTAAAGGATGTTCATGTACGGCGCAGAAAATTTCCATGTTAGAACATCAAGAACATTTAATTTCTTTTAACATAAAATTTTATGGTTGTTGTTTTTTTTTTGTTTTAACAAAATCTAAACTTTTTTAAAGCTTGAAGTAAATCGATAATTGATAATACTCCGAATTTTTCAAAAATGTTCTCTTAGTTTCTCAAAATATTAGACAATATTAATAAAACACCACCCAGGATATTTCGTCTAGTCCTTAAAATTTCCAAACAACACTCCGCTAGATCCGAGTTGACAAGTCTGCCGCTACACAAATAATCTATACAAATAATCCACTCTATCAGAATAATAATCCACTATCAAATAATCCACTCTCACAGAAAGCTCTAGATCATGAGAGATTGTGCAATCATTTCAAAATGATTCCTCAAGAACCGCACCAATGTAGATATATTGCCTATTCTATTAGCCGTATTCCATATAACCAATGTGATGGTTAACCCTTGAAGTAAGGATGTCAAGCGTTACTAAAAACGCGGGCATAAATGGTGCTCCTAAGTCGTAGATCGTTTAATAGCTTTAGCGTTTTCAAAAGAAAAGGCAATAGGCCTAAATGCTTTCGATTTAAAGTGGCTGGTCCTACCAGCTATGAGTATAAATGTAATCTCTCTCTACAAGTTGCGGACGATGCTTACAGCTAAACCATATGGATCTATAGATTTGTGTGCCTTGAAGGTGCTTAACATTCCTGCTAGCAGCTTATTCAGCGGCGTAAATTCTCTATTCACCTCATTAAATTCCCCCAGCGAAGTTGTGTTTGTATTCATCTGTAGTCTCAATTTAGTGCAAATTTCAGTGCAAAATCCAGACAAAGGCAGAAAAAAATATATAATAACTTTTTTGAATGACTTAGGAATTTCGGAGTTTGGATTATCAAATTCTGCAACTTTGTTTAACATGTTTTCCTTTAACTTATAAATGATGTTCTTTTGAACATCTTTAAATTCTGTTTATACATAGAACAATCACAAAAACCGTGTTCGAAAAGCACTGTCACACCATGCAACTCGATGCAACTCGAAATACAACTCTGATCGTACAGAAAGAAACTATTGCTTTATTAAATATCTAAGAGATTAGCACCAGCTTAGATTAGACCGCATTTGCTGCTTTTTTATATATGTAGTTCTATACTTCTATTTCCGGCAGATCCTTCGAAAATCAAAATTCAAAAATGTGTTAATTAATAATATTTGTTACACTTATTTACTGATTTTAGATAACATTTATATGTTTTTTTCATCATTTTACTTACTTCGTAACATTTTTTGAGGTTGTGTAATTACTGCGATAAAAACCATGCATGTCGTCGTCCATGGTACCAATATAAACATAATGCAAAATATAGGACACATTTGCTTGTAATGACTTGTTTAATTTATAGACAACAATATCGGTCAAATTATTAGGACTGACAACAGGTAGTTTAGTTTTCTCATCGAAGTCCTTTCTGTAGTATTCACTAACAGAGATATTCAGCTTTTTAATGTGCAATTTAATTTCGTTGGTAGCTTGGGCGGCTTGTATTTCAATGTAACATTCACCATCAAAAGTAAATTTTCTGGGATGCGATTCATTTAAATATGGCTTAAGATGGATTTTATAATTGATGGGCTTAATGTTTAAGGGTAGCCGATAATTAACAGCATCTTTTGGCGCGGTTGTTTTGACGTCTAGGGAAAAGTTAGCTGCATATGATAAGCATAAGCATGTTACCAATACAAAAGCAGACGATGCAGCCGTCGTCATTATATCATAAAAATTGTATTATTTCAAAGTCTTTTTTTATTTCACTTTATTTTAAGTTAACTTTATGTGATACAAACTCGCCAAAATTTGGACGCCTACTGAAGGGTTGCCGTTACACTGTCTTATTTATAAGAAAAATACTAAGTAATTATATTTAAATGTGTTAGTGTTTGATTCGTTCGTGTTTTTTAAATAAATAACATTGATTATCGGCGGTTATAGGTGGTAATAAAGTTTTTGATATCAAATTTAAACATTCAAGAATTCATATACGAGTATATAGTGCGAATCACTATCAAGTTATATATTTTCGTAGGGTAAAAATTTAGTGATAGGAAATATATATATAAGGTTTTCCAACAAGAAGATTGTTTTTCAAATGTGGCAACACCAATAACATGATAGTTTTTACATTTGATTTTTTAACGTATTCGCAGTAGATGCATTGGCAATTGTTACAATTAATTGAATTTCGCTCGAAAATCGCATTAAAATAATAAAAATTGTGGATCTGTTAAAGTTACATTTCGTAAAATTCCTGATATTATCGGATTATATAATCGTCCTTCTGGTCCGCTATTGCGAATTTTGTCGTTAAATTTGCAAAAATTAAAGCCGACTGACCGATTATTCTGAAAAAATCACTTTTTCGACGAAGCCCATTTCCACTTGTCTGGGTATGTCAAAAAAAAAAAAATTGCCGTAGTTGGACTTCTGATGGCTTTGCATGTTCAACTTGTCACTGTATGGTACGCTAAGTGGTCTGGAGCAATCTCGCCTCGAAGATGACGGTGGAAGTGCGGGTACGCTCAATAGATCACGCTATCGCGAGATGCTAATAATTCAATTTTGGCCTGTAATTGACGACATGGATATCACACTTGGTTACAACAGGTCAGAGCCACATGCCAGACAGCCAAAGAAACGATCAATTTATTGCAAACAAAATTCCACGATCGCATAATTTCACGACAATTAAGTGTGAGTTAGTACCACTGGATTATTTTTTGTGGGGCTATGTTGAGGAGAGAGTCTATACGGAGCCAATCGAATCGATTTTAGCCTTAAACGTCAAAATCCGTGGTGTGATTAACGAAAGAGAACCGCCATTTTGCCAAAAAGTGATTAAAAACTTTGATTCAAAATTCGACATTTGTCAGCGTGGTCGTGGTGGACATTTCTTTTCGAAAGCAAACTTCTTGTTGAAAAACTCTTTGTATAAGATCATCATCCTATTATCTAATAATTTCAAAGTGTTTTATTAGTCTAATTTCATAAATAAAAGATGATATAACTTATCGATACCTTTTCATAGTTTTAAGCAAGTTTGGGGTTAATACTTAGTTATTAAATACTAATACTTTTGGTAATAAGTAGAACAGCTTTATTTTATTTTCAATAGTCATAAATTATTAGTTATGAAGTAATAAAAAAAAATTAATAGTAAATTGTTAACAAAAATAATTTTCTTGTGAAAATATTTATTGTCGTGACCTTGAAGTTTTTTTTTTCAACTTTTTTTCTGTTAATATTAAAAACTTTTATTGAAGATTACGTCCACTAGGCATTTATACGAGGCCAATTTATAAGTTTGTACAAGAAAGTAGTGGAACGTTTGTCTTAGTATGCCGGCATAATAATCGGCATATAATGCTAGTTTTCGTTCCACAGACAAGCAATTTCTTCCACCGGGCTTTTAAGCAGCTGCCACATGCTGTTTACTTTGATGTGTATCGGAAGCTGACTGTGCAGATAGTCAGCTTATCAGGAAGCGTCTGAGATTGTGGGTACCCAAGATGCTATCATCACTGTCTGTGAAAATATCTTTTGCTGCAGCCATTGACTTCTGTTGCATTCGGCATACACTCGTGTAGGGCCTTTAAGAGGCCTACTAAAAATTTAAGGATGTTTGGAGATCTTAATTTTGATACGACATATCGTTCTGTAGTAACTTTGTTATGGGATGCTACTCTTAATCGTAATGAAGCACGCCATTTGTTGCTTATCACTATTTAGTCAATTTGGGTTTTTATTTGGTGTCCAACTACAGCATAGTAAAATGATTGGTGCCACAAATTTCTTTAAACAGCTGACCACAGTTTTCAATCATATGCCCCAGTCCCTAAGTTTTTATAGCGACTTCCTCTTGTACGTTGAAGTCGCCTCTAATAAGTAAAATATAATAACTAGGCCTCTCGTTTATTATCTTTTCCAGAAGGCTGTAGAAATCGTCTTTATGGTGGCATTTTGTGGCTTTAACGGGGACATGCGTTCAATGGCATGTGATGTTAGGCAAATGGATTTATTTTTATCAAAATGAGATTTACATATCATTAGGGCATTCTTGACATCTTTAGAAGGAAGGAGACCTACGCGACTCGATTAAGGAAAGCCACTGGGATTGGCATCATATACAAATGTTACACCGTCACTATATGTTATGGTACCAACATCAGACCATCTTAAACGACCGTGATTACATTCATCTAAAAATATATAAAGGGTTTTTTCAATAAATTTGTTTTTCAATTGTGGTAAAACCAACTACTTTATGGTTTTGACACTTAGTTTTTTGACGCATTTGTTGTAGATGCATTGGAAAATTGTTACAATGAATTTAATTTCGCCCGAAAAAAATAAAATAATTTAAATCCACTTTGAAAATGGTGGTTCTGTTAAAGTTATATTTCGTAAAATTCATGATATTTTCGAACAACTTAATCGTCCTTTTGAGACCGCTATTAAAAATTTGGTCATTAAATTTGAGTCGACAAGCTCGATGCAAAATATGCGAACATCAACGCATGTTCGACCGGGCCTTTCAACTGAAAAAATCGTAGTTGTGAGCCGCACTGTTGAAGCAGATTCAAATTTGTCATTTCCCCAACGTTCTCAACAATTGGGGTTATCTAAAACCACAATATGGCGAATTTTGCGTAAGAATTTAATTTTAAAGCCATACAAAATTTAACTGGTGCAGAAATTGATGGCGACCGGCCATTCATGTCGCCGTAGATTCCCTCAAGTCATTCAGAAACAACCGGCTGACTTTTGTGGAAAAATCATTTTTTCAGACGTAGCCCATTTTCACTTTCTATGTGAAACAATCAAAATTGCCTCATTTGGGCTTCTGAAAATGATGAAGCGATTATTTTTTGAGGGTGAGGCTGGAAATGCGGTAATAGTCAATGGATCACGCTATAGCGAGCTGCTAACAACTCATTTTTGGCCTATTAATGACGACGTGGATATCACTGACATGTGGTTTCAACCGGACGTTGCCACATGTAACAAAGCCAATGAAATTATCAAATTTATTGCAAACCAAATTTCCCGATCGCATAATTTCACGATAATCAGCAGTTAAGTGACCAGCCAGATCGTGTTGAAACAGCTCTGGATTATTTTTTTTTTTTTTGGAATTATGTTAAGGAGAAATTCTATACGGAGCCAATCGAATCGATATCCATCGATAGGATCACCATTTTGCCAAAAAGTTATTGAAAACTTTGATGAAAAAATCGACATCTATCAGCGTGGTCGTGGTAGACATTTGCCAGATATTTTTTATTCACAATTGCCGAACTTTCTCTTCGTAATACAATAAGAATTTGAATCATCTTAATCTACATTTTTTTGCTTTATTTTGTTGTTGAAAAACACTTTATATTTGGTAGCTGACTAAAATACTTTTTTAATAGAATAAAGGATAACTTTTCTAAAAACTTAAATTAAACATTTGCAATATAAAGAATAAAAATGCATTAATTTTATGGCTTAATATTTTGTCAGAAAGATTTTATTAGTTACCAAGCTCTCTTGCACACCCATAGTTTAGAAGTTCATAAACTTTATGGCAATATCATTGAAAGTATGTGACTATTAAGATTATAGCAGCAACGCCTGCATATGATAAGCTGTTAGATGGAGCCCCGTTAAGGGATTGTTTTTGCAAATAACTTTTAACTGATGCCAATTTATTTCTTGACCAGTCTAAATTAAATTCGACTGCTTTAACGGCATGGTGCAATGTAGATATTGAGCTACCAAATTTATTTTTATGTCTTTCATTAAAGTCCTTCAATTTTTTCAGCTGAGCTTCCGTAGTAAATCGAGCAGCTATATTGGAGACAATAGAAGCAACCGAAGAATAATCGCCCAATCTTTAATAAAAAATTTACATTTAGATATATTTTAAATGGATCATAAAAACTATAGACTTACGCATTGGCAAGCTGCTCCACATTTTGATCAACTAAATCAAATACAGGTTCAACATTTTCATTATTTTCAGCGTATAAGCTAGACAGTGCATTAGATTTGTCTTGACGGCGTATCTCTGTGGACATAATAATATGGAAATATCTAGAGACCAACTTGCTGTCCTTCACACAACCCAATGAGCTTAAAATTAAAGTTTCTTCTGTAGCAACAGTTTCGGTTTTGTATTTATTGTAAAGTTTATCAAAGTCTTGTTCATTGCCTTCGCGCATAGCTGTACAGTAGACAACAGATCGAATATTAACGGGCACAGGATAGGCCTTTAGGTTTTCTTTGAAATATGATTTAGACTTGTTAATGCATTCGGTATTGCCGAATTTACAAGACCAATCTAAAACCTTGCTACGAGTATAAATATCTAAGGTGGCATCATTTTGTCCCTCTTCGAAACCCAATTTGTCATAGACTTTCTTAGTAATACGACGTATATAGCGAGCAAAGTCTTGTGTGTCTAAACCTAAACGTATGCTAATATAGTTTAAGCTATTGAAAGCGGAGGTCCATGGCAAATAATTGGTTTCGGTTTCAAGATATTCAATCACAGAAAAAGCTAAACTGTAATCAATTTCACCAGCACGAGCAAAGTTGAGCAGATCATCGACAATTTGAGCTCTATTCAACTCATGAATACCATTCCAATTATCAGTATATAGAGCTTGCTGTATTTGGTTCCAGGTCTTATTATCATAATTAACACGATAGTAACCAGTTTCCTGTATATTTCCTACTATCCACGTCGTTTTATTATTAACTGTGATAGTGACAGGGGTTTCCTTAAGAAAGAGTTTAATTGCAGCACTTTGAAAATCTTTTACATCACTTGTTGTGTAACTGATAGGAACGGTGTATAACAAATTTGGATTGGCTGTCTCCCAATCCTTCATTAAAAATCGTTTTTGGCTAAGTTTTAGGGTAGTGCCGGAGGTGCGAGTAAACGTGACAACGGGGTAACCCACTTGATTTGTGAAGGAGTCAAAGTAGCTATCAGCGTGATTGGCAAATTTAGTAGGCCAGTATTTTTTCCAAATAGCAAAGATATCCATGGGAATAGTGTTGGTATACTGGCTAAATAAGCGAAAGCGAAATTCAAGTAGGCTTATGAAGGCCTTATGATTCACATGAATGTAAAAAAAACTTACTGCTTTTTAAGATATTCATTTAGGGAAGTTTTAAAGTTATCTTCTCCCAAAATGTGTTTAGTCATTCGAATAAATGTGCCGCCCTTGTTGTAAGAAATAGAATTGAACATATGGCTCAGGTCAGCTGTAGTGCGGGTACTTTCATCATTCATTGGATTAGTAGAATTTGTAGCATCCATACCCATCACAGATTGAATTTGATCAACAACAAATTGTTTAGGCAAGTCAAAGTGATTTTCCACCTAAAAGAAAAATAATAAAAATAATTTGTTTAACATTGTGGTTGGTCATAATGAAAAATAATTTTTATAGTTTGTTGGAAACAACGAGAAATTCTTTACTTACCATATCAGTAGCATAGTATTGAAAGTAACGGGCAAATCCTTCATTTAACCAAGTGTAACTCCACCAATCACATGTTACTAAATCTCCGAACCACATGTGGGCTTGTTCGTGAGCAACAACGGTGGCGATATATTGTTTTGACCTAAGACTACTGTGCTCTTCATCGTATAGCAAAGCACGCTCTCTATATGTCAACAGACCCCAGTTTTCCATAGCTCCTGCCGAAAAGTCCGGTATAGCGGCCATGTGCATTTTGTCAATACCCATTGAGTAATATGGTATGCCTAAGTAATTATCCAATGCCGTAAGAATGCTCCTGCCAACATAAAAACTATATTCGGTCTGAGAATAGTATTCAGGTCTGGCCAGAACACCAAATGTGCCATCTGAACGATCATTTAATTCAGACACAATGAAGGCCAAAATATACGTCGACATTTTTGGAGTGGTAGAATAAACATCAGTTACATATTCGCTGGAAAAAAAAAACAAATGCTTCGTTATAAAGGAAATTTGTGAAATTAAATTAACTTACCCATCTACTTTAATGGCAATAACACGAGTTGGACCAACAGATCTTAAGCTCTGGTGACGAGTCAAAGAGAGATCAAAAGTAGCCTTAAATTTCGGCTCATCAAAAGAGGGGAAAGCACGGCGGGCATGATGCGTTTCAAATTGCGTAGAACCAAGCCACCTTGAAAAAGATTCAATGCGATATTAAAATTATTTTGATTCGGGGCTTAATTTCACATATATTTTAATCTGTTTCCTTTTACAGCAATCAGATGATATTATGATATTAAGAAAAAGAATAAAAAACTGAAAATAAAATTGCTTCGGTGTTAAACCGATGGCCGATGGCAGCAGTGTTACAGTTTAAGTCGAGTTCAAAATTATTGAAAGAAGTTCCTATACATCTTAATTCGTTTACTATTTAACTATTATCTCTCTTAACTGCCTGCACATGTCAGAAGTCGTTTGTAGATAAATTTTCACCATTCCTTGGGATTACGGTTAGAAAAAGAAAAAAAACAACAATGCTTGCGTTCATTGTTGCTGTGCAACCACGTTTAAGTTGCATGCTGTAAAAGTTGCGTATGGTATTTTACATAATAAAGTGGCTAATACAGGTATTTGTAAAAAGCAACCTTTAATTAACACAAGATAATATTGACATTTAAAAAATTATCCAAATATTCCAATAAATTTTTATTCTAAATATCAGGTTTTTAAACAAAAAGTTTATTTTTCAATTGTGGCAACACCAACAACATGATTGTTTTGACATTTAGTTTTTTGACGTATTCTAGTAGATGCAGTGGCAATTGTTACAATGAATTCAATTTTGCTTGAAAATCGCATTAAAATAATTAAAATCCACCAAGAAAATGGTGGTTCTGTTAAAGCTACATTTCGTAAAATTCTGAGACCGCTATTAGGACTTTGTTGATGTGCGAACATCAACAGGTTTTTGACCGTGTCGTTCAACTATTCAACAACATTGCAGCACAGTGAGCCATAGTGTTGAAGCAGCTTTAGATTTGTCAACTCCTCGATGTTATCAACAATTGGCATAATCCAAAACCACCACGTGACGAATATTGCGTAAAACTTTGACTTTGAAGCCTTACAAGGTTTAACTGGTGCAGAAATTAAAGCCAACCAACCACTCACATCGCCGTTGATTCGCTCAATTCATTCAGTAATAACCGGCTGGTTTTTCTGAAAAAATATTTTTTCAAAACGTAGCCCATTTGCACTTGTTAGATTATGTCAACAAGCAAAATTGCCGCATTTGGGCTTCTAAAAATCCTAGAACGTGTCACTGTATGGTTCGCTATGTGGTCTGAAGGCGTGATTGATCCATTTTTATCGAACATGAGGCTGGAAATGCGGCAACGTTCAATGGATCACGCTATCGCGAGATGTTAACAACCCAAGTTTGTTGATGACATATCACTGACACGTGCTTTCACAAAGCCAATGAAACGATTAATTTATAGCACAACGAGTTTCCACGTTTCACCACAATAAGCACTTAAGTGGCCGGCCAGATAGTATGATTTAACGCTACTGGATTATTTTTTGTGAAGCTATGTTAAGGACAGAGTGTACACAGAGCCAATCCAATCAATTTCAGCTTTAAAACTTAAAACTCAAAATCCGTGATGTGGTTAAAAAAAATATGACCGCCATTTTTCCAAAAAGTGATTAAAAACTTCGATGAAAGAATGGTCATCATTTGGCGTGGTGGTGGTGGACATTTGCCAGATATCATTTTTCATTCACATTCTTCGTAACACAATCAAAATTTGAATCATCTAAAACTACATTTTTTGTTTTAGAAAACAAACTTTTTGTTGAAAAACCCATTATTTTTTTCGTTTGAAACAAATATAAAAACAAATTATTCGAATTATTCTTATTCGAAGGGCAGCTTGAGTTAGAAGGAAAAAGAATAGAGATTAATTTAGAGTACAATGATGGAAAAGCTTTG
Source organism: Trichopoda pennipes (assembly GCA_030448955.1). Taxonomy (NCBI): domain Eukaryota; kingdom Metazoa; phylum Arthropoda; class Insecta; order Diptera; family Tachinidae; genus Trichopoda; species Trichopoda pennipes. The sequence continues at coordinate 17,792,536 of JASKUP010000072.1, forward strand.
GATTGTATGTGGACTTCGTTTAACCTAAATTATATTGATTGATTATGACTTATTGTCCGTCTTCTTGTGTTTATCAAATTAGTTGGTTAAATAGACGAATGCTAATGCCAGTTGTCGCGACCTAAAAACGCTATCCATTTTCGGTAAGTTTAGAAATTGAAATAAACGCGATTTGAAGTCAAATTAATATTGTTCAGTTATTTGTAGTTTTTTAATCGACCTTTTTTTTTAACTTTAATAAATATCTCTTATTCTTTTTTACGGTCTTTTTAAATTAAATTAACAATATATATTTTTTTCTTTTCGATATTTCGCTTTCCTATGGAAAGCTTCCTCATATTGTTAATTTAATTTAAAAAGACCGTAAAAAAGAATAAGAGATATTTATTATTGTTCAGTTATTTAAAAATAAAAAATTAAAAAATTAATTTATTAATTATTTTGAATTTAATTATTTTAAGTCTTTATTGCGTGACTTACTTAGTAACGTTTTTAGAGGTTGTGTAATTACTGCGATAAAAACCATGCATGTCGTCGTCCATGGTACCAATATAAACATAATGCAAAATATAGGACACATTTGCTTGTAATGAATTGTTTAATTTATAGACAACAATATCGGTCAAATTATTAGGACTGACAAGAGGCAGTTTAGTTTTCTCAGCGGAGTCCTTTCTGTAATATTCACTAACAGAGATTTTTAAATTTTTCATATGCAATTGAATTTCATTGGTACTTTGTGCAGCTTGTATTTCAATGTAACATTCACCATCAAAAGTAAATTTTCTGGGATGCGATTCATCTAAATATGGCTTAAGATGGATTTTGTAATTAACAGGCTTAATAATTAAGGGTAAACGATAATTAACGTCAGTCTTGATTTCTTGAGCGGCATATGAAAAATATATACACACTACTAATATAGTAGCAGTTGCTGAGAAATGCATTTTATTAAATATTAATATAAATCAGAAATTTATTTTTTCTGAATATTTTCACTTTCACACATGTACTGCCTGTAGATTTTTACACAAAATACTCTACTCAAATCCGTTGAAATGTATAGAATTACTAAGGAACGGCCGTGTTGCAAGAGTTCTATTTATAATAAAATATCGCTCTTACTACAGCGATAACTAAATGGAATGTTCATTATTCGTATAAAATTTATTATCTGAAGATATTCACAATTGTAAATTTTGTTTTTTTTTTACTTTATTAGATGCGATAACAGTTTAAGCTGATTGGAGGCATTAAATCCCACCTAGCAATACGTTAAAATATCATATAGCTGTGTCTTTACAGAAACGTTAGTTGTATAATTTATTTTAGTTATAATATATTGTATACTAGCGTGACTGTTATTTGTTTTTTCGTATTTTCACTTGGCAAACCCCTTAGATTAGTTCCAAATTAGAAAAAAATTATATATAAAAAAATTTTAGATCGTTTGCATAAATATTAGGCGTGTGATTTTTCTCACTATGGCTTGCTTTAATTGTTCATAACTTCAGTAATATTTATTTTAGAGAAAAACTTTATTCACAAATATTCTAGGACCATATCTGATGAACAATGTTGCTCTGTATTAGTTTTCTTTAACATTAATATTAATTTAAAGAAATGGAGAATAGCAGTCAATGAGCAAAATTGTGTTCATATAACATTTACCCTGTGTAGGCAAACATGCGCACCAATTACAATTAACGGTCAAATCCTACCTCAAAACTTGAGGGTTAAATATCTCGGCATTCACCTGGACAGACGTTTGACTCGGAAAAACCATATAGATGCTAAACTGACTTAATTAAGACTAAAAAAAGCTCAAGTCTACACTGAGCTTGGACTGCAAACTTCTAATATATAAGACTATTTTGAAACCACTTTGGTGCTATGGTATTCATTTATGGGGCACTGCCTCAGTGACAACTGTAGAAAGAATACAGAGGAGACAAAATAAATTCCTTCGAATGATCACAGCCGCCCCATGGTATATCAAAAATTCCAATATTCATAAGGACCTCCACGTTCATTGGTAAGAGAAGAGATTGTTAAACACGCACTAACTTATAGAAACAAGCTTGGATATCATCCAAACCTCCTAGCCTAGCTACATTCGATTGAAGAGGAGAGACACCTTAGCCCTTGGTCGAATTTGAATAAGATGCTAATAATTTAAGCAACTAAATTATCTTCGCGAAATATATATTTTGTCCAGCAGTGGCTGTACTTAATTAGAAAATTCTAGTTTTAAGATCTGAATACTTATTGTTAGTTTGAAATATTTTTGAAGATACAATAAAAAAAGAGAAAAGTTAAAAAAAAAATATTTAATCCAGAAAAACCCAATTTAAAAAATAACAGCGAAATTTTCACATATCTTCGCATTTTTTGCCTGGTAATTATTTGTTTTATTAAATGATATAATTGTAAAAACGTTTTGTAATAAAATCTCCTTCCTGCTCATAGGAAATTGTTTTTGATAGTTTTTGACTACTTGCAATATATGTGTATTGTTTTTGTTCCTCGTCTTTTGTGAGCATTGGGTTGTAGTCTTGCATCAATTTCACCGCTCGTTCAGCTGCATCGTTTACCACGTTAATATCATTAACAATTTGAAGAGCAGTTTTAAAACTATTATCCGCAGTACACAAACTTGGATAATTTTTCAAAAATGCTGTATTGATTTTAAAGCGAAGAAATAAATTGTTTGTCCCAGAAGAAATGAAATGATCCATTTCGGCTTCGATAACCTGTATAACATTTAAATTTTGAATTGAGGCGTGTTTTACGTCTTCATCTAAAACCTCACGGCTCAATAACTTTACTGTTTTTGACTCAACAAAAACACTGTTATCAAAAAATGCTAAAGCCACACATTCAGAACTCAAGTACCATAAGTGGTTTTTAAATTTGTGTAATGCAACTTGAGATATATCAGCATCAATTTTTTTAACAGAATCCAGTTTTTTCAAAAGCTGGAAGTCTTTATATGGTATTTGAGAAGCAGAAGAGGCAAAGAACCACATCTCGACATATATTGAAACAATAAAAATACATATTTTGCCATCCATCTTGCGTGATGAACAGCCGCAGGGGCGCAAAAAGCTGCATTGCAAAGAGGCGGAGTCTCGCCAAGAAATATTAGTGTTAGCTCAAGAAACTTCATGTTATCATCTCTTGGCTGTTTAATTTTGATCGCATCGTTCACAAATTCAATTATCTTATCCTTACCTGCTGTTAAATATTTTTTTGACAAAAAAGACATTTTTTAATGCTACTTTCACAATGTACGAAATACGAAAAAACAACTTGCGGTCACACTATTGTACACACATGAAATCAAAATTGTTTTTATTGTTAAAAAGCTTCTCGTTTATACAGAGTGCCCGACTGGAGGTTATACTACTTTGTTTTTTTATAATTTTTGGATAAGAGATGGATCTTATATTGATAAATGTTTTATTTAATGTCGACAATTATGTATGGAATAGAATATCGGATAAGTGTCCGCCTCTGTTAGCCTTTCAAATGCGAGCTCTTTTCAAAACATTTTTCATTACATTCTTACGTAGTACTTAAGTAATTTCATTTGAGTTGAGTTTCTGGTTTGTTTGCATAAAATTTGTCTTTTCAGATATATTTCCTTCCGATTTGCAGTATATTGTGATCCATGCTTGGGCATATTACCTACAGACCGTCTTTCTTCAAAATCATTTACTACATCATAAATAGTGCGTTTTGTTGGCATGTTATTTCTCCCAAAAATTTCACGTAACTTTCTCATCTTCATAGTGATCGATGATTGATTCTGAATGAAATGTTTTAACGATTAAAACACGTTGGTTTATCGAATATTTTTTCATAATAAATTTGCCACGTGGCTACTTCACGACTGCCAAATATGATCTGTCAAGACTAATGTTTACCAAAATAACGGCAAAACAAAGTAGTGTGCCTTCCCGGCGGACACCCTATATGTAAAATGATATTCAATTGAGAAATTGATGCAAGAGTTAAGTTATGGAGAGAGTATAATATTGTGGGTATGCATTTCATATTGGCCGGTGGGACCAATTTAATTTCATTTCAGATGTATTAAGCATATGATCCTTTTGCCTAACCTAAACCTGATTTAGAATCTCTAGTCTGATGTAAAAAACAGCAAGCAATTTTGGACTGCAATTAAAGAGTCGTGGAAGAGTATTGCCCAAAAAGGAGGGAGACATTTGTCAAGGCGCTGCTCTTTCATTATTGCGTGTGAATTTTCAAAGTGTTTTATGGTTAATGTAACATTGATCGCTAAAAGGCGCGAGGATAATACTGAAAATTACCGCCCAATTGCCATTTGTCCTGCACTGTCTAAAGTGTTGGGAAGTATGATTAATTTTCATCTGGTGAGCTAACTTACTTAGCGACCGACAGGATAGTTTCCGTGGATGACTTGCTGTCTTTTCTGTCGAAGCAATGGTGCAACTCCATACATTATTTCGGAGAATGTAAGCTGATGACTCAAGATATTTACAAGGCAATTGATAGAGTGTGGCATTACGCACTTCAGTCAAGACTTGTTGCTTTTGTTGTGGGTGATATTTTCTCCAGACTTATTCTAAGTTTTCTTAGGAATCGCACTATACTAGTTGTTAAAGATTGGAATTTCATCAGACGAGTTCAAGATTAATTCAGGGGTACTATAAGGCTCCGTTCTATCTCCTATCCAATTTCTTATATTTCTAAATGACCTTCTCTGTCAAACTTTCAACCCTATTTACTCTTGCGTAGACGACAGCATCATTTTTCATTCGTATTTATTCAGTAATAGATCGAACCAATTGGAAATAGTTTCCAAAAGGCGGAACATGATTAATACGCTCAACCACATACTCGCATGGGGTCGAGTGAATAGCGTCGATTTAAATGCCTTTAAAGCTTAATATTGTGTGCTTATGTATAAACTCCCCGGGGGCGCATATATATGGTCTTTGGAGAAATCAACAATTTACACCTGGGCAACTGGGGAAAAAGGGAGCTCAGTCCCCTGAAGTCAGCAGGGGTACAACTGGAAACTCCACTTTATTTCCACGGGAATCAGTAAGCTGCAGAGTTCCGTTATTTGTCTCTTTAGACATTCAACTGTTCTCTGACTGATTATTGAGTTTGGCCCCTATATGGGAGTATCGTGGTGGTTGTGGTTTCGCGGCCCCATAACAGTTTATGGTTCTATGGTGGCCGGGTTTATTTGACCTTTAATAACACCTACCTGGTGAAATGTTCCCAGAACCAGTGAGCATGCTAGACATGTGTCCTGGACAGGAGTTGGATAGTCTCCAACTCTTTAGAAAGGAGTGATGATTCCAGAATCATTAAAGTTGCAACTAGGAAAGACCTTTTGCTAGAATTAATCTTCGGCTTCCTAGAAGGAGCATGACGTCCCAAATTGTGCAGTGGTTTGACCACCATCTGATTAAGACTACATAGTCAGGCGCAGATGTAAATCTAATCACACAGTTGTGCTCATGTATGGTGCTGCATCTCTTTCTCTCGGTGATATAAAAACTTAATGAATCGGAAGCTCTTGGCATGAAAATTCAGTGTGACATTCGATGGACTGACAATATTTTTCAGGTTTCTAAAGAAACTCTCAAGTGCCGTGGTATTCTAAAACAGTGTAAGATGTAACGGTGTACTCACTCCATCCGATCTTCGTACTACAAAAAAAACCACCCATATCCGTTCAAAAAAGGATTACGACATTCATGTATGAGTCGGCGCCCCAGACATTAATTTAGAATTGCTCGACTGCGTACAAAAGATGGCCAAGAGGGTCATTGAAGATAGTAGGCTATCCAACTCTATTGATTCTCTAGAGCATCGACGCAATGTGGATTGCTAAGTGCTCTAAAGAAATTAGGGAACTTGTTTTCGTTACTCGCACGTTTTAGCGTTTAACTTGATTTTCGTTAAATGCGCATTCACTGGCCAGTAAATCGCACTACGCATTACACGGAAAATTCGATTTTTAGCAGAACGATTCTTATGTGGAATGAATTTCCTCCAGAGGTCTTACCTGTCACTTTCAATGTAGGAAAATTCAAACCGAATGTCCGCCAGTTCCTTTTTTCTCCTCTCCATAACCTAATTTCCTGGATCTGACAATGCATTGCATAAGTTGGGGTCATCCCCTAAGTGCTGGTCCGGGAAAAATTAATTAGGTAACTTAAATTTCCTTGGGGCGCATTTTAAATATTGTTTCATTTGGGTTATTTACCGTCATAATTTTGAACATATTTTGTAATTTATTTCAGTAAAATTCAATTAATTCCACTTTCTATTATAACATTTTTATAGAATAAAATGATATAACACTTAAAGGGCTCGTTTCTAGATGACGTCATGTGGCTCATATATAGTCTTGAGTTTATACAATTGCGTTTTAAAGTGATAAGTGCACTTTTCAAAAGTAATTTCAATGATGACGATTAAAACTAAGTGATAATTTAAATTAAAAAGCCGGTTTTCGTAGAATATTTTGATGCCAAATGGATTTTTAACTAGTTAAAAATGGGGTTGCACTAAGCTAACAGATTTTTATGAAAATGTTTTCGAGAGAATTGTATGGCGTCTCCTTTTGCAATTTGCTTAATGTTAGGTTATTAGTTTTTTTGCATAAAATGATATACACACACCAGCCGGATTATCTTTATAGAAGATTAACTTTTGCAGAAGGTTGTAGAGGTAGGAGAATAAGGACACTTGGAGCTTAGGTCAAAGTGGCATTTCTATATATTTGCAATATCTCTCTGGAATTCGATTCCTCATAGGTTACAAATATTAGGTAACTCACAAAAATTTAAAAATGATATTTTGAAATTCTTTTCTCGGCTTTGATAGTATTTATTGTTTTGTTTATGTAGAATTGTTTGGTGTTGTTCGTATTGAATTATTATATTTACTCGAATTATCTTCCATTATGTTCGATTTTAATACATTTTATTTTAATTTTAATAATTTTAACATTAGTAATTTTGTAATTAAATCAGTTCCACACTGAAATATAAGACAAAAGGTCTTGTGTGTGGGATGATACTTATGGATAAATAAATAATTAAATAAATAAATAAAACTAAAACAATTAAAATTCATTCAAGAAGTTACGATCAAATTAAAAATTGTTGCAATATTTAAAGGGTGTGACAGAGTAATTCTTAATAAGTAAGTTAGTTTTCCACTTACAAAAGCCTATAGAAGTACAATCATATTAGAGCAGTCGAGAAAGAATCAAATACGATAAACGATTTCATAAAATGCTAACTGGGTTTAAAATAACAACATTCAGTTAATAACTGTATTTTGTATTATCAATATTAACTGCTTTCAAATTTTACTTCAATTGCTGCTGTATTTGTTAACATAAAGAGAAATCAACTGATAGCAAATGAGCCAATGGTTTTTCCTAACCACTATATAGTTTTCAAAATCTTAGGTGTAGATAATTCTTTATCATAAGGTCTCAGTCAATTTAATAATATATATGTGGGAGAGTATTTATAGATAACAAATGTAACAAGCAAATCTAATAAAAAACAAGATAAATGAAAAGATTAAAAAATTACACATTATATTTTAACTGCAAATAGATATGTTTCAGACTATACAAAATAAAAAATTATAACTTCAGGTTGATCAAGATTTTCTTAGCAATTTATTAGAAACAAATATTTTTTAGGTTAAATTTCTTTTTCAACTTTAGCGGCTCTTTCGAATCATATTTATTCATTAATTTTCAATGTTTGTATAAGAGTTAGTGAAGGGTTTTTCAATAAGAAGTCTGCTCTCTAAAACAAAACTAAAACAAAAAATTTAGATTAAGATCCAGGTTTTTATTGTATTACAAAGAGAAAATTCCGGCAATTATGAAAAATTATATGTGGCAAATGTTTACCACACGGCCACACTGACAGATGTCGATTCTTTCATCAAAGTTTTTAATCACTTTTTGGCAAAATGGCGGTTATATTTCGTGTTAAATCACATAATCTGGCTGGCCACTTAACTGCTGGTTGCCGTGAAATTATGCAATGTGTGACATAAAACCACATGTCAGTGATATTCAAGTCATCAATAAGAGGCCAAAGTGAACTTGTTAGCATCTTGCTATAGCGTGATCCCTTGAGCGTTACCGCATTTCTAGACTCATCTTCGAAAAAAAGACCGAATCACGCTTCCAGGCCATATAGCGGTACATATAGTGACACACCGAGCTTGCAGAGGCTACTCAATAGTCGCTCTAGTATTTTGAAAAGCCCAAATGCAGCAATTTTACTTGTTGACATACGCTGACATGTGGAAATGGGCTTCGTCTGAAAAAATGACTTTTTCAGAAAAACCAGCCATTTGTTCCTGAATGAATTGAGCGAATCTATTGCGATGTAAGTGGTCGGTCGGCTTCAATTCCTGCACCAGTTGAATCTTTTAAGGCTTCAAAGTCATATCCTCACGCAAAATTCGCCATGTGGTGGTTTTGGATAACTCCAATTGATGAGAACGTCGAGGAATTGACAAATTTGGATCTGCTTCAACACTGCGGCTTACAGTTGCAATGTGTTCAGTTGAACGACCCGGTCGAACACGCATTGGTGTCTGTCAATTTGCTACCTAGCCTGTCGACTAAAATTTGACGATCAAATTCTTAACAGCGGTGTCAGAAGCCCGATTATGTTTTTCGAAAATATTACGAATTTTACGAATTTAAAACTTTAAGAGATCCACCATTTTCATAGTGACTTTTAATTATTTTTATACGATTTTTGTTCAAAATTTCGTAAAAATCATTATAACAATCACCAATGCATCTACTACGAATGCGTGAAAAAGCTAAATTGTCAAACTATTAGTGTTGAGACAATTGAAAAACAAAATTCTTGTTGAAAAACCCGTTAAAAAAAGTATATTTTTTGTAAATTCCATAGAGAATATAAAAAAGCTAAGAATACTTCTTATTTCAATAATTTTTCACATATTTTAATTGATGAAGTGTTTGTCATAGAAAGAAATAATAATAATCCCTATTCTTTGTCAATTATCTAATGCTCCTTCTAATTAGTTATAAAAAGTTTTTTAGGGTAATATATTTAACTTTTGTAAAGGTGCATTCGAATCCATGTTGTTATATACATCTTCCTAGATACAGCTATTACCTTAGGCTTTTTTATCTACTACAACTTCTGTCGGAAGGCGGCCTATTTGAGCCTGCAGTCCTTATTTCTCTCTCTCTCTCTCTATCTCTCTCCAAGGAAGCAAAATGGCGCATCGCATTTAATTATTATGAATATAGCTGCTGAAAATTTGATTTATTGCGCCCCAGGCGGGAGATGGAAAAACTAACATTCGCTGTTTCATTATATTGAGTGTGCCTCTCTGGGATTGTATATTGCCATGCATCGTCTATAGCTAACTAGTCAGAGTGACTTACGCTAGGCTCACATATTTGCTTAAACTCTTGTGTCTCCTGGTCAATTGGAATTATATCAGCTTTAAGCAGTAGGGTGGGTCCCGATTCCACAAGATATGCGAAAATGACTCGAAAAGCGGCTAGTCTCTGCAGTAACAACAAAGTTTTTCGCTCTTTTTATTTGAGATGATATTATTTACCTTCTGTTCTTTTTGGGAACGGGATCTTCAATTTTTGCCATGAAGCCTCTTAGATGTGCTGTTATTTTTTCTGTTTAAAAAGGATGGTTAACATTCTCGATTCGCTTAATAACAGTATAAATAATGTCGTTTTTAAATCACGACTTTAATGGCTGAGGCTTAAAAAATCTAAGTTATATTAAATAAATGAACTATCATTTATTATAGGTGTAATAAGTAAATTAATAAACATGGAAATTGCACTTAAAAAGAAAATAATTTGCACAATAATTGAATTAAATATTAATTATTTTATTTAATTTCTACAAAACTTCGACCAACGTAATACAATTGTGGACATTTTATTTTAAAAATTCGATTACACGTTTTTGTTAAAACGTCCTAAACTATAAAAACTTAAACAAGTAGATAAATCTTGTTTTGCGAACGCATAGTATACTATGATTCGTTATCGTACATCCACACTAATTTGTTTTTGTCAATGATATTTTATCTGGAAGAGCGTAAAAAATCTTTTTGACTTTATCTGTTGAAGAGAACATATCTTATCTTAAGTTTTATTTTTTTAATTTTTATAACACATGACACAACGTTTTTAGCAAGCGTTATTTTGGTTCTTTAACCAATCTAAAATTTATCATTTCTTACAAGAGAATTATGTAAAATGTGCCTACAAAAGAAATATATAATAAAATGGGTGACATTTTAAATTTGTTGATGGTGATATCGGTGGAAAAGATGCTGGATATAAATATATTATTTTCACTAAATTTCCTCATAATTCTTGCTGTTGTTGATTAACCAGAAATTGTCAACAAAATTTGATATCGTTATCGTACTACAACATTTTCATTTTAATTAACAGCTATAAGATAGCCTTGATCTTTAAGAAATAAATTAAACTGGCTTTGTACCCTAACATATTTTCCCAGGAAGATTTTATTTTCTTTTTAGTTTCGAAAACCCTAACTTTAACCAAAAATCCTTAACATAGAGCTAAAGGCATGTAATTACACAGATCTGTTTTTTTTAATCTGTACTATTTATATTGTACATGAATTTGCGAATATCTTGAGTTATGTTAAACAGGTAAGATTAAGGGCCACTTGGGTTTAATTTAATGGGGTTTTTCAATAAGAAGCATGTTTTTTAAGATAAAAAAATTAGATTAAGATGATTCAAATTTTTGTTGTATTACGAAGAAAAAAGTTCGGTAATTATGAATGAAAAATGATATCTGGCAAATATCCACCACGACCACGATTTTTTCATCAAAGTTTTTAATCATTATTTTTGCCAAAATAGTGGTCCTATTACGTTAATCATATTATGGATTTTGAGTTTTAAGGCTGAGATCGATTCGTTCCATATAATCTCCGTGCTTAACATAGCCTCACAAAAAATAATGCGGTGGTGTTAAATCGCGCGATCTGGCTGGCCACTTAACTGCTGAGTGTAGTGAAATTATGCGATTGGGTAATTCGGTTTGCAATAAATTGGTCGTTTCATTGGCTGTGTGATATGTGGCACCGTCCTATTGAAACCACATATCAGCGATATCCACGTCGTCAATAATAAGCCAAAATTGAGTTTTTAGCATTTCGCGATAGCGTTCCCCCCGGGGGCACATGATAGTCTTTTTGGAACCTACTATTCCATTTAGACTGGTGTCTTGCGGGGTAAAAGGGAGCCCAGGCCCCTCAAAGGATAGTAGCAGTCACCTGGACAATCCACGTATTTCCACGGGAATCAGTACGCTTGCAGAGTTCACTATTTGTCTCTTGAGACAATTAGCTGTTCTCTGACTGGTTATTGAGGTTGGCCTCTATATGGGAGTATAGTGAGAGTTTGTGGGTCGGATCATTCAAAATGAACACAATGAATGAATGCCGTCGTGTTCTTAATTATATTAAGCTTCATGCGTTCTGGACCAGGAGTTGGAAAGTCTCCAACTCTTTAGCAAGGAGTGAAGGCTGCGGCCTACTTCGGGCTTTCGAAATTGCTACTAGGAGTGACCGGAGGATATACGTATTCGATGGCCTCCTAGGGCGTGAATGACGTTTACAAATCATTCTAGTGGTTTGACCACCATCTGATTATGACTACCTAGTCGGTGCAGATGTAAATCAAATCACATCAATTTCGCGATGGCGTGATTTATTACTCGTTACCGTATATAACGTTTGAAAAACGCAAAATCTCTCCAGGCGTACCAATTGCGCTGTTAAAATCTTCTACAGAAACTTCTATTCGAGATGTTAACAAACAATTAATCTAGAATTAACACCATCTTTAACCCTCTGAAAAACAGAGAATTCATGTGTTACCTTAATTAGCTTCTATAAATTACTCATGATGGAAATATTACATAAGGCTAGAAAAGAAATATTTATACAAATATAACAAAGTTAAGTAGAGTAATTTTACAACATTTAAACTGCTATTTATAAAATCAGTAAAGATAATGTGCAGTGGAACGAATAATAAAAAGAAAAAAATTAATTTAAAAGTATTGTTAAGGATAAATACATACATTTCACGTTTTTCATCGCTTAATTTTTGGCAAAAGATATTAAATTTTATTCAATGTATTTAATATAACCTAATTATAGATTATTTAGCATAAAAAAGTGTATATAAAATTGTTTCACCCTACTATAGCAGCAGATTATCGCGATTAACCTACTAAAAGAGCCAGCATTTGGCGAAGACCCATCAGAAGGTTTCAGTTAACATTTACAGTATTTTGAATAAAGTGAATTTTTTTATTATTATTTGTCATGTTAAGCATGATAAATAATAATTATTTGTCATGTTAAGCATTAATATGTATTAATCATCAATATTTTGGTATACAATTTTAATACGTGTATCATTACTATGGTTATCAATATGTTGATGTAGATAATTTAAGATGTTGATAAACTCCAACACTTCACATTTCATGAATTTATACATAGATCAGGTATGGAAACACCAGCACCATAGTGATATCCTATTTAATTTCTTTATTTTATATATTTTTGTTGTTTATATTCACAAATTTGTTCAATTTCTACATGTAGAATAGTGGTTTAATTTTCGCCTAATTCGATATTTTCAAGTTATTGATATTAGTTTTTTTTTTATTTCCTATTATGTTTCGTTTTCCACTCCTGATAAAAAAAGTATTTCTTTACTAAACTTATCGTATTTTTTTATATATGCAATTGGACTTTCTATTCATGTATTTTTATATATATAGTTTTGATTTATATCAATTTATAAAATTTTTCTTAATATTTAATGCTGAATATATTTTTCTATTGTGAAGGGTGTTTTTTAAAAAGAATTGTGTTTTCTAAAACAAAATATAACAAGAAATTTTAATTAGGATGATTTAAATTTTTATTGTATTAAGAATGAAAACTTATATATGACAAATGTCCACCATGACCACGCTGACAGATGAGTTTTTAATCACTTTTTGGCAAAATAACGGTCCTTTTTCATAAACTACAATCATGAATTTTAAGCACTTTGTCCTTAACATAGCCCCACAAAAAAAAAATAATCTAGTCGTGTTAAACGCACGATATGGTTGGCCACTTAATTGCTGATTGTCGTAAAATTATGCATTCGGTAAAATTGGGATGCAATAAAGTGATCGTTTCATTAGCATGTCAAGGATATTCACGGCATGAATAATAGGCCAAAATTAAGTTCTTAGCATCTCGCGATAACGTGAATTATCGCTCCAGGCTTAAACCTAGTTGAACCTTGCAACCTCAATTGTTGAGAACATCGAGGAACTGGCAAATTTGGATCTGCTTCAACACTATGGCTCACGGCTGCGATGTTTTTAGTTGAAGGACCCTGTCGAACATGATTTGATGTTCGCATATTTTGTATCGAGCCTGTCGACTCAAACTTAATGACAAAATTCTTATTAGCGGTCTCAGAAGGACGATTATATTGCCCGATAATATCACAAATTTTACGAAATGTAACTAGAACCGAACCACCATTTTAATGCGATTTTCGTGCGAAATTAAAGTTATTGTAGCAATACGTCAAAAAACTAAATGTCAAAATTATCATGTTTTTGGTGTTGTCACAATCGAAAGACAAACTTCTTGTTAAAAATCCCGATATTTAATTGGAAAATTCTTTTCTGCTTCTGGGGATTTTTGTATGGAGGTGAGGAAAAAAATGTATTATATATCGAAAAATGTAGCGATTTCATCACAAATTTAGTTTTATTTATATAGTAATACACAAAAGTAATCAAAATAAAGAAAGTTAGAGAAATGTAGATCGTTACTTACAATGTTTTTTACATAACTAACAAATAAAATTTAATATATTTTTTTTTAAATTTTTTATTTATTATTTATTTTAAATCTATTTTTAATTTATTATTCTAAAATAGCCTTAACACTTGTCGCTTATAACACTATGCATTTGCTGGCTAACTAAAGGCGTCAAATGTGAAATCATGTTATCTGATGTTGCCATCATTCGGTCCGTAATATCTTCTTCGTTCGTGGCAATTCGACTGCATTTTTTGGAGTGCCTAAGGAGATATTTTTTATAGTCTTTGTTACGACTTTCCTAAGCCTCTTCGGATAGTAGGCCTACAGGAAAAATACACGTTTCAATTATATCCTTGCCATGAGTCAGAATTTTGTGAAGTGTAGGTGGGGGATACTGTACCACTCGTACAGTGCAACAAACTCTTTTGCCGTCTCCAAACAAAAATCACCAAATTGTTTTGGATCTGCTACCTCGGCGATTGTTATAGTTTTGAGAATTATTGAAAACCTCTTAATTATGTTTTCATCTAGACCCGTGATTTCGGAAATCAATGCGAGATTTGTAAAAAATCTTCATGACGTATTTCCTGAATTTGTCGTACCAGAGCCGTACTTAACAGGTTGATAACTTATATTTGAGTTTTCTCTCTAAGCTTTTTTAAACATTTTTGGGTTTCTTTGGAGTTGACTCTGCCACGTTTAAATTCAATATTATAAGCCACATGCAAAAGACACTCCATCAGCTTAGTAGGCGCATGAAGTGGAGACATACCAAATTGCAGTGCTTGTTCTTTTACGGGCATAGCTAGAACTTCTTCGTTTTTATTCATCTTGGATGTTGTGGATCCACAAATAAATAAAGAAGATGGTAATGGTGTTTCTGTTAGTGATTGTGCTGTCTTGCCGTTAATCATTGTAAAATATAAATCATGTTTTACTCTAAAGTTGCGATTATTCACTGTTAACTCAAATTCTTTTAGTTGAGATATCTCTTCGACTCTTATCTTTTCTTCTCGTATAACTTGAGGTCTCTCTTTAAAGTATGCAAAAACTGTAGTGCTCTACAATACTGTGTGGAAGAAGGTTTATTGTTGTTCTTTATGTCATCGTCTAATGATAATTTTAGTGATATCGTATATAAATGAGAGTCAGAAATTTGTGCATATCTCGAGCAAACTTTTTAAATTCATACCTTTACTTAATTATTCATAAAAGCGAAACGCGTTCATCGATTTTCAAGAGTTATGTCTCATTTTGTTCATAGGTTATACGACTTTACGTGAAAGTAATAGGACTTGACACTTTTTTTACCGTTTTGGATTTTTTATGAATTTAAAAAAAAACTTTACTCTTTACGCAAAAAATATTTTTTTTTTCTTCATACATTTATTTATAACTTCGAAACTGTTGCTTATGTAGCAAAACGTTATATAAACAGATGAAAGTACTTATAATTCTTGATTTTTCTAAATTTGTTTAAGTAAAATCCGACTAGTAGTTCTTGAGTTATGTTAAACAAAATGGCCTTATCACAATTGAGTTGCGAATCAATCAGCTGAAAAATGTTGTACTGTGTAATGCTACAAATTAAGGGGTGGCACCTGGTGGCAGTTGAAATTGATTAAAAATGTAAAAAGAGATGTGAGGCAATATATTAGCGGTGATTTCCAACTGCAGGAAAGTAAAGCTAAAGTAATGTTTGGAGCAAAAATGGATTTTTTTTTATATGTTCATAAAAATAAGCAAACAAAAAAAACTTAAGTCTCTGCAGAGTTTACTTTTTCAATTTTAGTATACTGAAATATCCTACTTTAAATGAAAATAAAAAAGAAAAACGTTAGCTCACATAATAAAATAATATTCGTTTTGAAATTCTTAGGTTTAAATTAAGTTGGTTCAGTAAAACATACAAGTACTGAGCTTGAGACGGCTATAAAAAAAACTAGCAGTCAGATCGGAGTAATTCTTTTTTATTTTATTGTACCATTTAGTCTAAAATTTCAAAAAATCATTGCATATTGCATGAATAGTATGTTGACAATTTGACTTTTGATCTCCCCAGTGTGAGGCGCCAGAATTTATATCTGCGCGTATGTTTAACGTTGAGAGTGGTGAGAAAGATACAATTTCATTCTTTTGTTCACTGAACATCATATCGGTTGATATTAAGATGTGATTGTATAAAATTTGAAATAATATTATAGATCTAATATGCTAATAATATGGATTATGGCAATAATTACAAAAACTTCTAGAGAGCTTATTGAAATAAATCTTTTTTTCAAATGATAATTTTTCGATTTGTAGGTGCCATTGAAAGAAGCGGCAATATTTCGATTAGGAAATAAAATAAGTTAGTCAAATATGAGTCGGGGTCACAATAGACTATACATATTTAAAGGCACATCTCAATGGTGACACCATTTAGGTTTGAACTATACTTTTCAACTTGCCCTTCTGCAATTTTCAAGAGGTAGTTAATTAGTTTAAGAGATATGATCATAGATATGCCTTAATAATACAACACCGGCAGACAGCTACATTTAATATTATATGGCAAAATTAAAATTTGTGTTATTTGAAAAAATAAAACAACAAAATAATAATAATAATCAAAATATTATTGCGATTGTAGCCAGATAATTTGTCGAACTTTAGCAGTAATTAAGCGTGTATGGTGCGCCTCAATTTCGTTATCAATAAAAGTATTTTTTATTACTTTTAATAAGAATACATTTAAATTTTAAATTGTATAAATGATTTCTTTCAGTTTTTGTGTACTTGTTTTGAGTAGTTAAGAATTTAACACTAAAGCTCCTTATAATCATTTTATTATTGTTTTTATATAAACTAGTGCTCGTGGTAGACAATAAAACTAAAGTTGTCAAAAATGTGTGTGTTTTATGCCAATTTACTTTAAGTATATCATTGCATCCTACACTGTAAAATGGCTGAACAAAATTTTGTTTCGCAGTTTTTTTTCCAACAGGTACAAAATATGAATTGGCATGATTAAACACAATATTTTATCAAAAATTTCAATATAAATAATACAAAACTATAAATGCATAAATCTAATGGACATACAATTAAATTTATAAAACTTGATAAGATTAACAAAAAGTGAACAAGTCTCAAATTGGCATTGGCGTAGTTTATTAAATTCAATAAAACTCAAAAACCCTTGGCTGACTTTAAAATATTTATGGAGGGTAAAATATCAAGAACTGCAGCATAGTTCACATATAAATTATAACTGACTCTTCGCTGACACTGTTAATTATTTGTAACTATATTATCGCTTATTAGAGCATCATACTCACGTCTAAATAAAAAGCGTGAAATATTGTTCAAGTTGAGTAAATTGTTTCGAAAATATTTCAAAAATTTTATATATGAAAAGGATTTTTCGACAAGAAGTTTGTTTACTAAAACAAAATTAAACAAAAAAAGTTAGTATTTTTTAGTAATTAATTTTAAGCACAAGGTCTTATTTAATAAAAAATTTTTTAAAAAACTTAAAAAATATTAAAAAAAAGGTCAAAAAATTATAACTATTATATACAAAAAAATTTAGATTAAAATGATTCAAATTTTTATTGTGTTACGAAGAGAAAAGCTCGGAAATTATAAATGAATAATTATATCTGGCAAATGTTCTCCACAATTACGCTGACAGATGTCGATTCTTTCTTCAAAGTTTCTAATCTCTTTTGGCAAAATGGCGGTCCTATTTCGTTAATTACATCACGGATTTTGAGTTTTAAGGCTGAAATAGATTCGATTGGCTCCATATAGACCCTTTCCTTAACATAGCCCCACAAAAAAAGTAAGCCAGTGGTATTAAATCACACAATCTCGCTGGCCACTTAACTGTTGATTGTCGAAAATCGGGAAATTTGATTTGCAACAAATTGATCGTTTTACTGCGTGTGTGACATGTGGTACCACCCTGTTGAAACCACATAGTGATATCTACGTAATCAATAATGGGCCAAAATTGAGTTGTTAACATCTCGCGATAGCATGATCCATTGACCGTTACCGTATTTCCAGCCTTTAGTCCACATAGCACATCATACAGTGACATGTTGAGCATGTAAAAACTTCTTAATAATAGCTATAGAATTTTTAGAAGCCAAAATATAGCTTGTCTAAAAAAACGATTTATTTTTAGAAAAACCAACTGGTTGTTCCTCAATGAATTGAGCTAATCTATGGCGCATTGAATAGTCGGTCGGTTTCAGCCTGTATCCAGCCTGTTGATTGAAATTTAACGAACACATTCTTAATAGCGGTCTCAGACGGACGATAATGTTGTGCGAAAATATCACGAATTTTAGGAAATGTAACTTTAACAGAACCATCGTTTTGATTGTTGATTTTAATTATTTTAATGCGATTTTCGTACGACATGGAATTCATTGTAACTATTGCCAATGCAGCTACTACGAATACAACAAAAACCTAAATTTCAAAACTATCATGTTGCTGGCGTTGCCAGATTTGAAAAACAAACTTCTTGTTGAAAAACCTAATATGCAATATCCGGTCACTTTTGTTTTATAAAAATACATAACTAGCTGTACGACCCGGCTTCGCTCGGAAACTATTTGTTAATAATTAATATTCCATATAGAGTTAAAAAAAAATTTTCAGTACAAAGAAAAAACGATACAAATTTTTCGCAATTTATTGTTTAAAAAAAGTTCTTAAAAAATAAACAAACAAAAAAGGTAAGCATATAGTTTATTTTAAAGCTTGATAGCAAACAATATTTTTTGGTTTTCTGTTGGGAGAGAAAATAAACAGTGCTGACGGTGTCCCAACTCTTCAGCATGCAACAGACAATTGCTCGTGGGAAAAACAATGGGATTCTAGGTTTAACCCACACACTTTTAGATATATTAATCATCATTGCGAATGCAAGGCGAACGGGAAATTGGGTACGTTTAAACTTAAATGGTAAATCACTTGGTATGATAGGTATCCTTGGAGTAGGCAGCTCTTCACCTACAAACTTTCCTATAATTATTATTGCTATCAGCGTTTTAATAACCAATCTAGTACCATCGCATAGTATTGGCTGATTCAGGTTACGTAACATGACTATTACCGCTCCAACGTTAAGCTGGAAGTTATGTGGTGGCATTCCCGGTAAGTTAACAATATTTTCGGGATCGGTAATGAAATCAATCGATTTATACGAATACCATTCGCCATTAATTAAGCTTTGGATTTTTGAATTTATTTAATAAACGTATTTGTTTTTTGCAGCCAAAATGGCTCTTTCCCTTAACCAAAGTTAATCGCTATAATTTTGAGCAATGTATGTGACAGTTTTGCAATTATTTCCATTGGAAAGGAAATCTGGCCTTTTGTAGATTCAGTCGGTTTTTTCACTGCCAATGTCTAATAATATATAAGAATAGATATATAAACAAACCTAGACGTAGATAATCATTCAAATTTTAAGAAATGTTGACTGCTAACAAAATCGTTCGAAGTTTAGTTTTAATTTTTTACTTTAGCAATGAAATTTTAGAACAAAAGAAAGTTGATATTGGATTTTCAGCGTATAATCGATATACATATGTATGTATCGTTAAAATTGCATCGAGTAGAAAATTTTTTTTAACTGCAAAGTGAAGTGTAACTGTCGGTGACTTAATATTTTTAAGCCCTTACTATCCAATATATCAAGGTTTTTCTTCTCTTATAAAAACTATTAATTTTAAAATTATGTGAATCAAATCGCACGAAAAATTTTAAAGCAGGGATAATGTGCATACATACATATGTCCATATTTATGTAGAATATATATTCAAACTTTCACTTTTAGTATTATCCAACACGTCTAAATTAAATCACTAAGCACTGTTTAGGAATTTTATAAAGTTAAGACGTAGGCTAAGTAAAAAAATTGAGAAGTGAAAACGCTTTATTTATGTTTTCACTAATATGATTTAATACATAGTACATTAAAAAGCGAAAATAAAAACATGTATAAAAAAATTAATACTTTTTCTTAAAAATGTGTTAAAAACTTTAGTTCTTCGAGTTGCTCTATAAATTTTCTCATGCGAAGAAAAATTACTTCGAAATAAAGTCTAGTTATAAAAAACGTATCATGCTCGTTGGGCTCTCCTGGCAAGTTCTGTAACATAAGCAAAGCTTGCTGATATTTATTAAAACGTACGTGTGTATATGTACATATGTAAGTCAATTTTTTATATAAATATATTTTTATGGTATAAATTTATATACTTTTAGGGAAAAAAAACATTAAAAATTAAACTTAAAATGCATATTTTTCTAAATTCAAAACAAACTCACCAAAGGATTTGAACTTTTTTTTTTCCATACAATATACATATTTCAAAGTGTTGAAAAACATGCAATCTATTTACATACATACGTATATGTGATTTTATTGCGAATTTTAATTGAAGTAAGATTTTTCCTCCAAAATTGTGACGGCATTATCTCTAAAAGATCTGGCAGCTATGTATAGTAATGAATTACAAAAATGTTCAAACATAAAAATACATTTTTGACTGTTGACATGTTAGAACAATGTTTGGTTTCGCCGAAGTTGAAGATGTTGGCTCTTTTTATTTGGTCTTTTATTTTGTTGTCTTTTTGTTTTGTGTTTTTTTTTTTTAATTTGATTTACGGGTTTTTTTTAGCGTATGCTAAGAATTCATACGTGTGTTTGCATGCATACAAACTCATTAGCATACAAACAACCATAAGCTTCATTAAACCAGTTCGAAAGAACATGTCGACTCTACAACACCTCAAACCACCCTACCCAACACAAACTAGCAGCGTTTAGACATATGATACACAGGCTTGGGATAATTCCACTTACTCCACATAAGTACAGGAATATGAATAACGGCTACAAAACCACTACCATCGGTAAACTACTTAGACAATACAACACTTAGAACAGAAATAGAGAAGACAAGGAGACAGCCGATACAACACGACGGCACACCTTTACTTACATAGGACCAGAAATATACAGACTAACTAACCTTTTTCACAAAGAAGGAATACTCACAGCATTGAAAAGTGGAAACACCCTCAGACACTATCTCAGAACAACGACAGAAACAACTGACAAATTTAATTCCAGCGGGGTATACGGACTTACCTGTACCTGCAAACGAACCTATATAGAGCAAAACTGGACGAACACTAAAAACAAGGTTTACAGAACACATACGCTCATACAAACGAAAAAGAGAAGATTCAAATTTTGCATTACACCTTAACACTCACGGACACACACCAAGGGAAATAGATGAATGTATGACATTATTACATCCTAGCAGAAAAGGACGAAGACTAGACATTCTTGAAAATATGGAAATCTACAAGACAAAAACATTCAACAACGACATTATAAACGAACAGGTAAACACGACCTCAGACACAATTTTCACACCATTAAAACTACTCATGCAAACGGGCAAACGAAAAATACCCTCAGACGGACGCACGTACCTACATAATAGTAAAAGACTGAGGTGTCGGTAAGTTCACTTTGCATATAAATGCCAGGTGGCCGGTATTCTGCTTACCTGTATATATACGGACCTAATAACAGAACTACCTGAACGCCAACACCGACTCACCAGTACAAACTAAACCGCGGCTTGAGGATGATGCATTCGCATCGAAAGCGCTCGCCATCGAATACAAATCAGCCAGTTAGGACGGAAAATGGCAATATTATTTCATCTACTGGCGGAGGACAACCAAACAACATTATAACTTATTTGTGCTTAAGACAACAACAGAAGAAAATTAAATGAATTTTCTAAGTTTTCCGGAAAATATTATAATATTTTTTTTCATACAAACCATCTCCTGAAAATTTCGAATCGAATAAAACAAAAATCAGCCAAATCGCTCCAGCCGTTCTCACGCCAACTCATTACATACGTGAACCATTTCATTTTTATATATAGAAATACTATATTGACTAAATTAAAAACTCAGGTGTAAATAACTATAAAAATATGTATGTATATCCATATTCACATTCGAGCACATTGTCTGATTTTAACATGTTATTTAGTTTTCTAGGGGGAAAACCAAAGTCACCTCTGATTTTTTTTCGTTAATCTTATCAGGTTGTTTAAATTTAATTGTTTCTCCATTAGATTTATGGATTTATAGTTTTGTGTTATTTTTATTGAAAATTTTGATAAAATATTGTGTTCAAAATGAACTGACAGACGTCGGTTGCGTTTATCTTTTTATACCTGTAAAGCGACCATCATAAAGAAGGAACTGGCAATACAACTTACAGGCGCACTAAAAGCGACACTAGAACAGAATCACTTTAAATTTAACAATAATATATATAGACAGATAGCAGGACTAGGGATGGGAAATCTAACATCTGCCACCCTAATGGAAGTATTTATGCAGAACTTAGAAGAGGAATACGTAAAGGAATTGAAAACCAACTTCGGAGTAATATTCTACGCAAGATATGTCGACGACATCATATGTATACTAGAAGGAAATAACGATGAGCAAATTCTGGATTACTTGAATGGAAGACACAAGGACATAAAATTTACAATGGAAAAGGAAGAGGAGGGGAGAATTAATTATCTGGACCTAACGATCAAGAGGAACATAATCTCGAACAGAATCGAATATGAAATATACAGGAAACCAACAGCAACGGACACAATAATACACAACTCATCAAATCATCCCCAGCAACACAAAAACGTAGCAATCAGGCAGTTAATAACAAGACTTGAGAGAACACCACTAACACGGCAAATGTATATGAAGGAAATGGAAACAATATACACCATAGCGGAAAACAACGGATACAAAAATCGCCTCGTAGATAACATCAAGAAACAAATTAGAACGAACAAAGAACAGGAGAATGAAAGGAAAAATGGGCTACATTAACATATATGGGAAAATCAACGTACAAACTGGCGAAATTCTTTGGAAAACACAACATCAATACCGTATTCGGAACGGGAAACAACCTAGGCAGAATACTACGGAATAAAACAAACGAGGCAAATATACTAGACAAACAAGGAATGTACAAATTAACTTGTACATGCCATTATAGCTACATCGGGCAAACAGGACGAAAAATTAAGACCAGATTTAGGGAACACATTAGAGACTATAACAAAAAACTACGAGAACCAAAATCAACTCCAGAATTAAACTTTGCGAACCATTTATTTAACAACAAATGTGCACCAGGACATATTAAGACAACGGTTAAACTGCTTCACACACAGTACAAAGGAAGGAGACTAAAAGTATTGAAAAAATGGAAATATACAAACAAAAAGCATTTGACGGACGAATAATAAATGAACAAATAAACACTGCTTCTGACACAATATTTGAACCGTTGAAACATTTTTACAGGAAAACAAACACTACACCAGCATAAAAACGTTACGCAGGTGCGCAAGACCAAGGCAATAAAGAACATCATAAACGTACAATTACAGATTATTATGTCACATAAAAGAGGCAAAAAGAAAAAACCCAATAGGTTCACACATAAACAAAAACGGACAACAAGCATGATCGTGAAAGAATTTAGTTAGGAAAGAAGACGAATGAAAAAGGGAGCGACAAATTATGTAAAAAGAGACAAACAAAAAAGGAGAGAGAGATGTGGGCAAAAAAGACAGAAAGTGACGAACGCAATAACCTGAAGGGAGACACGAACTATATAAACACAACTGACAATAGAACGCAACTAGTACGAAAAGAACACTGAAGATGGCAAACAGCCGAAACCGGTTTGTTCACGAACCAAATTTGACGAGGGACGACGGAAAACCGTACCTAAACAAAAGAAAATCATGAAGAAGTGTGACAATAAATTCACTCAAATAAATTTTTAAAATTTAAGAAAACGATAGATTTGGCTTACCCACACCTAAAAAAAAAATAATTTTTATATTGTTGTCATTTCTTTCCGCCGCTGCTGGCTATTCGTTCACTATGAACGACGAGCGCTCTCGACGTGAAGTGATTATCAAGCCGTGTTCTAAACTGTACTGTTTGTATCTACTCATTACATAAAGTGCCCGCCACCTGGCATATTAAGCGGGGCTAATTTTCAATATTTCCGTCTTACCAGGTGGCGGGCATTATATATACAGTAGATACGACCTTAATAAAAGAACGTAAACCCGAACATTGACTCACCAGTATGGTTTAGAACACGGTTAGAGAATAATGTCTTCACTTCGAAAGTGCTCGTCGTTCATACCGATCAAACAGCCAGCGAAAACCGAAAGAAATAGCAACAGCATTTTATTTATTGGCGATACAAATCCAACCGACCGACTACTGCTACACAAAGAGAAAAGAAATTTTACTGGGTGTAGTTATTAGCTTTATTTCTTTGATATTCGACTCGGAAATCAATGGCTATCTTATGTTATCAGGTTTTATAATCTTTTATACACTAGGGGATTTAGAGACTTTAAAACGGAGGCAGCTCTCGAAAACAGAATTATGTGGTACGAATACATCTTAGAACTGCATCAGAAAGTAGTAGTTGGCAGTCTAATCTATATGTTGAGTCTCAGTACTCATGCAATGTATTGTGCCGGAACAAGAAAATTCGGTTATGGAGAGGTGAA
Organism: Trichopoda pennipes; assembly: GCA_030448955.1. Taxonomy (NCBI): domain Eukaryota; kingdom Metazoa; phylum Arthropoda; class Insecta; order Diptera; family Tachinidae; genus Trichopoda; species Trichopoda pennipes. Next base: position 17,817,153 of record JASKUP010000072.1, read on the forward strand.
AAAAGGAAGCAGTGTTTGTGGGCATTCAATATGAATTTTGAAAGTTACAGAAAAGACTCCTAGATAAAATATATTGCGCAACCGAACTATTCTACTAAAAATGCGTAGCGCAATTCTCTAGCCGATCAACCACAAATGGATCGACTCTCAAGGAAAAGTGCGTTAAACGTAACAACTTGCGAGTAACGAGCACTTACCATTGTAATAACGATAAAACACTTAAATAAAACCGACATTGCGCCCATTCTCTAGAGAATCGATACAGTTAGATACCATACTGTCCCCAATGACCCTCTTGGCCCTCTCCTGTATGCGAAGGAGCAACTTGAAAATAGACTTTGGATCGCCGGCCCATTCATGAGAGTTGCATTCTATTTTTGGATGGCTATAGATGCAATAAATAGTACGAAGATCGGATGGAGTGAAGTATCTTTTACACTGTTTTAGAAATTCGAGACACTTGAAAGCTTCTTTGAAACCTAAAAAACGTGCTTAGTCCACTGTACATCATACTGAATTTTTATGCCAAGAACATCAAGAGCTTCTAATACCTTAATACTTATATCATCCTAGTAACATATGCAACACCATTTCCGAACACATATCTATGCGTAAGCATACATCATTGAGTCTTGCCGCCATTACACGACCTTTTTCGAAGATCGTAGCGAGATCGTGGTTGAGCGTATTATTTATTTTTCATTATTCATTCGAAATACATCTCTATTTGACTTTTTGACACGGCAAATAAGAGACTAAAGGTTTATATCCATATTATTCCACTTTTGTTTACCTCCTCTTTTTTCAACATTATGGTAACCCTAAAGTAGTTTTCTTATTTGGGGCTCGCAGACAAAAAAAACTTATTTTGACAGCTACAGTTCTACAAACATTTAATGGAGACTTGTATGTGCCTAAATGAAATAGACATTCTTCCGTTGAAGTTCCCTTAGCCTCCACAGTGTATTAAATGTTTATTAAAATTCCTAAAAATTAACAAATACTTCTATTCAGCGGTATTATCTAATCTAAATGCTAATTACTGCATTCGATATCGATAATTTCAGTTGAATTAAATTTTATTTGTTATCGATATCGACTGTTTTAATCTGGTTCCCCACCTATTAAATGTAATAAATATGTTTAAAAATTTTATGTGATAAAACCCAATTCAAGAAAATAAGAATACATGTCCAACGAATTTATATTGTAACACTTTTTTAGGAATACGAAATACAAATATTTCAACTTTATTTTTATGATAATATTGCTGCAAATACAAAAATAAGTGAAGTAAAAGATTCTAAGAAATGTGAAGCAGACTAATCACTGTGAAGGCAAAAGAGGATGCAAACATAATCGCAGATGCCGCAATAATTGCACTACTTCCTGCTGTAGCAACGGTAGGACTGCCAGCAGTTTTATCAATACGATATTGAGAAATCCATGACATGATAGGATTGCGATTAACTCGAAGCCATTCGAAATTGTCGAAAATCCTTTCTTGCACATCCTTTTCTAGAGTACTCGCAACATATTTACTATTCTTCACTTTATCCACCAACGCCAAAAGTTTTTTTTCTTGGTTGCTGTTTGTCACATACGAAGCCATGGAACGTATATCTCTGTCCAAAGGATTAATAGACGTAAAGTCGCCTTGTAATTTACCATAATCATCCCAGTGTTCGTCCAAGAATTCAATACAAGTCAAAAGGCCCAAATCACCTTGCGAATAGACAAAGTGCAGTAAAATGGGTCGCTCCTGGTTACGCAAACTATTTGACTGATCGATTGAGCTGTAGATGAACTTTTTAATGTGATCTTTATTTTGAGAGCAGCCCAAAACTGAAATGAGCATGTAGCGGAAAGCTTGATCCTTAGAATCCATAAGTTGTTTATAGACATAATAAAATTCCTCATCTCCAGACTGTTTGAGACCATTGCAATATATTGGGAATTGCAAGTTGGGCTCGATCGGAATATTTTTCACAATTAGATCCTTTAACTTATTGTTTGTTTCATCCAGACAATCTTTAACATCAGCCAAACAAGCTAAATTGATGACCGCATTGCGGGTGTATTTGTCAAAATGCTGTTCACCAGGAATATCGTTGACACCTAGCTTCTCGTAAATTGGTAAAACAAGGTCAGCAATAAAGAACTTGAGATCGTCATATTTTTCATCACCATATAAATAGAAATTATAATTATTGATGATTTTCCTAGCTGTTGACCAGGGAGCGTACTGATATTCCTTTTTCAAATACGTCAACATATCAAGGAGAATCGCGTCATCTAAGCTATCATATGCACTTAAGAAATATGCATCATGCAACAGTTGAGCACGATTGAGGGAATGAATGCTAAATGGTTTTTGAATCAAAGTGTCTGTGATTAGTTTATAGTTCGTGATATCGTATTCAATGCGATAATAATAGGTCGACTGCTTATTAAGCATTATCCAATCCTTTTTTAAGACTTGAGCATTGACTTTCATTTCAGTGACATTCAATAAATAGTGTGTAGCTGATGTATCGCGAAAATCGGGTTTTGAAGCAACAACATAATTGATGGGCACATACCAGGTTTTTTCATCCTTCACAGTTTTATCATAATGACAGGCTTTTTGTCTAATCGTAAAGCTACCATCGTCATAGTTACGTGTAACTTTGAGTATGGGATAGCCCCCTTGGCGAGTCCAGCTACTCATCATTTCACTTATTGTGGCTGGAATACTATAGTTTTCCTCTTTAGCAGCGATTTGAATAGCAGTGAAAAGTTGATCTTCTACAGCTGCAGTGTACTGGCTATTAAATATATGGAGATACACACACAAAAGATAATTAACTGTTCAACGAACTCTGTAATGATATATAAAGCTTACTTCGTTACTAAATAGTTGTGCAAACCTTGTTGAAAAACTCTGTCTGTTAAAGCGTGGTTCCACATCCGCAAAACTGATCCAGCTTTAGAGTAAGAAACGGAATCATAAAGACCAGCAATTTCAAAAGGCTTTTCTACATAATAAGTCATGGGCCTGGGAGAATCGATGGCATCTATTGCTAAAGCCGTTTGATATTCCTGAAGGTGAAATTCCTGCCATATATTCCATTCAGGATAAGCCTGCATAAAATAAAAAATAGACGCTAAGGTAACATTAAGAATAATATCAGATTATAATTACATCATCCACAGCTCTATAGGAGAACAAAGTGGCAAACCCTTCCTTTTGCCATAAATTCATCCACCAGTTCATTGTTACCAAATCACCAAACCATTGGTGGCACACCTCATGTGCTATAATGTTGGCTATTGCCGTTTGGGTAAACACCGTAGAGGTGTCGCTATCGTACAGTAAGTATTGTTCACGGTATGTTAACAAACCCCAGTTCTCCATGGCTCCGGCAGCGAAATCAGGAACAGCAACATGATCGATTTTAGGCAACATAAATTCAATACCAAAATATTTGGATAAACGTTCCGTTATCAACATGCCTGATACTAAAGCCCATTCTTGCTTGTTAACTTCACTAGGGCGGGAAAAGACACGCTGAGGTAATTTGTTAAATACACCTACGGTACTTTTAAAATCAGATACAATAAATGCCACTATGTACGTGGGAATTCGTGCGGTTGTCAGGAATACAGTTTTGCCGACACTGAAATCGGAGTCAATGTTTAAAAATACTTTTTTAAATATATTATTTATTTTTGTAGTTACCTCGACAGTGCTTCGTTTACGGGCATATTTGATATAGCCGTATAGGTGGGACTATGATTTATGGTAATCGTAAAGTTAGCTCGCTTATTCGGTTCGTCATAGCAGGGAAAGGCATGACGGGCATTTGTACTTTCGAATTGTGTTGTAGCCAAGTATCTAAAATTATATTAAACTCCAATTTTTATAGCTCCTTCATATAATCTTAAAAATAGGGAAAACCTTATCGCTGTTATCTCGTTTTATAAAAATTATTGAAATATGATTAAGGAAGAAAATTTATGAAATAAAAATAAGCATTGAAAACAATCACTACACTAAATCGGGTTTATAGAAAAACAAAATTATTTGACATAAAGTAATATATGATATTATTTAGTGCACAAAGTACTTTGAATAATATAAAGTTCGTAGTCATATCGCGGGACGACATTTAGATTTTTTAGAAATACAATTCTCTTATCACATTTCTGGTATTAAAGTTTCGTATCGCAAAGTACAGAACGAATACAGAATAATGAAAAATATTGTTGTTGCTTTCTTTTAACTCAACAATAAAATTCAAAATTGCTGTTTAATAATTGATGTTCAAATGTTGGCATTTCAGAATAACAACATTAAAATAAATAAAAATTTTCCTAATATATGTTAAGAAAGTTTTAATAAAAATAATTAAAAAAAAGTACTGTGGCCAAAGAATCATATAAATGGAAATGTGAAATTCTCTGAAAGACGTCTTAAAATATTTTCCGATTTAAGATTACGTTTTTCATTAGCTGTTACTTCCTTGTTATCTATTACTGAAACATGTACACAACAATAAAATTGTTGGGCGTATAACACAGTATTGGCTGTCACTATATTGGTTAGTCCTAAAGTTTGCATTACGTTAAACTGCTTTTCGACTGCATTGCTGTATTGTATGTTTGATTGCGGTAAAGAGATAATGCACATTTGTTTAGTTTTTATTGTTATGCAAGGACCGAATTCCGAAAATTTTTTTAACGGTTTGAAATGACAAAATTTTTACATATTTATTCGCTAGTTACTTAACAAATACAAACAATAAAAAATTTACTTTTGCAACCAAATTGTATTTAACCCAGCAAAAAAGTTAACTTTGGGAAGGGACAGCGTTTTTTTACAGAATTTCTATTAATTTTTTTAATATCCTTATCCTACTCTGGATATTTTTTAAGGAATGTAACTTGAATTCTATAGACAAAGTTCATGCCAGTTTAGCATATTGCATTCTTTTGACAAATCGTAATGCTGCAACACTTGACTCTTTTGCAGAAATACTAAATAGCTTCCAGTTAAAATATCAACAAAGGCGACAAAAACATTTGCTTGCTCAATGCACTCTTTAAAGAAAGCGGTTTAGCGTATTTGGATATTGCCTTTACATATCCAATTTTAATAAGTGGTGAACACAGTTGGGAATATTTGTTCATAAGGGTTCAAGGTTTTTCAACAAGAAGTTTGTTTTCTAAAACAAACAAATTTAGATTACGATGATTTAAATTTCTATTGTATTGCGAAGAGAAAAGCTCGGCGATTACGAATGAAAAATCATATCTGGCAAATGTCCACCATGACCACGCTAACAGATCTAGATCCTGTAATGGTGGTCCTATTTCATTAATCACATCACGGATTTTTATTTAAGGCTGAAATCGATTCGATTGGCTCCGTATAGACTCTGTCCTTAACATAGCCTCACAAAAAATAATTCTGTGGCTGGCCACTTAACTAATTGTTGTAAATTTATGCGATCGGGAAATTTGATTTGCAACAAATTGATCGTTTCATTGACTGTGTGACATGTGGCACCGTTCTGTTAAAAATCCACGCCGTCAATAATAGGCCAAAAATTAAGTCGTTAGCATTTCGCGTTAGCGTGATCTATTAACCGCTACCGCATTTCCAGCCTCATCTGCCAAGTCTGCCTCCAGACCACATAGCTTACCATACAGTAATACGTTGTGCATGCAAAGGCTTCTAAATAATTGCGGCAATTTTGCTTGTTGATGAACCCTGAAAAATTAAAATGGGCTTCGTCTGAAAAAATGGGTTTTTGAGCGAATCTACGGCGATGTTAGTTGTCGGTAGGCTTAAATTTCTGCACCAGTTGAACTTTGCAAGACTTCAAAGTCAAATTCGAAATTCGCCAAATTTGAAAAACCCCAATTGTTGAGAGCGTTGAGGAATTTATAAATTTGGATCTGTTTCAACACTGTGGCTCACGGCTGCGACCTCGTCGAAAACGCTTTAGTGTTCACACATTTTGTATCGCGCATTCTATATCAATTTTAACGACTAAATTCTGCGATGTTTTCAGTTGAATGAAGAAGGACGATTATGTTGTCCGAAAATATTATGAATTTTACGATGTGTAACTTTAACAGATTTAAAATTTCGCGATTTGTTTACGTCAAAAAACTAAATGTGTAAACTATCATGTTGTTAGTGCTGCCGATATTTATTATTTTTTCTCTTAGTATTACATCTTGTTTTTGGTAGCAAGAGTCAAGGCCCCACTATAATATGGATAATATGGCTTAAGCTAATGTCAAAAGTTGGACGAAAAGTCTGTCAAATATTTAAGCGAATCATTGAAGACTTTTACGTGGCTATATTGTACTTACATGAATATAGAAATTATTATGCACAGTTGCACATTTATTTTATTCGTACTTTTGCAAAAAAAAAAATAATTTCGTTCTAAATAAATGAATTTTATTATTAAAAAGGCGTTTAAAAATCATATTTTGTATACTTAATACTATACTTATACAAATTTATAATTTTTTGTTTTAAGAAAATTACGAAAGAAAAATTACACATATATCGCTGTATGTATTATTTGGGCCAAAAGTACTAAAAAATGCAACTGTGTGCATCATTGAATTTATAAACAATAAAAAATTAAATTTTATTGCAAAAAAAATGGAAAAGAATTTAAAATGTTTAAAGGCCCATGTTCCTTTGAATTGCCGTTATAATAAAAAGCGTCTCTTTTTCACATAAATTATTTTTTTTCTGTACATTTTCTATTAAATTCAGATAAAATATTTTTTGCCCTCCATTGGAATTTGTTTACTAATGTACACAATGAAAAATCAGCTGTTTCCGTACGGAATGTTCGATCAGTTTCGTACTCTGCATAAGCATTTGACATTTGACGAAAAGTTTTGTTAAGTACATTATAGTTCGCCACATATGATTATTATGTATTTGCACAGTTGTTTAAGTTGGCTTAAGCCTGCAAATGCATATTATAGTTGGGCCTTAAGAAAGCACCATTACTATTATTGCTTTGCTTTCTTTGATCAAAACATTATTATTTTAAATTGTAAAATTAATTTTTCGTTCACATTCTTATATTCTCTTTCTTCTATTAGTCACATATGCATATTTATTATTTTACTTACCGTTTATTGCCTTGATCGTCGGTGTATGTAGATATGTAGAAACCTCCATTATCGTCACGTAGAGTACCGTTATACACAATAGTCAATTGCCATACAGAATTTCCAGCAAATAGTTTATTTTGACGTGTCATATTTAAAAATTCACGTTCCGGTTCGTAATTATAGGATAAAATTTCACTGACGCCAGCAATGGAATTATGTACCGTCACATTGGTAAAATTAAGTTGACGAGCATGCAAAACAATACTCTTTGTGGGCCTTGTAAACTTAATGTCGATAGTTACTTCTCCTTGAAAGGCTCTTTCGCCTGTGTGGACACTGGTGGTAAGTTTTATGTCGTACATTAACGGATAGCTATCATTTGGTAGACGATAGTTAAGATAATTTTCTTTATTATTTTGAGCAAATGTATTAGGTTTCTCAAATAGAACGTCAGCATGATTTTTGAAAGCCGGTAATTGCTGTAATGCCGACTGGGTTGGTCTAGCCACGAAAATAACAGCCACAGCTAATGAAAGCCAAATTAAAAAAAATTTTGCCATGTTGCTGATGGTTTAAAAAGCAACATGCGTTTAATTTCAAAATATGAAATCAACCAACTTTTATAACTTTTAGTTAATACTAAAATGATATTGTTTTATTGGGTTGTTAGCCATTATCTGGGATCCATTCAAGCAGCGCGATTAAAAATATTTCTGCTTAAAGGTTTTTCTTTGTTTGTGTATGTTTTATCTAGGCCACGTTTTATTAGACTTTTGCTTTATAAATATCAATAGAATTTAATCAGTGCCAAAAAGTTGGAACTGATAACTAAGTATAACATTATTTAATGGTCAAGCTTGATATTTGGCAACCAATCGATTTAGTAACACTCACTTATTTTTTGATAATGAGTATAATGTACGTAAGTACATTTGCGAAAGAAATTTCAATTTAAATTTTTATTGAAATATTATTAAGCAAAATTTTACATTTTTTTAGGATCAGAAAGGAAATAATTTCTTTTAAATATTAAATATTTTTGATCTAAACTTTATATGTTACGTTAACAGATAAACAAGATCATATTGTTATTAAAGCCGACAACAACATCATAAATATAAATCTAAATTTTATGACTCTAAAGGAAGAGGAACGCATAGCTTTCATATCGATTAGCGTGCATTTAGAATTATAGAATTAACTTTTCGCTATTGCGTGAGCTTTATTTTTGTCTCAAATGATTTCGTTTACTACAATACACAATTGAAAAATGTCATTAGGAGGAAAATTAACGAAAACAATTTTCTTATGTTTCTTAATTAATGCATTTTAAAATTGATAATGAAAAATTGAGTGTTAATTAAAAAAAAATTATCATTATTTGCGAAACATATAGTTGTCTACAAAAATGATGTTAAAACAGATGAAAAATGACGGAGAGTCATTGATTCTTGAGTTAAGCTTTAAATTTTGGTGCACCTAAGGTGTGGTTTAGCCGAAAATAAAATTAATCTTCTGAAATAAATATTTTCCCTAAAAAATTATGTCTCCTACAGCTAAAGATAACCGAAGTTGTCACAAATCGATATTAATCGAATCTAAGTACTATATGGCATTGAATTGGAATTACTGACCTCAAAAATTACTTGTCAGTATTTTTAAAACTTGATTCAATATTGAATATTATTGTAAATTAAATTAAAGAATTTAATATATTCTACGTTAATTTGTGCTTGATTCCGCTAATAATAATTATTTGATGATATTCTCATAAAATATTTGTTATTAAAATATTATATTGCTGCGGGGAAAAGCATATCCATATGCCCATTTCACTACTGCTTCTTCAATGAATTTCTCCTCGAATTTTGAGTAGAAAATTCAAGAGTCTTATATCGTAAGTCAATTGAATCAAGCACAAATTTACGTAGATTAAATTAAAAAAATAATTCCAAAAAATAAAAATGTTTAGAATTTTTTTATATAATAGTTATAATTTTTTGACCTTTTTTTTAATATTTTTTAGTAATTAATTTTAAGCACAAGGTCTTATTTAATAAAAAATTTTTTAAAAAACTTTATTTTTTATTATATTTTCGATATTTCGCCACACCGTTGGTTGGCATCATCAGGAAAAACAAAAATAATAATGAACAAACAAATTGAAAAAATTCTTTGATTACAAATTCAAAATAATCAAAAAATTTTTTTAAAAAAACAAAACAAACAAAAACAATAAAAAACGACAAATTGAAAAAATTTTTGTTTTACATACATACAAACAAATTTTCAATACTAACAAATTTTTAAATGAAAAACAATTTTGAAAATACATAACACATTTACAAAACAATAGTATTTTACACATATATTTTAAAACATAAATTTAATGACCGAACGTTACAAAAATTAAAGTATTAATTATTAATATTATGCAGATACAGAGTTTTGTTTTATAATTTTATGCACTAAATGTCTATAATTTTGTGCAACATTCTCCGTATCTGCTTTAAAATTTATTCTTTTGGTTAATGGTACTTTAATTATTTGTAACATTTCTAACATATAACGACGTTTATAATTATTTTCTAAATTTAAAATTGAAACATTTTCAAAATTAGGATAGTGATTAACTTTAGAGCAATGCGAAGATAATGCTGTTTTTTGTAAACTAATATTATTCCTGTATTTCTGGTCTGACCTATGTCCTGCGATTCTAGTTTTCAATTTATTTTTTGTTGTGCCTACATAAACCTTATTACAATCCTCCTTATCATTACCGTTACAAGGAATTTTGTACACTACATTGGACATATTTAATTTTTGAATTTTATCCTTAGTTTTACTAAACAACCTATTTAATGTGTTTGTATTCTTATATGCCATTTTGTATTTATTTGTATCATAAATTTTTGAATTCTCTATTCTTTCAGACAAGACTGGTATATACGTTATCGATTTATATATTTTCGGTTCCGTTCCACTACTTATAACTCTTTTCCGCCTATTATTAAATTGATTAATTAACCTATTAGTTAATCGTATTGGAAAATTGTTCTCAGTTAAAATAATTCTAATCTTTTCTTTGTTCTTTCTATGGAATTCTTTGTCACTAATTGTTAAAATTCTCTCTATTAAATTATTGGCCGTGTTAATAATAATTCTTTTATTTTGTTTAGAATAATAATTAATAATTCTACCTGAAGCAGTTGGTTTTTGGTACCAATCTATAACTAATTCTTTATTTCTTCTTATTACTAAAGTGTCTAAATATGGAAGTTTAGCATCACATTCCCTTTCAGTTGTAAATTTAATTGAAGGGTCAAATTCATTTAATGTTTCTAACATTTCGTTAATGGCAGATTCAGATATAATACAAAACAAATCATCTATATATTTTGTCATAAATTTTGGTTTTACATTTAATTTTTCAATAACATTATCTAACAATTTTTCCATAACAATATCTGCCACAATTGGAGAAGCTGGAGAGCCCATCGGAAGTCCTTTTTGCTGAATATATATCTTTTCATTATACTGAAAATATCTATTATCTTCTATACAAAACTTGAGAATACGAAAAAATAAACCTTTCTCTATCTTTGTAAAATTTTTCAAAAAATCCCATTTCTGTTCTATTGTGTTGATCGCCAAATCAACAGGTATACAATTTTCCAATACGATTAACTAATAGGTTAATTAATCAATTTAATAATAGGCGGAAAAGAGTTATAAGTAGTGGAACGGAACCGAAAATATATAAATCGATAACGTATATACCAGTCTTGTCTGAAAGAATAGAGAATTCAAAAATTTATGATACAAATATATACAAAATGGCATATAAGAATACAAACACATTAAATAGGTTGTTTAGTAAAACTAAGGATAAAATTCAAAAATTAAATATGTCCAATGTAGTGTACAAAATTCCTTGTAACGGTAATGATAAGGAGGATTGTAATAAGGTTTATGTAGGCACAACAAAAAATAAATTGAAAACTAGAATCGCAGGACATAGGTCAGACCAGAAATACAGGAATAATATTAGTTTACAAAAAACAGCATTATCTTCGCATTGCTCTAAAGTTAATCACTATCCTAATTTTGAAAATGTTTCAATTTTAAATTTAGAAAATAATTATAAACGTCGTTATATGTTAGAAATGTTACAAATAATTAAAGTACCATTAACCAAAAGAATAAATTTTAAAGCAGATACGGAGAATGTTGCACAAAATTATAGACATTTAGTGCATAAAATTATAAAACAAAACTCTGTATCTGCATAATATTAATAATTAATACTTTAATTTTTGTAACGTTCGGTCATTAAATTTATGTTTTAAAATATATGTGTAAAATACTATTGTTTTGTAAATGTGTTATGTATTTTCAAAATTGTTTTTCATTTAAAAATTTGTTAGTATTGAAAATTTGTTTGTATGTATGTAAAACAAAAATTTTTTCAATTTGTCGTTTTTTATTGTTTTTGTTTGTTTTGTTTTTTTGAAAAAATTTTTTGATTATTTTGAATTTGTAATCAAAAAATTTTTTCAATTTGTTTGTTCATTATTATTTTTGTTTTTCCTGATGATGCCAGCCAACGGTGTGGCGAAATATCGAAAATATAATAAAAAATAAAGTTTTTTAAAAAATTTTTTATTAAATAAGACCTTGTGCTTAAAATTAATTACTAAAGAATTTTTTTATATTTTTATATGGAGTTTTACAATTATGATTGAAAGTATTTGTTAGTGCCTAATTAAAAATTTTATTATAATACCTTTTTGGTACTTTATTATAAAATTGTTAAAATTTTGCCCCTATTGAATATCATTTATTATGCCTCTACTTTTCTTTAATTTCTTTAAATATGTTTGTTAAGTTTTTGATTAATCCCTTTGCTGGAAGCATTCCGTTTTGAAACATTCTTGGAGTATGTATATATTTATACTCACAATTTTAAAATGTTGGTATAAATCATAGTGGTAATCATCATGGTTATCGTCACGAATAGAATTAGAATCTTCTGAAATAAATTTTTTGCTCTCAAAAATTATACATCCTACAGCTACAGATAACCGAAGTTGTTGCCAATCGATATTAATCGAATCTATGTACAATAAAACTCGATTCAATTTTAAATATTATTGTGAATTAAATAAAAGAATTTAATATAATTATTTTGGTTTTTACAATTATGATTAAAAGTTTAAGTTTAGCTTTAGTATTATCGTAGTGTTCAACAAAAAATTTGTTTATCAATTGCGGCATCACCTACAATATAATAGTTTTGACATTTAGTTTTTTAACGTCTTCGTAGCAGAAGCATTGGCAATTGTTACACTGAATTCAATTTCGTACGAAAATCGCATTAAAATAATTAAAACTCACTATGAAAATGGTGGTTCTGTTAAAGTTACACTTCATAAAATTCATGATATTTTCGGACAACATAATCGTCCTTCTGAAACCGCTGTTAAGAATTATGTCATTAAACTGAAAACATCGCAGCCGCGAGCCAACATGTTGAAGCAGATTCAAATAAATCAATTTCGCGACATTCTCAACAACTGGGGTTATAAAAATTCATCACATCGCGAATTTTGTGTAATAATTTGACTTTGAAACCTCGCAAAGTTCAACTGGTACAGGAATTGAAAAACTGGCTGGTTTTTCTGAAAAAACATTTTTTCAGATGAAGCCAATTTTCACTTGTCAAAGTATGACAACAGGCAAATTTGCTGCATTTGGGCTTCTGAAAATCGTAAAGTGATTATTGAGAAGCCTTTGTGTGCTCAACGTTTCACTGTATGCTGCGGTATGTGGTCTGGAGGCGTGATTGGCGGGAGTTTTTCAAAGATGAACCTGGAAATGCGGTAACGGTCAATGGGACACGCTATCGCGAGATGCAAACAATTAAATTTTGGCCTATTATCGACAACGTGGATATCACTGAATTCGGTTTGCATAATTTCACGAGAATCAGCAGATCGTGTGATTTAACACCACTGGATTATTTTTTGCTTGGCTATGTTAAGAATAGAGTCTACACGGAGCCAATCGAGTCGATTTCAGTTTATAAACTCAAGGTCCGTGATGTGATTAACGAAATAGGATCGCCATTTTACTAAAAAGCGATTGAAAACATTGATTTATAATTGCTGACTTTTCTCTTCCTAATACAATACAAATTTGAATTATCTTAATCTAAATATTTCGTTTTATTTTGTCGAGGAAACAAACTTCTTGTTTAAAAACCCTATACTTATTTATCCTATGATTTAGATTTGATTCAAATAAAAAGCACTACTACGTCCATTACGTATTATTATAGCCGAATGGAAATTAGGGTATTTAATATCGATCAAATATCGACAAAATAAACTAAGATTAGGAAAATGACTGTTTGCTAGGCAACCAGTAACACTTTGAGTCAAATAACTTTTTATTGTAAAAATAATTTAAGCAGATAAATTACGCATCTGGTACCTATAAAACAAAATAACACTTGATTCATTTAATTTCAACTTTATTTTTATGATAATAATGCTGTTACCACAAATATAACTGAAGTAAATGATTCTAAGAAATGTAAAGCAGACTAATCACTGCGATGACAAAAGAGGATGCAAACATAATTGCCGAAGCCGCAATAACTGCTCTACTTCCTGCTGTAACATCGGTGGTGCTGCTAGTGGTTTTATTAATACGATATTGAGAAATCCATGACATGATGGGATTGCGATTAACTCGAAGCCATTCGAAATTGTCGAAAATCTTTTTTTGCACATCCTCTTCTAGGCTACTCGTAACATATTTACTATTTTTGGTTTTATTCACCAACGCCAAAAGTCTCTGTTCTTGGTTGCTGTTAGTCACATATGAAGCCATTAAGTATATATCCCTGTCTAAAGCATTAAGGTACCAATCTTTGCCTTGTAATTTACCGTAATCCATCCAGTGTTCATCCAAAAATTCAATACAAGTCAAAAGGCCCAAATCACCACGCGAATACACAGGGTGTAGTAAACTGGATCGCTCTTGATTACATAAACTATTTGAGTGATCGATTGAGCTGTGGATGAACTTCTTAATGTGATCTTTATTTTGAGAGCAGCCCAAAACTGAAATAAGCATCTTACGGAAAGCTTGATCCTTAGAATCCATAAGTTGTTTATAGAAATAATAAAATTCCTCATCTCCCGACTGTTTAAGGCCATTGCAATAGATTGTGGATTGCAAGTTGGGCCCGATAGGAATATTTTTCGTAATTAGACCCTTTAACTTATTGTTTGTTTCATCCAGACAATCTTCTATACCAGCCAAACAAGCTAAATTGATGACCACTTTGCGGGTGTATTTGTCAAAATGCTGTTCACCAGGAACATCGTTGACACCTAGCTTCTCGTAAATAGGTAAAACAAGGTCAGCTATAAAAAACTTGAGATCGTCATATTTGGCATCACCATATAAATACTTATTATAATTTATGATGATTTTCCTAGCTGTTGACCAGGGAGCGTACTGATATTCCTTTTTCAAATACGTCAACATATCAAGGAGAATTGCGCTATCTAAACTATCATATGCACTTAAGAAATACGCATCATGCAACAGTTGAGCACGATTGAGGGAATGAATGCTGAATGGTTTTTGAATCAAAGTTTCTGTGATAAGTTTATAGTTCGTGATATCGTATTCAATGCGATAATAATATGTAGACTGCATATTAAGCATTATCCAATCCTTTTTTAAGACCTGAGCATTAATTTTCATTTCAGTGACATTCAATAAATAGTGTGTAGCTGATGTATCGCGAAAATCGGGATTTGAAGCAACAACATAATTGATGGGCACATACCAGGTTTTTTTCATCCTGCACCGTTTTATCATCATAACAGGCTTTTTGTCTAATCGTAAAGCTACCATCGTCATAATCACGTATAACTTTGAGTATGGGATATCCCCCTTGGCGAGTCCAGCTAATCATCATTTCATTTATTGTAGCTGGAATACTATAGTTTTTCTCTATAGCAGCGGTTTGAATAGCAGTGAAAAGTTGTTCTTCTACAGCTGCAGTGTACTGGCTATTAAATATATGGAGATACACATACAAAATATAACTAATTGTTTAACTAATTCTGTCATGAAATGGAAAGCTTACTTTGTTACTAAATAGTTGTGCAAACCTTGTTGGAAAACTCTGTCTGTTAAAGCGTTGTTCCACATCCGCAAAACTGTTCCAGCTTTATTAGAAGAAACAAACATATTAATTTCAGAAGGATTTTCTACATAATAAGTCATGGGCCTGGGAGAATCCTCGGCATCTATTACTAAAGCCATTTGATATTCCTGAAGGTGATATCCCTGCCATATATGCCATTCAGGATAAGCCTATATAAAACAAAAAATGGACGCTAAGGTAATATTAAGTATAATATCAAAACCCTTCCTTCAGCCACATATTCGTCCACCAGTCTATTGCCACAAAATCACCAAACCATTGGTGGCACACCTCGTGTGCTATTACGATTGCTATTGCCGTTTGGGTAAACACCGTAAAGGTATTGCTATCGTACAGTAAGTATTGTTCTTGGTACGTTACCAAACCCCAGTTCTCCATTGCTCCGAAAGCGAAATCAGGAACAGCAACATGATCGATTTTAGGCAGCATAAATTCAATACCAAAATATTTACACAAACGTTCCGTTATCAACATGCCTGATACTAAAGCCCATTCTTGCTTGTTAATTTCACTAGGGCGGGAAAAGACACGCTGAGGTAATTTGTTAAATACACCTTCGGTACTTTTAAAATCAGATACAATAAATGCCACTATGTACGTGGGAATTCGTGCGGTTGTCAGGAATACAGTTTTGCCGACACTAAAATATCAGTGAATACCTAAAAATATTTTTTTAAATATTTAATTTATATTTGAGTTACCTCGACAGTGCTTCGTTTACTGGCATATTTGATATAGCAGTATAGGTGGGACTGTGATTTATGGTAATCGTAAAGTTAGCTCGTTTATTCGGTTCGTCATAGCAGGGAAAGGCATGGCGGGCATTAATACTTTCGAATTGTGTTGTAGCCAAGTATCTAAAATTAATTGAAACTCCAATTTTTAAAGCTCCTTCATATAATTAAAAAAAATCTTATCGCTGTTTTGAAAATTCTTGAAATATGGTTAACGTCTAGAATGTATGAAATAAAAATAATCATTCACAAAAAAGAGTATTGAATTGAAAACAAGAAGTTTGGTTTATAGAAAAAGAAATCACAGATCATCTTTATTTGATATAAAGTAATATATGATATTATTTAGTGCACAAGATACAAAAATAATATCAAATTCGTAGTTATATCGCGGGACGGCATTTTAATTTTTTAGAAATACAATTCTCTTATCGCATTCCTGGTATTTAAATTTCATATCGTGAAGTACAGAACGCAGTTGGGTACAATTGCTGACAATGCAAAATATTGTTGTTGCTTTTTTTAAGTCAACAATTAAATTTGAAATTAAGAATAACTACATTAAAATAATTTAAAATATTGTTAATATACTTTCAGAATGTTTTAATAAAAAAAGCACTGTGGCCAAAGGAGTATAAAAATGGAAATGTTAAATTTTTTGAAAGACGTTTTAAAATATTTTGCGATTTTAGCTAGTACTTTCTTGTTATTAAGTATAGGAACATGCATTTTTAAGGAGTGTATGACAAAAATTGTGCCGTATTTAACTTAATACTGATTGCAGAAAGTTAATAAATTAAAAAATCTAAGCAAGGAACGAATTCCGGATATTTTTTAACGCTTCAAAAAATTAAAGCATGTAACCCTTTGCGAGGGGACAGCGTTTTTTGACAGAATTTTTATTAATTTTTTTTTTATATTCTTTCCTACTCTAAATATTTTTTAAGGGATTTAACTGGAGTGCCATAGACAAAGTTCACGGCAGTTTAGCAGATTGCGTTCTTTGTGATAATTCGTAATGCTGCAACACTTGGTCCTTTCGCAAAAAAAATACTAAATAGCTTCCAATGTTGCCCTTAGATGTCCAATTATAATAAGTTGTGAACACAATTGGGAATAATTATTCAAAAGGCTCCAAGTTTTTTCAAAAAGAAGTTTGTTTTCTAAAACAAAAAAAGTAGATTCAGATGATTCAAATGTTTATTGTGAATGAAAAATCATATCTGGCAATGTCCTATTTCGGTCCTATTCGTTAATCACTTCTAGGATATTGATTTAAGGCTGAAATCGATTCGAGTGGCTCCGTATAGACTCTGTCTTTAACATAGCCCCACAAAAAATAATTCCGTGGCTGGCCATTTATTAATTTATTAATTATTGTGAAATTCGTTGAATTGGCTGTGTGACATGTCGCACTGTTCTGTTGAAATCACATGTGAGCGATATCCACGTCGTCAATAATAGCTCAAAAATCGTGTTGTTAGCATTTCGCGATAGCGTGATCTTCGAAAAATAACGGCTTAATCACTCCAGATCACATAGCTCACCATAAAGTGACACGTTGAGCATGCAAAGGCTTCTCAATAATTTTCAGAAGCCCAAATCCGGCAATTTTGCTTGTTGATAAACCCTGAAAAAAATGGGCTTCGTCTGAAAACAGGAATTTTTCAGAAAAATTAGCCGGTTGTTCCTGAACGAATTGAACGAATCAACGGCGATGTTAATCGTCGGTCGGCTTCAGTTCCTGCACCAGTTGAACCTTGTAAAACTTCAAAGTCAAATCCTTACGCGAAATTCGCCATGTGTTGTTTTTGGATAACCCCAATTTTCGAAAGCGTTCAGCAATTGATAAATTTGGACCCGCTCCAATACTGGGACTCATGGTTGTAATGTTTTCAGGTGAACGACCTCGCACATTTTGTATCGAACCTGTCGACTCAATTTTAACGACCAAATTCTGTGATGTTTTCAGTTGATCGACCAATTTACATTTACATTTCAAAATTTGTAGTTGAATAAATGTTTTATGAGAAAATCATAAAATGTTTATTTTTTAATAAATGTTTATTTGAAGGAATCAAGCACAGATTAAAATTGCTTAAACTGAAAATGATTCCGGTTAATTATGAATTACTTATTTCCTTTGCATGTGCCCGTTGCTTTTTGTAAAATTATTTACAAATATTTTTTATTTTCTGTAATTTTCAAATTACTTATGAATGGTTTCCAATGGAAACCCTCATGTAGAAAATAAACAATGTTTTTTTTTTTTGTTTTGATATGTTATGCTGTGTTTGTTTGTGTAGAAGTGTTTTTGAGTCTTGCTGTCTATGCTATGTTGATTTTATGAAAATTCTCATAGAATCAATTTAGCTTTGGATATAAGACTCTTAGGTTTTTCTATACAATATTTTGGGGTAAAATTCACAGATGAGCTACTTGAGCAATAGTGAAATGGCAATATGGATATGCTCTCCCCCGCAGTAATACATTTCAAAATTTGTAGTTGAATAAATGTTTTATGAGAAAATCGTAAAATGTTTATTTTTAAATAAATGTTTATTTAAAGGAATCAAGCACAGATTAAAATTGCTTAAATTAATTCAAATTGTAAATTTTGTTTTTCGTTCACATCCTCTCACATTCTCTTTTTTCTATTAGTTACACATGTATATTTATTATTTTACTTACCGTTCATTGCCTTGATCGTCGGTGTATTTAGATATATAGAAACCTCCATTATCGTCACGTAGAGTACCGTTATATACAATAGTCAATTGCCATACAGAATTTCCAGCAAATAGTTTATTTTGACGTGTCATATTTAAAAATTCACGTTCCGGTTCGTAATTATAGGATAAAATATCACTGACGCCAGCAATGGAATTATGTACCGTCACATTGGTAAAATTAAGTTGACGAGCATGCAAAACAATACTCTTTGTGGGCTTCGTAAACTTAATGTCGATAGTAACTTCTCCTTGAAAGGCTCTTTCGCCTGTGTGGACACTGGTGGTAAGTTTTATGTCGTACATTAACGGATAGCTGTCATTTGGTAGACGATAGTTAAGATAATTATTTTCATTATTTGTAGCAAATGTATTAGGGTTCTCAATTAGAACATCATCGTGATTTTTAAGAGTCGGTAACTGCCATAATGTTGACCGGGTCGGTTTAGTCAGAATAATAACAGCCAGAGCCACTGAAAGCCAATTTAAACAAATGTTTGACATGTTGCTGATGGTTAAATAAGCAACATGCGTTTAATTTAAAAATATTAAAACAGCCACCTTTTATAACTTTTAGTTAAACGATATTGTTTTATTGTGTTGTTAGCCATTATCTTAAGGTTTTCATTTGCTTGTATATGTTTTATTTATTATAAATATCAGTAGAATTTAATTAGTACCAAGAGGTTGGAACTGATAACTTAATATAACATTATTTAATGGTCATGTTAGATATTTGGCAACCGATCGATTTAGAAACAATCATTTAATTTTTTATTATGATTTAATTTATTAAAGAAATATTATTCTTTTTGATATTAAATATTTTTGCTTTAATCTTTATATGTTAAGTAACAGATAACTATTTGTTGAGTTTATATACTACTTCAATTTCATATTGTTATTACAGCCGAATCTTTTCAACAAAAAAAGTGGGAAAACAACAACACCACAAATATAAATCTAAATTTTATGACTCTAAAGGAAGAAGGCAACGCATTCATATAGATTAGCATGCATTTAGAAAACTCAAATTACTTCTACAATATTGCTTGTGCGATATTTCTCTCAACGCTCGTGACTGATCATTTGTACATCTTTTGTAATACTTACTTTTATAATTCTATATAAATATCTTACTAGCGTGCCGGCGACTGCTTTGCAAGTCATTTGTGGTTTGTTTTTATTCTTCAGCGTTCTTTTTGTGTGCGCCAAAAAATTCAATCATTCAAGAAAATTAATCAGAAAAAATCCAATTTATTTTTTTTTTTCGTTTTTATGTTTTTTTAAAATAATTTTATCTTTTTCACAATTCAATATTTTTGTGTGCTTATATAATACGTCTTATTCTATTGCAATGCTTTCACATATACGAAATTATTCGATCGATTTATTAACACGTGAACATGATACATATAATTGACCATGCGAAAAACAGGGATCATTAAAAAGCAACACGTATGGGGAACTGAAGCCGTTTAAAATCAAACGGCAAATATGGAAGAATCATAGGAATGCGTGGTATTAATACATCCTCGCCCTTATATTTTCCTTTTAAAATTTTTGCTTCAATCACATTTTCCATAACTTTCTTGACTACTAAACGTGTCCCATTGCAAAGACGTGACTGGCAGATATTTCTAAATAAAATAATTGAAACACCAACTTTCACTTTTAGGCGGCAATTAATATTCGACTGGATAATTTACAACATCGTCTTGATAGGCAATAGAGTCAAGAACCGATTTGTAGATAAAAATTTCTCCGGGAATGTCATTCAAAATTGTCACATTGATATCCGAAGCATCTGCATTTTTCGCAGCTAAGATAGCTCTTCTCCCCAACCAATCATGGTTTCTAAAATTTTGTGCAATACCGTGAAATACGTTTAGGTCTAATTCTTGTTTTGATTGTGCAAAGTGGCAAAAATTACCTGGAAGCGTAATCATTTTTGTGGTGGGGTCATTTGAAATTGCGCCATTCCCAATATCTAACAATTGGAAAACGTTAGGCTGATGGATCATTTTACAATTGAACACGCAAATTGCACACACACACACAAAAAACGAAATAGAATATCAGAGTAGCGAAGTGTTCTCTCACTGTTCATGCATGTGTGAATATGTACATTTCATTTTTTAGCCGCTTCTTCTCATACATGTGTGAGAGACTACAAAACATTTTGTGTTTTCTCATTTGTGAATGCGACGATTTATTTTTTACTTTCTATTCATAAGTGAATAAATGAGAAACACACAAGTGTTTATTTTTGAATATTTTCAATTTTGATGAAAAGACCATAAAAATATGTGCGTTAAGCATTCGCGTACATAAACCCACCTATTTGGTAATGTGCAATTGTCGGCGTATACAGAAAAAAAGTTTTTTTTTTTATTTCTTAATTGCAAAAATTGCAAAAGTGTATTTTGAGTTAATATGTATCCATGTGTTTTTATTACATTTTACGGTAAACTGCGATCGTAGGTAGAAAATTTGTTCACGTTCATTTATGAGAAATTTTATAAAATTTCAACGTTCATAAATGAGCATTTATGAAAAAGAACATTAATGAGAAGAAGCTAATTTATCATTCATCACATATGAATAAGACTAATAATTCTTGTTGTTCGCATTCATGTATGAACATAAGCAGAACATTTTTTGTTGTTCGTTTATGAGCGTGAAAAATAAATATAAAATTTTAGATTTCTCATTTATGAAAAATGTCATGAATGTTGATTTTTGAATATTCATAAATGAAAAATTCTGAACCCTGAATACCGGCTTTACATACAACATAAAAATTTGCTTAAATTTAACATACATACAGTAAAAAATTTTTTGTAAAAAATATACGTAAATGTAAACACGTAGTTAGTTGTTTAGGTAAAGTAGTAAGTTATTCGTTATTGCGCTTACTGACAAATTGAAATCTACGAAATTATAATATTTATTAAAATCTGCACAAATTCTCCTAAAAGGGTCCGCGTTAGCATAATTGGCTCGAGAGAATTCCACTGCTAAAGGTATAAAATGTCGTGTTAATAAGTGAATGAGTAGAAACGTCGCCAATTATCACACCAAAAATGAACGAAATATTAAGTGCTGTTCTACGACTCCTTAGAGTTGGTAGCTTAGTAGGTAGGTAGGCAGGTAAGTCCAATGGGTTAAAGTTCAAACCATGGAGGCAAAAAAGCAGGAACTGTTTTTGAACAGATTCGAGAACATCTGAGTATTTTCTATATATAGGGTCCCAAATGACGGATCCATACTCTAGAATAGTCCTGACAAGGGACATATAAAGGCGTTTGGTAACGCATCGATCATCAAACTCTTTAGCCCAACGCTTTACAAATCCAAGTATACCTCTAGCTTTGTTTGCTGTCAAATTGATATGTGCAATAAAATTGAGTTTGGAGTCAAGTAACAATCCAAGATCTAGTATTTTGTCAACTTCCTCCAAATAGTGGTCATCGATATAGTAGCATGCAGTTATCGGTTTCTTTCTAGCAAAGCACATATATTTACATATCTTGAGATTTAGCTCCATACGATTTATTTTACACCAGTTGTGTACCGAGTTAAGGTCACCTTGGTGTTGCTGGTCAGTTACTTGACAATAACTAAGAAAAACTTTTACATCGTCAGCATATATCAAAATATTGGATGATTGAATGACATCAGGCAAGCCATTAATAAATAGCAAAAAAAGAAGCGGCCCAAGGTGGCTTCCCTGTGGTACTCCAGATAGAACCTTTATGCATCTAGAGGAAGCGTTATTAAAACGGACAATTTGTTTCCTATTTGTTAGGTAAGAGTAAATCCATTTGACAGTTAAATCGGCAAAACCTATTAATTCCAATTTTTTCTTTAGGAGGATATGATTCATTTTATCAAATGCTGAAATCAGTATATATAACGTCAGTTTGTTGTTTTTTTAAAAATCCATGATGTATAATTGTTGAAAAGTGTAAAAGATTTGTTATGCTAGAGCATCCCTTCCGAAATCAATGTTGATTATTGGTTATCAATCTTGATGTATGAAAGCATAAATGTTTAGTGATGATTTTTTCAAATAATTTGGGTATAGTACTTAATTTTGCAATACCACGGTAATTTGAAATATCAGACCTGTTTCCTGATTTAAAACAAGGAATAATGTAAGAATCCTTCCAGATTTCAGGAAAAGTACCATATTTTATTCATATGTTAAATAAAATTTCTAAAGGGATGGAAATACTTTCAGCACAATTTAACAAAATATTACTGGGGATGTTGTCAGGTCCACAGTTATATGAGAACTTAATCCTTTTCAATTCCTCGGAGATTGTCAAAATATCGATAAATGGTATATTAATCGTCTGAGATTTTGCAATATTAAATGGGTACTTAAAACATTTATCATAATCTGCAACTGAGTAATTTGTCGAGAAAAATTCGGCGAATAAATAATTGTTGAGCATATAATAAAGGGCCAAATCTTAATTTATTTGAATCGCCGAAATCTTTTACACCCTAACCAATTTGCATTTCGAAGACAACATAATACAACTACCTTATTGCTATCTTTGACTGATTCAGTAAGAAAGCACTTGAATTAGAGTAAAACTACTGTTATGGTTTCCTTAGATCTTAGTAAAGCCTTTGATCGTATTGATCATTACAAATTGATATGTAAGTTAAGAGATAATTATTGTTTCTCTGCTTCTGTGTGTAAACTGATGCTTTCATATGTAACAGAATGAGTGCAATATATTTCATTGAATGGAAGAACTTCGAGTAGGGGTCCTGTGACTTCTGGCGTTCCACAAGGTTCTGTACTGGGACCCCTTCTTTTTATAGTTTTTTTAAATGAATGTATTGATATTATGTGCACAAGTTTTTGTCAGCCATTTGTTTTTGCTGATGATATACTATTATTGTTTAATAATTGCAGTCTTAGTAATACATTTGAAGCTTCTATAAACTCACATTTATTTATAATTTCTAGTTGGATGACAAGTAATAATTTGCTAATTAACTCCTCAAAAACTAAAGCTATCCAATTTTTCCATAGCAATAATTTACGGCCACATCCGAGTGTTCATATAAATGGTGAGAGTATACAATATGTTGATTACTTAAAATGTCTGGGTATTTACTTAGACCAGCGTCTTACTTTTGAGAGACATGCAAATCATCTTTCAAACAGAATGTGTTTTACTTTGAGAAGACTGTATTCTCTTCAGTCTTATATGCCTCGGCATACAAGATACTGTGTAGCGTATGCATTGCTTATGTCGAATTTTACTTATGGTATAGAGGTTTTTACGGGTTCGCCTAGTTTTGTTTTAGAGAGGCTTGAGTGTCTTTTCAATAAGGTTATAAGATTTGTCTATAGCCTTAGGGTACATGATCATGTTACTCATTTTGTTGTGGAATTTTTGGGTAGCTCTTTTAGCTCTTATATTATATTACGTACTTTGCTTTGTTTCTTTAAAGTTGCTAAAAGTGGTTTGCCTAATATTTTGTGGCAGAATTTTAACTTTCTTCGTTCAACTCGCTCTCTTCAAATTGAAATTCCTCTTATTAATTATAGAATCTTTGATTCCTCATTCATTGTAAGAGTTGCAAGAATTTGGAATCAATTACCTATTGAACTGAGAACTTTTGCCTCATCACTTAATGTTTTTACAGCAAAGTTGTTGAATTATTTAAATCTCTAGCAGGACATGAACATTTAAATTTCTAAAATATGTGCAGTTTGTTGGTTGGGGAACCATTTAATTAATTTAATTAATTAATTAATTATTTTATTAATTAATTAATTAATTATTTTATTAATTAATTAACTAATTAATTATTTATTTGTTTAATTTTTTCGTTGTTTAATTGTTATTTTTAAATTTTACTTAAGCAATTTGTACAGCATAGCTAATGAATATATTTTAATCTATGTAATATATATTTGGCCTCGTGGGCTTTGTATTACAATAAATTGATCTTCAAATGAAAATGAAATGAAAAAATGAATAAATTGCTTATAACAGTTTCATCACTAGAATCGGTTTGTTGAAACTTTAAAGTAGAGGGGAATCCATCTGTTTTCCTTTTTTGATTAACAAATCTGTGAAATGCTTTTGAATTGCGTTTTAAATTGACTTTCAATTTGTGTATATAAATATTATAAAGTAGTTTATTAAGCGAAGAGTATGCAGCGCGGCTAATAGAATACCTTAAATAATCAGTAGAATCACCAGACTGTTTGAATTTTTTATATAGTCTGTTTTTCCTATTTTTAGTGTGCGATAATTGTTAATTCTTCCAAGGAGGTCCAACCTTTTGCTTGGTTTTTTTTCGGAATACACAGATCCATAAAGGAATACACCTTAGTGTGGAATGTTTAGTCATTTGATCCATATCGGTGCAAGATAATATGTTATTCCAGTTACTATCCATTAAGAGTTTATTTAATAAACTGTAATTTGTATTCTTAAAACAGAATGTCTTTGTATATGAAGGCACAACAGATTTGATTAGAATTGAACCCAATATTTCGATGGTAGGATGGTAGAAATCCTCGAGTGTTATTATAGGTAAGGAGCGCCTAATATAAAAATTGGTAACATCATTTACGAAAATTAAGTCCAATAACCTTGAGGAACTATTTGTAATGCCATTTAGTTGGTGTAAACCTAAATCGTATAAATTGTTAAAAAATTCTGCACTATTAGAACCAAACATAGTTTGAACATAATTTTTCTCTTCCGGTAAATAGTTCCACGATATTGATGGTATGTAGCGAAGGTTAAATCAAAAAGGAGAAGAATTGTTTGGTTGTTTTTAATTTTAATATTTATTCCTGAGCTCCTCACTTAGAGCTCGAAGGTATGTTCAATAATTAATAATAATTATGATTAATATTGCTTTATTCTTAATTTCTACAGCTTATATACTAACAATGAAAATAATCTAGATTCTAGGTTTGAGTGACGTCACTCCATTCTTACTTCATATACATTACTATAAATATTACTAGGTTATCATAAAATACTGTACAATGACATGAATGTATTTAGTGTAACCATCAACAAAACTGACCTACAAATATAGAGAAACTCAACGTCATCAAAAATACTTCCGCATGCAGTGTTCCCATTAATGCCCATGCATAATATAGTAACAACAACAATACAGTACAATTAAATTATGCTGATGATCAATAAATTGGTTACAATAAGTGATTCGGTAATACATATTTATTAATACAAATGTATTGGCAATTAAGGTCTCTTTGTTTCTCTACTTATGTGTCAATTATGCCAATTGGTTAATCACACTACAGGTAAATTAAAATCTCCAAAAACTAAAATTGAATCATCAGTAAATGCTGACCGAGCAATAGATTTAATAGATTTAATTCGGCGTGTAAATTATATATTTGCATTGCAGAAGATGGCGGTAAATAAAAACATGTTATAAAAATTCGTTTATCATTCGTTTATCGTATTTTATCAATACAGATATAAATTCAATGTCAAAAACTGCGTCAATTTCAACAAGTTCAGATGACAAACTGCTAGAAACTGCAATAAGGACTTCACCTCCAGTAGTTTTACTGCCACGATCACGACGAAAGATATTGAATTTATTGCGAAGTATTTCAGAATTTAAAAAGTTGTCGCTAAGCCTTGTTTCAGTAAATAACAAGATTTGTTGTTCCAAGTTAAAACTTTCCATATATAACGATGAAAGTTTTGTTCTCAAGCCGCGAACGTTTTGGTAAACGATAGATATACAATCAGATATACAATTTAGTTTTATGGAGGATCAATTTCCTGTTGAGGAAGGGTAGCAATGTTATCTACTCTGTTTCTGGGTGTAAACTCGCGAACAAGTGTATTGTTTGGCCAGAAGTTCGGGTCCAACACAACATCATAAAGTATAGGTGGAATCGATATTCTAAAAGACGATATGGATCTTGGTTGAGAAAATCTGTATTTGTATACTGATATATCCGCCTCTCTTCCAATTTTATTCCTAAAAAAGTATTCAACTGCTCCAATAGTAGTATCACTAGCCAGACTAGATACAAAAATGGATCTCCTTGGAGGAACAACTCGTAAGGGACTGTGAACTACCACATTACTATTGGATGTTGTTGTTGTGCAGCATTTACATTCGATGGTGTTGCCAAAATAGGGATCTCATCAATGATTTCCGCAGAATTCTGGGTAGTAGATACTGAAGAATATGTAATTATAGGAACAGTAGGCGATTTATTTGTAGCTCTCTTCTTCGTCAGTGAAGAGTGAGTTTGCATACTTGTAAACTTATCTAAGTTTGGATAGTTTGCAAATAATTCACCAAATTTAGAAAGTTTATCTTGCATGGCTACAAACTCTTTATTAATTTGATCAAACTCTCCCTTTAGGCTTTTGACAAATTTGTAGAATTCAATATTTATCTGTTTGCAATTAACACAAGTCCAATGAAGTGATTTTATGGGATCAGCAAGGGCGTCTGCATCACGTGGCTTCAGTCCAGAACATTTCAAATGAAAATTTCCAACAGGATACAAATCGATCATTACCAGTAACGTTGCAATTAGCGTTTAGACAATCCATGACGAAAAAATAGTATTGATGGTATATTTAAAAAAGAATTGTTCACTGGATAATTGTTTTTCAATTCAATAACAGATGGTGCACCAATATTACTTTATCTAATTCTCGAACCTGAAGGGTTGTATATTATATAATTAGTTATATTGTTGTATTTCTTTTTACTTAGCGTTATAGAAGATTTCACAGTAGTTACTAACGGTTAATATTTAAAATTGTAGTTTTATTGAATTTATAAAAAGAAAATGCCAGTAAGACAAACGAAAAAACACGTAATTTTTATATTATAAAAGGCACACGATAAAAACAATACCACGGCGTTACGAACAAGAGGCAAGTAGACAAAATAAAACAGTATTTGGGCTTTTAGCTACAGTAAAAACAATTAAAATAAGTAATTTTTGACCGACACACAGCGTTACAGTGTTACAGCGTTAAAAAACGGCAACAGAGGCTTAAGAATAGAGTGCAAAAACAAAGAAAGGGAAAAGTGAAAAAAACAATATAATAAAAAACTAAAGCAATAGTGATGGCACAAGGGGCCATCTTGAAGGCGAAGAAAACCAGATCAGGGCTTTTATGGCTCCTATGATGAAATTAGTGCCTTTTTCCATCCCTCTTTTTACCAGACATTACTAATGCTTTACTGTTGCCATTGTATTTACTTTTGCTGAACTATTTGTGATGAAGGCCTAGCACTGATCACTAAGTAGTCTAAAAAGTGAAGGTCAATGCATTGGTCGCAGTATAGTAGTTAGAAGAGACAGATTTGAATTTTTTTCATTGTCATGGCGGGAAAATTCAGAATTGACTTCTGCAACATTCGTGGGCTGAGAGCGAATTTCTTCTCTGTATATGCTCACATTTGTCTCCATAGGCCGGATATTTTAGCCTTTTGTGAGACTCAGGTTTCCGAAGACGCTGATTCACAGAGTTTTCAGTTACCTGGGTATCACCTACTATCACTATTTAATTTTCACCGGGGTCTTGCAATTTGTATTCGCAATGAAGTTATGTACCAATACCAGCAATCATTGGCTATGAATGATCCTGAATTAAGCAGTCTCTGGGTTAAATTCAGAATTAGGACACACCCCTTGCATTTCGGGTTTCTTTATAGAAGTCCAAATACCGGAAAGGATAAAACCCTAGCGGGCTTCGATTTTCTTTCCGACTCCATAACGAAGATTCTAGATAGTTGCCCGAACAGTGAAATTGTTGTTGCTGGTGATTTCAATGTTCACAACTGTTCTTGGCTTCACCATTCAGACCATACAACTACAGAGGGCCAGTATGCTGAGCTATTTGCCGCGCAAAATCACCTTGCGCAATTAGTGAATGAGCCAACACACATTCCATGTATTGATGGGCACCATAGCAATACACTTGACCTTTTCCTTACTTCACACCCCCAAAAGTATGAAGTTAATGTTTGTGCACCTCTCGGCAACTCCGATCACTGTACCATATCCGCCTCCTTTTCATATTCGAAGCTTCACGATATTTCGAAATCAGCTACCAAACGTCTAAAATATATTTATGAGAAGGCTCGTTGGGCTGAGCTTAACGAATTTATTGGCAATTTAATTGGAAACTATGTTTCTTGGATAATAATGTCAATGCCATGGCAGAAATGGTTGTAAACATGATTTTGTTTGGAATGAAAATCTTTACTCCATCCAAAACAATTTCGAATAAAACCAGATCAAAGTCTTGGTTTAATCAGACGTGCAAAAATGCAGTCAGATCAAGAGAACGCAGATACTGATTTGCTACGCAAAAGGGAGAGATCTTCGTGTGCCAAAGTACTAAGGCGCGAAAAGCATCTGTACGATGAGCGCCTTCGTGCTTAAGTTCTTGCTACTTCTAGGGGTAGTAAGAACTTTTGGTCATTTGTTAAAAGAATACGAGATAATGCTAGTTCTTCAATTCCGACTCTTTTTAAAAATTATCAAATATTCACTGACCCGGTTGATAAAGCTAACCTTTTAGCTGGTATATTTGCAAATAATTCTTTTTTGCCGGAAAGCAGTCAACCACCGTCAGATCTCGACAGAGTATCAGTTACTATGCCGAGGATATTTTTTCGAGCTCGAGCGGTTAAAAGGGTTCTTACAGATCTCAACATAAACAAGTCTCCTGGGCCTGATGGGATACCAGCACTGGTCTTGAGCAGTGCTCGTCGACGCTAGCGCGTCTATTAGCAGCCCTTTTCAACACATTGTACCATGTCGGAGAATTTCCGAAGTGCTGGAAAGTTGCTAATGTAACGCCTATCCCCAAAAAAGGGGAGGCTAACAACCCTGAAAATTACCGCCCAATCGCAATTTGTTCTGCACTTTCTAAGGTATTTGAAAGTATGATTAATTTCCATCTAGTGAGATACCTGGAGTCCAACAGCTTGCTAAGTGACCGACAATATGGTTTTCGTAGGGGGCGCTCTACGGGTGACTTGTTAGCATTCTTGTCGGAACAATGGTGTTGTCAGCTTAAAGTTCTATATCCCTGTAAAAAACACACCATAGTAGACATATTTCTATTATTTTATACTAACAAAAATATTAATTTTATTAGCCAATGCCTTTATTCTACTGTACGTGTGTTGTGACTGAGCGCCTCCTAAACGGCTGTACCAATTTGCATAAATTTTTTTGTATTCGTTTGGGTGGCGCCCCGGGTGGTTTAGATTTACAATTCGGTCCAATTGGACAAAGGGGCGTGGTACCTCCCATACGAACCACAAATTAAAAATCTACTATTTCTGCTCCTGACAACGGTATTTAAACAGAATTCGGTATTTCGGTGGAGTGAAAATGTTTTAAGTTCTGCTGCAAATATAGGCGGGATTTGATAAAGACGCGTGGTACCTCCCATACAAATATTCTTTATTTATATAATTCTACTGTACGTGTGTATGTCACGGAATAAATTTTTTTTTGCTTGCGTTTGGATGCCACCTTGGATGGTTTACATTCACAAACCATCCCGGCAGATGACGCTGTAGTCGGTATCCAGGTTATTCAACTGCACTACAACTACACGACTGGATCGACTTGAATGAATATTTTATTTTTTTTAATTTTTTATTTAATTTTTTTGTGCGCTGTGTTTTGATATTATATGGTATCGCATTTACGTAAATATTGAGCGTTGTTTACTTCAAAAATACACATACGCCATAAATTCGTCGCCAGCCGCCAACTGCCGCCAATGTGCCTTGGCGGATGACGGTGAAAAGTAACATGGATTTCATTACTGCCGCCGTTAAAACAGTCGCGGTGCACTAAAATTAGTTGTTGTAAAATTTATACAAAAACTTTTCAGAAAATTTTTTATTGAATTTTACATTGTTTACATTGTTGCCAGCTTCTATAAAAATATATGTGTGTGTATGTATATGCCACATAAATATTTAATACTCTTAAGAAATTAGCTTTATTGTATAAAAGATACGAAAAAACAGGCGATCAAAACTTCAGAAATAATAGGTAGGTATAAGTTTGTCATTTCATTTGTAATTTCTGCAATATTTGTATTCGATCCCATAATGTATATCTACATGTTTTGGATTAATGTTTAGGGAATGCGAGTTCGCGACGTTTGTCTGACTTGTCCGTGTTCATCTTGTAATCAGCTTTTACGAGGTACCAGAAGATTTACAGCAGATACAAGCGCACCAATATTTCAGACATAGTTTTAAGAGTTTTGATCTTAAATTATCGAAGTTTTACAAAATACTTGTTCCCCCAGATTTACAAAAAATATTTTTAATTATTTTTAAAAATTGTAAACAATAAATAATTTGATATTTATCAAAAACCCAGATCAAAATACAACAAAAAAACAGAACCACTTTTTCGTGGAGTATTTTTATTATTTCAATGCGATTCTAGTGCGAAATTTAATTGATTAAAAAAAAACTTAGGTGTAAATAACTGTAAAAATATGTATGTATGTATATGTATTTATATTCACGTGCGAGCACAATGTATCATTTTAGCATGTTATTTAATTTTCTACAGGAAAGACCAAAGGCACCTTTGTTTTTTTCGTTAATCTTATCAGGTTGTTTCAATTTAATTTTATGCCCATTAGTTTTATCGCATTTATAGTTTTGTATTATTTTTATTGAAAACTATTAATAAATAAAAAGTTTGATAAAATGTTGTATTTAAATTGAAATAAAAAACTTCGCTTACGTTCTATTCATGAAGGTAAAATGCCCACCACCTGGCATTTTATGCCCGCCAGATGGAATTTTTATCTTTATTAAGACAAACGACTGCTACACAAAGAAAACATAAGTATTTGAGCCTTTTGGCCCCCGTTTGTATGCGGGCGAGAAATCCCAAAAAAGGCTTTGGGGATGCATATAGGTCGTATAAATAACATGAAGATCGGTTAGAAGAAAATATCTTTTCCACTGTTTTGGAAAACCGAAGCACTTGAAAGCTTCTTCAGAAACCTAAAAAATGTGCTTAGTCCACGGTAAATAGTACTGAATTTTCATACCAAGAACATTAAAAAAGCTTTTGATACCTTAACACTAACAGCATGCAACATTGGGTCTTATGGGCATTCAAATCGACTTTATTTGCACGCCCTCTTTCGCAGATTGTTGCGAGATCCTGATTGAGCGTATTATTCATTATTCCTTCTAAACACATCTGTTTTAGCTTTTTGTTGCGCTTGATAAAACAATAATAGGTTTATATCCATACGATTGTACTTTTCTTTTCCTTTTCTCTGCTTGAACACTATGGCATCCCTAAAGTAGTTTTCATATCTGAGGGTAGCAGATAAAAAAAAACTCTTATTTTGACGGGTACAATTCTACAAACATGTAATGGAGAGTTGTATGTGCCTAAATGAAGTAGACATTCTTCCGTTAGAGTTCCCTTACACTCCACAGTATTGTAAAGTGATGTACAATGTGTTACGAAAGATGGCAAGATCTTTTGTCACACTTCAACAAATGTAGTTCAAGTAGTTGTTGCGCTACAATGTTGAAGTTGGTCTGTACACATTTAAATGTTACATGACGACATGTGACATCTACAGTGTGTTACGTGTTTATAAAAGTTCCTAAAAATTAACAAATACTTCTATTCGGTAGTATTATCTAATCTAAATGCTAATTATCAATTGAATTGAATTTTCTTTGTAACAAATATTAAATATGAAAAACTAAATTCAAGAAATTAAGAATACAGTCCAGTGAATTTAAAATTTAAAAATTCTCTGGGAAGAGATAATACAAATATTTCAACTTTATTTTTATGATAATTTATTTTGTATTATTATGATACAACTTTATTTTGTATTTATAACATTTTATAAATACAAAAATAACTGAAGTAAATTATTCTAAGAAATGGGAAGTAGAAGGCAAAAGAGGATGCAAATATAATCGCCTATGCCGCAATATTTGCATTAATTCCTGCTGTAGCATCGCCAGTTCTGCCAGCGGTTTTATCAATACGATATTGAGAAATCCATGACATGATGGGATTGCGATTAACTTGAAGCCATTGGTAATTTTCGAAAATCCCGCCTTGCACATCCTGTTCTAGAGAAGTGGTAATATATTTACTGTTCTTGACTTTATTCACTAACGCCAAAAGTTTTTCTTCTTGGTTACTGTTAGTAACATACGAAGCCATAGAACTTATATCGTGGTCCAAAGGATTAATAGACGTAAATTCGTCTTGTAATTTACCATAATCATCCCAGTGTTCGTCCAAGAATTCAATACAAGTCAAAAGGCCCAAATCACCACGCGAATACACAGGGTATAGTAAAGTGGATCGCTCTTGGTTACGCAAACTATTTGCCTGATCGATTGAGCTTTGTATGAACTTCTTAATGTGATCTTTATTTTGAGAGCAGCCCAAAACTGAAATAAGCATCTTACGGAAAGCTTGATCCTTAGAATCCATAAGTTGTTTATAGAAATAATAAAATTCCTCATCTCCCGACTGTTTAAGGTCATTGCAATAGATTGTGGATTGCAAGTTGGGCTCGATAGGAATATTTTTCGTAATTAGACCCTTTAATTTATTGTTTGTTTCATTCAGACAATCTTTTATACCAGCCAAACGAGCTAAATTGATGACCAGATTGCGGGTGTATTTGTCAAAATGCTGTTCACCAGGAATATCGTTGACACCTAGCTTCTCGCAAATAGGTAAAACAAGGTCAGCTATAAAGAACTTGAGATCGTCATATTTGGCATCACCATATAAATACTTATTATAATTTATGATGATTGTTCCTGCTGTAAACCAGGGAGCATACTGGTATTTTCAAATACGTCAACATATCAAGGAGAATTGCGCTATCTAAACTATCATATGCACTTAAGAAATACGCATCATGCAACAGTTGCGCAGGATTGAGGGAATGAATGCTGAATGGTTTTTGAATCAAAGTTTCTGTGATAAGTTTATAGTTCGTGATATCGTATTCAATGCGATAATAATAGGTCGACTGCTTATTAAGCATTATCCAATCATTTTTTAAGACTTGAGCATTGACGTTCATTTCGGTGACATTCAATAAATAGTGTGTAGCTGATGTATCGCGAAAATCGGGATTTGAAGCAACAACATAATTGATGGGCACATACCAGGTTTTTTCATCCTTCCCAGTTTTATCATAATGACAGGCTTTTTGTCTAATCGTAAAGCTACCATCGTCATAATTACGTATAACTTTGAGTATGGGATATCCCCCTTGGCGAGTCCAGCTACTCATCATTTCACTTATTGTGGCTGGAATACTATAGTTTTCCTCTTTAGCAGCGGTTTGAATAGCAGTGAAAAGTTGTTCTTCTACAGCTTTGTTACTAAATAGTTGTGCAAACCTTGTTGGAAAACTCTGTCTGTTAAAGCGTTGTTCCACATCCGCAAAATTGTTCCAGCTTTATTAGAAGAAACAAATATATTAATTTCAGAAGGATTTTCTACATAATAAGTCATGGGCCTGGGAGAATCCTCGGCATCTATTACTAAAGCCATTTGATATTCCTGAAGGTGATATTCCTGCCATATATTCCATTCAGGATAAGCCTATATAAAACAAAAAATGGACGCTAAGGTAATATTAAGTATAATATCAAAACCCTTCCTTCAGCCACATATTCGTCCACCAGTCTATTGCCACAAAATCACCAAACCATTGGTGGCACACCTCGTGTGCTATTACGATTGCTATTGCCGTTTGGGTAAACACCGTAAAGGTATTGCTATCGTACAGTAAGTATTGTTCTTGGTACGTTACCAAACCCCAGTTCTCCATTGCTCCGAAAGCGAAATCAGGAACAGCAACATGATCGATTTTAGGCAGCATAAATTCAATACCAAAATATTTACACAAACGTTCCGTTATCAACATGCCTGATACTAAAGCCCATTCTTGCTTGTTAATTTCACTAGGGCGGGAAAAGACACGCTGAGGTAATTTGTTAAATACACCTTCGGTACTTTTAAAATCAAATACAATAAATGCCACTATGTAGGTGGGAATTCGTGCGGTTGTTAGGAACACAGTTTTGCCGGCACTGAAATAGCAGTCAATAATTAAAAATATTTTTTTAAATATTTAATTTATATTTGAGTTACCTCGACAGTGCTTCGTTTACTGGCATATTTGATATAGCAGTATAGGTGGGACTATGGTTTATGGTAATCGTAAAGTTTGCTCGTTTATTCGGTTCGTCATAGCAGGGAAAGGCATGGCGGGCATTAATACTTTCGAATTGTGTTGTAGCTAAGTATCTAAAATTAATTGAAACTCGAATTTTTAAAGCTCCTTCATATAATTTTAAAAAATCTTATTGCTGTTTTGAAAATTCTTGAAATATGGTTAACGTCTAGAATGTATGAAATAAAAATAAGCATTCACAAAAAAAGAGTTCTGAATTGAAAACAAGAACAACACTAAGTTTGGTTTATAGAAAAATAAATTACAGATCATCTTTATTTGACATAAAGTAATATATGATATTATTTAGTTTACAAGATACAAAAATAATATCAAATTAGCAGTTATATCGCGGGACGACATTTATAATTTTTAGAAATACAATTCTCTTTCGCATTCCTGGTATTTAAATTTCATATCGTGAAGTACAGAACGCAGTTGGACACAATTGCTGACAATGCAAAATATTGTTGTTGCTTTTTTTAAGTCAACAATTAAATTTGAAATTAAGAATAACAACATTAAAATAATTTAAAATATTCTTAATATATTTTCAGAATGTTTTAATAAAAAAAGCACTGTGGCCAAAGAAGCATATAAAGGGAAATGTTAAATTTTTTGAACGACGTTTTAAAATATTTTGCGATTTTAGCTGGTACTTCCTTGTTACTAAGTATAGGAGCATGTATTTTTAAGGAGTGTATGACAAAAATTGTGCCGTATTTAACATAATACTGACTGCAGAAAGTTAATAAATTAAAAAATCTAAGCAAGGGACGAATTTCGGATATTTTTTAACGCTTCAAAAAGTTAAAGCATGTAACCCTTTGCGAGGGGACAGCGTTTTTTGACAGAATTTTTATTAATTCTTTTTTATATCTTTTCCTATTCTAAATATTTTTTAAGGGATTTAACTGGAGTGCCATAGACAAAGTTCACGGCAGTTTAGCAGATTGCGTTCTTTGTGATAATTCGTAATGCTGCAACACTTGGTCCTTTCGCAAAAAAATACTAAATAGCTTCCAGTTGAAATATTAACAAAGGCCACAAAAACATTTGCTTGTCCAATGCACTCTGTAAAGCAAGCGGTTTAGCGTATTTGAATGTTGCCCTTAGACATCCAATTATAATAAGTTGGGAACAAAATTGGGAATATTTATTCAAAAAACTCCAAGTTTTTCCAAAAAGAAGTTTGTTTTCTAAAACAAAAAAATTAGATTAAGATGATTCAAATGTTTATTGTATTACGAAGAGAAAAGTTCAGCAATTATGAATGAAAAATTATATCTGGCAAATGTCCTATTTCGGTCCTATTCGTTAATCACTTCTAGGATATTGATTTAAGGCTGAAATCGATTCGAGTGGCTCCGTATAGACTCTGTCCTTAACATAGCCCCACAAAAAATAATTCCGTGGCCGGCCATTTAACTACTAATTATCGTGAAATTCGTTGAATTGGCTGTGTGACATGTCGCACTGTTCTGTTGAAATCACATGTTAGTGATATCCACGTCGTCAATAATAGGCCAAAAGCGAGTTGTTGGTATCTCGCCGCATTTCTATCATTATCTTGGAGAAGAAGCCCAATCACGCCTCCAGATCACGTAGCGTACAATGAATTGATACATAGAGCATGCAAATGCTTTTTGAAAATCTGAAATGCGGTAATTTCGCTTGTTGACTTACCCTGACAAGTAAAAATGGGCCTCGTCTGAAAAAAATATTTTTTTTGTAATATTTTTTTTTGTTTCGAATCTACAGCAAAGTGATTGATCGATCGGCTTCAGTTCCTGCACCAGTTGAGCCTTGACAAATTTGGTTTTGCTTCAACACCGTGGCCAACAGCTGCGTTGGTGTTCGCACATTTTGAATCGAGCCTGTCGACTCAAATTTAAAGTCCAAATTATTAATGGCGGTCTCAGGACGATTGTGCTGTCCGAAAATATCAATAATTTTACGTACTGTAACTTTGACAGAACCACCATGTTCAAAGTGGATTTTAATTATTTTAATGCAATTTTCATGCGAAATTGAATTCATTGTAACAAGTGCCAATGCATCTACTACGAATACGCCCAAAAACTAAATGTCAAAACTATCATGCTGTTGGTGTTGCCACAATTGGAAAACAAATTTCGTATTGAAAGACCCGCTATTAATACAATTTTTCCCTCACCTATTTTTATGAGTGTAAGAAATATCTTTTAAGTAATTCTTTAAATTTAAAATTATTTAGAAAATAATCATGTACTCCGGATTGCTGGGCCCATCATTAAAGAGTAGAAAATTGGAATAGAATTACGAATTAATACGAATTAATTATTTAATAGTAAAAGCAATTCTCATTCGTAATAATTCGTTATTTTAATTTTATTACGTTTCTTATGTTGTTATTAACTGCTGTCGGTCCGGTTCCATATTGTTCATCTCCTAACTATTTTTTTCCTGTTTGTGCTTGTTGTTTTTGTTTTAATGAATAGAGTACAATTGCATAATCCTGTTTTGCTTTTATAAAATTTAAGTATTTGCTTATGTTTGATAAGTTATATTCATATAAATATATGCTTCGAAATTAATCAATATTTTGTTTAAATTCAGGGAGAGAATGGCCAAGACGAAATATTCAAATAATTAGGTAATATAACATTTAAATAGTGACATTATTGCCTGAATTCTATTTTGCGATTTCTTTTAAATATTTTTTTCTTTTTTACTTTTCATATTCTATGGTAGTTGGATGGCACAGATAAAAAACGTTTTTATGTTTTAAAAATACATTTGTTTATAATTTTTTAAGGAATTCTCTCCTTTCGCTCTTTAGTTGTTGGTATGTTAACTTCAAAGTAACAATAAAAAGCCTTGTTCTTCTACAAAGTTATGTTATTTACATAGTAAAATAAATGTAGAAAGAATTATTCATAAGATTCGCAAAGATGGAATAAATAGATTATAATTAAATACGGCTACTATTACTAATTGGATAAAAAGTGAGACAAGCTGTTTTTGCTGGTTATGTATTTCGGCAGTTGATAACGTGGCGTGATTACACAAAGTTGCGAATGCAGTTTAACGTTATGTGCGCAGATTTATATAGTTAAATTTTATATGCTAAAATTATTTACTCGCAAACTATAATTTAGTTGACATACAAAGTTCTCTTTATGCCGCTTGGATAAATTTGAGGTTAGGTAGTAAATTTTTTCTCAAATGATTTTAAGAAATTATGACTTTTAGAAATTGTTTGAAATTTTATTTAGTAAAAATTGTATGCATGGATCGCTATATTCTTGAGAGCAAAGGAGTTTAATTGTGAAAATTTTTATTTCGTAAAATTCGAGAAAGTTTTTCTCGTAATCATGATCCTTCGTAATCATGACAGCTGTACGTAGTATAATCCTTAAATTCTTACAATAGACAATAGACTAAAACAATACAACAATACTTTTGTAGTAGCCATAGTAATGCAAACCTAGCTTCTGCACAGCAAAGTATTGAAAATGAGCGCGAAACATCAACTGTCGATGTTCGCTAATATTTATTTTCACTGTTGGCACTTTGCGCAACATTTTGTCTAAAGACTTTTATCTGCACGCTTATAAAGTTCCAGTCGATCAAAAATTAAAGCTGACCAACCATTGTATGCATCGAACGTTGGTGAATTGGCTGTTTAAACAACTGAACGAAAACAATCCATTTGTGAAAAAAATCATCTCCATTGAATAGGCACAATTTTAGTTAGATGATTAAATTAATTTTAGCAGAAGGTACTAAAAGAAAACTGTTCTTGTGAAATATTCTCTTTTTCGATTAAGGAGCGTTTTCTAAAATAAAACACTGGGTTCCTTTTTAATGATTTTCAATTTTGATATTTATTTTAATGGCACTTTACGCGTGCGTTCGGGTTGACAGCTAGTGAACGAGAGACCAAAAAAAAGCAAAATTCTTATGCTTATGTCTCGAGTTGAATCAAGAGAGAATACAAAGAAAAGAAATATAAGGTCAATGTTAAATTGACTGAACGCGTACTAGGGGTATTTCGTACGTAAACAAAAACTATAAACAATCTTGGAAAAACCATTACATCCAAAGAAAGTATTCGTATGGTGCGGTTTGTGGTCAAGTGGCATCATGGGCCCGTATTTTTTTTTTTTTTTTGTAAATAGGCAATGATGTGTCGTCACCGCGAATTCTCTGTGCTATCAAAACATCTTTCTGGCCATTTAAAAGCCACAAAAAACTGAGGCCCTGAACAATGAAATTCGGCGCAGAGTTTGCGAAATAATCTAAGCTTTCAAGCAAAATGTGATTCAAAATTACGTAAAAAGAATGGACGTCCGTCGACGTGCTATAACTGTAAATTTGCTCGAAAATATATTCCGTTACGAATTCTCATATTTATACTCTAGATTGTGTGTTTTGAGTCAATATAGTTCCTAACCTCGAATTTAACCACGCAGTATAACAGTATCAGCACTTGCAAGAATTTCTTACTGTAACTCAGATTTACATAATATTCAGTATAATGTACATAATGATTACTTCTCTTCATACATCGCTGACGATGTTTACACAAATATACATTTATGTGTAAAAAGTAAAACCATCTTTTCTAAAGCAATGAAAGTATAGTTAATTTTATTTGGTAAAACTCAACAAAATTTTTTGAAAATTGAAGTGACTATTTTAGTTTTGTGCTTCTGTATAGAGGCAATTCAAAGACTATAAATTTATTTTTACTTTCATAATAGAACAGATGAATTAGTGCAATTCAGTAAAGTTTCAGGGATAACATCAGGGATTATCCAGAATCCAGGACATAATAGGATCACCATGATATTTAAGCCATAGAAAATTAAGATTAATAATTTCCATCACATTCCTTTCTGAAGAAGCCGTAATATATCGATTGTTCCTTACTTTGGCCACCAAATTAAGTAGGCTTTCTTTTTGTTTTTTGTTAACAACAAATGAGGCCATTCCACGAATATCGTCATCCAATAGATTAGAAGTTCCATAATCACGTGCTAAATTTCCATAATCTTCAAACCTTTTGCTTAAAAACTCAATACAAGCCAAAAGACCCATCTCACCACGCCTATAGACCCAATTCAGTAGAGTACTACGTTCCAAAGGGCTCAGACCATTTGATTTATCGATGGAGCTGTAGATGAGTTTCTCAATGTGATTTTTATTTTGAGAACAACTCAGATAGGAAAGAAGTTGAGAACGCAATTTGTTTTCAGAAACATTAATAAGTTTTTTATAAAAAAAGTCAAATTCATCATCTCCAGATTGTCTTAGACCATTGCAATAGATTGAATCAACAAGATTAGGTTCGATTGTTTTGTTTTCTCTTATGTGTGTCTGCAATAATTTGTTGGTCTCTTTCAAACAGTTTTTAAGGCCAAATGAACAAGCCAAATCGATGACCAGACTTCGTAAGTATTTATTATAATGATGCTCGCCGGGAACACCGTTTACACCCAACTTTGTATAGATGAATCTAATCTGTTTCGTTACGAAGGATTTAAATTCATCATATTGGCTATAGCCACTCAAATAATGATCGTATTTACTAAAAATATTAAATGCTGTTGATAGCGGAGCATATTGATCTTCTTGTTTCAAATATGTCAACATTTTTAAAAGTATTGAATGATCCAAGCGATTAGTCATAGTTAAGTGAAACGCATCATCCATTAGCTGAGCTCGATTGAGAACATGTATCCTAAATGGATTTTTAATTAAAGCATTTACAATAATATTCCAGTTTTCTGTATCATAAGTAAC
Organism: Trichopoda pennipes; assembly: GCA_030448955.1. NCBI lineage: Eukaryota > Metazoa > Arthropoda > Insecta > Diptera > Tachinidae > Trichopoda > Trichopoda pennipes. Next base: position 17,858,098 of record JASKUP010000072.1, read on the forward strand.
GCGATAAAAACCGATCGACTGTTTGTTCAGGATTAGCCAGTCTTGTGGGAAGATCCTAGCATCTTTAATTTCTATGCTGCTGGTATGCAATAAATGTGTTGTCTTTGTATCACGGAAATCAGGATTTGATGCATCAGCAAAATTGATGGGAACATACCAGGTTTTGTCATCCGGAAAGGCTTCATTGTTAAGAAAGGTACTCTGCATTATGGTGAACGTCCCATATTCATAGTTACGTACAACCCTCAAAAGTGGATAACCGCCCTGCTTAGTCCAAGTGCTGAACATTTTACTAATTTTGTGAGAAGTTGCTAGATTTTCTGAATCAACTGCTATTTCCATAGCTTCAGAGAAAAGTTCTTCATTGACTGCGCTATATTCGCTGTTAGGAAACATAGAAATGATGATTTAATGCAATTAGCTTTTAAAATAGCTTATTTATCTTACTTTCTCGTGAAAAAGATTCTTAAGCCTTTTTGGAAAATTTTGTCGGTTAACGCATTGTTCCACATGCGCAAAACAGAAGACGCTTTAGAGGTAGAAATTGAGTCATAAATGGCTTCAATTTCATTTGGTGTTTGCACATAGAAAGTCATAGGTCTAGGAGAGATGCTAGCGTCGTTACTTAAGGCAGTTTGATAATGTACAATATGGAATTCCTGCCATATGTCCCATTCAGGCTCAATCTTAAAGAGAATCTCTGTTAATTTTAAAATCATATATTAGAAAAAGGTGTGCATCATCTTACCTTATCTAAGGCTTTGTACGAAAATAAAGTGCTTAAACCTTCCTTTAGCCATAAGTAACTCCAACATTTAATTGTTACATAATTACTAAACCATTGATGAGTGAGCTGATGCGCTATTGTTTTAGAAATATTTGTTTGCTGAAAAACACTGGAAGTATTCTCATCGTAAAGCAGTTCCTTTTCATTAGATATTCCCAGTCCCGAACTTCTGGTGGTTCGGACTGGAAAATTAGGTACAGCAACATAGTTCATTTGGGGAGACATAAATTTAATGCCGTAATAATTAGACAAGTATGCAGCAACCAACATGCCAGTCGTAAGGGTCGATTCATGCAAATGCTTTGCACCAGGCCGTGAATATAAACGCTGTATTATCCCATTTAAGACTCCTTCGGCGTATTCAAAGTCGGCTACAACAAAGGCCACTGTATAAGTGGGAATACGAGCTGTTGTTTGAAAAGTTGTTTTATTGGCGCTAAAACCACAAATGCAAATTAACTCATTTTATAAATTAAGTTTTTAATGAAATCTCTACCTAGAAAAAGCTTTATTTATTGGCATATTTGAAATGGCTTTATATCTGCGACTATGATTTATGGTGATGGTAAAATAAGCACGTCTATCTGGTTCATCATAACACGGAAATACTTGGCGCGCATTCGTACTTTCGAATATTGTTGCCGCTAAAAATCTATAGTTTAAAATAAAATAATTATTTATCAGCATAAATTTAAATATAAAAGTTATAAAAACGAACGATTATAAGTTTCATGAATTAATCGAAAGAATTTTTTATAAAATTTTTATTTTAAATACGAATATAAGAAAAGTTGAAAAATAAATAACCTTTTTGGATATTCATGCAAACTGTTTGAAATTGCTACTTCAGAACTCCATATTGGAAATTATTTGATATAAAAATGTGCCATGACAGATCCAACTAAATACAATAATTAAATAAATAGGGATAAAAATTTTGTATTCATATTACGGTAATAGATGGACCTTAACAACAAATATTGAAAATATTACAAAAATTAAAAGGGTATTCTAAAAGAGCAAAGGGTAGAGAAAAGCATTGGTTTGCTTTCAATATAAAGCGCCTAAATGCTGTAAGAGACTGTGGCAGCGACTTAGAACTTCAGGCTTGCAGGCTAAACTTGAACATTAATATTAACACTAGAAATGCCAACTTGGGGACACATGCATGAGATTGGGTTTGGTACAAAAAAAAACTAAAGCAGTTGTAAAGTCGTTGTTATACTAAATATAAATTTGTAAAGATAATCTTGTCATACAAGCAGTTTTACAGCAAGAAGTTTGTTTTCTAAAACAAAATAAAACAAAAATTTAGTTTAAGATTATTCAAATTTTATCGTATAACGAAGCGAAAACTTCGGCAATTATGAACGAAAAATCTCAATTGGCAAATGTCCAACTCGGCTACGTTGACAGATATTGATTCTTTCATCAGAGTTTTCAATCACTTTTTGGTAAAATGCCGGTCCAATTTCGTTAATCACATCACGGACTTTGAGCTTTAAGGCTGAAATAGATTCGTTTGGCTCCATATAGACTCTGACCTTAACATAGCCCCACAAAAGATAATCCATTGGTGTTAAATCACACGAACTGGCTGACTACTTAACTGCTGATTTTTATGCGTTCAGGAAATTTAGCTTGCAATAAATTAATCGTTTCATTGGGTGGGTGATATGTGGTATTGTCTATTGAAACCATATATCAGTGATACCTACGTCGTCAATAACAGAGCACAATTCAATTGTTAGCATCTCTCGATAGCGTGACCCATTGACCATTGCCGAATTTTCAGGCTCATCTTTGGAACAAACGGACCAATCACACCTTCAGACCACATAGCGCTCCACACAGTGAGACGCTGAGCATTTTGCATCGAGCCTGTCAACTCAAATTCTTAATGGCGTTCTCAGATTATAGGGCGATTATATTGTCCGAAAATATTACGAATTTTACAAAATGTAACTTTAACAGAACCACTATTTTCAGAGTGGATTTTAATTGTTTTAATTCGATTTTCGTACAAAGTTGAATTCATTGTAACAATAGGAATACGTCAAAAAACAAATTCTTACAAATTCTTACTGTGTAGCAGACAATCTTTTTTTGTCAAGCAACAATAGTTAAACATTTAGAAATTTTTGCTCCCGTTAAAATATTATGTTTCTTTTTCTCATACATTTAACTGAAGAAAATTTTTAATTATGGAAAGCTTTTTCTCCATGTATTTGCAGAAAAAGTACTTATTTTCATGTAAATGGAAGTAAGTACTTTACATGGAAATAGGTACTTAAGTTAATCTAAATTTTTTTGTTTTGTTTCGTTTTAGAAAACCAAACAAACTTCTTGTTGAAATCCCTTTTACTTCTATATAAAAATTTTATATGTTTATTTTTTTTAGAGAAGAAGTACAGGTGCTGTTGTTCTTTTTTGAGAAAGAATTGGAGTAGAAAATCAGCAAGAACTTTTTTAAAAAAATAACAATTTTCCCTAATAGTAAGGATTTACGATTTTTAAAATGCATTTAAATATTTTACTTGAAACCAGCTGTCGAAGGATGTTTTCATGAACATACTAGAATTTGATTTTAAGGAATTAGGCATACTAATATGACAAAAAAGTTGTTATGAGTCGTTGTTGTTTTGCTCAACATAACAGTTCTGGGGAGTGGATTCGGTCTACTGCACTGACTTTATTAAGTGAAGAAAGTCTATTCTTGGAAAAGGAACTACAGTACCATCTCTAAAGAAAGCCACATACATGTTAATTTTTGTTCCTTACAAATGACAGCATTTGTATCTGCATACCATTTAAAGAAGGAGAAGAACAATTATTTTTGACTTACCGGTTTAGTTGTAGGTGATTCGTGTATTTAATCATAAGAAAACCTCCATTTTCTTTCACCATTTCTCCACTGTAAGAAATACTCAATTTCCATTTAGTACCAGCAGCAAATAATTGTCCGCTTTTACGAGTCAAGGTTAAAAATTCACGCTCTAATTCCTGATCATAAAATAATTCTTCCGATTCACCAGAAAATGGATTTGCAATTTTCACTTTAATAATGTTTAATTTGCGAGCATGTAAAACAATGTTTTTTGTAGCACTTGCAATTCCAACATCGATTATAACTTTGCCTAGAAACGCTTTTTGACCCAAATGAACTTTCGTGATAATTGTAATGTCATAGTGACCCGGATAGGTTTCATTAGGCAGACGATAATTGGGAACTAAAACTACTGCCTCAGCCGTTTCGGTAAAGAAAATGATAGCCAAAGGCAATAACCAAATTAAAAAGTTTACTTGCATGTTGTTGATGTCTGGAAACACAACACGCTTTTAATTTCAATTCATAAAGTGGATGGCTTTTATGCGAGAGACTTTCAGACATTTTATAGTTTGCTTGTTTGTTATCAAGTAATAAAATAAGTTATTATCGATTTAAGAGCAGATATTATACCAGACGATAAATTGTGTTGAAATCATGGGCACAATAGCTACTTGCAACTTGGGCATTAAACGTGACGAGTTTTTGTCGATTTTTTAACCTTAATGAGTTTTTACTATAAATCTAATATTTTGATGGGGTTTAATTTTAAATCTCCTACATCTTGAGGATTTTTTTGGTATAGCTTTATATATTTTAAACCTGTCTAAAATTACTACAATTATACTCGGGAAGAATAGATTTATTCAGACATAAGTCTAATCCGATTCAAAAAGTCTTAATTGTTCTAAAAAAATTATTTGTTTAACAAAAATTAATCGTTTATTGGTACATAACACCAAACGAAATTGTGAATGAACTTTTATACTAATCAGTTTAAATAAGACTAAATCTCGAAATTTCTTGGAGATGTTGGAATTTTATTTCACAGAGATTTATAAAGTTTTATGAATTTATTTAAATAAATTATACTTTATACAAAAAAGATTGCTAGCGTTATCATAATATTTAACATGTGCAGTTTGTTTTTCTTTTGTTTTTGATTAAGAAGCTCTGATTAATTTCTAAAGCGATTTTGACGATTTTTCTAACATTGAAATTGTTTCTTTTTTATTTTACACATATGAAAATTAACATGACCATAAAAAATGAAAAAATATTCGAAGTATTACAACAACAGTAAAGTATAAAATTTTAGAATAGCAAAGTACTAAAATGTCTACTTGTTGGTAATCCTTGTTTAATAAATTTTATTAAGTTAAAATAATGAATATATATATTTGAATTAAAATGAATTGAACTTCTTTAAGCATAATGTGAAATTTAGTACTTTATAGAAAATTAGTAGTAACTCATGGCTTGGGAATTTTTTTGTAACAATTATTATATTTTATAATGAAGACTCAATTTTTTTTTATAACTAAAATACTATCGTTTTGAATACCGAACAATAAATATATGTATGCCAATCTTATAATATTATTTTCGTGGCGATATAGTTTTTTAATTGCTTTTAATTAATTCGGTCATATTCGGTGATATAAAAGGAGTAGAAAATTCTTAATTTTTCTAGACCTCTAGCGGACCAGAGCTGTAAATGATTGCAATCGATTTAATTGCAATCACATGATTTCGCGTTAATGATTGCTAATTTTTTGATTGGATTCAAAATCGTAAATTGATTTCATCATGAAATCAATATGATAAAAACGATTGAATCAATTTTTTGAAATCAATTTATATATAAATTGATTGCAATCAAATTTGATTGCAATCGATTTGATTGCAATTACTTTAATTGCAATCAAATCCAGTAATTGCAATCAAAGTTAAATCAGAATCAAAATCTTCGTTCTTTCAAATGAAAAATGGCAATTTTTATTTACAAAGTTTTGTAAAATTGGTAAACATTATTTCTAATTGCAATCAGTTCTTCCGTAGAAAAAAAAAATGCAAGAAATGACTAACAAACCTACGTTTTTCATGTCATTTTGGAGCCGATAAGTTTTAGTTGTTGTTATCTAATATCCTCTACTTTGCAAAATTGCAAAGAATTCTCTTTTCAACGCATTCAAATAATTTGTTGCTTTTGTTGTTTTTTTTTTTAAATAGTTGTGTTTTTTTATTATTTACTTAGAAGTCAAAGTTTACTGAAATGTTCAGACATATTTTCATAGTGCATAAATCGTCATTTGTGCTATTGATTTGTTCATTAAATACGTGTTTTCTATATTATTAAACCTTTGGTGTCAAATTGCCAATAAATTAATAGTTCATATTAAACTGTTCATTGTTAAAACTGAAAAAAGTAAAAAAAGAAATTGTGATCAGAATGTCAGAAATTTTTGATGATTTTTCGTCTGATGATTATGAAAAAGATCCAAGTTATGAATGTGAAAATTTTTCAGACGAAAAACCAACAACAAGTAAAAGAAGAAAGATTGAGTTAAAGACTTCGCGCTCTTTGAATGAAACTGCTTCTTGTAGAAATGAAGCAGACTGTGATAATTCGAATTTACCAGAAATGTCAATTTTGTTTACAAACTATTTTAAAATTGTAAAAAAGGTGTGTATCAAAATTTTGTTGTTTTCGAAATTTATTTCTAATATCATACAATTATGCAGATAGATGGTGCTTACAGCCGTAACCAAAGTGGCATTCAGGCTAAGTGCAGAATATGCAATGTATATTTACAAGGATCAACGCAAATAACGTCCAATTTTATTCGACATTTAAGACAACGCCATACGGAAGAATATAATGCATACAATCAACAGAAAAAGAATCACGTCGCCAAAAACAATTCAAAGGAACGCTTTAATGAAGTGACGTGTCGCGTTATAATAGATAACATGTTACCAATCTCAATAGTTGAATCTCAATCCTTTAAAGAGTTTGCCAAGTTTACTAATCCAAAATTGAACTTGATTAGTAGACCAACAGCTGTGAAAACTATTGACAACATGTATACTTCAATGATTGATAAACTTAAAGAACAAATTAAATTAAACAAATTTGTATGCACAACAGCCGACTTGTCGTCAACTAAGCACCGTAGCTTTCTAGGCTATACATATAATTGGATAGATGAAAATTTCAATAGAAAGTCGGTAGCTTTAGCTTGCAGACGCTTTTCTGGTCGACATACACATGACCGTATCCGAGATTTGGTGGTAGAGATACATGCGCAGTTTGATCTATGTAAGTATCTCTAATGTAACGGCGACAATTACAGACAATGGTTCGAACTTCGTGAAAGCGTTCAAAGAATTTGGAGTTGATAGTGTAAAGATCGGTGCAGAAATAAATGATGATGATGATGATGATAATGATGGTGACGATGATGATCAGGAAAATCTATTTTTAAAGCCTACAGAAATTCCAAGCAATATTTTGAATTCTTGGTTGCCAAGACATATACGTTGTGCAACCCATACCTTGAATCTGGTGGCGACAACTGATCTTTTACGTATATTGAAACAAAACTTGAAATATTTTGAAAAGCACCAATCAGTAAGTATTCTTTTGATAAAAAATCCTGAAGCTTTGATTAAAGTTTCAATCGTTCACGTCCAGATAATGCAAAAATGTTCACATCTTTGGAGAAGAGTGAATAAGCCAAAAACTTCTGAAGATATAAGTACAGTATTAGGATGCCAACTGAAATATCCCATGGCGACAAGATGAAACTCTATGTACGACTCGCTGAAAGATGTTATAAAGAGCAAGAGTAAACTCAACGAGTTGTGCAGAATGTTCAAGGAACCAAGTTTTTCAGAAAGCGATTTTATTTACATTGAAGATTATTTGATGTTATTAAAGCCAATAGCTGAAGCCATCGATTTTTTGCAGGGAAGCAAAGGCATGATATACGGATATCTTTTGCCAACTTTAGCCACAATTCGAGTCCAATACATTAAAATATAAAATAGTCACAACAACGAATATATATCGCTCTTGTCCGGTTTAGTTTTAAAAGCAGTGTAAAGCTCGGTTCCAAAACTATTTTGATTTGACACAAGAAGTCAATGACGCTATAATAGCTTCCGTACTTTGTCCACAAATTAAGTTGCAATGTCTAACAGCTTTAAATTCGTCATTTACTCAAGTAAAAATCCACGAAGTAATTGCTTTAGTCAAAAATGCTCTTCCCAATGAGACTCCATTACCATCGCCCGAAGTGAATTTAAATGCATCTAACAAATACTTCGATTTTTGCCTTGAAGTTATAATACAATTATATCAAAATAATCTATTAAAAAATAATATAATATTTTTTCTTGTAGATAATCCTGTTAATTTATCGGAAACACAACAGAATCCCATTCATACAAGCTTTCATTCGTATCTTACAGATACGGACACATCGTTTGAAATGCTTGATCGGTATCCGACTTTGAAATCTACATTTATGAGATTCAATGCACCATTACCATCATCAGCTGCAGTAGAAAGGTTATTTGCTTTTGCAACCTTGCTAAATTCTCCGCGTCGTGGATCGCTTTCAGATAGCAACTTTGAAAAGTTACTTTTACTAAAAGCCAATAGAGAGCTTTCTAATGTAAAAAATGCTCAAAGTAATGAAATCTGAAATATTTTTCATATTTTTTTGTTCATGTTATGTTTGTCATGACTTTTTTTAATAAATTCACAAAATTAAATTTTTTTTTGTTTTTGACTGTTATTTTTCTGGTCAAATATAAGTGGAGGTTTCCACCAGTTTCTAGTAGAAACCGCTAGATTCCAAATGTAAATTATTTCATTAGACTTTTACTTTAGTGGTGATTTTAAGGGAATTTATTGAAATCACATGATTTCAACAAAAATTTGATTGCAATCGAATTGATTGCAATTAAATTAATTGCATTCAATGATTTCTAAAAAAAATGATTTCAAAATGATTGCAATCAAAAAATATTGCAATTTTGACAAGATTTCATTTTGAAATCTGAAATCATTTAGAAATCAAAGAATGAAATCAGTTTGGTTGAAATTACTTCGATTTCAATGTTAATTGATTGAAGCTTTTTACAGCTCTGTAGCGGACAAATATAAAAAGACAGCGTCTGAGTGAATATCGTTAGTTAGTTAGTTAAAACATATCTGGTGTCATTTATTTTGCAATAAAGAAACCAGCAACAACGAAACGTTTATAAAACGTATAAACGTAACAATAATTATATATAGATATTCAAATATATTGAATAATTTTTGAAAATCTTCGCTAGTTTATTCCATATAACAATTATTTTGTCTTACAATTTATTTTCAAGTCTAATTACCAGTTCTCACTTATCACCCTCTATCGCATTTTTCTTTGTATTAATATTTATTTAATAATCGTTCCCTTTATTTAAACTGCTGTTTCTGTGATCGATTACAATTTACATAAATTTGGTATCACTGTTGCATTTGTTTGTGACGCCGGCAAAATAGAGAGTCGATAACCCAGCGAACATTTTTTAAAATGAATGAGTTGAAGTGAATTTACAAATTGAATAAAATAATAATTTACTAAAGTTCTGGACAGTAATATAATTGATAAAATTACATTCTATCGTACTGTTAAAATATTTATTAAAGCTAGGGGATTGAGTGCTTGATAACAAAAGCAAACAAAAAAACAAAAACAAAAAAAAATAAATTGTGGGCAATATTTTAATAAAAATAAGGCAAAGCAATCTTGAGATATTTTTATAGAAGCGAAATTTGTAGAACTTATTTATTAAGCAATAGTAACCCACAAAACATTTTGTTAAAAATTAAAGAAATATATTTTTCTGCTTTGAAAATTAAATTCATAACAAAATATTTTTTTGAAATATATTTTTATTATTAGGTTAACCGGTTAGATCTCGAAAATTTCTTATTTTCAAGTAACGGAATAATTTTCCTGAGATCCTTTTATACATTTCTGAAATTTATTTGAAATATCCTAAAGGCATATGTATGTGTTAAGGCCATAGGTTATTTAATTAAAAAACATAAATCTGAACTGAGACTATTTTACCTTATTTGTTCTTACAAACACTTGAACCTGAAGAACGCGATTCAGTTGACTAAAACACCTTAAATGCTTTAAAGAAAATGTTTGATTATTTTATTTATTTTCCATTCTTATATCTTAAATAAATTAATTTAAGTTGCTGAATTTACATATTTTTCTTTTTATTTTATTGCAAATTTGAAGTTAAAAAAGATTGTTTGTCAGCAACAATAGCTAATGAAACCTGATATAAAATTTAGTAATAAAAAATATTAAAATAATTGAACTTAAAAACTTAAATTTAATAAATAACACAAATGTGTAGTCAACAAAAATCTTTCACACAAGAATTAAATGCCCATTCAGGTAATCAAAACAGAAAAATGTTTAGTCAACAATTGTGAAATTGAAAAAGGGAAATAAGATCATGCTGCTAAGTTATGATAATTAAATAAAATAATGAAAAAGAAACCAAAAGTAAAATTATGTTGATGTAAGTATCAACAGCATATTAATTGCTATGCAAGCTAGTAAAAATATGGCAGCAGAAAAATACTGTTTTGGAGCGTGTCCGATGATCTTTAAAAGAAAAAACAATATCGTTTAATCCGAATGAATTGGAATGTCATATAGATATATTAAATTCTTATATCGAACAGACTATAACTTCCTAATCTAAAATTGAAATATTGGATGCTAGTAATGCTGTAGAAGATTTTGCATTTTGGTAAAAAGCCTACTTTTAGAATATTTAACTTAAATTAGGAGACAAAGCTCACATGAAAGCACAATTGGTTTTACATACCATAGCAGCCATCCGAAAATGAAATTACCAAAATTTAGCGGCGAGTACAAGTATTCAGAGTTTAAAAATTTTATAAGTTTATTTGAGATCCTTATGGATAATGATATATCATTTACTTTCATGTTTGGCTGCTGAGGCTCCGGGTACTGTAAAGTCTTTTCAAGTTACTGAACAGAACTATTCCAAAGCGTTGGCAAGTTCAAAGAGGGTTTTTGATAATCCATGTCTAATATTTTTTGACAATATCAGACAATTATTTAATTTTTTTAATTTGCCAGAGATCACGAAATTTGCGTCGTTCGATTTAAGGAGCATGATTGACACTGTTTCAGCTATTTGCGATTCACTTCTCTCTATTGGTGACATCAGGGCTATCTCCAACGCAGTAATTATTCATTTAGTCATGATGACGGTCGATTCAGTCACTTAAGAAAAATGGGAAGAGCAACTTAATTATGATAAGTTGCTTCTATGGAGTAACTGTAAAGAAGCTTTGAATAGAAGATATCAGCATATTTCAGCTGAAGAAGCCAATAATGCAGTACCAACAACTGACAGATATACGCGAAGTAAGAAGGACAACAACTCTAAAAAAAAATATAATTGATCGTTAAAACGTAGCAGGACGGAATTATGTGTATTTTTTGCGTTGCAAATTTTTCATCCTTTTCAGCCATTCCTGTTCAACATAGATTTAATTTCGTTAAGGGATGTACCCGCCTGTATAAATTGTTTAAGACGGGGTCACACATTAACGAAATGAAAGCCATCGAAATGTCGAGTATGCAGTCGCTCACATCACACACTTTTGCATCAGTATAATACAACTAATGAGCAAAATGAACATGCGGTCAGTTTTAGTTCCAGCCAGCATGCATCTGTCAATATTTCACCCTCTAGTGGGGATAATGTTATCTTGGCTATGGCATTGGTAAAAAGAAGAGATATATCACGACCATATGTATTTGCTAGAGCGTTATTCTCAAATATATTTTGCAACTGAAAAACTGTCGCAAAGATTAAAATTAGATAAACAAGAAAGTAATCTCAACCTAGTGGGTGTAGGAAAAACCAATTCCGCGGCTAAGTTTAAGATTCAGGCTATGGTCAGATCTCAGGTTAACACCTATTAATTCTCTTCAGAGTTTCGCATTCTCCGATCGTTCTTCGACTCTTAACCAGACAGGGTTATTTCTACAGCTAGCTGAAATATTCCTTATAATATTGACCTTGCTGTTTCATATTTTTTTACAGAAAATTGATATGTTAATCGGCGCTGAGATTTTCTTCGAGTTGCTATGTAAATAAGAAGGAGTCCCGACAGTTCAGAAAACGCTTCTGAGCTGGGTTGTGTCCGGTAAATATGAACATAAGACTCCTCGAATCGTGCCATATTAGTACATGTAAGAATATCCAAACTAAGGAAACTCTTAATAAAATTGTTCAGAGATTTTAAGAACTAGAAGAGGTTTGTAAAGAAGTTAATGCTTCATCGTCGGAACAGCAATTATGCGAGAAGAATTTCTTAAAAACTGTTAACGAATTGCCGTTTAGGTAGATTTTAAGTGTCACTTCCTTTCAAAGGTGACCCTAATAAATTGGGTTTCTTTTTTTGATACAGTAGGCTTGAACGAACAACAACAATATAAAACTACAATTTCTGAATTAAATTTTTCTTAAGAGTTTTTGTAAAATTTTATAATTACAATTGGCCAATAAATAACTAAATATTTTTATTAGTATAAAATAATAGAAATCCGTCTACTGTGGTGTGCTTTTTACAGAGGTAAAGAAATTTAAGTTGACAACACTCTTTTAATTGTCGGACATTTTGTTAGCTGTCAAGTGATTGATTTTTAATTTACTTTGACATTTAATGTGAAAAGTCTGACAATTAAACCACGCATACAAATTGTGCAAATTGGGCCCAAAACAAGATGGCCTTTGATACCGATTTTAATACGTCAATAAACAAAATTACCGTATTTAGAGCGATGATATTCCTCAAATGTATATTAAGCCACCGTAAAAAACTATTTGCTTGGTATACATTATAGGGTGGAGGAATCATTGCTTCGTGCTTCTTTAAAAACAATGCTGGGCAAAACTTTTCAGTCATTGGTGAACGCTATAGAGCCATGATTACTGACTATTTCGTGCGTCAATTGGAGAATCATAATCATGCCGGTGCCATTGTAATGTTATGTAATGTTATGTAATGTTATGGCAGGATTGCCATGTAATGTTATAGGTTTTAGGGGGCAGGGTAAATGATGACAAAAGCGAAAAACAGAATATAGTCCTATAGCCCATATATTTATATTTAAGCAGCTGTTAGGGGCTTCAACTTGAAAACAGGCGTTTTGTTAAACAGCCCAATATGAAAATTTAAAATATAAACAAAGGCAGTTGTTGCCGTTTTGAGTCTTCTAATTTAAATCTTATTTCATTAGTCGCATGCAGCCCTTTTTGTTTTTAATTTACATTTTCTACTTAGCCCTTCTAACTTATTGTAACTTATTACTAATACATATTTGTCTCACTTCAATAACATGCAATATTGATTCATTGGTTCATGTGACCAATCAAATGCATGATAAATAGAAATACTCAAATGAATATGACACCTAAAAGTGTGTCACCCATTTGTGTCATAGATCGCTTGCATTTGAGTCGACACATGTTGTACTTTGGTAAGTGGCTGTCTGGTGTGTTTATGTGTTACAGTGCAGTACACATATTGTGGTACACTACACCAATGACCACTTGGCGAACAACATTATCCGCGTTATTAACAATGTACAAATGATCTAAAAACTCATTGACAATGAACCTTCGGATTAGCCTACGTCCAATATAGCCGTGACGGTTCCCCCAGGGGGCACATGACAGTCTTTTTGGAACCTACTATTCTACTTAGACTGGTGTCTTGCGGGGTAAAAGGGAGCCCAGGCCCCTCAAAGGCTAGTAGAAGTCACCTGGACACATATTTCCACGGGAATCAGTACGCTCGCAGAGTTCACTATTTGTCTCTTTAGACAATTAGATGTTCTCTGACTGATTATTGAGGTTGGCCCCTATATGGGAGTATCGTGGTGGTTGTGGTTTCGCGGTACCATACGGTATAATGGTTATTATGGTGGCCAGGATCATCTCACTGATAATTACACGCAAAGTGAATGATCCAGTCCAGTGAGCATGCTAGACATGTGTTCTGGACAGGAGTAGGAAAGGCTCCAACTCTTTAGCAAGGTAAGATGGTTCGCAGCCCTGCACTGGAATCATTAAAGTTGCAACTAGGTGGTTCTGTTGCTTAGAATTATGTCTTCGGCTTCCTAGGACGCATGTATGACGTTCCAAATTATACAATTGTGGTTTGTCCACCATCTGATTAAGGCTACATAGCCAGGTGCGGATGTAAAACGAATCACACTATCTATAGCCGTGACAGTCATATCCCAACAGCTATATTTAGATTATAATGCCGGAAGATTATTTTTCTAATAAATTCAATTTCATGTCAATTCTAGTTTTATACCGTTCTAAAGTTCTATGCCTCTATAAAATCACCCTTTACTTTTTCATTTCAGTTTTTCTTATGTATTTATAAATTTGAAAAACAGTTTAAATAAGGTAAAGGCAAATAAAACACTGAAAAATAAATTTAAGAGGGTAATTTCAATTGATAAAAATTATTATTTCAAGGTTTCGTAAACTTTAAGCCAAGCAAGTTTTGCTTACAATTTTGTTTATTAAAACAATACAGGAACAAGCTCAAACTAGTAAAAGTGAAATATTTTCCATGTCTGGAGCACATGATAAATCAGTAAGCATGAACGTGATTATAAAGTTTCACTCGTCCAAGAATTTAAGCCGACCGATTCGTCCATTGTTTGCGCCGAGCTTTTGCTTGGAAAACTTTAATAAGTCGGTTTTGTAAAAAACTAAAATTGTTGCTTGGTGCTTGTGAGGTTTGTGGTCAGGTGGCGTCATCGGTCGGTATTTTTTTCTTTTTCAAAAATAACCAAAAAAAGGCCGTCTCCGCGATGATAACCAATTCGCTATGGCCGCAGTTACCTAATCTGAGCTTCTTTGACATGTGGTTTCAATAAGACGTAGTCACAAGCCCAAACAATTCAGTTATTGCATGAGAAATTTCCCGGTCAGGTAATTTATTGATATGATGATGTTAATTGGCCGCCTCATTCTCTGGTTTAATGCCGCTGATATAATTATCTATGAGTTTATTTAAAATACCGGGTTTACATTCTTAACCCAAATACGTCTTAGGGCGCGGATGTGCGATTTTCCTACACCCAGTGGTAAGAGATCACCGATCACAACTGCTCAACACTGACGTGAAACTTATCACACACAAGCAAACAACTGGCGCTCTGAAAACGAATGGATGCCGGTCAATGTTTACATTGCATGTGGACGCTACTACCGCAGTTATGTTCCATTATTAATATCCATACTTATACTTTATGTTGGTAGCAATAAAACTTAAGGTTTAAAAAAAAGTATGTGATTTATGCCAATTTACTTTCTAAACTCAATTCAACATACTCTGTGTAAGTTTCACAACTTTCATTGTTATAACGAACACAATACGATATAAACTATATAAATTGCAAGTATCTGGATATAACAGCTAAGATCTAAAAAGATGTGGAAATATGCTTAAAATTAGGACCCTATGACAACATTCTGGAGTTTTCTATTTAAATTTTTATATGTGCCCGTATAGCGGAAAAAATGTAAATTTAAAATGTATAGTTATTATGGTCTCAATAATAATGTGACAGGTGGGCAGACATTGTAGCATTAGGGATTCCTTATTAATTTAAATTCCCTTAAGTTCGGGGGAAACAAGATATTATTCCAAATCTCGAAAAACCTTTGTAACTCCCTAAATAGCGAGGTTTTAAATAAAATAAACTTGAGCTTTAGTCACTTATAAATTTATTTATATCGGATTTTCCAACAAGAAGTTTTTTTCGATTGTGGCAACATCAACAACATGATAGTTTTGACATTTAGTTCTTCAACGTCGTCGTAGTAGATGCATTGGCAATTGTTACAATGAATTTAACTTCGCATAACAATCGCATTAAAATAATTAAAATCCACCAAGAAAATGGTGTTCGTTCGTGATATTTTCCTCCTTTTGAAACCGCTATTACGAATTTGGGCGTTAAATTTGGGTCGACCGGCTCGTTCAGCTGAAAACGTTGCACCTGTGAACCACATTGTTGAATCAGATCCAAATTTGTCAATCCCCTGACGTTCTGAACGATTGGGGTCATCCAAAACCAACAAATAGCGAATTTTGCGTAAGGATTTGACTTTGAAGTCCTGCGAGGTTCAACTGGTGCAAGAATTGAAGCCGACTGATCATTCATATTACCGTTGATTCGTACAATTTAGTCAGGAAGAATCGGCTGATTTTTCTGACAAAATCATATTTTCATTATAAGGTATGTCAACAAGCAAAATTGACACATTTGGGTTCCTGAAAATCCTAGGACGATTATTGAGAAGCCTTTACATGTGGTGCGCTATGTATTCCGGAGTCATGATTGGGTCGTTTTTTTTTTCTAACATGAGGTTAATGAATCACGATATCGCGAGTTGCTAATTCTCTACGCTAATTAACCATGATAACAAATTTTTTTGGGCACAGTTAACTGGAATGATCTTTGCTTTCAGCAAGACAATACCACAAGCCACACAGCCCCTCAAACAATTCAGTAATTGCATGACAAATTTCCTGCTTGCGTATTTCTCGGTTTGGTGATATCAATTGGCCTTTTTTTCTGATTTAACTCCGTTGAACTATTTTCTGTAGGACCATTGAAAGCCTGGATTTACGTGAACAACCCACAAACAACTGACGCTCCGACAAAATAAGCTAAGCTTTCAAGGAAAATGGACTTGAAAATTTTGTGAATGGACGTCCGTCAACATAAATATTTCCTTTAGCTATTCTCAATTTTGTACTATAGATTGGTGTCAATAAAACTGGAATTGTCGAAAAGAGGTGTGTACAACACTATCACCACTTACCAGAATTTCTTTCTGTAATTTAGATATACATAATATTAAGTATAATGTACATAATTATTACTTCTTCCTTAATACATCGCTGACGATGTTTACACATTTAAGTGTAAAAAATAAAACCATATTTTTTAAAGCAATAAAAGTGTAAGTAATTTTATTTGGTAAAACTCAACAAGATAACAAAAGTTATTGAAAATTGAAGTGATTACTTTAGTTTTGTACTTCTGTAGACAGGCAATTCAAAGACAATAAATTTATTTTTACTTTCATAATAGAACAGATGAATTAGTGCAATTCAGTAAAGTTTCAGGGATAACATCAGGGATTATCCAGAATCCAGGACATAATAGGATCACCATGATATTTAAGCCATAGAAAGTTAAGATCAATAATTTCTATCACATCTCTTTCTAAAGAAGCTGTAATATATCGACTGTTCCTTACTTTGGCCACCAAATTGAGTAGGCTTTCTTTCTGTTTTCTGTTAACAACAAATGAGGCCATTCCACGAATATCGTCATTCAATGGATTAGAATTTCCATAATCACTTGCTAAATTTCCATAATCCTCAAACCTTTTGCTTAAAAACTCAATACAAGCCAAAAGACCCATCTCACCACGCCTATAGACCCAATTCAGTAGAGTACTACGTTCCAAAGGGCTCAGACCATTTGATTTATCGATGGAGCTGTAGATGAGTTTCTCAATGTGATTTTTATTTTGAGAACAACTTAGATACGAAAAAAGTTGAGAACGCAATTTGTTTTCAGAAACATTAATAAGTTTTTTATAAAAAAAGTCAAATTCATCATCTCCAGATTGTCTTAGACCATTGCAATAGATTGAATCAACAAGATTAGGTTCGATTGTTTTGTTTTCTCTTATGTGTGTCTGCAATAATTTGTTGGTCTCTTTTAAACAGTTTTTAAAGCCAAATGAACAAGCCAAATCGATGACCAGACTTCGTAAGTATTTATTATAATGATGCTCGCCGGAAACACCGTTTACACCCAACTTTGTATAGATGAATCTAATCTGTTTCGTTACGAAGGATTTAAATTCATCATATTGGCTATAGCCACTCAAATAATGATCGTATTTACTAAAAATATTAAATGCTGTTGACAGCGGAGCATATTGATCTTCTTGTTTCAAATATGTCAACATTTTTAAAAGTATTGAATGATCCAAGCGATTAGTCATAATTAGGTGAAACGCATCATCCATTAGCTGAGCTCGATTGAGAACATGTATCCTAAATGGATTTTCAATTAAAGCATTTACAATAAGATTCCAGTTTTCTGTATCATAAGTAACGCGATAAAAACCGATCGACTGTTTGTTCAGGATTAGCCAGTCTTGTGGGAAGATCCTAGCATCTTTAATTTCTATGCTGCTGTTATTCAATAAATAGTGTGTTGCCTTTGTATCACGGAAATCAGGATGTGATGCATCAGCAAAATTGATGGGAACATACCACGTTTTGTCATCCGGAAAGGCTTCATTGTTAAGAAAAGTACTCTGCATTATGGTGAACGTCCCATATTCATAGTTACGTACAACCATCAAAAGTGGATAACCGCCCTGCTTAGTCCAAGTGCTGAACATTTTACTAATTTTGTGAGAAGTTGCTAGATTTTCTGAATCAACTGCTATTTCCATAGCTTCAGAGAAAAGTTCTTCATTGACTGCGCTATATTCGCTGTTAGGAAACATAGAAATGATGATTTAATGCAATTAGCTTTTAAAATAGCTTATTTATCTTACTTTCTCGTGAAAAAGATTCTTAAGCCTTTTTGGAAAATTTTGTCGGTTAACGCATTGTTCCACATGCGCAAAACAGAAGACGCTTTAGAGGTAGAAATTGAGTCATAAATGGCTTCAATTTCATTTGGTGTTTGCACATAGAAAGTCATAGGTCTAGGAGAGATGCTAGCGTCGTTACTTAAGGCAGTTTGATAATGTACAATATGGAATTCCTGCCATATGTCCCATTCAGGCTCAATCTTAAAGAGAATCTCTGTTAATTTTAAAATCATATATTAGAAAAAGGTGTGCATCATCTTACCTTATCTAAGGCTTTGTACGAAAATAAAGTGCTTAAACCTTCCTTTAGCCATAAGTAACTCCAACATTTAATTGTTACATAATTACTAAACCATTGATGAGTGAGCTGATGCGCTATTGTTTTAGAAATATTTGTTTGCTGAAAAACACTGGAAGTATTCTCATCGTAAAGCAGTTCCTTTTCATTAGATATTCCCAGTCCCGAACTTCTGGTGGTTCGGACTGGAAAATTAGGTACAGCAACATAGTTCATTTGGGGAGACATAAATTTAATGCCGTAATAATTAGACAAGTATGCAGCAACCAACATGCCAGTCGTAAGGGTCGATTCATGCAAATGCTTTGCACCAGGCCGTGAATATAAACGCTGTATTATCCCATTTAAGACTCCTTCGGCGTATTCAAAGTCGGCTACAACAAAGGCCACTGTATAAGTGGGAATACGAGCTGTTGTTTGAAAAGTTGTTTTATTGGCGCTAAAACCACAAATGCAAATTAACTCATTTTATAAATTAAGTTTTTAATGAAATCTCTACCTAGAAAAAGCTTTATTTATTGGCATATTTGAAATGGCTTTATATCTGCGACTATGATTTATGGTGATGGTAAAATAAGCACGTCTATCTGGTTCATCATAACACGGAAATACTTGGCGCGCATTCGTACTTTCGAATATTGTTGCCGCTAAAAATCTATAGTTTAAAATAAAATAATTATTTATCAGCATAAATTTAAATATAAAAGTTATAAAAACGAACGATTATAAGTTTCATGAATTAATCGAAAGAATTTTTTATAAAATTTTTATTTTAAATACGAATATAAGAAAAGTTGAAAAATAAATAACCTTTTTGGATATTCATGCAAACTGTTTGAAATTGCTACTTCAGAACTCCATATTGGAAATTATTTGATATAAAAATGTGCCATGACAGATCCAACTAAATACAATAATTAAATAAATAGGGATAAAAATTTTGTATTCATATTACGGTAATAGATGGACCTTAACAACAAATATTGAAAATATTACAAAAATTAAAAGGGTATTCTAAAAGAGCAAAGGGTAGAGAAAAGCATTGGTTTGCTTTCAATATAAAGCGCCTAAATGCTGTAAGAGACTGTGGCAGCGACTTAGAACTTCAGGCTTGCAGGCTAAACTTGAACATTAATATTAACACTAGAAATGCCAACTTGGGGACACATGCATGAGATTGGGTTTGGTACAAAAAAAAACTAAAGCAGTTGTAAAGTCGTTGTTATACTAAATATAAATTTGTAAAGATAATCTTGTCATACAAGCAGTTTTACAGCAAGAAGTTTGTTTTCTAAAACAAAATAAAACAAAAATTTAGTTTAAGATTATTCAAATTTTATCGTATAACGAAGCGAAAACTTCGGCAATTATGAACGAAAAATCTCAATTGGCAAATGTCCAACTCGGCTACGTTGACAGATATTGATTCTTTCATCAGAGTTTTCAATCACTTTTTGGTAAAATGCCGGTCCAATTTCGTTAATCACATCACGGACTTTGAGCTTTAAGGCTGAAATAGATTCGTTTGGCTCCATATAGACTCTGACCTTAACATAGCCCCACAAAAGATAATCCATTGGTGTTAAATCACACGAACTGGCTGACTACTTAACTGCTGATTTTTATGCGTTCAGGAAATTTAGCTTGCAATAAATTAATCGTTTCATTGGGTGGGTGATATGTGGTATTGTCTATTGAAACCATATATCAGTGATACCTACGTCGTCAATAACAGAGCACAATTCAATTGTTAGCATCTCTCGATAGCGTGACCCATTGACCATTGCCGAATTTTCAGGCTCATCTTTGGAACAAACGGACCAATCACACCTTCAGACCACATAGCGCTCCACACAGTGAGACGCTGAGCATTTTGCATCGAGCCTGTCAACTCAAATTCTTAATGGCGTTCTCAGATTATAGGGCGATTATATTGTCCGAAAATATTACGAATTTTACAAAATGTAACTTTAACAGAACCACTATTTTCAGAGTGGATTTTAATTGTTTTAATTCGATTTTCGTACAAAGTTGAATTCATTGTAACAATAGGAATACGTCAAAAAACAAATTCTTACAAATTCTTACTGTGTAGCAGACAATCTTTTTTTGTCAAGCAACAATAGTTAAACATTTAGAAATTTTTGCTCCCGTTAAAATATTATGTTTCTTTTTCTCATACATTTAACTGAAGAAAATTTTTAATTATGGAAAGCTTTTTCTCCATGTATTTGCAGAAAAAGTACTTATTTTCATGTAAATGGAAGTAAGTACTTTACATGGAAATAGGTACTTAAGTTAATCTAAATTTTTTTGTTTTGTTTCGTTTTAGAAAACCAAACAAACTTCTTGTTGAAATCCCTTTTACTTCTATATAAAAATTTTATATGTTTATTTTTTTTAGAGAAGAAGTACAAGTGCTGTTGTTCTTTTTTGAGAAAGAATTGGAGTAGAAAATCAGCAAAAACTTTTTTAAAAAATTAACAACTTTCCCTAATAGTAAGGATTTACGATTTTTAAAATGCATTTAAATATTTTACTTGAAACCAGCTGTCGAAGGATGTTTTCATGAACATACTAGAATTTGATTTTAAGGAATTAGGCATACTAATATGACAAAAAAGTTGTTAGAGTCGTTGTTGTTTTGCTCAACATAACAGTTCTGGGGAGTGGATTCGGTCTACTGCACTGACTTTATTAAGTGAAGAAAGTCTATTCTTGGAAAAGGAACTACAGTACCATCTCTAAAGAAAGCCACATACATGTTAATTTTTGTTCCTTACAAATGACAGCATTTGTATCTGCATAGCATTTAAAGAAAAAGAAAAAAATTAGTTTTTACTTACCGGTTTAGTTGTAGGTGATTCGTGTATTTAATCATAAGAAAACCTCCATTTTCTTCCACCATTTCTCCACTGTAAGAAATAGTCAATTTCCATTTAGTACCAGCAGCAAATAATTGTCCGCTTTTGCGAGTCAATGTTAAAAATTCGCGCTCTAATTCGTAATCATAAAATAATTCTTCCGATTCACCAGAAAATGGAGTGGCAATTGTCACTTTAAAAATATTTAGTTGGCGAGCATGTAAGACAATGTTTTTCGTAGCACTTGCAATTCCAACATCGATTATAACTTTGCCTAGAAACGCTTTTTGACCCAAATGAACTTTCGTGATAATTGTAATGTCATAGTGACCCGGATAGCTTTCATTCGGTAGACGATAATTGGGAACTAAAACTACTGCCTCAGCCGTTTCGGTAAAGAAAATGATAGCCAAAGGCAATAACCAAATTAAAAAGTTTACTTGCATGTTGTTGATGTCTGGAAACACAGCACGCTTTTAATTTCAATACATAAAGTGGATGGCTTTTATACGAGAGACTTTCAGACATTTTATAGTTCGCTTTGCTGTTATCAGGTAATAAAATAAGTTATTATCGATTTAAGAGCAGATATACCGGACAATAAATTGTATTGAAATCATGGGCACAATAGCTACTTGCAACTTGGGTATTAAACGTGACGATTTTTTGTCGATTTTTTAACTTTAATAAGTTTTTGCTATAAATCTAAGATTTTGATGCGTTTTAATTTTAAATCTCCTACATCTTGACGATTTTTTTGGTACAGCGTTATATTTTTAAAACCTGTCTACAATTACTACAATTATACTCGGGAAGAATAGATTTATTCAGACATAAGTCTAATCCGATTCAAAAAGTCTTAATTGTTCTAAAAAAATTATTTGTTTAACAAAAATTAATGTATTATTGGTAACTCGGAATGAAGATTTTGGAATTTTATTTTACAAATTTACTTAAATAAATAATATTTTATAGAAAAAGATTGCTAGCGTCATCATAATATTTAAGATGTACCGTTTGTTTTGTGTTTCACTAAGAAACTTTGAATAATTTCAATGGCGGTTTTTGTTGACGATATTTCCAACAAATTTGATCACGTTGCTAATGTGATTAACGTGTATTGGAAAATTGTTTTTTTTTTGTTTACTTTACCCATATGAACATAAAAAATTTACATACGTGAAACGCAAAGCAATGAAGAAGTATTGGATGTATCACAACAATAGTAAAATATAAAGTTTTAGAATAGCAAAGTACTAAAATGACTACTTGTTGTTAATCCTATTTGCGAGCTACTATTAAGTATGTTAACATCTGGTTTAGGTTGCATGCAAGATGGACTAAGAAAGATATAGAATACGAACTCAACTCTTTCTTAAGTACTCGGCTGGGTTTGTTTGAAAAACATAGCATGAACTTGAGTTGTATTCGTGTCGATTAATGAAATGAACTAACGACCAAATACTAAATTTGGTTACTCAGTTGTTTTCATGCTTAGCACACAAAACAGAATGTTTAATTTAGATACTCAACTGTATTCGTTTTTTTTTTAACTCTCAATATTATATATTGTATCTTCACGAAAAGACCTAACAATAAGTATTAAAATCTTAAATTCTAAAAAAAAATTACATTCGTCCTGACCATGTCAGGCCTAACCTTTTGGGTAAAAAAGAAAATTGTCATAAAAAAAAACAAAGCAAATATTTCTAAGATGTATCGTCTGTAGCATTGAGGATTAAAGCTGCGGTATCCCTTTTTTTTAATCGGCTATGTCCACTATTATCCAAGATATTGCGAGCAAGGGGGTTAGGATGGTCTTCAAACTTCATCAAGTATTTGCCTGCGTGTTTGATGATTTCTGTAGTCACCAGCGTCCCCCCGGGGGCACGGGAAATCAGTTGCCCCAGAGTACAATATTTGCTCTCTTTAGACAAAAAATGTGCTCTGACTGGTTATTGAGGTTGGCCCCTATATGGGAGTATCGTGGTGGTTGTGGTTTCGGACCCTTGTGAGAGTTTGTGGGTCGGACCATTCAAATAACACAATGAATGGTTCAGGTTCAGTGAGTATGAATGCTGTCGTGTTCTTGAGAAATAAGAGCTTCATGCGTTCTGGACCAGGAGTTGGAAAGTCTCCAACTCCTCAGCAAGGAGTGAGGGCACGGCCTCCTCCGGACTTTCTAAATTGCTACTAGGAGTAACTGGAGGATATACGTATCTGAAGGCCTTCTAGGGCGTAGTTGGTGTCCAATCAACTAAGTGGTTTAACTACCATCTGAATATGACCTCGCGGTCGGTGCAGATGCAAAACAAATCACACATTGTAGTCACCAGCGGTATGTCTAAATCACAATGTATGTTTGAATTTCTGATGTACCATGGGGCGGAAGTTATCAACCGTAAAATTTTATTCTGCATACGTTGGATTCTATCCACGTTTGAAGCTGAGGCAGTGCCCCAAAGTTGGATTCCGTAAGACCATATAGGTTTTAAAACAGTCTTGTAAATTAGAAGCTTACAATCTAGGCTAAGTTTTGAGTTCCTGCCAATGAGCCAATGTAGTTGTGTTAGGTCAAGATGTATACCTAGATATCTCACATAAGTATGGTGAGGAACAATGTGATTATTGATTCGAGCGGGTAAACAATAATCTCTTCGCAGGGTGAAGGTCACATGAATGCACTTTTGAACGTTCACTTTAATTCTCCATAATTTTAACCACAACTCTAACTGAGTTATATGTTGCTGAAGATTTATGGATGCTTGATGGGAGTTTTCATGCGAACTTAGACACGCTGTATCATCAGCAAACGTAGAAGTGTGGACAGTTTCACTTACAGGCATATCGCAGGTATATATCAAGTATAAAACTGGTCCAAGAATGCTAACTTGTGGTACGACTGAGGAAATTGGTTTGGATACACTAACTGTATTCGTGTGAAGTATATGTCACAGGCTCAAAAGTGTATTTTAGATTCTGGTAATTGTATTCTCGCAATGTTCATGCTACATATAATACTGCATAAACACTTCTCTCAGTTCAAAAGAAAGAAGGACATCTTTCTATGTTCATTTATAGGTATTAAAAAAAACAACCATTCAGTTTACTTTACTACTGACAGAAGAAAAATTAAATAGTGTTTTCGAAAATTTACAATTTACATGTAAAAATATATATGCTCTTTCGCAAATTATGCTATAAATCCGTTTCAGCTTTTGAGACCAATTGAGCAGAAATTAATTTACAGAACAAAATAAAACAAAAATTTTGATTAAGATGATTCAAAAATCTTTATTGTATTACGAAGAGAAAATTTCGGTAATTATGACTAATAAACGATATGCGGTAAATTTCCACCACGAATACGCTGACAGATGTCGATTATTTCGTCAAATTTTTTAATCACTTTTCGTGGCTGGCAGTTCAATTTTTCTGACTTTTTTTATTGTTATTCTTTTTCATTTTTTGTGTTATTCCATCAGTTAGCTTTAACAATTTCTGGCGATTTTTTCTCTGCCACTCTTAACAAGGTGGCAATATAAATTCTTTATAGCAAAAACTTTAAAAATAAAATAAAATTTTTCAATTTCTTAATTTTGCTTGTTGCGAGGGCAATCGTTCGCTTCATCACATATATAATATACATATATGTATGTATCCAACATAATTATACCGTTGTCTAATGACTTATAGGCGTAGACATAAAATTTATCAAACTCGGTATACTAAAATTAATTACCGTAAACCTACAATTTTTGAATTGAATTTTTCTGAAGAATTTTTTTATGAATTTTACAACAACTAATTTTAGTATTTTTGTGGCAGTAAAATTTTACAATTAATATTGGCCAATAAATAAATAAATATTTTTATTAGTATAAAATAATAGAAATCCGTCTACTGTGGTGTGTTTTCTACAGAGGTATAGAACTTTAAGTTGACAACACTCTTTTAATTGTTGGAAATTTTGTTAGCTGTTAAGTAATTTATTTTTAATTTACTTTGACATTTTAATATGAATAGACTGACAATTAAACAACGCATACAAATTGTGCAAATTGGTCCCAAAACAAGATGCCCTTTGATACCAATTTTAATAAGCGAATTTTGTTTAGCGATGAAACTCACTTTGGTTGGAATTGGTACGTCAATAAACAAAACTGCCGTGTTTAGAGCGATGATATTCCTCAAGTGTATATTAAGCCACCGTAGCATCCATAAAAAACCATCATTTTGTGGGTTGGTGGATTCATTGCTTCGTGCTACTTTAAAATCGGCCCTGGCCAGAACTTGAACAATCATGATGTGCGGGTGCTGTAATTTCAACAAGGCGACGCAATATTTCACACAGCTCGTGCCACAATTGATTTGTTGGTAACCGCATAATTTCATGTTTCCATGTCTTCAAGATCGTATGAATTAACGCCGCTCAATTTTTTTCTCTGGAAAATTGTTAGTCTACGCCGATAGGCTTAAAGCCACGGCGAACAACATTATCCTCCCTATTAATAATGCACAAATGATATAAAAAATCATTGACAATTGGACCTTCGGATTAGACTATTACCAAGACAGCCCTGACGGTCATATACCAAAGTATAATGCCAGAAGGTCTTTTTCTAATAAATTTAACTTCATGTCAATTCTAGTTTTATACCATTTTATAGTTCTATACCTTTATAAAATCACCCTTTACTTTTTATTTCACCCTTTTTTCATTTCAGTTTTTCTTATGTATTTATATAAATTAATAAATAGTTTAAATAAATTAAAAAAATTATTATTTCAAGGTTTCGTAAACTTTAAGTCCAGCAAGTTTTGCTTACAATTTTGTTTATCAAAACTATACCCGAATAAGCCCAAACTAGTAAAAGAGAAATGTTTTGCATGTTGCTAAGCATGAACGTGATTAGAAAGTTCAACTCGTTCAAGAACTTAAGCCGATCGACCTGTCCATTGTTAGCGCTGAACGTTTGCCAATTGGCTGTTTGAAGAACTAAACTGCAACAAAATCATATTTAGAGATCATTTTCAATAAGACGGTTTTGTAAACAAACAAAATTGTTGCTTATGAGGTGTGTGTTCAGGTGGCGTCATCGGCCGTTTTTTTATTTATTTTTTTTTTTTTGTTTCGAAAATTTACAAGAAAACGCCATCTCTGTGAATTTTCTGCGCTACCACACCGTGATCACCAATTCTATATGGCATCTTTGACCTTTGGGCTCAGTAAGACGGCGTCACAAGCCCAAATAATTCAGTTATTGCATGAGAAATTTCCTGGTCACGTAATTTATTGATATGGCGATGTCAATTGGGCGACTTTATGGTTTAACACCGCTCAATTACTTTCTCTGGGTTTGTTTAAAACATGGGTTTACATGCACAACCCGCAAGAGCCGAGTGGGGCATTAATGTGAGCCTAAAAAATTTACATACGTGAAACGCAAAGCAATGGAAAAGAATTGGATGTATCACAACAATAGTAAAGTATAAAATTTTAGAATATCAAAGTCTAAAATGACTACTTGTTGTTAATCCTATTTGCGATGGATCTTTCTCTACCTTGCTTTCATGTTTAAAAGG
Source organism: Trichopoda pennipes (assembly GCA_030448955.1). Lineage (NCBI taxonomy): Eukaryota > Metazoa > Arthropoda > Insecta > Diptera > Tachinidae > Trichopoda > Trichopoda pennipes. Next base: position 17,885,244 of record JASKUP010000072.1, read on the forward strand.
CGAGAGGGACTAGTCGCCTGGGCTAGCAAGAGCCTCAAACTGCATGAGCAGGAACTAGCTGCGCGCAGGGCTATGGCCATGCTCTGATTATTGGCGGCGCTCCTGGAGAAGTTACGTGGTGGCAGCTAGTTTAAATTGGTTGCTTTAGAAAGATTCTGAAGAGATATTAACGCAGACTTAACATCCAATGTACTAGACCCCCCCCCCCCCCGGGGCACATTTATCGGTCTTTATAGAACTTCGACTATCTAGACCTATGCTACTGGGGGTATAAGGTAGCCCAGTCCCCTGCAGTCAGCAGGGGTACAACTGGAAGCTCCACGTTATTTCCACGGGGATCAGTAGCACGCAGGGTTTTCGCTATTTGTCTCTTTAGGCATTTAGCTGTTTCTCTGACTGATTATTGAGGTTGGCCCTTCGGGAATGATTGAATGATCCAATAGTGAATGATCCAGATCCAGTGAGCATGCTAGTCATGTGTTCTGGACAGGAGTTGGATAGGCTCCAGCTCTTCAGCAAGGAGTAGTGGTTTGCAGCCCTGCTCTAGAATCATTGAAATTGCTACTAGGAAGGACCTGTTGCTAGAATTAGACTTCGGCCTCCTAGGGCGTGAGTGGCGCTACTTTTCACTCACAGTGGTTTGACCACCATCTGATTAAGGCTCACTGCCAAGTGCAGATGTAAATCATATCACGAAAATAAAATGTACTAGCTAGTGCATGCAACAGGACAAGGAGTTGGATAGTCTCCAAATCTTTAGCAAGGAGGCGGCCAGGCGCTGACAGCCCACAAGCAATTGACGTCTGAAGTAGAATGAACGGGGACGTTTACATTCCCATATTTTTACTCTACACATCTACGGCGATGTGAATGGTCGGCCGGCTGCAATTCCTGCACGAGTTGAACATTGTAAGGCTTCAAAGTCAAATCCTTATGCAAAATTCGTCGTGTGGTGGTTTTAGATAACCCCAATTGTTGAGAACGTCGAGGAAATGACAAATTTGGATCTGCTTCAACACTGTAGCTGACGGCTGCACACGTTGGTGTTAGCACATTTTGTATCGAGCCTCTTGACTCAAATTTAATGACCAAACTCTTAATAGCGGACGATTATGTTGTCTGAAAATATCACGAATTTTACGAACTGTAATATTAACAAAACAATAATTTTCATAGTCGATTTTAGTTATTTTAATGCGATATTCTTGCGAAATTGAATTTATCGTAACCTTCATTGTACGAATACATCACAAAACTAAATGTCAAAATTATCATGTTCTTGGTGTTGCCACATTTGAAAAACAAACTAATTTTTGAAAAACCCGATATTAATGTGTTGCTTTTGATATTAAATTGTTGTGTTACTTTGCCTAGTAATATCAAACAATTAATAACTAATTGATTATTTAAAAAAAAATAAATAAATAATTTAAGTTTTACTCATTCTTGCTGCTTTTGTTCTGTACAGTACTGTATATTTATGACAATGCTAGAATGCAAGAAGTACTATTTTTGTTAGTCCCAATTTACTTTTGTTTATCTTCTTTAAATTAAAAAATGTTATTTTGCCGCACCATACACATTAAAAGAATGCAATTATATCTGCTGGTAGGGCTAAGGTTCATAAATTGTTTCATTTAAAATTTTTCTTACATACAGTTTTAATTACGTACATATGTATGTTCCAAGTTGATGTCATAACTATTTTGCTATTTTTTCTTAAACTAATTGAACTATTCATATGTACATATTGCGTATCCAATTGTAGTTGGGTGTGTACAAACTTCTACGCAGTAGAAGTAGTTTGCTTTATTGCTTACTTATTTTATTTTTAAACTTAAGCAAGACATATTTGTAGCAATATATACATATACTTGGTTTAGTTGTATGTTCACCAGAGTACGTATTTCTCTCTTCATTCATTTTCATGAAAAAACTTTTGATTTCTTTTTGTTTTTTTCATTGTCCATGAAAGTGCGTCTTGCTTTTGTTTTTTCACCACACACAAATGAATTTCACGCACACATTTTTCAGCTCCATGAATGTTTGCTTTTCAAACTGATCAACTTCTTTCTTTTTCACCGTGAATGAACTTCTTTCTCTTTCACCATGAATGAAAGAAGCAAAATTTTGTTTCAAAAATTCTTCACCATTCGTTTTCAGAGAAGCTTTATTTTGCTTCATTTAACATTTTTTTCATTTCATATGCCAAGAAAATTTTAAGGCACTAGTAAATGTTCTTTAGCAAAGGGTTATAAAATGTATGTATGTTCTTACCTAAATGTGCGTTGTGTACATATGATTTTAAATATGTATGTATTTTGGATATGGAATGAAAATGTGCATGGATTTTGAATTGCATTTACTAGGAAAATGTAGATATTTTAAAAGCATAGAAAGAAGGAATTTAATTACCTAGTATACATAGTGTTCAAAAATATATTAATGTATGTAAGTCCATAATAAGTTCTTATTTGCAAAAATAAAAAAACAGGTAGATTTTTTCAAGCAATAAGCAGATGTTTTATAAGTTGTTAAAAAATATGTACTTATACTCTTTAATTTTTTTAAATTCTAAGGATATTTTATTTATTACTATATTTTATTTATTTTCGCTACTTTGGATAAAGAACAATAATTTCAGAGCCTAAATTAAAAAAAAAATGAAGAATTATTATATATTAGAAAGTGAAAATAAAGCAAAGTGTATCGAGTGTGGAAAAAAGCTGAGTACATTAAAAAAAAATAATATTGTCCGGCATTATAAGCTCCTTCATAATAAGGAAATTGAACTTGCTAAAAAACGGCAAGAATCATATCGAGCGTCCAAGAAACCAAATATTTCAGTGAAAATAAATATCGACAAAAATATGTTTTTAAAGTGTTGCGTGGGCTTAGTTACTATTAAAAATTTGCCATTCCGAATTTTTGATGACCATGACTTTTTTAAAACTTATATTTTTCTCCTTATGAAGAAACTTTTCAAACTAACTTAAATTCGCGGAATATTGTTAAATTACTAGAATCCTCCAGTATTAAAATAAGAGAAATTATAAAAAATAGAGTGAAAAATCAAATGATTTCGCTCAAAATAGATATTGTAACCAGAATGGATCGAAATATTCTGGGCGTAAATATTCAATATATACATGATTCAAAAATTTGCATTAATACATTGGGTAAGGATTCACAGAAAAAAGTGTTTGGATATTGTTTTATAAAGGGTGTTTTTTAAGCCCGATAGAACTAGTTAAGAAACACTACAACCTCAAGGTTATTTGTAAAAACAAAGATATAAAACATACTTTAAGACACAAACATTAGCTGTAATAAAATAAAGATTATTTGTAATAAAACAAAACCAAGCATGTGAAAGGTTATTTGTAATTGTAATCGAAATAAAGATAAAAATATTTTAGGACAAAGACATTCATTTCAGGGAAATATCAAATGTAAACATATTTTAGAGATAAGAAAATACCAAAACACATTTGTTAATTCTTATGATTGCCTTCTTTTACAACCTGAAGCCAATCTTTGTGAGAATTAAAAACACAAACTTGTAATAGAATTCCTCGGACAATTGTGCTGAGAAGTCAGTTCGCACGCTTGAACCGGAAACAATGTCTGGTAACATAATAGCGAATTTTGTTACTTATTATTTGTAACATAATCGCGAATTGTGTTACTTATTTTGGTCAACGTGTGGGAATTGTTAATTTGGCATAATTGTTTTGAGTGTTGTTTTCTTTCTTCTTTTGTTGGTCAACATATGAGAATTGTTGACTTGCATAATTTTTATTATTTTTACACGCGCGGTTTTTTGTTACCAACCCTTGTTGGTATGAAATATGTGGGAATGAACGATTGCTGGCGTTGCAATTATACCGTTTTATGATTGCAAATGTTTTTGATTTATTTTGTACTTTTTTTGCTGCAATTTTTAATATTGTATTTTTTATTGTAATTTTTGATTATTTGTATTATTGTATTTTTTATTTTTTTGGTGGTTTCATTATTGTAATGTTAGTATAAATTCTGTAATCAATAAAGTAATTTTTGCCAGTAACAATAGAATTGTCAAAGAAGGCGAATCCTTGTTTTATTTTTGAAGAACAACCTTATCCTTGTGCAACACTTGGATAAGCCGTTAAGGACCTGAAGTCAACTAACTTGGTGCACTGCTAAGTTAGTTCAACTTCCCGACACAACAAGGTTAGGCAAGGCAAACGAGCCTGAGCATTAACATTTGGCGACCGTGACAGGACCCTCCACAACTCATCTCCTCATTCATCTACAAGGACTCTCTTCAACCCATCCAAGGATCTCCCAACCAATTAAAAGGATCCTCAGGGCACTATGATGGAATCGGCAGAACAGATCCTTAACCGGCTGCAAGAAATTGGAGAGAAAATTTCTACCATCATCCGGAATTTCTCCAAGGATTCCAGCAGCCGCAAGACCCAAAAATACTATCAGGATCGGCTGTCCATGCTAAGCACTGCTTGGACAGACTTCGATACTGCGGACACACAATTGAGGACCATAAAGGATGTAGATACCAGTCACGAGTATTATACATCCGGCTACTACGATCGGATTCAGACGATGGCCAACAAGTACATAACCATTATGGAAAGTGAGCTCAACAAGCAGAGCGACGGGGCAACAGCTGATGACACTCGTGATCCTGCGCCTACAATGGCAAAACCCGTAAGGAGTAACCTCGACCCTCCACACACGCCAGGGGTAAACCCACCTGCAGCAGATGGCCATTATGGCCTACTCAACCGAGCCAGGGGAAAAATGGCAGCGCTCACTCGGCAGTTAGAGAACCTTCAAGCGCAACCAGGTCAGGATCCGTCTTATTACATTGTGAAAAAATCGACAATTGTTCAACTATGGCAACAACTGGAGAGTATGAACGATGAAGTCCTGGATAAATTTCCAGATCCGGATGCAGTTGGCTATGACACGAGCCGATATGTTCACCTCGAACAAGAGGCTCAGTCAGCGATTATCCAGCTGACAACTGCCACTGGACGTGATCCCTCTTCCACTTCACCCATGGTCAGACCAACTTCAATTCCATTACCCACAATCGCCATTCACAAATTTGATGGCGATTACATGAAATGGTCATCCTTTTCGGATCTCTTCAAGCAAGTGATTCACGAGCAAGGGATGTCCAATGCGCAGAAACTGTGGTACCTGAAGGCCAACGTGAGTGGGGAAGCAGCTACTTTAATCAACCATCTGCCCGTTACAGAGGAAAACTACCAAGCAGCTTGGCAACTGTTGCAGGACCGCTACAACAACAAAAGGGTGATGGTGGCAACAGCAATCCATAGACTGCTCGACCAACCAACAGGCGCCTGCACAGTAACTGCAATCAAACGATTGCACGACACAACAAAAGAATCTTTAGCAGCCCTCTCCAACATGGGTCTGCAAGTGTCGTCATGGGATCCACTTCTAGTCCATCTTCTCATTAAGAAAGTGGACAAAATTGTTCATACGCAATATGAACAATCAATTTCGAACCCAAAGGAGATACAATCACTCGACCATTTTCTCGCCTTTCTCGAAAAACATTTTCAGACGCTTGAAGCTATGGGTTATAAGGAGAAGCCCTCCTCTAGCAGCAAAATCTGTGGGCTAACAGCGCAACCCCACCACGAAATCCGCAATTGCATAATGTGCAATCGAGGATTGCATCCCCTCTATCGGTGCCATGATTTCCTGCAACTGAAACCGTCAACACGGCTCAATCTTGTACAGAAGCACAAGTTATGTGTGAACTGTTTCAGTCAGAGTCATTCCACTAAGCAGTGTACCATCTTGGGACGCTGTCAACAATGCAAGAAAAACCACCACACCCTGGTTCATTTGGAGCCAGTCTCACATGCCAAACCATCCTGGCCAAACAGATCTTGTAATAGGGGTTCACCTGTGCTCACGGAGGAGCGCAAGCCGTTAGCGGAATCAACACCGACAACCTCTGCATCCACAAGGCAGGCAACATCTCTAGTTGCTACACCAGGGGCTGAAACTAAAGGGAGAACAGTAATGCTAACAAATCAAAATCCGTATGTTCTACTGGGCACAGCATTGGTTAAGGTCAGGGCAAATGGGTTGGAGATCTTAGCCAAAGCAGTTCTGGATTCGGGATCCCAAGTCAATCTGGTTACTGAGGGATTGGTTGCACGTCTTGGGCTGGCTGCAAGATCGTCATCCATTTCCATCAATGGCATTGGGAAGACCAGAACCAAGGTGCAGAATCGGGTCAATGTCGAACTTCTGTCAAGACTCAACAACTTCTCAACACGTGTGGAGGCATTTGTTCTGCCAAAAATCATTGCTCCACAGCCCACTCAATTCGTTAACATTGAAAGCTGGTCTATTCCTAACAATGTGACCCTGGCAGATCCAAACTTTAATCGCCCCAGACAGATTGACATTCTGCTAGGTGCAGAATACTATCACCAATTACTTACTATAGGGCAAATAAAGTTGAATAATGATCTGCCAATCTTACAAAATTCAATATTCGGTTGGATAGTTGCAGGAAGGGTTTCGGGAGACCACCTATCGAGAGCGACATGCGGTATTTGCACTGAAGACGACCAACTAAATTCTGCTATTGAACGTTTTTGGAAACTGGAGGAAATTGAAACCGGACAACAACCACTATCTCCTCATGATGCTCAGTGTGAAACACACTTCAACCAACATACGGTACGCGATAAAGATGGAAGATTTGTTGTACGCCTACCGTTTTGTGATGAAAAAACATCATTGGGAGATTCGCATGGCATAGCGTTCAACCGATTCCTCTCGGTGGAACGTCGCCTAGCAAAGAACTCTTCAATAAAACAACGATACGTCGAATTTATGAACGAGTATGAGGCATTAGGGCACATGACGGCAATTAACCTATCCGAAGTCGTGGGCTCTAAATATTTTATACCTCACCACTGCGTATTGCGCCCTGACAGCAGCACCACTAAACTTCGAGTGGTGTTTGATGCCTCGGCAAAAACATCATCAGGAAGGGCCTTGAATGATATCCTACACACTGGCCCACCTCTGCAGACGGAGCTATTTACGATTTTGCTGCGCTTTCGACTGCCACGCTTCGTGTTTACAACAGACATAGAAAAAATGTACCGCCAAATACTGGTCCATCCCCAGGACCGACAATACCAGATAATCCTTTGGCGAAACAATGCTGCCGAGCCCATTAGCTACTACAAATTAAACACTGTGACATACGGTACCAGATCAGCCCCATACCTGGCGGTCAGATGCGTACGGGAAATCAGTCGTGACGTCAAGACACGATTCCCCTTAGCTGCTTCATTTTTGGAAAACAACTTTTATGTTGATGATGGCTTGGGTGGAGCTGACAGTTTAATCACCGCACTCGACACTCAGCGGCAGCTTTTACACGCCATGGCGGAATACGGTTTTAAACTACGCAAATGGTGTGCCAACCATCCTCAGCTACTCAACGGCATACCAGAGCACGACCAAGAAGTCAGTTTGGACTTGGAAAGGGAAGATGAGAACTATACAAAAACATTGGGGTTGGCCTGGTCCCCCAAAGATGATCTGCTCAAAATTAAGGTCAATCTTCAAGAGATCAAAACCGTAACAAAGAGAACAGTCACATCGGATTTGGCACGCATTTTTGACCCCTTGGGTTTGTTGTCTCCAGTAGTCGTAAAGGCTAAAATGTTCATCCAGGAATTGTGGTCACTAAAACTGTCGTGGGATGAAGCAGTACCGTTGGAGTTTGACACCCGTTGGCGACGCTTTCGAACAAACCTTAGCGAGCTCGAGAACTTTCAAATTTCTCGACATATTTTTAGAAGCGAAACTCCTCACAAGATCCAATTACACGTTTTTACTGATGCCTCAGAAAAGGCCTATGGGGCAGCGGTGTACGTTAGAGCATACCGATCAAATGGAACTCCCATTGTTTATCTCCTGTGTGCAAAGTCTCGTATCGCTCCACTCAAACAACAAACATTACCTAGGTTGGAGTTGTGTGCAGCTCAGTTAGGAGCAAACTTGGCTGCAAAAGTTAAAACCAACTTGAACATGAGCACAATCCCAACCTTTTACTGGTCCGACTCGGAAATAGTCCTAACATGGATAAACTCAAGATCGTCCTCCCTGCATACATTCGTCGCAAATCGAGTAGCTTCAATTCATGAAACCTCAACAGCGAAACAGTGGCGACATGTAAAATCCCAAAATAATCCAGCGGACATCATATCCCGGGGATTGGACCCATTACAACTGCAGCAAACCCCACAGTGGATGTACGGGCCATTTTTTCTTCATGGAAGTGAAAACCATTGGCCATCCACCTTTACCGTAAGCACTGATGCAGTCATCCCCGAACAAAGGCAGAATCTTCACACTTTGCTTATATCAACTGGAGGTGAAAACCCCTTGCACTCTATAAATCATAGGAACTCGTTCAAAACACTTCAACGGATTGTGGGATATATATTTAGGTTTGTGAAGAATGCCAGAACCATCAAAGAGGAGCGACAATTTCAGAAAATTCTAACACCCTTCGAACTTCATGATGCACTTCTCATCATTGTGAGAACAACTCAATTATATACGTTTTCAGAGAGCATTCAACAGTTGAAGGAGCGGAAGAAACTCCATGCGTCTAGCGCGCTCAAAACCCTTGCACCATTTCTTGACAAAAATAGCATTTTAAGAGTGGGAGGAAGGCTTGAGGCTTCTCCATTATCGTTTGATGCCAAACACCCAATGCTCCTTCCGTATCATGATGTGATCAGCAGACTACTTTTTGAATCCATCCACAGAGAAAACAAGCATTGTGGAGCGCAAGCGCTATTAGCAAGTGTTCGGCAGCGGTTTTGGCCGATTAGGGGGAAGCACCTGGCGCGGGAAACCATTCATAAGTGCGTCTGGTGCGCTAGATCAAAGCCAAGGCTTCTGCAGCAAATAATGGGAAATCTCCCAGCGACAAGAGTTACTCCAGCAAGACCGTTCATCAATGCCGGTGTTGATTATTGCGGTCCAATATGGGTTCACTTCAAAACAAGAGGAAAGAAACCCCAAAAGTCGTATATAGCAGTTTTCTGTTGCTTTGTCACGAAGGCAGTTCATCTAGAACTGGTAACGGATCTGACAACGGAGGCCTTCATCGGGGCACTTAAGAGATTTATCAGCCGGAGGGGACACTGCCAAAACCTATACTGTGACAATGCAACGAATTTTATCGGAGCTCGAAATCAACTGACGGAGTTATCAACGGCAATATTCACTACAAATGCTCAGGAAGCGATTCAAAAGGTGTGCGCGAACAAAAATATCGAGTTCCATTTTATTCCACCCCGAGCCCCTCATTTCGGTGGACTATGGGAAGCCGCTGTAAAATCTGCTAAAAAACTGTTGGTTAAGGAGCTAGCAACCGCATCTCTGACATATGAAGAAATGGAAACTGTGGTCATAGAGGTTGAAGCCATCCTCAATTCAAGACCTATAACGCCCTTGTCAAATGACCCGACCAATGAAATGGCATTAACCCCCGGACATTTCTTGATTGGGGAGCCTCTTACGGCACAAGTTGACGTCACAGCACAATCAACATCAGCACCATTAGCCAAACGATGGGAAATGGTGTCAAGAATTAAGCATTTGTTCTGGAAACGCTGGTCTCAGGAATATCTAACTGAACTCCAGCAAAGGAACAAATGGCAATCCAACTCTGAAAACTTGAAGGTGGGGACCATTGTCATAATAAAAGAAAATTCCCCAGTCATGTCATGGCGTCTGGCAAGGTCATTGAAGCACACCCGGGAGCAGACGGTATGGTTAGGACAGCATCAGTCAGAACCTCCTCTGGCATAATTAAGCGGGCAATTCACTCACTAGCACCGCTTCCTGTGGACGAACCCGCCACGAATGTTGACAATGAACAGCAAGACAATAATTTCCGAACTAAAAGAAAATGCCCAGCCGACAAAAAACTCACAGTTTCATCACCATCAAAAAGGTGCAATTTGGCTGCAAGCCTGCTGGTACTCGTCGCAATAATCTTTCCATTAACTTTGTGTCAACAAGTGACGTATCGAAGGATCAATGGCAACCCAGGCCTACACTTCGAACAAATTGGCAGAGTCAAACCGATTGTCTCAGAATGGAATCTTCTCATATATTTTGAGCTGGGACCTTTTTACAAGGAATTACAGCTTTTGGCAACTGGTACTGACACGCTTAAGAAATCCTGCGATTATCCAGACACCTACCAAGTATGCGAGGAACTTGCTACCCATTTTAGAAATATCCAAAACAAAATGGAAGCCAGTTTAGCCAATCTCTCGAGACGAAAAAAACGGGGGGCAATTGACATCATTGGAAATGTGGCAAACTGGTTATTTGGTGTTCTCGACTCACAATACGCTGAAAAAATGACTGAAACCATAAACAGTCTTAAAGATAATGATGCCCACTTAAGCCATCTCTTGAAAAACCAAACGTCGTTCCTTGACTCCACTTTGAACATAATGAAACAAACTGAAACCCGTGTGCAAAAGAATTTTGACAAAATTCATCTCAGACTCCAGGCTTTGGAAAATGTCACAGACGGCGAGAATCATCGGTCTCAGTTGATTTTGTCTCTTAGTATTCAGCTCATCATCGTTTCAGATAATTTGCAAAAAATGCTTACCTCAATGATGGATTTGTTGGCAGACACTTACCACGGCAGAATCAGTCCTACGCTGCTAACTCCACAGCAATTTGCAGCTGAAATTGATAATATAAAGGCAAACCTTCCATCTGATCTGACACTATCAGTGACCGACATTATCCAGGTATATGGTATAGTCAGCGCTCACGCCGTCATTTCAAATCAACACATCATTTGCACCTTGTCTATCCCACTAACCCATCAAAAGGAGTATGAACTGTTTTACATAACACCAGTCCCACAGCCCGTAAATAAATCCTTGATCGCAATTGTACCAACAACCAGAATGATAGCAATCAACGCTCACAGGGACGAATATTTTCCTTTCAACGAAAAGGAACTTCAAGCCTGCAAAACTCTGGAACATGACATCCTTCTCTGCCCAAAGCTACAAGCCATCTACACTAAGAGTGCCCCAATAAGTACCTGTGAGATACATTTATTCAATAATGAATCTCATCCCAGCTGCAATATAGAACAAGTAAAAGACAGTAACGTATGGTACCAGTTATACCACAAGAACCAATGGCTGTTCGCAACACAACAAGAACTAAAACTAAGTACTGTCTGCAAGGGGGACAGTGGTTACCAGCTTCTTCAAGGCACCGGAGTGCTCTCACTACCACCAGGATGTTCAATAAAAAATGAGGTCATTACCATCTACGGACATCAGATTATCACATCCGTTCTGCACACCTCATATACAAGCACTGGAATGTCCTTCTCGCAGTTACAACAGAATCTGCAATTTTTAAACCAAACGCTCCCACAGCCGTTGAATCTCGAAGATATCACCCGACTACAAGAGGAAGTAAGGACCCAGCTACGAGACCTGTCATCACCCACACCCAATCAGGAGATTCACAGCTTGGCTGTGGGTTATGGAGGACTTGCTCTAATTGTCATCCTAACAAGCTATCTATTGTTCACCCAAATAAAGAGACGAAGACGCAATACTATGAAGGAGGTACAACCACCACAACCGCAACCAAGATCAACCTGGAATATTCCTGTGGACCTGGCTTAGTGGTATAGTTTTCCAGCAATCGTTCTTTAATATTACATACTTCATTTCCGGGGGGTCGCAACATGTTAATTCTTATGATTGCCTTCTTTTACAACCTGAAGCCAATCTTTGTGAGAATTAAAAACACAAACTTGTAATAGAATTCCTCGGACAATTGTGCTGAGAAGTCAGTTCGCACGCTTGAACCGGAAACAATGTCTGGTAACATAATAGCGAATTTTGTTACTTATTATTTGTAACATAATCGCGAATTGTGTTACTTATTTTGGTCAACGTGTGGGAATTGTTAATTTGGCATAATTGTTTTGAGTGTTGTTTTCTTTCTTCTTTTGTTGGTCAACATATGAGAATTGTTGACTTGCATAATTTTTATTATTTTTACACGCGCGGTTTTTTGTTACCAACCCTTGTTGGTATGAAATATGTGGGAATGAACGATTGCTGGCGTTGCAATTATACCGTTTTATGATTGCAAATGTTTTTGATTTATTTTGTACTTTTTTTGCTGCAATTTTTAATATTGTATTTTTTATTGTAATTTTTGATTATTTGTATTATTGTATTTTTTATTTTTTTTGTTGGTTTCATTATTGTAATGTTAGTATAAATTCTGTAATCAATAAAGTAATTTTTGCCAGTAACAATAGAATTGTCAAAGAAGGCGAATCCTTGTTTTATTTTTGAAGAACAACCTTATCCTTGTGCAACACTTGGATAAGCCGTTAAGGACCTGAAGTCAACTAACTTGGTGCACTGCTAAGTTAGTTCAACTTCCCGACACAACAAGGTTAGGCAAGGCAAACGAGCCTGAGCATTAACAACATTTTTTAGTAAACATAATTTACAAACAAACAACCCAAGAAAAGAGCATGTTAATAAACATAAGATAAAGAATGTACATTTTCATAACTAACCCTACTTTAAGCAAACAGCTACTAAAACTTAACATTATATAAAAAGATTATTTTTAAAACGCGAGACAGCCTAAAATTGTACACGAGTCTCAATTAACATATGTAAGTATTAAGTAAGTGTAGTTTAGATTCTTTAAAGGAATAAATAAAGAAAGCGCATAGTCGCTTAAGAAATTATTTTTTTAAAATATAAAAAAGAGAAATCTTTAACTAACTTGAAAATGTAAAAAATAACACAAAAAATTAAATTGTAATCAAAATTTCTTTTTTATTCGAAGGATCAATACGTGACATTAACATTTGAAAATGATTTCGGGCATATGGGCACCGCGGCTGTTCTTGACGCAGCGCATTCTGGACGTCCAATTTTGGGCCACTTTTTCGAGCACTGCTGGGCGTATGTCACGAATAACACGAACAATGCTGTCCTCCAAGGCGTCAATTGTTGCTGGTTTATCAGCATAAACCAGTGACTTCACGTAGCCCCACAGGAAATAGTCGAGTGGTGTCAAATCGCACGACCTTGGAGGCCAATTGACAGGTCCATTTCTCGAAATCAACTTATCGCCAAATTTTGATTTCAATAAGTCGATGGTTGCGTTCGCTGTACGGCACGTAGCGCCATCCTGTTGAAACCACATCTCGTCCGGATCAATGTCATCCATATTTTCAAACAAAAAATCATTGATCATGGTGCGGTAACGATCTCCATTGACCGTTACGCGAGCTCCGGCCTCATTTTTGAAGAAATAAGGTTCGATGATGCCACCAGCGTGAAAACCGCACCAAACGGTGCATTTTTCTGGATGTAATGGAGTCTGTAGGGTCTGTTGTGGATTGGTCTCACTCCATATGCGGCAATTTTGCTTATTAAGAAACCCGTTAAGCCAAAAATGCGCCTCATCGCTGAACGCAATTTTGCGATAAAACAACGGGTCAGTTGGCAACTGCTCTAGAGCCCAATCGGCGAAAGAACGACGCATATAATGGTCTCGTGGCTTCAATTCCTGCACCAGCTGGATCTTATACGGGTGTAGGCCGAGATCTTTGCGCAAAATTTTCCACGTAGTGGACGGAAAGAGCCCCAATTCCTGCGACCGACGACGAATTGATAAATTTGGATCTTCTTCCACACTTTCGTTTACAGCGGCGATATTCTCTTCAGTACGCACATTCCTTCGACGTGTTGGTGTTGTTGCATCCTCTAGAGAGTATGTGGTACGAAATCTATCGACAGTTCGACGAATGGCTTGTTCAGATGCACGATTATGTACGCCATAAAAATGACGAAGTCGTCTATAAGTTGCGCGAATCGACGACTGATTTTCAAAGTAAATTTGGATAATTTCGTAGCGTTGTTCAAGCGAGAGTCTATTCATAATGATTTGTCAGAGTATACTGAAACAAATAAAAAAAATGTTTCATCAAAATTTCATTTTTTGTGTTACTTTTTACAATTTAAAGTTCTATCTAGCTTAAAAAACACCTTTTATTTATGTTAACAAAACAAAATTACATTGGGTTATACTACGTTTAAACTTTTTTTATTTTTAAAGGCATGATACAATTGGATAAAAAACATACGGCAACTTATTTGAAAGACGAAGTTTTAAACTGTTTAAAAACATACGACATAGACTTGAACCAAATTTATTCAAGCACGACAGATAATGGAGCAAATGTTGTTAAATTTGGCCAGCTTTTGCAAGAACTGCAAATCGAGCAAATTGAGGAAACAACCGAAGAAAATGATAATGCTGATGAATTTAATGAAAATATTCAAAAATCTTTGACGCCAATATTATCACTGGTAAGATGCGCTGCCCATACAATTCAACTAGCAGCTCATGATGTCACAAAAACCATTCAAGCGCCAATCGCTGATTGTAGAAAAGCTGTTAAGACATTAAGAAATTTAATACCCACTAACGGCTTATGCAAGGATCTACCAGTTCTAGATAACAGATACTACGCGGTGGAATTCGACTTTTGAAATGCTGAAGTCATTACTAAATTTAAGAGATTTTATAGAGTCGCAGTTTCAAGATACACTGGATAGCTACAGTGTAAACTGGCATTTTGTTTCGGATTTCGTAACATCTTTTGAGCCTCTTTCCAAATGCACGCAGCAGTTGCAGAAAGAGCAATACATTTTAGGCGACTTTTACAGAGATTGGCTTAGCACTGAATTAGAGCTAGAAGATATCGCTACTACTACGGCATCTTTGCTACATCAAGCTATGCAGAATAGAAGGAAGCTTCTGCTAAAGAACCGCAGCATTGTATTTTGACCCAAGATTTAATTTTTTTAATTCCAGAATAATCACAGAGGCGCAAAAATCTCAAGCATTAGTAAGTTCAAATATATATTTGAATATAGTATGTATTTATTAATTTTTTATGTAGGACCACTTAGTGAAAACTTTTGATATCATACGTAAACTAGAGAATGCAAACGATCATTTGCAACTAACTGAAAATACTAAACCAGAAGAAAATATGGAAGTGCCAACCACATCTTCTACCGCTTATGCTAGGCTAGCGCAGCACATTATGAAATCTGTTGCCAATACACCGCAAAGTGCTGAAACGAAGCAAACATTTAGAGCAAAACTAAGTAATCTGTCATACAAAAAACTGGTTTCACTCGATACACTCGGGGTTAGGATGGTCTTCAAACTTCATCAAGTATTTGCCTGCGTGTTTGATGATTTCTGTAGTCACCAGCGGTATGTCTAAATCACAATGTATGTTTGAATTTCTGATGTACCATGGGGCGGAAGTTATCACCGTAACATTTTATTCTGCATACGTTGGATTCTATCCACGTTTGAAGCTGAGGCAGTGCCCCAAAGTTGGATTCCGTATGACCATATCGGTTTTAAAACAGTCTTGTAAATTAGAAGCTTACAATCTAGGCTAAGTTTTGAGTTCCTGCCAATGAGCCAATGTAGTTGTGTTAGCTTAAGTTTCATTTGTATTAGCTTTGAGTCAATATGATGTTTCCATGTAAGGCGACGGTCAAGATGTATACCAAGATATCTCACATAAGTATGGTGAGGAACAATGTGATTATTGATTCGAGCGGGTGAACAATAATCTCTTCGCAGGGTGAAGGTCACATGAATGCACTTTTGAACGTTCACTTTAATTCTCCATAATTTTAACCACAACTCTAACTGAGTTATATGTTGCTGAAGATTTATGGATGCTTGATGGGAGTTTTTATGCGAACTTAGACACGCTGTATCATCAGCAAACGTAGAAGTGTGGACAGTTTCACTTACAGGCATATCGCAGGTATATATCAAGTATAAAACTGGTCCAAGAATGCTAACTTGTGGTACGACTGAGGAAATTGGTTTGGATACACTAACTGTATTCGTGTGAAGTATATGTCACAGGCTCAAAAGTGAATTTTAGATTCTGGTAATTGTATTCTGGCAATGTTCATGCTACATATAATACTGCATAAACACTTATAGGTATTAAAAAAAACAACCATTCAGTTTACTTTACTACTGACAGAAAAAAAATTAAATAGTGTTTTCGAAAATTTACAATTTACATGTAAATATATATATGCTCTTTCGCAAATTATGCTATAAATCCGTTTCAGTTTTTCTTCTAAATATTGTTGATAAGCTTTTGAGTCCAATTGAGCAGAAATTAATTTACAGAACAAAATAAAACAAAAATTTTGATTAAGATGATTCAAAAATCTTTATTGTATTACGAAGAGAAAATTTCGGTAATTATGACTAATAAACGATATGCGGTAAATTTCCACCACGAATACGCTGACAGATGTCGATTATTTCGTCAAATTTTTTAATCACTTTTCGTGGCTGGCAGTTCAATTTTTCTGACTTTTTTTATTGTTATTCTTTTTCATTTTTTGTGTTATTCCATCAGTTAGCTTTAACAATTTCTGGCGATTTTTTCTCTGCCACTCTTAACAAGGTGGCAATATAAATTCTTTATAGCAAAAACTTTAAAAATAAAATAAAATTTTTCAATTTCTTAATTTTGCTTGTTGCGAGGGCAATCGTTCGCTTCATCACATATATAATATACATATATGTATGTATCCAACATAATTATACCGTTGTCTAATGACTTATAGGCGTAGACATAAAATTTATCAAACTCGGTATACTAAAATTAATTACCGTAAACCTACAATTTTTGAATTGAATTTTTCTGAAGAATTTTTTTATGAATTTTACAACAACTAATTTTAGTATTTTTGTGGCAGTAAAATTTTACAATTAATATTGGCCAATAAATAAATAAATATTTTTATTAGTATAAAATAATAGAAATCCGTCTACTGTGGTGTGTTTTCTACAGAGGTATAGAACTTTAAGTTGACAACACTCTTTTAATTGTTGGAAATTTTGTTAGCTGTTAAGTAATTTATTTTTAATTTACTTTGACATTTTAATATGAATAGACTGACAATTAAACAACGCATACAAATTGTGCAAATTGGTCCCAAAACAAGATGCCCTTTGATACCAATTTTAATAAGCGAATTTTGTTTAGCGATGAAACTCACTTTGGTTGGAATTGGTACGTCAATAAACAAAACTGCCGTGTTTAGAGCGATGATATTCCTCAAGTGTATATTAAGCCACCGTAGCATCCATAAAAAACCATCATTTTGTGGGTTGGTGGATTCATTGCTTCGTGCTACTTTAAAATCGGCCCTGGCCAGAACTTGAACAATCATGATGTGCGGGTGCTGTAATTTCAACAAGGCGACGCAATATTTCACACAGCTCGTGCCACAATTGATTTGTTGGTAACCGCATAATTTCATGTTTCCATGTCTTCAAGATCGTATGAATTAACGCCGCTCAATTTTTTTCTCTGGAAAATTGTTAGTCTACGCCGATAGGCTTAAAGCCACGGCGAACAACATTATCCTCCCTATTAATAATGCACAAATGATATAAAAAATCATTGACAATTGGACCTTCGGATTAGACTATTACCAAGACAGCCCTGACGGTCATATACCAAAGTATAATGCCAGAAGGTCTTTTTCTAATAAATTTAACTTCATGTCAATTCTAGTTTTATACCATTTTATAGTTCTATACCTTTATAAAATCACCCTTTACTTTTTATTTCACCCTTTTTTCATTTCAGTTTTTCTTATGTATTTATAAATTAATAAATAGTTTAAATAAATTAAAAAAATTATTATTTCAAGGTTTCGTAAACTTTAAGTCCAGCAAGTTTTGCTTACAATTTTGTTTATCAAAACTATACCCGAATAAGCCCAAACTAGTAAAAGAGAAATGTTTTGCATGTTGCTAAGCATGAACGTGATTAGAAAGTTCAACTCGTTCAAGAACTTAAGCCGATCGACCTGTCCATTGTTAGCGCTGAACGTTTGCCAATTGGCTGTTTGAAGAACTAAACTGCAACAAAATCATATTTAGAGATCATTTTCAATAAGACGGTTTTGTAAACAAACAAAATTGTTGCTTATGAGGTGTGTGTTCAGGTGGCGTCATCGGCCGTTTTTTTATTTATTTTTTTTTTTTTGTTTCGAAAATTTACAAGAAAACGCCATCTCTGTGAATTTTCTGCGCTACCACACCGTGATCACCAATTCTATATGGCATCTTTGACCTTTGGGCTCAGTAAGACGGCGTCACAAGCCCAAATAATTCAGTTATTGCATGAGAAATTTCCTGGTCACGTAATTTATTGATATGGCGATGTCAATTGGGCGACTTTATGGTTTAACACCGCTCAATTACTTTCTCTGGGTTTGTTTAAAACATGGGTTTACATGCACAACCCGCAAGAGCCGAGTGGGGCATTAATGTGAGCCTAAAAAATTTACATACGTGAAACGCAAAGCAATGGAAAAGAATTGGATGTATCACAACAATAGTAAAGTATAAAATTTTAGAATATCAAAGTCTAAAATGACTACTTGTTGTTAATCCTATTTGCGATGGATCTTTCTCTACCTTGCTTTCATGTTTAAAAGGCGAGAGGGACTAGTCGCCTGGGCTAGCAAGAGCCTCAAACTGCATGAGCAGGAACTAGCTGCGCGCAGGGCTATGGCCATGCTCTGATTATTGGCGGCGCTCCTGGAGAAGTTACGTGGTGGCAGCTAGTTTAAATTGGTTGCTTTAGAAAGATTCTGAAGAGATATTAACGCAGACTTAACATCCAATGTACTAGACCCCCCCCCCCCCCGGGGCACATTTATCGGTCTTTATAGAACTTCGACTATCTAGACCTATGCTACTGGGGGTATAAGGTAGCCCAGTCCCCTGCAGTCAGCAGGGGTACAACTGGAAGCTCCACGTTATTTCCACGGGGATCAGTAGCACGCAGGGTTTTCGCTATTTGTCTCTTTAGGCATTTAGCTGTTTCTCTGACTGATTATTGAGGTTGGCCCTTCGGGAATGATTGAATGATCCAATAGTGAATGATCCAGATCCAGTGAGCATGCTAGTCATGTGTTCTGGACAGGAGTTGGATAGGCTCCAGCTCTTCAGCAAGGAGTAGTGGTTTGCAGCCCTGCTCTAGAATCATTGAAATTGCTACTAGGAAGGACCTGTTGCTAGAATTAGACTTCGGCCTCCTAGGGCGTGAGTGGCGCTACTTTTCACTCACAGTGGTTTGACCACCATCTGATTAAGGCTCACTGCCAAGTGCAGATGTAAATCATATCACGAAAATAAAATGTACTAGCTAGTGCATGCAACAGGACAAGGAGTTGGATAGTCTCCAAATCTTTAGCAAGGAGGCGGCCAGGCGCTGACAGCCCACAAGCAATTGACGTCTGAAGTAGAATGAACGGGGACGTTTACATTCCCATATTTTTACTCTACACATCTACGGCGATGTGAATGGTCGGCCGGCTGCAATTCCTGCACGAGTTGAACATTGTAAGGCTTCAAAGTCAAATCCTTATGCAAAATTCGTCGTGTGGTGGTTTTAGATAACCCCAATTGTTGAGAACGTCGAGGAAATGACAAATTTGGATCTGCTTCAACACTGTAGCTGACGGCTGCACACGTTGGTGTTAGCACATTTTGTATCGAGCCTCTTGACTCAAATTTAATGACCAAACTCTTAATAGCGGACGATTATGTTGTCTGAAAATATCACGAATTTTACGAACTGTAATATTAACAAAACAATAATTTTCATAGTCGATTTTAGTTATTTTAATGCGATATTCTTGCGAAATTGAATTTATCGTAACCTTCATTGTACGAATACATCACAAAACTAAATGTCAAAATTATCATGTTCTTGGTGTTGCCACATTTGAAAAACAAACTAATTTTTGAAAAACCCGATATTAATGTGTTGCTTTTGATATTAAATTGTTGTGTTACTTTGCCTAGTAATATCAAACAATTAATAACTAATTGATTATTTAAAAAAAAATAAATAAATAATTTAAGTTTTACTCATTCTTGCTGCTTTTGTTCTGTACAGTACTGTATATTTATGACAATGCTAGAATGCAAGAAGTACTATTTTTGTTAGTCCCAATTTACTTTTGTTTATCTTCTTTAAATTAAAAAATGTTATTTTGCCGCACCATACACATTAAAAGAATGCAATTATATCTGCTGGTAGGGCTAAGGTTCATAAATTGTTTCATTTAAAATTTTTCTTACATACAGTTTTAATTACGTACATATGTATGTTCCAAGTTGATGTCATAACTATTTTGCTATTTTTTCTTAAACTAATTGAACTATTCATATGTACATATTGCGTATCCAATTGTAGTTGGGTGTGTACAAACTTCTACGCAGTAGAAGTAGTTTGCTTTATTGCTTACTTATTTTATTTTTAAACTTAAGCAAGACATATTTGTAGCAATATATACATATACTTGGTTTAGTTGTATGTTCACCAGAGTACGTATTTCTCTCTTCATTCATTTTCATGAAAAAACTTTTGATTTCTTTTTGTTTTTTTCATTGTCCATGAAAGTGCGTCTTGCTTTTGTTTTTTCACCACACACAAATGAATTTCACGCACACATTTTTCAGCTCCATGAATGTTTGCTTTTCAAACTGATCAACTTCTTTCTTTTTCACCGTGAATGAACTTCTTTCTCTTTCACCATGAATGAAAGAAGCAAAATTTTGTTTCAAAAATTCTTCACCATTCGTTTTCAGAGAAGCTTTATTTTGCTTCATTTAACATTTTTTTCATTTCATATGCCAAGAAAATTTTAAGGCACTAGTAAATGTTCTTTAGCAAAGGGTTATAAAATGTATGTATGTTCTTACCTAAATGTGCGTTGTGTACATATGATTTTAAATATGTATGTATTTTGGATATGGAATGAAAATGTGCATGGATTTTGAATTGCATTTACTAGGAAAATGTAGATATTTTAAAAGCATAGAAAGAAGGAATTTAATTACCTAGTATACATAGTGTTCAAAAATATATTAATGTATGTAAGTCCATAATAAGTTCTTATTTGCAAAAATAAAAAAACAGGTAGATTTTTTCAAGCAATAAGCAGATGTTTTATAAGTTGTTAAAAAATATGTACTTATACTCTTTAATTTTTTTAAATTCTAAGGATATTTTATTTATTACTATATTTTATTTATTTTCGCTACTTTGGATAAAGAACAATAATTTCAGAGCCTAAATTAAAAAAAAAATGAAGAATTATTATATATTAGAAAGTGAAAATAAAGCAAAGTGTATCGAGTGTGGAAAAAAGCTGAGTACATTAAAAAAAAATAATATTGTCCGGCATTATAAGCTCCTTCATAATAAGGAAATTGAACTTGCTAAAAAACGGCAAGAATCATATCGAGCGTCCAAGAAACCAAATATTTCAGTGAAAATAAATATCGACAAAAATATGTTTTTAAAGTGTTGCGTGGGCTTAGTTACTATTAAAAATTTGCCATTCCGAATTTTTGATGACCATGACTTTTTTAAAACTTATATTTTTCTCCTTATGAAGAAACTTTTCAAACTAACTTAAATTCGCGGAATATTGTTAAATTACTAGAATCCTCCAGTATTAAAATAAGAGAAATTATAAAAAATAGAGTGAAAAATCAAATGATTTCGCTCAAAATAGATATTGTAACCAGAATGGATAGAAATATTCTGGGCGTAAATATTCAATATATACATGATTCAAAAATTTGCATTAATACATTGGGTAAGGATTCACAGAAAAAAGTGTTTGGATATTGTTTTATAAAGGGTGTTTTTTAAGCCCGATAGAACTAGTTAAGAAACACTACAACCTCAAGGTTATTTGTAAAAACAAAGATATAAAACATACTTTAAGACACAAACATTAGCTGTAATAAAATAAAGATTATTTGTAATAAAACAAAACCAAGCATGTGAAAGGTTATTTGTAATTGTAATCGAAATAAAGATAAAAATATTTTAGGACAAAGACATTCATTTCAGGGAAATATCAAATGTAAACATATTTTAGAGATAAGAAAATACCAAAACACATTTGTTAATTCTTATGATTGCCTTCTTTTACAACCTGAAGCCAATCTTTGTGAGAATTAAAAACACAAACTTGTAATAGAATTCCTCGGACAATTGTGCTGAGAAGTCAGTTCGCACGCTTGAACCGGAAACAATGTCTGGTAACATAATAGCGAATTTTGTTACTTATTATTTGTAACATAATCGCGAATTGTGTTACTTATTTTGGTCAACGTGTGGGAATTGTTAATTTGGCATAATTGTTTTGAGTGTTGTTTTCTTTCTTCTTTTGTTGGTCAACATATGAGAATTGTTGACTTGCATAATTTTTATTATTTTTACACGCGCGGTTTTTTGTTACCAACCCTTGTTGGTATGAAATATGTGGGAATGAACGATTGCTGGCGTTGCAATTATACCGTTTTATGATTGCAAATGTTTTTGATTTATTTTGTACTTTTTTTGCTGCAATTTTTAATATTGTATTTTTTATTGTAATTTTTGATTATTTGTATTATTGTATTTTTTATTTTTTTTGTTGGTTTCATTATTGTAATGTTAGTATAAATTCTGTAATCAATAAAGTAATTTTTGCCAGTAACAATAGAATTGTCAAAGAAGGCGAATCCTTGTTTTATTTTTGAAGAACAACCTTATCCTTGTGCAACACTTGGATAAGCCGTTAAGGACCTGAAGTCAACTAACTTGGTGCACTGCTAAGTTAGTTCAACTTCCCGACACAACAAGGTTAGGCAAGGCAAACGAGCCTGAGCATTAACATTTGGCGACCGTGACAGGACCCTCCACAACTCATCTCCTCATTCATCTACAAGGACTCTCTTCAACCCATCCAAGGATCTCCCAACCAATTAAAAGGATCCTCAGGGCACTATGATGGAATCGGCAGAACAGATCCTTAACCGGCTGCAAGAAATTGGAGAGAAAATTTCTACCATCATCCGGAATTTCTCCAAGGATTCCAGCAGCCGCAAGACCCAAAAATACTATCAGGATCGGCTGTCCATGCTAAGCACTGCTTGGACAGACTTCGATACTGCGGACACACAATTGAGGACCATAAAGGATGTAGATACCAGTCACGAGTATTATACATCCGGCTACTACGATCGGATTCAGACGATGGCCAACAAGTACATAACCATTATGGAAAGTGAGCTCAACAAGCAGAGCGACGGGGCAACAGCTGATGACACTCGTGATCCTGCGCCTACAATGGCAAAACCCGTAAGGAGTAACCTCGACCCTCCACACACGCCAGGGGTAAACCCACCTGCAGCAGATGGCCATTATGGCCTACTCAACCGAGCCAGGGGAAAAATGGCAGCGCTCACTCGGCAGTTAGAGAACCTTCAAGCGCAACCAGGTCAGGATCCGTCTTATTACATTGTGAAAAAATCGACAATTGTTCAACTATGGCAACAACTGGAGAGTATGAACGATGAAGTCCTGGATAAATTTCCAGATCCGGATGCAGTTGGCTATGACACGAGCCGATATGTTCACCTCGAACAAGAGGCTCAGTCAGCGATTATCCAGCTGACAACTGCCACTGGACGTGATCCCTCTTCCACTTCACCCATGGTCAGACCAACTTCACTTCCATTACCCACAATCGCCATTCACAAATTTGATGGCGATTACATGAAATGGTCATCCTTTTCGGATCTCTTCAAGCAAGTGATTCACGAGCAAGGGATGTCCAATGCGCAGAAACTGTGGTACCTGAAGGCCAACGTGAGTGGGGAAGCAGCTACTTTAATCAACCATCTGCCCGTTACAGAGGAAAACTACCAAGCAGCTTGGCAACTGTTGCAGGACCGCTACAACAACAAAAGGGTGATGGTGGCAACAGCAATCCATAGACTGCTCGACCAACCAACAGGCGCCTGCACAGTAACTGCAATCAAACGATTGCACGACACAACAAAAGAATCTTTAGCAGCCCTCTCCAACATGGGTCTGCAAGTGTCGTCATGGGATCCACTTCTAGTCCATCTTCTCATTAAGAAAGTGGACAAAATTGTTCATACGCAATATGAACAATCAATTTCGAACCCAAAGGAGATACAATCACTCGACCATTTTCTCGCCTTTCTCGAAAAACATTTTCAGACGCTTGAAGCTATGGGTTATAAGGAGAAGCCCTCCTCTAGCAGCAAAATCTGTGGGCTAACAGCGCAACCCCACCACGAAATCCGCAATTGCATAATGTGCAATCGAGGATTGCATCCCCTCTATCGGTGCCATGATTTCCTGCAACTGAAACCGTCAACACGGCTCAATCTTGTACAGAAGCACAAGTTATGTGTGAACTGTTTCAGTCAGAGTCATTCCACTAAGCAGTGTACCATCTTGGGACGCTGTCAACAATGCAAGAAAAACCACCACACCCTGGTTCATTTGGAGCCAGTCTCACATGCCAAACCATCCTGGCCAAACAGATCTTGTAATAGGGGTTCACCTGTGCTCACGGAGGAGCGCAAGCCGTTAGCGGAATCAACACCGACAACCTCTGCATCCACAAGGCAGGCAACATCTCTAGTTGCTACACCAGGGGCTGAAACTAAAGGGAGAACAGTAATGCTAACAAATCAAAATCCGTATGTTCTACTGGGCACAGCATTGGTTAAGGTCAGGGCAAATGGGTTGGAGATCTTAGCCAAAGCAGTTCTGGATTCGGGATCCCAAGTCAATCTGGTTACTGAGGGATTGGTTGCACGTCTTGGGCTGGCTGCAAGATCGTCATCCATTTCCATCAATGGCATTGGGAAGACCAGAACCAAGGTGCAGAATCGGGTCAATGTCGAACTTCTGTCAAGACTCAACAACTTCTCAACACGTGTGGAGGCATTTGTTCTGCCAAAAATCATTGCTCCACAGCCCACTCAATTCGTTAACATTGAAAGCTGGTCTATTCCTAACAATGTGACCCTGGCAGATCCAAACTTTAATCGCCCCAGACAGATTGACATTCTGCTAGGTGCAGAATACTATCACCAATTACTTACTATAGGGCAAATAAAGTTGAATAATGATCTGCCAATCTTACAAAATTCAATATTCGGTTGGATAGTTGCAGGAAGGGTTTCGGGAGACCACCTATCGAGAGCGACATGCGGTATTTGCACTGAAGACGACCAACTAAATTCTGCTATTGAACGTTTTTGGAAACTGGAGGAAATTGAAACCGGACAACAACCACTATCTCCTCATGATGCTCAGTGTGAAACACACTTCAACCAACATACGGTACGCGATAAAGATGGAAGATTTGTTGTACGCCTACCGTTTTGTGATGAAAAAACATCATTGGGAGATTCGCATGGCATAGCGTTCAACCGATTCCTCTCGGTGGAACGTCGCCTAGCAAAGAACTCTTCAATAAAACAACGATACGTCGAATTTATGAACGAGTATGAGGCATTAGGGCACATGACGGCAATTAACCTATCCGAAGTCGTGGGCTCTAAATATTTTATACCTCACCACTGCGTATTGCGCCCTGACAGCAGCACCACTAAACTTCGAGTGGTGTTTGATGCCTCGGCAAAAACATCATCAGGAAGGGCCTTGAATGATATCCTACACACTGGCCCACCTCTGCAGACGGAGCTATTTACGATTTTGCTGCGCTTTCGACTGCCACGCTTCGTGTTTACAACAGACATAGAAAAAATGTACCGCCAAATACTGGTCCATCCCCAGGACCGACAATACCAGATAATCCTTTGGCGAAACAATGCTGCCGAGCCCATTAGCTACTACAAATTAAACACTGTGACATACGGTACCAGATCAGCCCCATACCTGGCGGTCAGATGCGTACGGGAAATCAGTCGTGACGTCAAGACACGATTCCCCTTAGCTGCTTCATTTTTGGAAAACAACTTTTATGTTGATGATGGCTTGGGTGGAGCTGACAGTTTAATCACCGCACTCGACACTCAGCGGCAGCTTTTACACGCCATGGCGGAATACGGTTTTAAACTACGCAAATGGTGTGCCAACCATCCTCAGCTACTCAACGGCATACCAGAGCACGACCAAGAAGTCAGTTTGGACTTGGAAAGGGAAGATGAGAACTATACAAAAACATTGGGGTTGGCCTGGTCCCCCAAAGATGATCTGCTCAAAATTAAGGTCAATCTTCAAGAGATCAAAACCGTAACAAAGAGAACAGTCACATCGGATTTGGCACGCATTTTTGACCCCTTGGGTTTGTTGTCTCCAGTAGTCGTAAAGGCTAAAATGTTCATCCAGGAATTGTGGTCACTAAAACTGTCGTGGGATGAAGCAGTACCGTTGGAGTTTGACACCCGTTGGCGACGCTTTCGAACAAACCTTAGCGAGCTCGAGAACTTTCAAATTTCTCGACATATTTTTAGAAGCGAAACTCCGTTTTTACTGATGCCTCAGAAAAGGCCTATGGGGCAGCGGTGTACGTTAGAGCATACCGATCAAATGGAACTCCCATTGTTTATCTCCTGTGTGCAAAGTCTCGTATCGCTCCACTCAAACAACAAACATTACCTAGGTTGGAGTTGTGTGCAGCTCAGTTAGGAGCAAACTTGGCTGCAAAAGTTAAAACCAACTTGAACATGAGCACAATCCCAACCTTTTACTGGTCCGACTCGGAAATAGTCCTAACATGGATAAACTCAAGATCGTCCTCCCTGCATACATTCGTCGCAAATCGAGTAGCTTCAATTCATGAAACCTCAACAGCGAAACAGTGGCGACATGTAAAATCCCAAAATAATCCAGCGGACATCATATCCCGGGGATTGGACCCATTACAACTGCAGCAAACCCCACAGTGGATGTACGGGCCATTTTTTCTTCATGGAAGTGAAAACCATTGGCCATCCACCTTTACCGTAAGCACTGATGCAGTCATCCCCGAACAAAGGCAGAATCTTCACACTTTGCTTATATCAACTGGAGGTGAAAACCCCTTGCACTCTATAAATCATAGGAACTCGTTCAAAACACTTCAACGGATTGTGGGATATATATTTAGGTTTGTGAAGAATGCCAGAACCATTAAAGAGGAGCGACAATTTCAGAAAATTCTAACACCCTTCGAACTTCATGATGCACTTCTCATCATTGTGAGAACAACTCAATTATATACGTTTTCAGAGAGCATTCAACAGTTGAAGGAGCGGAAGAAACTCCATGCGTCTAGCGCGCTCAAAACCCTTGCACCATTTCTTGACAAAAATAGCATTTTAAGAGTGGGAGGAAGGCTTGAGGCTTCTCCATTATCGTTTGATGCCAAACACCCAATGCTCCTTCCGTATCATGATGTGATCAGCAGACTACTTTTTGAATCCATCCACAGAGAAAACAAGCATTGTGGAGCGCAAGCGCTATTAGCAAGTGTTCGGCAGCGGTTTTGGCCGATTAGGGGGAAGCACCTGGCGCGGGAAACCATTCATAAGTGCGTCTGGTGCGCTAGATCAAAGCCAAGGCTTCTGCAGCAAATAATGGGAAATCTCCCAGCGACAAGAGTTACTCCAGCAAGACCGTTCATCAATGCCGGTGTTGATTATTGCGGTCCAATATGGGTTCACTTCAAAACAAGAGGAAAGAAACCCCAAAAGTCGTATATAGCAGTTTTCTGTTGCTTTGTCACGAAGGCAGTTCATCTAGAACTGGTAACGGATCTGACAACGGAGGCCTTCATCGGGGCACTTAAGAGATTTATCAGCCGGAGGGGACACTGCCAAAACCTATACTGTGACAATGCAACGAATTTTATCGGAGCTCGAAATCAACTGACGGAGTTATCAACGGCAATATTCACTACAAATGCTCAGGAAGCGATTCAAAAGGTGTGCGCGAACAAAAATATCGAGTTCCATTTTATTCCACCCCGAGCCCCTCATTTCGGTGGACTATGGGAAGCCGCTGTAAAATCTGCTAAAAAACTGTTGGTTAAGGAGCTAGCAACCGCATCTCTGACATATGAAGAAATGGAAACTGTGGTCATAGAGGTTGAAGCCATCCTCAATTCAAGACCTATAACGCCCTTGTCAAATGACCCGACCAATGAAATGGCATTAACCCCCGGACATTTCTTGATTGGGGAGCCTCTTACGGCACAAGTTGACGTCACAGCACAATCAACATCAGCACCATTAGCCAAACGATGGGAAATGGTGTCAAGAATTAAGCATTTGTTCTGGAAACGCTGGTCTCAGGAATATCTAACTGAACTCCAGCAAAGGAACAAATGGCAATCCAACTCTGAAAACTTGAAGGTGGGCACCATTGTCATAATAAAAGAAAATTCCCCAGTCATGTCATGGCGTCTTGGCAAGGTCATTGAAGCACACCCGGGAGCAGACGGTATGGTTAGGACAGCATCAGTCAGAACCTCCTCTGGCATAATTAAGCGGGCAATTCACTCACTAGCACCGCTTCCTGTGGACGAACCCGCCACGAATGTTGACAATGAACAGCAAGACAATAATTTCCGAACTAAAAGAAAATGCCCAGCCGACAAAAAACTCACAGTTTCATCACCATCAAAAAGGTGCAATTTGGCTGCAAGCCTGCTGGTACTCGTCGCAATAATCTTTCCATTAACTTTGTGTCAACAAGTGACGTATCGAAGGATCAATGGCAACCCAGGCCTACACTTCGAACAAATTGGCAGAGTCAAACCGATTGTCTCAGAATGGAATCTTCTCATATATTTTGAGCTGGGACCTTTTTACAAGGAATTACAGCTTTTGGCAACTGGTACTGACACGCTTAAGAAATCCTGCGATGATCCAGACACCTACCAAGTATGCGAGGAACTTGCTACCCATTTTAGAAATATCCAAAACAAAATGGAAGCCAGTTTAGCCAATCTCTCGAGACGAAAAAAACGGGGGGCAATTGACATCATTGGAAATGTGGCAAACTCGTTATTTGGTGTTCTCGACTCACAATACGCTGAAAAAATGACTGAAACCATAAACAGTCTTAAAGATAATGATGCCCACTTAAGCCATCTCTTGAAAAACCAAACGTCGTTCCTTGACTCCACTTTGAACATAATGAAACAAACTGAAACCCGTGTGCAAAAGAATTTTGACAAAATTCATCTCAGACTCCAGGCTTTGGAAAATGTCACAGACGGCGAGAATCATCGGTCTCAGTTGATTTTGTCTCTTAGTATTCAGCTCATCATCGTTTCAGATAATTTGCAAAAAATGCTTACCTCAATGATGGATTTGTTGGCAGACACTTACCACGGCAGAATCAGTCCTACGCTGCTAACTCCACAGCAATTTGCAGCTGAAATTGATAATATAAAGGCAAACCTTCCATCTGATCTGACACTATCAGTGACCGACATTATCCAGGTATATGGTATAGTCAGCGCTCACGCCGTCATTTCAAATCAACACATCATTTGCACCTTGTCTATCCCACTAACCCATCAAAAGGAGTATGAACTGTTTTACATAACACCAGTCCCACAGCCCGTAAATAAATCCTTGATCGCAATTGTACCAACAACCAGAATGATAGCAATCAACGCTCACAGGGACGAATATTTTCCTTTCAACGAAAAGGAACTTCAAGCCTGCAAAACTCTGGAACATGACATCCTTCTCTGCCCAAAGCTACAAGCCATCTACACTAAGAGTGCCCCAATAAGTACCTGTGAGATACATTTATTCAATAATGAATCTCATCCCAGCTGCAATATAGAACAAGTAAAAGACAGTAACGTATGGTACCAGTTATACCACAAGAACCAATGGCTGTTCGCAACACAACAAGAACTAAAACTAAGTACTGTCTGCAAGGGGGACAGTGGTTACCAGCTTCTTCAAGGCACCGGAGTGCTCTCACTACCACCAGGATGTTCAATAAAAAATGAGGTCATTACCATCTACGGACATCAGATTATCACATCCGTTCTGCACACCTCATATACAAGCACTGGAATGTCCTTCTCGCAGTTACAACAGAATCTGCAATTTTTAAACCAAACGCTCCCACAGCCGTTGAATCTCGAAGATATCACCCGACTACAAGAGGAAGTAAGGACCCAGCTACGAGACCTGTCATCACCCACACCCAATCAGGAGATTCACAGCTTGGCTGTGGGTTATGGAGGACTTGCTCTAATTGTCATCCTAACAAGCTATCTATTGTTCACCCAAATAAAGAGACGAAGACGCAATACTATGAAGGAGGTACAACCACCACAACCGCAACCAAGATCAACCTGGAATATTCCTGTGGACCTGGCTTAGTGGTATAGTTTTCCAGCAATCGTTCTTTAATATTACATACTTCATTTCCGGGGGGTCGCAACATGTTAATTCTTATGATTGCCTTCTTTTACAACCTGAAGCCAATCTTTGTGAGAATTAAAAACACAAACTTGTAATAGAATTCCTCGGACAATTGTGCTGAGAAGTCAGTTCGCACGCTTGAACCGGAAACAATGTCTGGTAACATAATAGCGAATTTTGTTACTTATTATTTGTAACATAATCGCGAATTGTGTTACTTATTTTGGTCAACGTGTGGGAATTGTTAATTTGGCATAATTGTTTTGAGTGTTGTTTTCTTTCTTCTTTTGTTGGTCAACATATGAGAATTGTTGACTTGCATAATTTTTATTATTTTTACACGCGCGGTTTTTTGTTACCAACCCTTGTTGGTATGAAATATGTGGGAATGAACGATTGCTGGCGTTGCAATTATACCGTTTTATGATTGCAAATGTTTTTGATTTATTTTGTACTTTTTTTGCTGCAATTTTTAATATTGTATTTTTTATTGTAATTTTTGATTATTTGTATTATTGTATTTTTTATTTTTTTTGTTGGTTTCATTATTGTAATGTTAGTATAAATTCTGTAATCAATAAAGTAATTTTTGCCAGTAACAATAGAATTGTCAAAGAAGGCGAATCCTTGTTTTATTTTTGAAGAACAACCTTATCCTTGTGCAACACTTGGATAAGCCGTTAAGGACCTGAAGTCAACTAACTTGGTGCACTGCTAAGTTAGTTCAACTTCCCGACACAACAAGGTTAGGCAAGGCAAACGAGCCTGAGCATTAACAACATTTTTTAGTAAACATAATTTACAAACAAACAACCCAAGAAAAGAGCATGTTAATAAACATAAGATAAAGAATGTACATTTTCATAACTAACCCTACTTTAAGCAAACAGCTACTAAAACTTAACATTATATAAAAAGATTATTTTTAAAACGCGAGACAGCCTAAAATTGTACACGAGTCTCAATTAACATATGTAAGTATTAAGTAAGTGTAGTTTAGATTCTTTAAAGGAATAAATAAAGAAAGCGCATAGTCGCTTAAGAAATTATTTTTTTAAAATATAAAAAAGAGAAATCTTTAACTAACTTGAAAATGTAAAAAATAACACAAAAAATTAAATTGTAATCAAAATTTCTTTTTTATTCGAAGGATCAATACGTGACATTAACATTTGAAAATGATTTCGGGCATATGGGCACCGCGGCTGTTCTTGACGCAGCGCATTCTGGACGTCCAATTTTGGGCCACTTTTTCGAGCACTGCTGGGCGTATGTCACGAATAACACGAACAATGCTGTCCTCCAAGGCGTCAATTGTTGCTGGTTTATCAGCATAAACCAGTGACTTCACGTAGCCCCACAGGAAATAGTCGAGTGGTGTCAAATCGCACGACCTTGGAGGCCAATTGACAGGTCCATTTCTCGAAATCAACTTATCGCCAAATTTTGATTTCAATAAGTCGATGGTTGCGTTCGCTGTACGGCACGTAGCGCCATCCTGTTAAAACCACATCTCGTCCGGATCAATGTCATCCATATTTTCAAACAAAAAATCATTGATCATGGTGCGGAAACGATCTCCATTGACCGTTACGCGAGCTCCGGCCTCATTTTTGAAGAAATAAGGTTCGATGATGCCACCAGCGTGAAAACCGCACCAAACGGTGCATTTTTCTGGATGTAATGGAGTCTGTAGGGTCTGTTGTGGATTGGTCTCACTCCATATGCGGCAATTTTGCTTATTAAGAAACCCGTTAAGCCAAAAATGCGCCTCATCGCTGAACGCAATTTTGCGATAAAACAACGGGTCAGTTGGCAACTGCTCTAGAGCCCAATCGGCGAAAGAACGACGCATATAATGGTCTCGTGGCTTCAATTCCTGCACCAGCTGGATCTTATACGGGTGTAGGCCGAGATCTTTGCGCAAAATTTTCCACGTAGTGGACGGAAAGAGCCCCAATTCCTGCGACCGACGACGAATTGATAAATTTGGATCTTCTTCCACACTTTCGTTTACAGCGGCGATATTCTCTTCAGTACGCACATTCCTTCGACGTGTTGGTGTTGTTGCATCCTCTAGAGAGTATGTGGTACGAAATCTATCGACAGTTCGACGAATGGCTTGTTCAGATGCACGATTATGTACGCCATAAAAATGACGAAGTCGTCTATAAGTTGCGCGAATCGACGACTGATTTTCAAAGTAAATTTGGATAATTTCGTAGCGTTGTTCAAGCGAGAGTCTATTCATAATGATTTGTCAGAGTATACTGAAACAAATAAAAAAAATGTTTCATCAAAATTTCATTTTTTGTGTTACTTTTTACAATTTAAAGTTCTATCTAGCTTAAAAAACACCTTTTATTTATGTTAACAAAACAAAATTACATTGGGTTATACTACGTTTAAACTTTTTTTATTTTTAAAGGCATGATACAATTGGATAAAAAACATACGGCAACTTATTTGAAAGACGAAGTTTTAAACTGTTTAAAAACATACGACATAGACTTGAACCAAATTTATTCAAGCACGACAGATAATGGAGCAAATGTTGTTAAATTTGGCCAGCTTTTGCAAGAACTGCAAATCGAGCAAATTGAGGAAACAACCGAAGAAAATGATAATGCTGATGAATTTAATGAAAATATTCAAAAATCTTTGACGCCAATATTATCACTGGTAAGATGCGCTGCCCATACAATTCAACTAGCAGCTCATGATGTCACAAAAACCATTCAAGCGCCAATCGCTGATTGTAGAAAAGCTGTTAAGACATTAAGAAATTTAATACCCACTAACGGCTTATGCAAGGATCTACCAGTTCTAGATAACAGATACTACGCGGTGGAATTCGACTTTTGAAATGCTGAAGTCATTACTAAATTTAAGAGATTTTATAGAGTCGCAGTTTCAAGATACACTGGATAGCTACAGTGTAAACTGGCATTTTGTTTCGGATTTCGTAACATCTTTTGAGCCTCTTTCCAAATGCACGCAGCAGTTGCAGAAAGAGCAATACATTTTAGGCGACTTTTACAGAGATTGGCTTAGCACTGAATTAGAGCTAGAAGATATCGCTACTACTACGGCATCTTTGCTACATCAAGCTATGCAGAATAGAAGGAAGCTTCTGCTAAAGAACCGCAGCATTGTATTTTGACCCAAGATTTAATTTTTTTAATTCCAGAATAATCACAGAGGCGCAAAAATCTCAAGCATTAGTAAGTTCAAATATATATTTGAATATAGTATGTATTTATTAATTTTTTATGTAGGACCACTTAGTGAAAACTTTTGATATCATACGTAAACTAGAGAATGCAAACGATCATTTGCAACTAACTGAAAATACTAAACCAGAAGAAAATATGGAAGTGCCAACCACATCTTCTACCGCTTATGCTAGGCTAGCGCAGCACATTATGAAATCTGTTGCCAATACACCGCAAAGTGCTGAAACGAAGCAAACATTTAGAGCAAAACTAAGTAATCTGTCATACAAAAAACTGGTTTCACTCGATACACTCGGGGTTAGGATGGTCTTCAAACTTCATCAAGTATTTGCCTGCGTGTTTGATGATTTCTGTAGTCACCAGCGGTATGTCTAAATCACAATGTATGTTTGAATTTCTGATGTACCATGGGGCGGAAGTTATCACCGTAACATTTTATTCTGCATACGTTGGATTCTATCCACGTTTGAAGCTGAGGCAGTGCCCCAAAGTTGGATTCCGTATGACCATATCGGTTTTAAAACAGTCTTGTAAATTAGAAGCTTACAATCTAGGCTAAGTTTTGAGTTCCTGCCAATGAGCCAATGTAGTTGTGTTAGCTTAAGTTTCATTTGTATTAGCTTTGAGTCAATATGATGTTTCCATGTAAGGCGACGGTCAAGATGTATACCAAGATATCTCACATAAGTATGGTGAGGAACAATGTGATTATTGATTCGAGCGGGTGAACAATAATCTCTTCGCAGGGTGAAGGTCACATGAATGCACTTTTGAACGTTCACTTTAATTCTCCATAATTTTAACCACAACTCTAACTGAGTTATATGTTGCTGAAGATTTATGGATGCTTGATGGGAGTTTTTATGCGAACTTAGACACGCTGTATCATCAGCAAACGTAGAAGTGTGGACAGTTTCACTTACAGGCATATCGCAGGTTTATATCAAGTATAAAACTGGTCCAAGAACGCTAACTTGTGGTACGACTGAGGAAATTGGTTTGGATACACTAACTGTATTCGTGTGAAGTATATGTCACAGGCTCAAAAGTGAATTTTAGATTCTGGTAATTGTATTCTGGCAATGTTCATGCTACATATAATACTGCATAAACACTTCTCTCAGTTCAAAAGAAAGAAGGACATCTTTCTATGTTCATTTATAGGTATTAAAAAAAACAACCATTCAGTTTACTTTACTACTGACAGAAGAAAAATTAAATAGTGTTTTCGAAAATTTACAATTTACATGTAAATATATATATGATCTTTCGAAAATTATGCTATAAATCCGTTTCAGTTTTTCTTCTAAATATTGTTGATAAGCTTTTGAGTCCAATTGAGCAGAAATTAATTTACAGAACAAAATAAAACAAAAATTTTGATTAAGATGATTCAAAAATCTTTATTGTATTACGAAGAGAAACTTTCGGTAATTATGACTAATAAACGATATGCGGTAAATTTCCACCACGAATACGCTGACAGATGTCGATTATTTCGTCAAAGTTTTTAATCACTTTTCGTGGCTGGCAGTTTAATTTTTCTGACTTTTTTTATTGTTATTCTTTTTCATTTTTTGTGTTATTCCATCAGTTAGATTTAACAATTTCTGGCGATTTTTTCTCTGCCACTCTTAACAAGGTGGCAATATAAATTCTTTATAGCAAAAACTTTAAAAATAAAATAAAATTTTTCAATTTCCTAATTTTGCTTGTTGCGAGGGTAATCTTTCGCTTCATCACATATACATATAATATACATATATGTATGTATCCAACATAATTATACCGTTGTCTAATGACTTATAGGCGTAGACATAAAATTTATCAAACTCGGTATACTAAAATTAATTACCGTAAACCTACAATTTTTGAATTGAATTTTTCTGAAGAATTTTTTTATGAATTTTACAACAACTAATTTTAGTATTTTTGTGGCAGTAAAATTTTACAATTAATATTGGCCAATAAATAAATAAATATTTTTATTAGTATAAAATAATAGAAATCCGTCTACTGTGGTGTGTTTTCTACAGAGGTATAGAACTTTAAGTTGACAACACTCTTTTAATTGTTGGAAATTTTGTTAGCTGTTAAGTAATTTATTTTTAATTTACTTTGACATTTTAATATGAATAGACTGACAATTAAACAACGCATACAAATTGTGCAAATTGGTCCCAAAACAAGATGCCCTTTGATACCAATTTTAATAAGCGAATTTTGTTTAGCGATGAAACTCACTTTGGTTGGAATTGGTACGTCAATAAACAAAACTGCCGTGTTTAGAGCGATGATATTCCTCAAGTGTATATTAAGCCACCGTAGCATCCATAAAAAACCATCATTTTGTGGGTTGGTGGATTCATTGCTTCGTGCTACTTTAAAATCGGCCCTGGCCAGAACTTGAACAATCATGATGTGCGGGTGCTGTAATTTCAACAAGGCGACGCAATATTTCACACAGCTCGTGCCACAATTGATTTGTTGGTAACCGCATAATTTCATGTTTCCATGTCTTCAAGATCGTATGAATTAACGCCGCTCAATTTTTTTCTCTGGAAAATTGTTAGTCTACGCCGATAGGCTTAAAGCCACGGCGAACAACATTATCCTCCCTATTAATAATGCACAAATGATATAAAAAATCATTGACAATTGGACCTTCGGATTAGACTATTACCAAGACAGCCCTGACGGTCATATACCAAAGTATAATGCCAGAAGGTCTTTTTCTAATAAATTTAACTTCATGTCAATTCTAGTTTTATACCATTTTATAGTTCTATACCTCTATAAAATCACCCTTTACTTTTTATTTCACCCTTTTTTCATTTCAGTTTTTCTTATGTATTTATATAAATTAATAAATAGTTTAAATAAATTAAAAAAATTATTATTTCAAGGTTTCGTAAACTTTAAGTCCAGCAAGTTTTGCTTACAATTTTGTTTATCAAAACTATACCCGAATAAGCCCAAACTAGTAAAAGAGAAATGTTTTGCATGTTGCTAAGCATGAACGTGACTAGAAAGTTCAACTCGTTCAAGAACTTAAGCCGATCGACCTGTCCATTGTTAGCGCTGAACGTTTGCCAATTGGCTGTTTGAAGAACTAAACTGCAACAAAATCATATTTAGAGATCATTTTCAATAAGACGGTTTTGTAAACAAACAAAATTGTTGCTTATGAGGTGTGTGTTCAGGTGGTGTCATCGGCCGTTTTTTTATTTATTTTTTTTTTTTGTTTCGAAAATTTACAAGAAAACGCCATCTCTGTGAATTTTCTGCGCTACCACACCGTGATCACCAATTCTATATGGCATCTTTGACATTTGGGCTCAGTAAGACGGCGTCACAAGCCCAAATAATTCAGTTATTGCGTGAGAAATTTCCTGGTCACGTAATTTATTGATATGGCGATGTCAATTGGGCGACTTTATGGTTTAACACCGCTCAATTACTTTCTCTGGGTTTGTTTGAAACATGGGTTTACATGCACAACCCGCAAGCGCCGAGTGGGGCATTAATGTGAGCCTAAAAAATTTACATACGTGAAACGCAAAGCAATGGAAAAGAATTGGATGTATCACAACAATAGTAAAGTATAAAATTTTAGAATATCAAAGTCTAAAATGACTACTTGTTGTTAATCCTATTTGCGATGGATCTTTCTCCACCTTGCTTTCATGTTTAAAAGGCGAGAGGGACTAGTCGCCTGGGCTAGCAAGAGCCTCAAACTGCATGAGCAGGAACTAGCTGCGCGCAGGGCTATGGCCATGCTCTGATTATTGGCGGCGCTCCTGGAGAAGTTACGTGGTGGCAGCTAGTTTAAATTGGTTGCTTTAGAAAGATTCTGAAGAGATATTAACGCAGACTTAACATCCAATGTACTAGACCCCCCCCCCCCCCCGGGGCACATTTATCGGTCTTTATAGAACTTCGACTATCTAGACCTATGCTACTGGGGGTATAAGGTAGCCCAGTCCCCTGCAGTCAGCAGGGGTACAACTGGAAGCTCCACGTTATTTCCACGGGGATCAGTAGCACGCAGGGTTTTCGCTATTTGTCTCTTTAGGCATTTAGCTGTTTCTCTGACTGATTATTGAGGTTGGCCCTTCGGGAATGATTGAATGATCCAATAGTGAATGATCCAGATCCAGTGAGCATGCTAGTCATGTGTTCTGGACAGGAGTTGGATAGGCTCCAGCTCTTCAGCAAGGAGTAGTGGTTTGCAGCCCTGCTCTAGAATCATTGAAATTGCTACTAGGAAGGACCTGTTGCTAGAATTAGACTTCGGCCTCCTAGGGCGTGAGTGGCGCTACTTTTCACTCACAGTGGTTTGACCACCATCTGATTAAGGCTCACTGCCAAGTGCAGATGTAAATCATATCACGAAAATAAAATGTACTAGCTAGTGCATGCAACAGGACAAGGAGTTGGATAGTCTCCAAATCTTTAGCAAGGAGGCGGCCAGGCGCTGACAGCCCACAAGCAATTGACGTCTGAAGTAGAATGAACGGGGACGTTTACATTCCCATATTTTTACTCTACACATCTACGGCGATGTGAATGGTCGGCCGGCTGCAATTCCTGCACGAGTTGAACATTGTAAGGCTTCAAAGTCAAATCCTTATGCAAAATTCGTCGTGTGGTGGTTTTAGATAACCCCAATTGTTGAGAACGTCGAGGAAATGACAAATTTGGATCTGCTTCAACACTGTAGCTGACGGCTGCACACGTTGGTGTTAGCACATTTTGTATCGAGCCTCTTGACTCAAATTTAATGACCAAACTCTTAATAGCGGACGATTATGTTGTCTGAAAATATCACGAATTTTACGAACTGTAATATTAACAAAACAATAATTTTCATAGTCGATTTTAGTTATTTTAATGCGATATTCTTGCGAAATTGAATTTATCGTAACCTTCATTGTACATCACAAAACTAAATGTCAAAATTATCATGTTCTTGGTGTTGCCACATTTGAAAAACAAACTAATTTTTGAAAAACCCGATATTAATGTGTTGCTTTTGATATTAAATTGTTGTGTTACTTTGCCTAGTAATATCAAACAATTAATAACTAATTGATTATTTAAAAAAAAATAAATAAATAATTTAAGTTTTACTCATTCTTGCTGCTTTTGTTCTGTACAGTACTGTATATTTATGACAATGCTAGAATGCAAGAAGTGCTATTTTTGTTAGTCCCAATTTACTTTTGTTTATCTTCTTTAAATTAAAAAATGTTATTTTGCCGCACCATACACATTAAAAGAATGCAATTATATCTGCTGGTAGGGCTAAGGTTCATAAATTGTTTCATTTAAAATTTTTCTTACATACAGTTTTAATTACGTACATATGTATGTTCCAAGTTGATGTCATAACTATTTTGCTATTTTTTCTTAAACTAATTGAACTATTCATATGTACATATTGCGTATCCAATTGTAGTTGGGTGTGTACAAACTTCTACGCAGTAGAAGTAGTTTGCTTTATTGCTTACTTATTTTATTTTTAAACTTAAGCAAGACATATTTGTAGCAATATATACATATACTTGGTTTAGTTGTATGTTCACCAGAGTACGTATTTCTCTCTTCATTCATTTTCATGAAAAAACTTTTGATTTCTTTTTGTTTTTTTCATTGTCCATGAAAGTGCGTCTTGCTTTTGTTTTTTCACCACACACAAATGAATTTCACGCACACATTTTTCAGCTCCATGAATGTTTGCTTTTCAAACTGATCAACTTCTTTCTTTTTCACCGTGAATGAACTTCTTTCTCTTTCACCATGAATGAAAGAAGCAAAATTTTGTTTCAAAAATTCTTCACCATTCGTTTTCAGAGAAGCTTTATTTTGCTTCATTTAACATTTTTTTCATTTCATATGCCAAGAAAATTTTAAGGCACTAGTAAATGTTCTTTAGCAAAGGGTTATAAAATGTATGTATGTTCTTACCTAAATGTGCGTTGTGTACATATGATTTTAAATATGTATGTATTTTGGATATGGAATGAAAATGTGCATGGATTTTGAATTGCATTTACTAGGAAAATGTAGATATTTTAAAAGCATAGAAAGAAGGAATTTAATTACCTAGTATACATAGTGTTCAAAAATATATTAATGTATGTAAGTCCATAATAAGTTCTTATTTGCAAAAATAAAAAAACAGGTAGATTTTTTCAAGCAATAAGCAGATGTTTTATAAGTTGTTAAAAAATATGTACTTATACTCTTTAATTTTTTTAAATTCTAAGGATATTTTATTTATTACTATATTTTATTTATTTTCGCTACTTTGGATAAAGAACAATAATTTCAGAGCCTAAATTAAAAAAAAAATGAAGAATTATTATATATTAGAAAGTGAAAATAAAGCAAAGTGTATCGAGTGTGGAAAAAAGCTGAGTACATTAAAAAAAAATAATATTGTCCGGCATTATAAGCTCCTTCATAATAAGGAAATTGAACTTGCTAAAAAACGGCAAGAATCATATCGAGCGTCCAAGAAACCAAATATTTCAGTGAAAATAAATATCGACAAAAATATGTTTTTAAAGTGTTGCGTGGGCTTAGTTACTATTAAAAATTTGCCATTCCGAATTTTTGATGACCATGACTTTTTTAAAACTTATATTTTTCTCCTTATGAAGAAACTTTTCAAACTAACTTAAATTCGCGGAATATTGTTAAATTACTAGAATCCTCCAGTATTAAAATAAGAGAAATTATAAAAAATAGAGTGAAAAATCAAATGATTTCGCTCAAAATAGATATTGTAACCAGAATGGATCGAAATATTCTGGGCGTAAATATTCAATATATACATGATTCAAAAATTTGCATTAATACATTGGGTAAGGATTCACAGAAAAAAGTGTTTGGATATTGTTTTATAAAGGGTGTTTTTTAAGCCCGATAGAACTAGTTAAGAAACACTACAACCTCAAGGTTATTTGTAAAAACAAAGATATAAAACATACTTTAAGACACAAACATTAGCTGTAATAAAATAAAGATTATTTGTAATAAAACAAAACCAAGCATGTGAAAGGTTATTTGTAATTGTAATCGAAATAAAGATAAAAATATTTTAGGACAAAGACATTCATTTCAGGGAAATATCAAATGTAAACATATTTTAGAGATAAGAAAATACCAAAACACATTTGTTAATTCTTATGATTGCCTTCTTTTACAACCTGAAGCCAATCTTTGTGAGAATTAAAAACACAAACTTGTAATAGAATTCCTCGGACAATTGTGCTGAGAAGTCAGTTCGCACGCTTGAACCGGAAACAATGTCTGGTAACATAATAGCGAATTTTGTTACTTATTATTTGTAACATAATCGCGAATTGTGTTACTTATTTTGGTCAACGTGTGGGAATTGTTAATTTGGCATAATTGTTTTGAGTGTTGTTTTCTTTCTTCTTTTGTTGGTCAACATATGAGAATTGTTGACTTGCATAATTTTTATTATTTTTACACGCGCGGTTTTTTGTTACCAACCCTTGTTGGTATGAAATATGTGGGAATGAACGATTGCTGGCGTTGCAATTATACCGTTTTATGATTGCAAATGTTTTTGATTTATTTTGTACTTTTTTTGCTGCAATTTTTAATATTGTATTTTTTATTGTAATTTTTGATTATTTGTATTATTGTATTTTTTATTTTTTTTGTTGGTTTCATTATTGTAATGTTAGTATAAATTCTGTAATCAATAAAGTAATTTTTGCCAGTAACAATAGAATTGTCAAAGAAGGCGAATCCTTGTTTTATTTTTGAAGAACAACCTTATCCTTGTGCAACACTTGGATAAGCCGTTAAGGACCTGAAGTCAACTAACTTGGTGCACTGCTAAGTTAGTTCAACTTCCCGACACAACAAGGTTAGGCAAGGCAAACGAGCCTGAGCATTAACATTTGGCGACCATGACAGGACCCTCCACAACTCATCTCCTCATTCATCTACAAGGACTCTCTTCAACCCATCCAAGGATCTCCCAACCAATTAAAAGGATCCTCAGGGCACTATGATGGAATCGGCAGAACAGATCCTTAACCGGCTGCAAGAAATTGGAGAGAAAATTTCTACCATCATCCGGAATTTCTCCAAGGATTCCAGCAGCCGCAAGACCCAAAAATACTATCAGGATCGGCTGTCCATGCTAAGCACTGCTTGGACAGACTTCGATACTGCGGACACACAATTGAGGACCATAAAGGATGTAGATACCAGTCACGAGTATTATACATCCGGCTACTACGATCGGATTCAGACGATGGCCAACAAGTACATAACCATTATGGAAAGTGAGCTCAACAAGCAGAGCGACGGGGCAACAGCTGATGACACTCGTGATCCTGCGCCTACAATGGCAAAACCCGTAAGGAGTAACCTCGACCCTCCACACACGCCAGGGGTAAACCCACCTGCAGCAGATGGCCATTATGGCCTACTCAACCGAGCCAGGGGAAAAATGGCAGCGCTCACTCGGCAGTTAGAGAACCTTCAAGCGCAACCAGGTCAGGATCCGTCTTATTACATTGTGAAAAAATCGACAATTGTTCAACTATGGCAACAACTGGAGAGTATGAACGATGAAGTCCTGGATAAATTTCCAGATCCGGATGCAGTTGGCTATGACACGAGCCGATATGTTCACCTCGAACAAGAGGCTCAGTCAGCGATTATCCAGCTGACAACTGCCACTGGACGTGATCCCTCTTCCACTTCACCCATGGTCAGACCAACTTCACTTCCATTACCCACAATCGCCATTCACAAATTTGATGGCGATTACATGAAATGGTCATCCTTTTCGGATCTCTTCAAGCAAGTGATTCACGAGCAAGGGATGTCCAATGCGCAGAAACTGTGGTACCTGAAGGCCAACGTGAGTGGGGAAGCAGCTACTTTAATCAACCATCTGCCCGTTACAGAGGAAAACTACCAAGCAGCTTGGCAACTGTTGCAGGACCGCTACAACAACAAAAGGGTGATGGTGGCAACAGCAATCCATAGACTGCTCGACCAACCAACAGGCGCCTGCACAGTAACTGCAATCAAACGATTGCACGAC
This sequence comes from Trichopoda pennipes, assembly GCA_030448955.1. Lineage (NCBI taxonomy): Eukaryota > Metazoa > Arthropoda > Insecta > Diptera > Tachinidae > Trichopoda > Trichopoda pennipes. The sequence continues at coordinate 17,928,078 of JASKUP010000072.1, forward strand.
ACAACAAAAGAATCTTTAGCAGCCCTCTCCAATATGGGTCTGCAAGTGTCGTCATGGGATCCACTTCTAGTCCATCTTCTCATTAAGAAAGTGGACAAAATTGTTCATACGCAATATGAACAATCAATTTCGAACCCAAAGGAGATACAATCACTCGACCATTTTCTCGCCTTTCTCGAAAAACATTTTCAGACGCTTGAAGCTATGGGTTATAAGGAGAAGCCCTCCTCTAGCAGCAAAATCTGTGGGCTAACAGCGCAACCCCACCACGAAATCCGCAATTGCATAATGTGCAATCGAGGATCGCATCCCCTCTATCGGTGCCATGATTTCCTGCAACTGAAACCGTCAACACGGCTCAATCTTGTACAGAAGCACAAGTTATGTGTGAACTGTTTCAGTCAGAGTCATTCCACTAAGCAGTGTACCATCTTGGGACGCTGTCAACAATGCAAGAAAAACCACCACACCCTGGTTCATTTGGAGCCAGTCTCACATGCCAAACCATCCTGGCCAAACAGATCTTGTAATAGGGGTTCACCTGTGCTCACGGAGGAGCGCAAGCCGTTAGCGGAATCAACACCGACAACCTCTGCATCCACAAGGCAGGCAACATCTCTAGTTGCTACACCAGGGGCTGAAACTAAAGGGAGAACAGTAATGCTAACAAATCAAAATCCGTATGTTCTACTGGGCACAGCATTGGTTAAGGTCAGGGCAAATGGGTTGGAGATCTTAGCCAAAGCAGTTCTGGATTCGGGATCCCAAGTCAATCTGGTTACTGAGGGATTGGTTGCACGTCTTGGGCTGGCTGCAAGATCGTCATCCATTTCCATCAATGGCATTGGGAAGACCAGAACCAAGGTGCAGAATCGGGTCAATGTCGAACTTCTGTCAAGACTCAACAACTTCTCAACACGTGTGGAGGCATTTGTTCTGCCAAAAATCATTGCTCCACAGCCCACTCAATTCGTTAACATTGAAAGCTGGTCTATTCCTAACAATGTGACCCTGGCAGATCCAAACTTTAATCGCCCCAGACAGATTGACATTCTGCTAGGTGCAGAATACTATCACCAATTACTTACTATAGGGCAAATAAAGTTGAATAATGATCTGCCAATCTTACAAAATTCAATATTCGGTTGGATAGTTGCAGGAAGGGTTTCGGGAGACCACCTATCGAGAGCGACATGCGGTATTTGCACTGAAGACGACCAACTAAATTCTGCTATTGAACGTTTTTGGAAACTGGAGGAAATTGAAACCGGACAACAACCACTATCTCCTCATGATGCTCAGTGTGAAACACACTTCAACCAACATACGGTACGCGATAAAGATGGAAGATTTGTTGTACGCCTACCGTTTTGTGATGAAAAAACATCATTGGGAGATTCGCATGGCATAGCGTTCAACCGATTCCTCTCGGTGGAACGTCGCCTAGCAAAGAACTCTTCAATAAAACAACGATACGTCGAATTTATGAACGAGTATGAGGCATTAGGGCACATGACGGCAATTAACCTATCCGAAGTCGTGGGCTCTAAATATTTTATACCTCACCACTGCGTATTGCGCCCTGACAGCAGCACCACTAAACTTCGAGTGGTGTTTGATGCCTCGGCAAAAACATCATCAGGAAGGGCCTTGAATGATATCCTACACACTGGCCCACCTCTGCAGACGGAGCTATTTACGATTTTGCTGCGCTTTCGACTGCCACGCTTCGTGTTTACAACAGACATAGAAAAAATGTACCGCCAAATACTGGTCCATCCCCAGGACCGACAATACCAGATAATCCTTTGGCGAAACAATGCTGCCGAGCCCATTAGCTACTACAAATTAAACACTGTGACATACGGTACCAGATCAGCCCCATACCTGGCGGTCAGATGCGTACGGGAAATCAGTCGTGACGTCAAGACACGATTCCCCTTAGCTGCTTCATTTTTGGAAAACAACTTTTATGTTGATGATGGCTTGGGTGGAGCTGACAGTTTAATCACCGCACTCGACACTCAGCGGCAGCTTTTACACGCCATGGCGGAATACGGTTTTAAACTACGCAAATGGTGTGCCAACCATCCTCAGCTACTCAACGGCATACCAGAGCACGACCAAGAAGTCAGTTTGGACTTGGAAAGGGAAGATGAGAACTATACAAAAACATTGGGGTTGGCCTGGTCCCCCAAAGATGATCTGCTCAAAATTAAGGTCAATCTTCAAGAGATCAAAACCGTAACAAAGAGAACAGTCACATCGGATTTGGCACGCATTTTTGACCCCTTGGGTTTGTTGTCTCCAGTAGTCGTAAAGGCTAAAATGTTCATCCAGGAATTGTGGTCACTAAAACTGTCGTGGGATGAAGCAGTACCGTTGGAGTTTGACACCCGTTGGCGACGCTTTCGAACAAACCTTAGCGAGCTCGAGAACTTTCAAATTTCTCGACATATTTTTAGAAGCGAAACTCCTCACAAGATCCAATTACACGTTTTTACTGATGCCTCAGAAAAGGCCTATGGGGCAGCGGTGTACGTTAGAGCATACCGATCAAATGGAACTCCCATTGTTTATCTCCTGTGTGCAAAGTCTCGTATCGCTCCACTCAAACAACAAACATTACCTAGGTTGGAGTTGTGTGCAGCTCAGTTAGGAGCAAACTTGGCTGCAAAAGTTAAAACCAACTTGAACATGAGCACAATCCCAACCTTTTACTGGTCCGACTCGGAAATAGTCCTAACATGGATAAACTCAAGATCGTCCTCCCTGCATACATTCGTCGCAAATCGAGTAGCTTCAATTCATGAAACCTCAACAGCGAAACAGTGGCGACATGTAAAATCCCAAAATAATCCAGCGGACATCATATCCCGGGGATTGGACCCATTACAACTGCAGCAAACCCCACAGTGGATGTACGGGCCATTTTTTCTTCATGGAAGTGAAAACCATTGGCCATCCACCTTTACCGTAAGCACTGATGCAGTCATCCCCGAACAAAGGCAGAATCTTCACACTTTGCTTATATCAACTGGAGGTGAAAACCCCTTGCACTCTATAAATCATAGGAACTCGTTCAAAACACTTCAACGGATTGTGGGATATATATTTAGGTTTGTGAAGAATGCCAGAACCATCAAAGAGGAGCGACAATTTCAGAAAATTCTAACACCCTTCGAACTTCATGATGCACTTCTCATCATTGTGAGAACAACTCAATTATATACGTTTTCAGAGAGCATTCAACAGTTGAAGGAGCGGAAGAAACTCCATGCGTCTAGCGCGCTCAAAACCCTTGCACCATTTCTTGACAAAAATAGCATTTTAAGAGTGGGAGGAAGGCTTGAGGCTTCTCCATTATCGTTTGATGCCAAACACCCAAAGCTCCTTCCGTATCATGATGTGATCAGCAGACTACTTTTTGAATCCATCCACAGAGAAAACAAGCATTGTGGAGCGCAAGCGCTATTAGCAAGTGTTCGGCAGCGGTTTTGGCCGATTAGGGGGAAGCACCTGGCGCGGGAAACCATTCATAAGTGCGTCTGGTGCGCTAGATCAAAGCCAAGGCTTCTGCAGCAAATAATGGGAAATCTCCCAGCGACAAGAGTTACTCCAGCAAGACCGTTCATCAATGCCGGTGTTGATTATTGCGGTCCAATATGGGTTCACTTCAAAACAAGAGGAAAGAAACCCCAAAAGTCGTATATAGCAGTTTTCTGTTGCTTTGTCACGAAGGCAGTTCATCTAGAACTGGTAACGGATCTGACAACGGAGGCCTTCATCGGGGCACTTAAGAGATTTATCAGCCGGAGGGGACACTGCCAAAACCTATACTGTGACAATGCAACGAATTTTATCGGAGCTCGAAATCAACTGACGGAGTTATCAACGGCAATATTCACTACAAATGCTCAGGAAGCGATTCAAAAGGTGTGCGCGAACAAAAATATCGAGTTCCATTTTATTCCACCCCGAGCCCCTCATTTCGGTGGACTATGGGAAGCCGCTGTAAAATCTGCTAAAAAACTGTTGGTTAAGGAGCTAGCAACCGCATCTCTGACATATGAAGAAATGGAAACTGTGGTCATAGAGGTTGAAGCCATCCTCAATTCAAGACCTATAACGCCCTTGTCAAATGACCCGACCAATGAAATGGCATTAACCCCCGGACATTTCTTGATTGGGGAGCCTCTTACGGCACAAGTTGACGTCACAGCACAATCAACATCAGCACCATTAGCCAAACGATGGGAAATGGTGTCAAGAATTAAGCATTTGTTCTGGAAACGCTGGTCTCAGGAATATCTAACTGAACTCCAGCAAAGGAACAAATGGCAATCCAACTCTGAAAACTTGAAGGTGGGCACCATTGTCATAATAAAAGAAAATTCCCCAGTCATGTCATGGCGTCTTGGCAAGGTCATTGAAGCACACCCGGGAGCAGACGGTATGGTTAGGACAGCATCAGTCAGAACCTCCTCTGGCATAATTAAGCGGGCAATTCACTCACTAGCACCGCTTCCTGTGGACGAACCCGCCACGAATGTTGACAATGAACAGCAAGACAATAATTTCCGAACTAAAAGAAAATGCCCAGCCGACAAAAAACTCACAGTTTCATCACCATCAAAAAGGTGCAATTTGGCTGCAAGCCTGCTGGTACTCGTCGCAATAATCTTTCCATTAACTTTGTGTCAACAAGTGACGTATCGAAGGATCAATGGCAACCCAGGCCTACACTTCGAACAAATTGGCAGAGTCAAACCGATTGTCTCAGAATGGAATCTTCTCATATATTTTGAGCTGGGACCTTTTTACAAGGAATTACAGCTTTTGGCAACTGGTACTGACACGCTTAAGAAATCCTGCGATTATCCAGACACCTACCAAGTATGCGAGGAACTTGCTACCCATTTTAGAAATATCCAAAACAAAATGGAAGCCAGTTTAGCCAATCTCTCGAGACGAAAAAAACGGGGGGCAATTGACATCATTGGAAATGTGGCAAACTCGTTATTTGGTGTTCTCGACTCACAATACGCTGAAAAAATGACTGAAACCATAAACAGTCTTAAAGATAATGATGCCCACTTAAGCCATCTCTTGAAAAACCAAACGTCGTTCCTTGACTCCACTTTGAACATAATGAAACAAACTGAAACCCGTGTGCAAAAGAATTTTGACAAAATTCATCTCAGACTCCAGGCTTTGGAAAATGTCACAGACGGCGAGAATCATCGGTCTCAGTTGATTTTGTCTCTTAGTATTCAGCTCATCATCGTTTCAGATAATTTGCAAAAAATGCTTACCTCAATGATGGATTTGTTGGCAGACACTTACCACGGCAGAATCAGTCCTACGCTGCTAACTCCACAGCAATTTGCAGCTGAAATTGATAATATAAAGGCAAACCTTCCATCTGATCTGACACTATCAGTGACCGACATTATCCAGGTATATGGTATAGTCAGCGCTCACGCCGTCATTTCAAATCAACACATCATTTGCACCTTGTCTATCCCACTAACCCATCAAAAGGAGTATGAACTGTTTTACATAACACCAGTCCCACAGCCCGTAAATAAATCCTTGATCGCAATTGTACCAACAACCAGAATGATAGCAATCAACGCTCACAGGGACGAATATTTTCCTTTCAACGAAAAGGAACTTCAAGCCTGCAAAACTCTGGAACATGACATCCTTCTCTGCCCAAAGCTACAAGCCATCTACACTAAGAGTGCCCCAATAAGTACCTGTGAGATACATTTATTCAATAATGAATCTCATCCCAGCTGCAATATAGAACAAGTAAAAGACAGTAACGTATGGTACCAGTTATACCACAAGAACCAATGGCTGTTCGCAACACAACAAGAACTAAAACTAAGTACTGTCTGCAAGGGGGACAGTGGTTACCAGCTTCTTCAAGGCACCGGAGTGCTCTCACTACCACCAGGATGTTCAATAAAAAATGAGGTCATTACCATCTACGGACATCAGATTATCACATCCGTTCTGCACACCTCATATACAAGCACTGGAATGTCCTTCTCGCAGTTACAACAGAATCTGCAATTTTTAAACCAAACGCTCCCACAGCCGTTGAATCTCGAAGATATCACCCGACTACAAGAGGAAGTAAGGACCCAGCTACGAGACCTGTCATCACCCACACCCAATCAGGAGATTCACAGCTTGGCTGTGGGTTATGGAGGACTTGCTCTAATTGTCATCCTAACAAGCTATCTATTGTTCACCCAAATAAAGAGACGAAGACGCAATACTATGAAGGAGGTACAACCACCACAACCGCAACCAAGATCAACCTGGAATATTCCTGTGGACCTGGCTTAGTGGTATAGTTTTCCAGCAATCGTTCTTTAATATTACATACTTCATTTCCGGGGGGTCGCAACATGTTAATTCTTATGATTGCCTTCTTTTACAACCTGAAGCCAATCTTTGTGAGAATTAAAAACACAAACTTGTAATAGAATTCCTCGGACAATTGTGCTGAGAAGTCAGTTCGCACGCTTGAACCGGAAACAATGTCTGGTAACATAATAGCGAATTTTGTTACTTATTATTTGTAACATAATCGCGAATTGTGTTACTTATTTTGGTCAACGTGTGGGAATTGTTAATTTGGCATAATTGTTTTGAGTGTTGTTTTCTTTCTTCTTTTGTTGGTCAACATATGAGAATTGTTGACTTGCATAATTTTTATTATTTTTACACGCGCGGTTTTTTGTTACCAACCCTTGTTGGTATGAAATATGTGGGAATGAACGATTGCTGGCGTTGCAATTATACCGTTTTATGATTGCAAATGTTTTTGATTTATTTTGTACTTTTTTTGCTGCAATTTTTAATATTGTATTTTTTATTGTAATTTTTGATTATTTGTATTATTGTATTTTTTATTTTTTTTGTTGGTTTCATTATTGTAATGTTAGTATAAATTCTGTAATCAATAAAGTAATTTTTGCCAGTAACAATAGAATTGTCAAAGAAGGCGAATCCTTGTTTTATTTTTGAAGAACAACCTTATCCTTGTGCAACACTTGGATAAGCCGTTAAGGACCTGAAGTCAACTAACTTGGTGCACTGCTAAGTTAGTTCAACTTCCCGACACAACAAGGTTAGGCAAGGCAAACGAGCCTGAGCATTAACAACATTTTTTAGTAAACATAATTTACAAACAAACAACCCAAGAAAAGAGCATGTTAATAAACATAAGATAAAGAATGTACATTTTCATAACTAACCCTACTTTAAGCAAACAGCTACTAAAACTTAACATTATATAAAAAGATTATTTTTAAAACGCGAGACAGCCTAAAATTGTACACGAGTCTCAATTAACATATGTAAGTATTAAGTAAGTGTAGTTTAGATTCTTTAAAGGAATAAATAAAGAAAGCGCATAGTCGCTTAAGAAATTATTTTTTTAAAATATAAAAAAGAGAAATCTTTAACTAACTTGAAAATGTAAAAAATAACACAAAAAATTAAATTGTAATCAAAATTTCTTTTTTATTCGAAGGATCAATACGTGACATTAACATTTGAAAATGATTTCGGGCATATGGGCACCGCGGCTGTTCTTGACGCAGCGCATTCTGGACGTCCAATTTTGGGCCACTTTTTCGAGCACTGCTGGGCGTATGTCACGAATAACACGAACAATGCTGTCCTCCAAGGCGTCAATTGTTGCTGGTTTATCAGCATAAACCAGTGACTTCACGTAGCCCCACAGGAAATAGTCGAGTGGTGTCAAATCGCACGACCTTGGAGGCCAATTGACAGGTCCATTTCTCGAAATCAACTTATCGCCAAATTTTGATTTCAATAAGTCGATGGTTGCGTTCGCTGTACGGCACGTAGCGCCATCCTGTTAAAACCACATCTCGTCCGGATCAATGTCATCCATATTTTCAAACAAAAAATCATTGATCATGGTGCGGAAACGATCTCCATTGACCGTTACGCGAGCTCCGGCCTCATTTTTGAAGAAATAAGGTTCGATGATGCCACCAGCGTGAAAACCGCACCAAACGGTGCATTTTTCTGGATGTAATGGAGTCTGTAGGGTCTGTTGTGGATTGGTCTCACTCCATATGCGGCAATTTTGCTTATTAAGAAACCCGTTAAGCCAAAAATGCGCCTCATCGCTGAACGCAATTTTGCGATAAAACAACGGGTCAGTTGGCAACTGCTCTAGAGCCCAATCGGCGAAAGAACGACGCATATAATGGTCTCGTGGCTTCAATTCCTGCACCAGCTGGATCTTATACGGGTGTAGGCCGAGATCTTTGCGCAAAATTTTCCACGTAGTGGACGGAAAGAGCCCCAATTCCTGCGACCGACGACGAATTGATAAATTTGGATCTTCTTCCACACTTTCGTTTACAGCGGCGATATTCTCTTCAGTACGCACATTCCTTCGACGTGTTGGTGTTGTTGCATCCTCTAGAGAGTATGTGGTACGAAATCTATCGACAGTTCGACGAATGGCTTGTTCAGATGCACGATTATGTACGCCATAAAAATGACGAAGTCGTCTATAAGTTGCGCGAATCGACGACTGATTTTCAAAGTAAATTTGGATAATTTCGTAGCGTTGTTCAAGCGAGAGTCTATTCATAATGATTTGTCAGAGTATACTGAAACAAATAAAAAAAATGTTTCATCAAAATTTCATTTTTTGTGTTACTTTTTACAATTTAAAGTTCTATCTAGCTTAAAAAACACCTTTTATTTATGTTAACAAAACAAAATTACATTGGGTTATACTACGTTTAAACTTTTTTTATTTTTAAAGGCATGATACAATTGGATAAAAAACATACGGCAACTTATTTGAAAGACGAAGTTTTAAACTGTTTAAAAACATACGACATAGACTTGAACCAAATTTATTCAAGCACGACAGATAATGGAGCAAATGTTGTTAAATTTGGCCAGCTTTTGCAAGAACTGCAAATCGAGCAAATTGAGGAAACAACCGAAGAAAATGATAATGCTGATGAATTTAATGAAAATATTCAAAAATCTTTGACGCCAATATTATCACTGGTAAGATGCGCTGCCCATACAATTCAACTAGCAGCTCATGATGTCACAAAAACCATTCAAGCGCCAATCGCTGATTGTAGAAAAGCTGTTAAGACATTAAGAAATTTAATACCCACTAACGGCTTATGCAAGGATCTACCAGTTCTAGATAACAGATACTACGCGGTGGAATTCGACTTTTGAAATGCTGAAGTCATTACTAAATTTAAGAGATTTTATAGAGTCGCAGTTTCAAGATACACTGGATAGCTACAGTGTAAACTGGCATTTTGTTTCGGATTTCGTAACATCTTTTGAGCCTCTTTCCAAATGCACGCAGCAGTTGCAGAAAGAGCAATACATTTTAGGCGACTTTTACAGAGATTGGCTTAGCACTGAATTAGAGCTAGAAGATATCGCTACTACTACGGCATCTTTGCTACATCAAGCTATGCAGAATAGAAGGAAGCTTCTGCTAAAGAACCGCAGCATTGTATTTTGACCCAAGATTTAATTTTTTTAATTCCAGAATAATCACAGAGGCGCAAAAATCTCAAGCATTAGTAAGTTCAAATATATATTTGAATATAGTATGTATTTATTAATTTTTTATGTAGGACCACTTAGTGAAAACTTTTGATATCATACGTAAACTAGAGAATGCAAACGATCATTTGCAACTAACTGAAAATACTAAACCAGAAGAAAATATGGAAGTGCCAACCACATCTTCTACCGCTTATGCTAGGCTAGCGCAGCACATTATGAAATCTGTTGCCAATACACCGCAAAGTGCTGAAACGAAGCAAACATTTAGAGCAAAACTAAGTAATCTGTCATACAAAAAACTGGTTTCACTCGATACACTCGGGGTTAGGATGGTCTTCAAACTTCATCAAGTATTTGCCTGCGTGTTTGATGATTTCTGTAGTCACCAGCGGTATGTCTAAATCACAATGTATGTTTGAATTTCTGATGTACCATGGGGCGGAAGTTATCACCGTAACATTTTATTCTGCATACGTTGGATTCTATCCACGTTTGAAGCTGAGGCAGTGCCCCAAAGTTGGATTCCGTATGACCATATCGGTTTTAAAACAGTCTTGTAAATTAGAAGCTTACAATCTAGGCTAAGTTTTGAGTTCCTGCCAATGAGCCAATGTAGTTGTGTTAGCTTAAGTTTCATTTGTATTAGCTTTGAGTCAATATGATGTTTCCATGTAAGGCGACGGTCAAGATGTATACCAAGATATCTCACATAAGTATGGTGAGGAACAATGTGATTATTGATTCGAGCGGGTGAACAATAATCTCTTCGCAGGGTGAAGGTCACATGAATGCACTTTTGAACGTTCACTTTAATTCTCCATAATTTTAACCACAACTCTAACTGAGTTATATGTTGCTGAAGATTTATGGATGCTTGATGGGAGTTTTTATGCGAACTTAGACACGCTGTATCATCAGCAAACGTAGAAGTGTGGACAGTTTCACTTACAGGCATATCGCAGGTATATATCAAGTATAAAACTGGTCCAAGAATGCTAACTTGTGGTACGACTGAGGAAATTGGTTTGGATACACTAACTGTATTCGTGTGAAGTATATGTCACAGGCTCAAAAGTGAATTTTAGATTCTGGTAATTGTATTCTGGCAATGTTCATGCTACATATAATACTGCATAAACACTTCTCTCAGTTCAAAAGAAAGAAGGACATCTTTCTATGTTCATTTATAGGTATTAAAAAAAACAACCATTCAGTTTACTTTACTACTGACAGAAGAAAAATTAAATAGTGTTTTCGAAAATTTACAATTTACATGTAAATATATATATGATCTTTCGCAAATTATGCTATAAATCCGTTTCAGCTTTTGAGACCAATTGAGCAGAAATTAATTTACAGAACAAAATAAAACAAAAATTTTGATTAAGATGATTCAAAAATCTTTATTGTATTACGAAGAGAAAATTTCGGTAATTATGACTAATAAACGATATGCGGTAAATTTCCACCACGAATACGCTGACAGATGTCGATTATTTCGTCAAATTTTTTAATCACTTTTTGTGGCTGGCAGCTCAATTTTTCTGACTTTTTTTATTGTTATTCTTTTTCATTTTTTGTGTTATTCCATCAGTTAGATTTAACAATTTCTGGCGATTTTTTCTCTGCCACTCTTAACAAGGTGGCAATATAAATTCTTTATAGCAAAAACTTTAAAAATAAAATAAAATTTTTCAATTTCTTAATTTTGCTTGTTGCGAGGGCAATCGTTCGCTTCATCACATATATAATATACATATATGTATGTATCCCACATAATTATACCGTTGCCTAATGACTTATAGGCGTAGACATAAAATTTATCAAACTCGGTATACTAAAATTAATTACCGTAAACCTACAATTTTTTAATTGAATTTTTCCGAAGAATTTTTTTATGAATTTTACAACAACTAATTTTAGTATTTTTGTGGCAGTAAAATTTTACAATTAATATTGGCCAATAAATAAATAAATATTTTTATTAGTATAAAATAATAGAAATCCGTCTACTGTGGTGTGTTTTCTACAGAGGCATAGAACTTTAAGTTGACAACACTCTTTTAATTGTTGGAAATTTTGTTAGCTGTTAAGTAATTTATTTTTAATTTACTTTGACATTTTAATATGAATAGACTGACAATTAAACAACGCATACAAATTGTGCAAATTGGTCCCAAAACAAGATGCCCTTTGATACCAATTTTAATAAGCGAATTTTGTTTAGCGATGAAACTCACTTTGGTTGGAATTGGTACGTCAATAAACAAAACTGCCGTGTTTAGAGCGATGATATTCCTCAAGTGTATATTAAGCCACCGTAGCATCCATAAAAAACCATCATTTTGTGGGTTGGTGGATTCATTGCTTCGTGCTACTTTAAAATCGGCCCTGGCCAGAACTTGAACAATCATGATGTGCGGGTGCTGTAATTTCAACAAGGCGACGCAATATTTCACACAGCTCGTGCCACAATTGATTTGTTGGTAACCGCATAATTTCATGTTTCCATGTCTTCAAGATCGTATGAATTAACGCCGCTCAATTTTTTTCTCTGGAAAATTGTTAGTCTACGCCGATAGGCTTAAAGCCACGGCGAACAACATTATCCTCCCTATTAATAATGCACAAATGATATAAAAAATCATTGACAATTGGACCTTCGGATTAGACTATTACCAAGACAGCCCTGACGGTCATATACCAAAGTATAATGCCAGAAGGTCTTTTTCTAATAAATTTAACTTCATGTCAATTCTAGTTTTATACCATTTTATAGTTCTATACCTTTATAAAATCACCCTTTACTTTTTATTTCACCCTTTTTTCATTTCAGTTTTTCTTATGTATTTATAAATTAATAAATAGTTTAAATAAATTAAAAAAATTATTATTTCAAGGTTTCGTAAACTTTAAGTCCAGCAAGTTTTGCTTACAATTTTGTTTATCAAAACTATACCCGAATAAGCCCAAACTAGTAAAAGAGAAATGTTTTGCATGTTGCTAAGCATGAACGTGACTAGAAAGTTCAACTCGTTCAAGAACTTAAGCCGATCGACCTGTCCATTGTTAGCGCTGAACGTTTGCCAATTGGCTGTTTGAAGAACTAAACTGCAACAAAATCATATTTAGAGATCATTTTCAATAAGACGGTTTTGTAAACAAACAAAATTGTTGCTTATGAGGTGTGTGTTCAGGTGGCGTCATCGGCCGTTTTTTTATTTATTTTTTTTTTTTTGTTTCGAAAATTTACAAGAAAACGCCATCTCTGTGAATTTTCTGCGCTACCACACCGTGATCACCAATTCTATATGGCATCTTTGACATTTGGGCTCAGTAAGACGGCGTCACAAGCCCAAATAATTCAGTTATTGCATGAGAAATTTCCTGGTCACGTAATTTATTGATATGGCGATGTCCATTGGGCGACTTTATGGTTTAACACCGCTCAATTACTTTCTCTGGGTTTGTTTGAAACATGGGTTTACATGCACAACCCGCAAGCGCCGAGTGGGGCATTAATGTGAGCCTAAAAAATTTACATACGTGAAACGCAAAGCAATGGAAAAGAATTGGATGTATCACAACAATAGTAAAGTATAAAATTTTAGAATATCAAAGTCTAAAATGACTACTTGTTGTTAATCCTATTTGCGATGGATCTTTCTCCACCTTGCTTTCATGTTTAAAAGGCGAGAGGGACTAGTCGCCTGGGCTAGCAAGAGCCTCAAACTGCATGAGCAGGAACTAGCTGCGCGCAGGGCTATGGCCATGCTCTGATTATTGGCGGCGCTCCTGGAGAAGTTACGTGGTGGCAGCTAGTTTAAATTGGTTGCTTTAGAAAGATTCTGAAGAGATATTAACGCAGACTTAACATCCAATGTGGGGTCTAGTGCCCCCCCCCCCCAGGGGCACATTTATCGGTCTTTATAGAACTTCGACTATCTAGACCTATGCTACTGGGGGTATAAGGTAGCCCAGTCCCCTGCAGTCAGCAGGGGTACAACTGGAAGCTCCACGTTATTTCCACGGGGATCAGTAGCCCGCAGGGTTTTCGCTATTTGTCTCTTTAGGCATTTAGCTATTTCTCTGACTGATTATTGAGGTTGGCCCTTCGGGAATGATTGAATGATCCAATAGTGAATGATCCAGATCCAGTGAGCATGCTAGTCATGTGTTCTGGACAGGAGTTGGATAGGCTCCAGCTCTTCAGCAAGGAGTAGTGGTTTGCAGCCCTGCTCTGGAATCATTGAAATTGCTACTAGGAAGGACCTGTTGCTAGAATTAGACTTCGGCCTCCTAGGGCGTGAGTGGCGCTACTTTTCACTCACAGTGGTTTGACCACCATCTGATTAAGGCTCACTGCCAAGTGCAGATGTAAATCATATCACGAAAATAAAATGTACTAGCTTGTGCATGCAACAGGACAAGGAGTTGGATAGTCTCCAAATCTTTAGCAAAGAGGCGGCCAGGCGCTGACAGCCCACAAGCAATTGACGTCTGAAGTAGAATGAACGGGGACGTTTACATTCCCATATTTTTACTCTACACATCTACGGCGATGTGAATGGTCGGCCGGCTGCAATTCCTGCACGAGTTGAACATTGTAAGGCTTCAAAGTCAAATCCTTATGCAAAATTCGTCGTGTGGTGGTTTTAGATAACCCCAATTGTTGAAAACGTCGAGGAAATGACAAATTTGGATCTGCTTCAACACTGTAGCTGACAGCTGCACACGTTGGTGTTAGCACATTTTGTATCGAGCCTCTTGACTCAAATTTAATGACCAAACTCTTAATAGCGGACGATTATGTTGTCTGAAAATATCACGAATTTTACGAACTGTAATATTAACAAAACAATAATTTTCATAGTCGATTTTAGTTATTTTAATGCGATATTCTTGCGAAATTGAATTTATCGTAACCTTCATTGTACGAATACATCACAAAACTAAATGTCAAAATTATCATGTTCTTGGTGTTGCCGCATTTGAAAAACAAACTAATTTTTGAAAAACTCGATATTAATGTGTTGCTTTTGACATTAAATTGTTGTGTTACTTTGCCTAGTAATATCAAACAATTAATAACTAATTGATTATTTAAAAAAAAAATAAATAAATAATTTAAGTTTTACTCATTCTTGCTGCTTTTGTTCTGTACAGTACTGTATATTTATGACAATGCTAGAATGCAAGAAGTGCTATTTTTGTTAGTCCCAATTTACTTTTGTTTATCTTCTTTAAATTAAAAAATGTTATTTTGCCGCACCATACACATTAAAAGAATGCAATTATATCTGCTGGTAGGGCTAAGGTTCATAAATTGTTTCATTTAAAATTTTTCTTACATACAGTTTTAATTACGTACGTTAATTACGTACGTATGTTCCAAGTTGATGTCATAAATATTTTGCTATTTTTTCTTAAACTAATTGAACTATTCACATGTACATATTGCGTATCCAATTGTAGTTGGGTGTGTACAAACTTCTACGCAGTAGAAGTAGTTTGCTTTATTGCTTACTTATTTTATTTTTAAACTTAAGCAAGACATATTCGTAGCAATATATACATATACTTGATATAGCTGTATGTTCAGAGAACATGATTGTTGGATCATTAACATTTTTAGGGTCTGCTTTACCTGTAAAAGCTTTAATTTTTTAACATTTAAAAGCTGTAATTTATTTTTGCCGTTATATAGCACTATTATCAATTTGTCCTGGCTAGTTTCTTATTTTCGCCTTAATAATTAACAAAAGCTTTATTTGAATGTTTCTCCACTTACCACAATTTTTGATTTTGTTGTTATTATAGGAAATTTAAGACATTTTCTGGAATTTTTAACCAACATACAAAATTAAAAGAACAAACTTAAAAAAGGCTAAAATATAACGGTAGTTCTTAAATAAAAATATAGAGGAATGTAAGGTAATAGGCATAATCAAGTAGAGAGTGAAATAAACAGTTAGGATTAAGGAAAAGAAGACTAAATATTGAGAAGAGTAAAATAAATACGATACAAAGTAAATTATCGTAACTCGCAAGACAAAAAATAATTTTACAACAACAAACATACATGCTGTTTAGCATCCGCGTGGTTTTCTAAGAAACCCTTTTTTTACAAAAGCAACAACAAATGTATTGAAATAAATCCAAAGCAGAAAGCTTATCAGCATAAAAAACTATACACACAGGCATACAGGCGCCTATACATCGAATAAACAACATACAATAACAAAATGCGATACAAAGAGAGTAGCAGATTCTTAAATCTTCTAGACTTTAAATGGACAGGCGCTTCCCCTATATATAGGGGAAGCGCCACTGAATAATGATGTTTACGTTATCTATAGTAAATGCCATGACCTAGAGTTTTCTAATAAATGCTAGAACCGCTCAAGACAGTATATAAAGACTCCCTCTCCTTGGAAGTAGAACGTGGTAATGTGAAGACACAACAGCTTAATTGTGAAAGTGATCAATGGAAGCACACATACTTGATACAGCAGCTTTTAAGGTAAGGTTACCTTAATGTATGTAAAGGGTGTTTTTTGAAGCCCGATAGAACTTGAAATTGTAAAAAATAACACAAAAAAAAAATTGTAATCAAAATTTCTTTTTTATTCGAAGGATCAACACGTGACATTAACATTTGAAAATGATTTCGGGCATATGGGCACCGCGGCTGTTCTTGACGAAGCGCATTCTGGACGTCCAATTTTGGGCCACTTTTTCGAGCACTGCTGGGCGTATGTCACGAATAACACGAACAATGCTGTCCTCCAAGGCGTCAATTGTTGCTGGTTTATCAGCATAAACCAGTGACTTCACGTAGCCCCACAGGAAATAGTCGAGTGGTGTCAAATCGCAGTACCTTGGAGGCCAATTGACAGGTCCATTTCTCGAAATCAACTTATCGCCAAATTTTGATTTCAATAAGTCGATGGTTGCGTTCGCTGTATGGCACGTAGCGCCATCCTGTTGAAACCACATCTCGTCCGGATCAATGTCATCCATATTTTCAAACAAAAAATCATTGATCATGGTGCGGTAACGATCTCCATTGACCGTAACGCGAGCTCCGGCCTCATTTTTGAAGAAATAAGGTCCGATGATGCCACCAGCGTGAAAACCGCACCAAACGGTGCATTTTTCTGGATGTAATAGCTTAAAAAAACACCTTTTATTTATGTGTAAAAAGTAAAAAGCTCATTTGTGTAAGTCGTGTAATGTAATTTAAAACTGTAAAAATTGTATGTAAATATTTAGCAATAAGAGAACTTAATAAACTAAAGGAGTAAACGTTACCATATATTGGAAAATCTAAATAATTATATATTACAAAATGTGCTTGTTAATTTGATTACCATAAATCTTCCCTCCCCATGATCACTTCAACAAATAAATTAACTAAAGCAAAGAGAATTCTTATTTCCTAATTTCATTTTTCCATTCAAAGACTTAATTTTCACATTTTTCCACTTTTAAAGAAACATCTGCTTATCTGCTATTCGCAAGAAAGCATCTTAGAAACAGTATGATATACAGTTTTCATGAATTATGACAAACGAAACCACAATAGCAGCATATACTGATGACATTGCTATTACGGCTTCTAAAGATTTTGGTACAGAAGCCTCTAGATTAAAATAATCGGTGTAATTTCTGGTAGAAGAATGGTTAAATGGAGCATAAAAGTAAATACTGAAAAGTGAGTTCATGGCACGTTTACCCTTCGAAAAGATGCTACGGCACTCCACAATCAACCAAAGTACTTTGCTTAGACAAAAGACTAGCATACATATGCTAGAAATTTTTTGAAAGAAGACGTCAGCACTTAAACAACAAATAAAAAAAAAATGTATTGTCTTTTAGGACCCCAATCGGAATTAATGTTAGGAATTAAATTAATATTACAACAAACTATCATTAAACCGTTCTGGCCATATGGATAACAACTGTGGGGAACAACTGAATTTATACTTATTTATGTTATCTATTTTCCCTTCAATTGTTATACCGGCTGGATAAATTTGAGGTTAGAAAGTAAATTCTTTGTCAAATGACTAAATGTCAAGAACTGAGCTGCCATCTTTTGAAATTTAATTAAGCATGGAACTTTTACTATCAAAATGGTATCAAATTATACTGCATAACTTCGTTAAATACCAGCAGCGATTTTTTTTCTCGTACAGGTTCCTTCTGAGGCTGATGAGCGCAATTTAACCAGCTAATCGAAAGCTAACCCCATCATTAAAAATAATTTTGTTGAAAAGTGTCTTGTTTTCGTTGTTTTTAAATCAGCTAATATATACATATATTCAGTGCAAAGGATGAACCGTTGGCTTTAATTCTGGAACGAGTTGAACTTTAAAAACGTCAAGATCGTTATGAAACATCTTGCCGAAAGTGTCTTTAGTGATCCCGAATTCCCGCGAACGTCGATTAGGTGTATAGCGGCTATTTTCCATCCCAACAACCATTAGCAGCATCTTGGTTTAGTCTATCATCAGCAACAATACCATGAGCCCAGAACTTTGGCGATTAAGTTACTTACAGCGGTCTGTAAAGGAAACTGAATACGAGAAAAAGCTGCTCAATTTTTCTACCAATTGAAACAGTACAACTTTCACTATTTTTATAGTAAATTTTCACAATTAAAATTCTTTGCTCAATATTTAACAGGTACCAACTTCTAACTAATTGAATGTCATTTAATAGTTGACAGGCAATTTATTTCCTCAGTCTATTAGCAGTCAAGGAGAGCTTTTATGAACTTTTTACACACTTGCTCACATATAAGAAAAAAAATAGTTTTTGAGAAACGTTCCCCTGTTCTATTTTATTTCAGAAAATATTAAAAAAAGCTGGCACTACAAAATGGAAAGTAAATTCGCCCAAACTTTAGCTTGCAGCGGAATGTTAAAGAGCTTTTGTTGTGAGTTCTGATAAAAGTGTAAGAAAACAAAACCCTTAATCAAAAACTCAGCGAATTCGCAAGAAGATAAAGAAAAAGAAAAACTATAAAAAATTAAAATAATAAAACGTTTAAAAACATTAGTTTTTGTTGTTAAAGAAATATATTTTTTAAGCAGAATCGTAAAATATTGATGGCGTATATTTGGAAAATTCACTATCAAACGGATGAGCCGTATTAAGTTCAATAGTATGCTTTATTTCTACAACCCCTTATCCAATTATTTTCCTTTTACTTTTGCTTTTTGTCAGCTGTGGGCTGATATAAGACATACGCACATTGGGTATGCGTATACACTAGGTGTGCGTATACCAATTAAATTTGTTCACAGCACCCGAAAATGTGACATCGGATTTTTCAACAAAAAGTTTGTTTTTCAATTGTGGTAACAGCAACAACATGATAGTTTTCACATTTAGTTTTTTGATATATTTGTAGTAGATGCATTGGCAATTGTTACAATGAATTCAATGTCGTACGAAAATCGCTTTGAAATAATTCAAATACTATGAAAATGGTGGCCCTGTTAAAATTATATTTCGACAACATAATCGTCCTTCTAAGACCGCTATTAAGAATTTGGTCATTAAATTTAAGTCGACGTAAACGTCGCAGTGAGCTTCCGTGTTGAAGCAAATCCAAATTTGTCAATCCTTTGACGGTATTATTCAAAACTACCAAATGGCGAATTTCGCGTAAGGATTTAATTTTGAAGCCTTACAAAGTTTAACTGGTGCGGGAATTGAAGCCGGCTAACTATTCACTTCACCGCAGATTCGCTCAATTCATTCAGCAAAACCGGCTGTTTTTTCCGAAACAAAAATTTTTTCAGACAAAGTCTGTTTTCATTTGCCAGCGTATACCAACAAGCAAATTTGGCGCATTTTGGCTTCTGAATATCTTAGAGCGATTATGGAAAAGCCTTTGCATGCTCAACGTGTCACTGTATTGTGTGCGCTTTGTGGTCTGGAGGCGTGATTGTGCCGTTTATTTGTTCGAAAATAAGGTTGGAAATGCGGTAACGATCAATGGATCACGTGAAATGGTAACAGCTCATTATTGACGAAGTAGATATCACTGACATGTGGTTTCAATATGACGGTTCCACATGTGACACAGCTAAGGAAACAATCAATTTGTTGCAAGGGAAATTTTCCGAACGCAAAATTTCACGACAATCGGCAGTAAAGCGGCCAGCTAGATTGTGTGATTTAACACCTCTGGATTATTTTTTTAAGGGGCTATGTTAAGGACAGAGTCTATACTGAGCCAATCAAATCGACTTTAGCCTTAAAACTCTACATCCGTGAAGTAATAACGAAATAAGACCGCCATTTTTTAAAAAGGGTGATTGAAAACTTTGATGAAAGAAACGCTATCTTGCAGCGTGGTCTTGGTGGACATTTACCAGATATCACTTCGGATTCATAATCGCCAAACTTTCATCTTCATAATACAATAAAAATTTGAATCATGTTAATCTAAGTGTTACATTTTATTTTGTTTTACAAAACAAACTTCTTGTTGAAAGAGCCTATACAAGAATATTCTATGTTTACATCGCTGTGTGTTTTGTGTTTGTTCTCTTAGTTGATTTTGTTTTCTGTTGTTTATCTTATTTTTTAGAATTTTTTATACGCGTGTTGTTGTGCGTATAAAATTTTTTAGAATACCACACAGTTTGGAAAATGTACAGTGGGCCGTTTCGTTTACTCGTAGCAATTTATTTTTTTGGGGACTTTCGGAAAATATTTTTAAGGCATTTATAAAAAATATTATAAGCTCAGCTATCAAAAGCAAACAAATTATTCAAATTATTTTATCTTGGAGAAAAAATTTCTTATTAATTATTTTTTGCTAATAACAACATCCCCATGTAATAATTCTCATTCTCTTGATGAAGTTTCTGTACTAAAGGGAAAATGCTTTTAGTTTTTCTTTAAACTTGAAAAAAGGTTTTCTGATTGCCTGTTTTAAGCAACCAGCTAATACGTATACTTACCATCAGCTTTTTCATTGTAAAATGTAAGAATTAAGACAAATATTTTTATCATTTTGTTTTCGACACATTTATAAAATCTTTCAGTTTCTTATTACACTTTTGTTGAAAATATTTTTAGAACGATTGGATAACAGCCATAATTTTATTGAGTCATACTTTTGTTAGCACGGTATTGCATTACCCATGATAAAATAGGTTCACCATATTTTCTAATCCATTTAGCATTATCTGCAATTTGTTTTTTGACATCTGTTTCTAAGGAGGCAGCAACCTGTTTACTGTTCTTTACTTTAGCTATTAGAGCTAAAAGTTTTTCTTCTTGTTTTCTATTGGCCACAGATGCGGCCATGCTACGTATATCATCATCCAAGGCACTTAAGCCACCTTTGGTACTCTTTAAATAACCGTAATCATACCATTTGTCTTCTAAAAACTCAATACATGCCAAAAAAGCAGTCTCGCTACGTCGACATATATCTCTAAGCAACGAACTACGTTCGTCAATTTGTAAGTCACTTGAGAGATCAAGGGTACTGTAAATTAACTTCTTAACATGATTTTCATTTTGAGAGTATGTCAAACAATAAATAAGAAGAGAACGCCTATCTTCTGTTTTAGCATCAATTAACTTTTGGTAAACAAAATCAAATTGCTCATCATTAGATTGTCGAAGACCATTGCAAAATATTGACTCCTCAAAGCTGAGCTCAATCTGTGTTGTATTTTGGATCAGATCTTGCAATTTATTGTTGGTTGCCTTTAAACATGCCTCAACCTCTACAGAACAGGCAATCTCGATTACCAGACTTCGTGTGGCTTTATCGCAAAGAGGTTCATTAGGCCCTTCGTGGACTCCTAACTTTTTGAAGATGGGTGTTACCAGATCGGCTACAAATAACCTAAACTCATTGTATTTATCAGAACGTTTTAAAAAGCGATTATATGTGGCAAGGATGTCAGAAGCTGTTGACCAAGGAGCATGCTGATCTTCTTGTTTTAAATATGTTAACATTTTCAAAAGAATTAAATGGTTCATGTGATTAGAGTTGCTTAAATAAAATGCATCATGCATTAGTTGAGCACGATTACGTACGTGAATTTCAAATGGCGATTTAATCAAGCCTTCAGCTATAAGATTCCAGTTTTCTGAATCATAATTGATACGATAAAAACCAGTCGACTGCTTGTTTAATATCAGCCATGCATTTTTGCCGACCTCTGAATCATGGACTTTCATTTCAGTTACATTTTCCAAATAGTGTGTAGCTTCTGTGTCACTGAAATCTGGGTTTGATGCAACAGCATAATTAAATGGCACATACCAGGTTTTATTATTGAGTAAGGTTTTATCATTGTAGAAGGCTTGCTGCCTTACAGTAAATGAACCACGTTCATAGTCACGTGTAACTGTCAAAAGAGGATAATTTCCCTGGCGAGTCCAAGTGCCTATCATATTGCTTATGGTACTAGGAATACTGTAGTTGGCCTCCTCAACCGCGGTTTGCATTGCAGCGAAGAATTGCTCTTCGTTAACTGTGCTATTTTGACTGCATAAAACATTATTTTTTTCATTTAATATTAAAATTAATGCAGGACACTCACTTTTTCTTTGATAAATTTCGTAAACCTTTTTGGAAAATTTTGTCGCTCAAAGCATTATTCCACATAAGCAAAACAGAAGGTGCTGTATGATAGGTTATAGAGTCGTAATTGTTTTTAATATCGTCAGGTGTTTGCACAAAGGAAGTCATGGGTCTGGTTGTATTAGTGTTGTCGGTTTCCAAGGCAGCTTGATATTCGACGATATGGAATTCTTGCCATACACCCCATTCAGGAAATGTCTGTTAAAATTTAAATGCTGAATTTAAAATTAAATTAACAATTTCAATTTATTTACTTACACTATCCATGGCTCTATTCGCAATTATGTTGGCTAAACACTCTTTCAGCCACAAGTAAGTCCACCATTCGATTGTTATATAATCATTAAACCATTGGCGAGATATTTCATAAGCTATAGCTTTAGTTATACTAGTTTGGGCAAACACGCCGGACATCTTCGTATCATATAGCAAACTTTGTTCATTGTATATTGGCAAACCTAAACTATCTAAAGCGAGCATGGGAAAATCAGGTACAGCAACATGATCTAATTTGGGAAGCATAAGTTCGACGCCATAATATTTGGTTAAGTAGTTTGCAATCACGACGCTAGACTTAAGAGCCCATTCTTGATTGTTTTTGGCATTGGGGCGTGAATAGACACGTAGCGGTATGCCATTCATAATTTCTTCCGTGTACTCAAAATCGGAAACAAGAAAGCCCACAATGAAAGTAGGAATTCGAGATGTTGTTAAAAACACAGTATTGCCAGCACTAAAATAGATCACAATGTTTACATACTTCTTTGGTATTTGCACAAAGATAAAGAAAGCAAAATGTCTTACCTGGACAAAGCCTTGTTGACTGGCATATTTGAAATCGCGGTATAAGTCGGACTGTGATTAATGGTTATTGTAAAATTGGCACGTTTATCTGGCTCATCATAGCAGGGAAAGGCGTGGCGGGCATTTGAACTTTCAAACAGCGTTACAGCCAAAAACCTGCAAATAAAAGTTAAATAGCATTATAGAAGACATTGCGCTATTTTTGAAACTTTCTAGAAATCCCAAAAAAGCTCTCATATAAATTCAGTGAGGAAATAAAATGATCTATTCGACGCGACAGCGCTTACGGTTAAGGTTGTCAATTTTAACATTTCCAAAATATATGTATTTTCGAAACGGCTAGTTGTTAAGCTCAATTGTGGCAACACCAACAACATGATATTTATGACATTTACAATGAATTCAATTTCGAACGAAAATCGCATTAAAATAATTAAAATTCACTGTGAAAATGGTGGTGCTGTTAAAGTTACGTTTCGTAAAATTCGTGACATTTTAGGAAACTTTAGAGACCGCTACTAAGAAATTGGTCGTTAAATTTGAGTGGACAGGCTTGATACAAAATGTGCGAACACCACAGTTTTGTTCGACTGGATCGTTCAAGTGAAAACATGGCAGCCATAAGCCACAGTGTCGAAGCAGCTACAAATTTCTCAATTAATCGAGGCTGTCAACAATTATGGTTATCAAAACCACAACATGGTGAATTTTGTGTAAAGATTTGACGAGAAAGCTTTACAAGGTTCAAATGGTGCAGGAATTGAAACCGTGCGGCCATGGACATCGTCATAGAACTGTTCAATTCATTCAGGAACAAACGGCTGGTTTTTCGGAAAAAAATCATTTTTTTAGACGAAGTCCATTTTCACTTGTCAGGGTATATCAACAAGCAAAATTGCCGCATTTGGCTTCTGAAAATCCTAGAGCGTTTATGGAGAAGCCTTTGCATGCTCAATGTGTCACTGTATGGTGCACTATGAGGTTTGGAGGCGTGATTGGGCCGTCTTTTTCGAAAATGGGGCTGGAAATTCGGTAAGGTAACGGTCATTTACCTATTATAGACCACATGGATATCACTGGCATGTGGTATTAGCAGGACGATGCCAAATATCACACAGCCAATGAAGCGATCAATTTCCTGATCACATAATTCACGACAATCAGCAGTAAAGTGACCGGCCAGATCAATTGATTTAACACTACTGGATGATTTCTTGTGGGGCTGCTTTGTTAAGGACAGAGTCTATATACGGAGTCAATCGAATTGATTTCAGCCTTAAAACTCAAAATCCGAGATGTAAATAACGAAATAGGAGCGCCATTTTGCCAAAAAGTAAATAAAAACTTTGATGAAAGTAGCGACATCTGTCAGCGTAGTCTGGTCAAGGTGGATATTTGCCAGATATCATTTTTTATTCATCATACTTGCCAAACTTTTCTCTTCGTAATAAAATAAAAATTTGAATCATCTTAATCAAATTTTATTCTTTGAGAAAACAAACTTCCTGTTGAAAAATACTTAATTACAATAATATTTAATTGTGAAGACAAGAGCAAGGAAAAATTGTAGACTGTTTCTCAAAGCAATATAAAGCAAAAATAAATATTGATTTCATTTCTTACCGGTCATAGCCATCATTATCGATATATTTGGATAAAAGAAAACCTCCTTCGTCTTCAAGAAGTTCACCTTCATATGCAATATTTAATTTCCATTTCGATCCAGCAGCAAACTGTTGATCTAATTTGCGTGTTAGTATCAAAAATTCACATTTCAATTCGAATTTATATGACAATTCTTCTGGTTCATTTAAGAGGGGATTTGCAATAGTCACTTTTAAAATTTTCATTTGACGTGCATGTAAAACAATATTTCTGGTATCATTAACAATCACAATATCAATTATGACCTCGCCCTGAAATGCTTTATCGCCTACATGGACATTCGTTGAAAGTTTTATGTCATAGTGTTCCGGATAGGTTTCGTTAGGCAGGCGATAATTACGTCTGTTTGTTTCATTTTCAGCGCAGGCATTATAATTTGTATTATCGTTATCACTGCCAACTAAATCCGGAAAATGAAATGTTAATTCTAAATCGGCTGTTTCACCAAAATATAGAATGGCCGCAGCTAACCACCAAATAAACCAAGATATTTTCATGTTGCTTACAGTCTGACAAACAATGTACGTATAATTTCAAAAATGTTTGTAGGCGCTTTATAAAGAGCTCTTTCCAATTTCATTGTCTTAAACAAATATAATTATAAAATTATCCATTAGTATAATAAAATACCAAAATTGTTATTATAAAATATTAAATTAATTAAAAGTGCTATAATAATTTTATCTCTAAATTATAACTTTCCATTTATAGTTTTATTTTTTGACTTGCCATATGATTTTACTGTTTGCACACATTAGCAGAGTTTATCTATGTTCATACAAATAAATCTAAATATCACTAAAACTTAGGGATTTTGTAACAATTCAAGATTTAAACAGAAATTTCATTAAATATATAATAATAATTTTAATAATAGCCCGAATCGACCATGTTGAAATGTTTTGGATCAAAAAGCTGAAGCAATATTTGCCTCTTTATTTTCATTAAATAACTGATATGTTCTTAAATATATAAAACTCTTGAAAAAGAAAAAAATTCTAAAAGATAATTAAATTAAAGTTTTATATATCACAAAATTAAAACTTAAAATATTTAGCACATATTTTCAATTATAAAAAAATCATTTTTTCATATAAAAGATTGTCGTAAAGTGCTTTGGCGAGACGATATTTATAAAAAAATGTCTTATTTAAACTTATCTATTATTTTACAAATAATTTTTTTAAATAAAAATTAAATAAGTTTTATTTTTAATATTTAGCCACACTATTGGGTGGCATCTTCAGGAACAGAAAAATGTATAAACAATTGCTTAATTTTTTTTAAATGATCATTTATTGTTTGATTTAAAAAATTAGTTATATATTTTGCTTTTCCTAAAGATGCCAGCCAATAGTGTGGCTAAATATTAAAAATTAAATTTTTTAAATTTATTTAATTTAATTTATTTAATTTTTAAATCCTCTTCTTAAAAAATTATCTGTAACATATTAGCATATTAAAAGAATGAGTTAACTATAATTATTATTTATTATTTATAATTATTTTAAATTTTCCTATGTTTTGTGATAATCACAATTTTTTGTAAGTTTTTGTATTGGATATCCAAAATCGACACCAAAAACTTTTAAAAACTAAGTTTACTTGAATTTTAAAAAAAATTTTTTTTCTTTTCCCTGAAGATGCCACCCAATTTTGTGGCGAAATATTGACAATAAATATAAAATTTATTTAATATTTTTTATTATTTAAAGAGATTGTGCTTAAAAAATTATTTATAAAAGAAAAGAAGGAATTAACTGTAATTCTTATATATTATTTAGAATTATTTTCGAAATTTCATCATTTTTGTGACAATCACAATTTTGTATTAATAATTGTTTAAATTATTTTTATATTGATCATTTATTGATTGATTTAAAAAATTGTTGACACCTTTATTAAAGTTATTTAATTTTTATGTAAAGAGATTGTGTTTAAAAAATTATTTCTAAAATATGAAAAGAATGAATTAACTATTAATATTATATGTAATATCTTTAATAAATATCTTTTTTTCTTTTTAACGATCTTTTTTTATATATTTTTTTCTTTTCGATATTTCGCTTTCCTGAAGAAGCTTTTCAAAGGAAAAGAAAAAAATATATAAAAAAAGATCGTTAAAAAGAAAAAAAGATATTTATTAAAGATAAATAAAAAAGGATCGTTTAAAAAAAAAAAAATAAAAAATATTATATGTAATTTATAATTATTTTTTAAATTTCCTTTTTTTTGTGATAATCACAATTTTGTAAATTTTTGTGTTGGATATCCAATATTGACACAAAAAATTTCTAAATACTTGGTGGTGTCCTTGTTTTTTTTTCGAAAAGAATGTACAAGCAATTTTTTAAATCATTTATTAATTGATTTCAAAAAATATTTATAAATTTTAATTTCCCTGAAAATGCCAGCTAATGGTGTGGTGAAATAGTGAAAATAAAAATAAAATTTATTACATTCATATAAATTTTACATAAAGAGTTTGAGCTTAAAAAATTATTTATAAAATATTAAAAGAACGCATTAATTACAGTTATTATTTATTTCGTATTATTTTTGAAATTTCCTATTTTTTGTGGTAATCACAATTTTGTAACTTTTTGTGTTGGATATTCAATATCGACACCAAAGATCTGTTAAAACTTAATGTGCTTGTATTTTTTTGTTTTTTTTTTTTTTTTTTTTGTTTCAAATCCCACTTTTTCTGATTTTCACAAAAACTACACCTTGGATATGCAGCAATCGCAGATAAGTAATTATTATCGAGAGAAAAGAAGAAAACCAAACTGCAAACAATTAAGATAATAAAATTTGTGTTTATTGCATTGTTATGAGTATTTAGAGATTATTGTTTTAAAATATTGCAAGTATTTTCGTAAATATTATTATTGTCGTTGATTACCGCAATTGTTGAAAGTTTTCTTGATGTGGTGGTTTCGCGGCGCTCCTTACTTCTTCGTTAATTCAAGCAGTAACACCAGTAATGCTAACTTTAATAAAAATTCAGACTTCTTAAGCTATACAGATCTACTAAAAGATCTTGTTTATAATACTTTGCTGGGTGGTGACTGTTTCTCTAGTTAACATCCTTTGAACAAAAAAGTGCGTTTGTTTCATTTTTTCTCTGTTGTATTAAGTTCTTTTATTCCATAATAATAACACAGCATTTAGAGTTTCTAAATTAAATTATTATTGGTTATTATTTGTATTCGACCTTTTTTTTCTTAAATAAATAAGTATTAATCTTAATAACGGTTTTTTTTAAATAAATTTAACACTATATTTTCAATATTTCGCTTTCCCTTGGAAAGCTTCTTCAGGAAATTATTGATTTATTTGGCTTTCCCTTGGAAAGCTTCTTCAGAAAATTATTGAAAATATAGTGTTAAATTTATTTAAAAAAGACCATTATTAAAATTAATACTTATATATTAAAATTAAATTACACGATTTTTTCACTTGAAAAATATACAAAATGAACATGATGGTAACTTTACTACTATAACGTCTAAAAGATGCTTTCTTATTTCAATAACTTTACTCCACGATGTTTATACTTCAAATAAACTTCATTGCCCAGCAGATGGTGCTTATATATCTGTTTAAAGCGATTCTCGCATACATAAGAATATTCTACGTTAACATCATTCTGCTTTTTATGTTATTTCGTGGTATTTGTTATAACCACGTTGTTGTTGTTGTTGTCTGGTATGTATAAGATTTCTTGGAAACTATGTTATTTGTATAAGACACAATAGGTCATTTCGAGTTATTTTACTGATAATTATTTTCCTTCAAAACCTAAACCAAAGATCTTTGTAACAATATATTAAATAGTTATTAGTCTGGATTTCGAAAGGTATACAGTGCTGGAAAAACTGTTGTTAAGGTACAAAATTACATATATAAAGCCAAAATGCAGTTGCAGGCATATTTTTTTATTTGTCAAAAGCCTTTGATTTTATTGATCACAATATTCTATTGCCAAAGATAAAATGTTATGGTATAAATGAAAAAAAGGAGTTCCTATATTTTGGGGCTTTTTAGATAATAGAAAACAATTTGACCAAATTGGTAAAACAGTTAGTGGTTTCAAATCTGTTGAATATGGTGTTCATCAGGGAAGTATCGGCACCTTAAAAATATACTTGTATGCTGATTATATAAATATATTTGATCATTATAAACATGAAACTGCTTTAAAATATTACATGGAAATCATCTCTTTCCATGTAATTTATTAAGTTCAGGATATCTTCGCATAAATAAACTGTTCGTAAATTCCGCATAAAACAAAGATAAAAGATTTAAATCATACTTTGCTTACGACAATGAATTTAGTATTTTTGTTAATATTTTGAATATTAAACCTTATCTTATCTCCTGACATGGGTTTTGTTTATAACTCAAATAACAAATTATGAATTAAATTTCTTTTTATCCAGGCCCTAGGTCCCACCAATAAAGACTATGGTTCTTTTCTTCTTCCCATTTATTTAATTATTTAAAATTCAATATTTCGGATACCTTCGGTATCCTTCTTCAGTAAATACAATTCTAATTATCACCTTTACACTACCCTCAGGTTAGATTGTTGACTGAGGGTAGTGTAAAGGTCGAAAGAAAAAAAGAAAAAATAGAACAATTTCATAAATAACAAATTTAATATACGTGAATTTGTACTATATTCCTTAAAAGAATACATCTTTTATGATATTCTCATAAAATATTTAGTATTCAAAAATTAATTTAAATGTATTGTTGTGTGGGAAAGCATATCCGTATGGCCATTTCACTGTTACTCATATAGCTTATCACTGGATTTTACCCCAAACTTTGTATAGAAAATTCAAGAATCTTATATCTCAAGCTAAATTGATTATATGAGAGTTTTCACAAAACCAACACAGCAAGAAGTCAACAAAACTCAAATATACCTCTATACAAAAACACAGCAAACATTTTAAAAATAAAAACATTTTTCATTTTCAATCTTTCTACATAAGGGTTTCTTTCGGAAGCCACTGCATTTGCACGTTGCTTTTTTGTAAAATTTTTTTCAAATATTTTTTATTTTCTTTACTTTTCAAATTACATATGAATGGCTTCCAAAGGAAACCCGGATCTAAAAAGTTTGAGAATGAAACGCGCTTTTGTTTTTAAAATGTTTGCTGTGCTATTTTATAGAAGTATTTTTGAGTTTTGTTGTCTTCTTGCTGTGTCGGTTTAATAAAAACTCTCATTTAGTCAATTTGTTTTGAGATATAAGACTCTTGAACTTTCTATACAAAATTTGTGGTAAAATTTATTGATGAGCAGTAGTGAAATGGCCATATAGATATGCTTTTCCCGACCGTAATACATTTAAAAATTTTTTGAATAATAAATATTTTATGAGAATATGTTTAAGAAATCCAGCAAAAATTAATGTAATTTATTTAATTTTTGTATTAAGACTTTTTAATTTCTTTAGTTATTTAAAAATATGTTTTTACCTATGTTTTACCAATCTATGAGCTTTATAAATTTCAACAGCTATTTTACGTTTGCAAATGTATTATTAATATAAAATACATACGATATACAATTTTCAATGAATGATCATGCTTTCAATACAGAAAACTTGAAAATAGTTTTTTACCAGTCATAAATTGAATATTACAATTTGCTTAATAATATTAAGTTTGAAATGAAACTAGTTCAAGTCTTTCTTAAAAAATCTCTTATTTCAAAATGTTTATAAGCCTCTGTTATAATCAATATAAAAATAATGTATGTATGTTAAACATAATATAATGGATGAGATAAAACTGACTTTATTTTTGTAATATAAATTAATTTATAATGAATTAATTTTTTTTTTGTTTTTACTTTGCTAACCGCTAAAATGTTCATCAAGTTTCAACGCATATTTCACGTTTTTTATGGTGAAAATTGTTTCACAGATATGTAGACGCATGCAGACATTTATAATAAAAATTATTTATAGTATTTCAAAAAAACGTTAACTTGAAATGTTGAAATGAGTAACAATATCGTTATTTAAGTGTACGCAGAATTTTCTAGTTTAAACTGGGAGATACCCAGCATGTTTTGCTACGCCCAACCTTTTCTGTTTAATACACTTGATGTTAAAAGTAATTTTCTTAAAATTTTAAGGACCAGCTTTATATTACTTTAGGTATGCATGTTTAAAAAAAATTGGTATGTAAAACACTCATTACTTCCGCCTATACCTCCAGACCATAACTGGAAAGCGCACAAATAAACTTCTATAGACTTCTACTTACAAACAAAATTATCTAATTCTCTTTCCTCCCAAATACTGTAGTTTCAATATAGTAATGCGTGACGGTGGATCAAACCACTGTGGGTGATGTGTAGCACCGAAGGCCGTCGGATATCTCTATCCTCTCGTCACTCCTAGTTGTAACTTCGAGAGCTCAGAGCAGGCCGCCACTCCCGCTTGCTGATTCCTTTGAAAATAACGCGGAGTTGCCCAGTTGGCTCCTGCTATTCCTTAGGGGACTGGACTCCCTTTTACGATCGGTGACACATGTAATGATGGTGATATTCTATCAACACATATCAATGTGCCACCTGGGGGATTTCAGTATAGTATTATTATATCTATTGAAGTTCTCAGTTCTTCCTCGAGAGGTGGAAGGCTTAATATTTGTTTCTCATACGTTTATTCCTTTAGTAAACGTTTATTTTATTGAATTGTTTCATGCACATTTTCTTCAGTGCAAATTGTCGTTGCTGTCTGTTTGTGCAATGAGACTGTCGAGCGCTTTCGATGTGATGACATCATTATCAAGCCGAGCTCTGGACTGTACTGGGGAGTCAGTGTTCGTTCGCGTTTTGTAGATTTTCATGTTTTCAAGAATTTCAAGTCTTCGTCCTTTTTGCGAGGATGTAGTAATGTCATACATTTTCCTATTTCCCTTGTTGCGTGTCCGTGG
This sequence comes from Trichopoda pennipes, assembly GCA_030448955.1. NCBI lineage: Eukaryota > Metazoa > Arthropoda > Insecta > Diptera > Tachinidae > Trichopoda > Trichopoda pennipes. Next base: position 17,959,758 of record JASKUP010000072.1, read on the forward strand.
GTGTCAAGGTGTAATGCAAAGTTGGAGTCTTTTTTTAGTGTTCGTCCAGTTTGTCCTATATAAGTATGTTTGCAGGTACAATTAAGTCTTTATACTAAGCTTGAACTAAATTTTTCATTTGTTTCTGTCGATGTCATGAGATTATGTCTCAATGCTGTGAATTAATTTTCTTTGTGAAAAACGTTAGTTAATCTATATTTTTCTGCTATGGTATGTATATATTGTGTCGAGTTTTTTGTTGTACTTGTGGGATTACCTTATGTCTGTGTATTATATGTTTAAATGCTGTTAGTTTATGTTGTTTAGAGTGGTATGTGGTGATGTGTATGTTAGTCTCCACCATAGTTTGTTTTCTATAAATGTCAAATGTTAAACAGTCAGTTCCTTGTACTATTACGATGTCAGGATAATAAAAGTTTCTGTCTTGTTATTTTTCCATCTATATATATAAAAATTAAGCCCAAAATAGGTGTCCGTTGGTTGCCAGTGTTTGATGAGATTACGAGTACCGTCGTAATGGTCGTTCGCTGGTTTGTATCTTTGTTTCATGCGTTTACGCACACTAGTGCGTCCACAATGCGTGTTTAAAACAAGACACATTTTTCAAAACAAATAAAAATTTTCTTTCCGTTGCATACTTCGTTTTGTATCAAATGTAATGTGTGTTTTCGTTTGTACGTTGCTGTGTGTGTGTGTGCTTGCACACAATGCGACGGCAATACAAATCGAAATATGCTCATGTTCATAGCAAGTGGATGTGCAAACAAATTTTCCATATTCTGTTGCAGTTTGTGTGTATGTGTGTGTGTGTGTGATTTACGTGTTCAATTGCAAAATGATCCATCAGCCGAACGTTTTTCAAAGCAATTGTTAGATATTGGGAATGGCGCAATTGCAACTGAACCCACAACAAAAACGATTACGCTTCCAGATAATTTTTGCCGCTTTGCACAATCAAAACAAGAATTGGTCACGAACGTATTTCCCGGTATTGCACAAAAATTGTAGAAACCATGATTGGTTGGGAGAAGGAACTATCTTAGCTGCGAAAAATGCAGATGTTTCGGATATCAATGTGACAATTTTGAATAACATTCCCGAGGAAATTTTTATCTACAAATCGGTTGACGCTGTTACCAATCAAGACGATGTTGTAAATTATTCAGTCGAATTTTAAAATTCGCTTAAGTTACTTGGACTGCCGCCTCACCGCATGCAAGTGAAAGTTGGTGTACCAATTATTTTGCTTAGAAATATCTGCCAGCCACGATTTTGCAATGGGACACGTTTAGTAGTCAAAAAAGTCATAAAAAATGTGATTGAAGCAAAAATTTTAAAAGGGAAAATATAAGGGCGAGGATGTGCTGATACCACGCATTTCTATGATTTGCCGTTTGATTTTAAACGGCTTCAGTTCCCCATACCTGTTGCTTTTGCAATGATCCCTGTTTTTTGCACGGTCAATTAAATGTACCATGTTCACGTGTTACTAAACCAACTGCTTTGTTTGTCTATGTCGCGAACCAAAATCAATCGAAGAATGTCGTAGATGTAAAAGCACACAAAAATATTGGATTGTGAAAAAGAAAACATTATTAAAATAAACATAAAAACGAAAAAAAAGGAAATTGTATTTTTGATTAATTTTCTTGAATTTTTTGGCGCACACAAAAAAGAACGCTGCAGAATAAAAACATAACACAAATGACTTGCAAAGCAGTCACGGGCACGCTTGTTGTGTATATAATGTTGTTATGGACTCTGTTATTATGGTCTGTTATAATTTGTTCGACTTTGTCTTGTTCGAGGATGCATATGATGTTGTCTACGTACCTTTAATTATGTGTAGTAACTCGAGATGTTGCATGTAAATTTTTATGAAGATTGCGGAAGTTGGCCTTCCCATGCCGAACCCGGCAGGTAATTTGTAAACGTGGTTATTAAATCCAAAGAACTATTATCGTCTTTGTAATATCTATAATATCGGTTATGTATTGGTTATCGCATAAATTGTCTAAGTGTTGCGTAGGATAACTAAGGTTTTTTGTGTTGGTATTCAGGTATATGTAAAAGGAAACGAATCTAGTGTTTTCGGTTATCTTGATGTCTTTCAGTTTTTCGACAGGGTCTTGTGTAAGTAGGGCGGTGATCTGTTTAGGCAGGTGATATACTGGTGGAGGTCTGTAGTTTACAATGGGTCTCATTGGTATGTTCTCCTTGTGTATTTTCAGTTGTGCTTTGTGTTTTGTATAATTTTCACAAATTTTGTTTTTTTTTTTATAAAAGAGAAGAAGCACTTTACGCAACAATGCCTTTTTAGTCAAGTACCGTGCTACATTCTTTTTTTAGGAAAGGAATAGAGAAGAGATGAAACAGGTGGTGAAAGTAGAAGAATAATCGGAAATTAACTGCCGTATAAGACAGCACAGCCACCAGTGACTATGCCTTCATCGGTGAGCAGCCCCACCGACAGTCAATTTTTATTTTTGTAGTACAAAAAAAACCAAGGTCTTCGTTGGGAATCGAACCCACAACCTCCATACTGACAAGCTAGTACACTACCTACTAGCCTACAGGGGCACCTATATTTTCACTAATTAAACGTTTTCCAGCGTTATCTATATAAAATTTTTTTGTACTTTACTACAACCGTGTATCTTTTTTCCGCTTTTGTAAATAGTATGTCACTTTCCCGTAGCTTTGCCTTTATTTGTTTAGCAGTTTTTTGTTCATTGGGGTTTGCTTTTGTTTGTATTGTGTTTTTTATCGTCTTTTCGAGTGCGTCGGCTATTTTGTGGTGTGTGTGTCTTTGTCGTTTGTGAACGTACGCTGACTCGCCAATACAGTTTACTCCGAAGAAGATGACAACAGTATTTCATTTACGGCGGAACAAGTCCAACAACTTAATACCAAGTACTATAGAGTTTTTACCATTTTAACGCCTAAAAGCTGCTTATCAACTTTTACTTGATTACATTCACAGTAACCGCCCGGGGGCACATATATGGTCTTAATAGAGAGCTACTATGAAGACCTGTGCAACTGGGGGAAAAAGGGAGCCCAGTCCCCTGAAGTCAGCAGGGGTACAACTGGAAACTCCACTTTATTTCCACGGGAATCAGTGACCCGCAGAGATCGTTATTTGTCTCTTTAGACATTTAACTGTTCTCTGACTGATTATTGAGGTTGGCCCCTATATGGGAGTATCGTGGTGGTCGAGGTTTCGCGGCCCCATATCAGTCTATGGTTCTATGGTGGGTTCATTTCACCTTTAATAACACCTACCTAGTGAAATGTTCCCAGATCCAGTGAGCATGCTAGACATGTGTTCTGGACAGGAGTTGGAAAGACTCCAACTCTTAAGCAAAGAGTGATGATTTGCAGCCCTGCTCTGGAATCATCGAAGTTGCAACTAGAAAGTTCTGTTGCATAGAATTATAGCTTCGGCTTCCTAGGACGAGCATGACGTTCCAAATTATGCAGTGATTTGATCCACCATCTGATTAAGGCTTCATGGCCAGGCGCGGATGTAAATCTAATCACACAATTACATTCACAGTAAACTGCGCTATTGCGCAAAAGAGGGAGGTTTCATATCCCGTTTGAGCGGTTTTACCATTTATTCGGAAAGTTAAATTTAATGCACCAAATATAGATGACATTATTGTCAGTGTAGGCGCCTGCTTGGCTGTACTTCTTTTTGTTCTTGTTAGTTGCTTTTATTTTCTGTGCACTTAATTCATGGAATTTTAAATTTTGTTATTTTTATGTTTATAAGATTTCTTAGAAACTTCTTAATTTGTAAACAGAAACAATAGATCATTTCAGTTTAATTATTTTAATGATAATTATCTTTTTATAGCATGCTTACTGTGTGTAAGCAATACCCTATACCAATTTCCCTTCCCTTTTTTGCGAAACCTCAGGGCTTCTAGGCGCAAGGCTTACGAAAAGTAACAACCTATAATAACTTAAGAGTGCATAATAAATTCTATAACAAATAATAGGCATATAAGCTAATAATTTAGATTTTTTGCTTTAAGAATGCTTTTATTATAATAATAAAATCAGTTGATACATAATTCAAAATATTTTCCATCGCTAGCTATTACTTTTTCCCATCTTTCTGGTAGCATGTAGATTCCGTGCCAAACAAATTGCTCCGGTTTTGAGGTAAAGAGTAAATCGAGCTAATTTCTGATACTTTGTTCTGAAGTAAAGTGTCCTGCGTTACTCTAAACAAATGGTAGTCAGAAGCTACGAGGTCTTGGCTCTAAGGCGGATAAGACAAAACTTCCCATTCCTTGTTTTCCAAATAGTTTTTGATCGGACTTTAAACATATGGCCGATCGTTATCATTTGATGTGCCTGGTTGAATATTATGACCAGATTGCTCTGTTCAAACGAATCAATTGTCTTGTGATTGTCGAACCCAATTTTAACAGCTCATAATAAAAAACACCATTCTGAGTCCAGCATATACAGAGCATTACATTGGCGTGGTGGAAAGTCGGCTTCGGCGTTGATTTGGTTATTGGCCGGACTTTACATATGACATTTTGCGCTTGGCGTTATCGTAATGTATCTATCTTTCATCGCCATTAGCAATAATATGCAAAAATTACCTTTTTGTAGCCTTCAAGCATCAGCGTCGACATGCATAATCGCACTTCAAAGATTTTCGGCTTTAATTCATATGGCACCCGATTCCCTTGTTTTAAATGAATCTCCAAGCGTTTAAACGTAAAGCAATGGCTTGTTATGTAACACCCAATGATAACGCAATCTATTCTTGCGTCGAGTACTGCTTCCAATTCCTCATTTTCAAACTTTTTGGGCCCAGCAGGGTTCTTCTTGTCTTTTGTGCCGAAATCACCAATTTTGAAACACGCAAACCATTATTCACAAGTTTTTTGAGTTGGTGTTTGTTGACCATAAGCTTGTACCTAAAATTGATAACTTTCAGCAGCTGCTTATTTCAAATGAAAGAAGGTTATACTTCCTTATTATAGCGATTGAAAAATATGTATGCTTACGCTTTGTCGTCTATCGAGTGAATTATGACAGATGTGTACCTTTCAAAATAACACGTATGTTATTATTGACACAAACGATATGTGGTAGTTATGCTATATGTTGTTCAAATCGATGTTATAAGAAGCACAATGAAAAACTCACGACTACACTAAAGAAAGAACGCTTAAGAAAACTTGTGAAAATAAAACAAAACACAGCAATGGTTTGATAATAAGGATAACCCAAGTGCATATCTGATGCCTAAATTAATTCTAACAAAGCGTTACCAAGACAGATAAATAAACAGTTTTAACATAAAATAAAATACCGAATACAGAAAATTGATGACCAAAGCTCAAATTGCTATTTATTTAAACAAATAAAGTAAACGAGTTAAAATTATATTAAAAATAACATGCAATAAACAAATATCGCACTAAAATTCTTTATATTATAGCTGTTTGATTTTTATCGCCATCATTGGTGACGCCTACTGCACGGTATTGCTTAGCAGCTGCCACAATATCTTCACCATGATTCCTGAGCCATAGGAAATTTTTGTCAATCCTTTCTCTAACAACTCTTTCTAGAGATGAGGTAACATATTCACTATCCTTCACGTTATCAACTAAAGCTAACAGTTTTGCCTCTTGCTTTGTATTGACCACATAGGATGCCATACTACGAATAGTTGAATCCAAGGGACTAAAACCGGCGCTGTAACTTGCTATATTTGCGTAAGCCTTCCAGTTTTTACCTAAGAAGTCAATACATGTAAACAGACCAATTTCGTGGCCAGAATAGACAGGGAACATCAGATAGCGACGTTCTTCAGTGCTTAAATAATTTGACTCATCAATGGTGCTGTTGATTAATTTCTGTATTTGATGTTCAGTTTGAGAACAGCCTAACGATGAAATAAGATCGATACGGAAAACATCATCAGATGGAGCCATAAGTTGTTCATACAAAATATTAAATATTTCGTCATCAGATTGCCTAAGGCCATTACAAAAGATGATATTTTTCAAATTGGGTTCTATGGGAATGTTTTTTATAAGAAAAGCCTTCAGTTTATCGTTGGTTTCCTTCAAACACTCCTTTAGTCCAATTGAGCAACTCAGATCGATTACTTCCTTACGGGTATATTTGTTATTGTACTGCTCGCCAGGAACATCATTAACTCCCAGTTTTTTATAGATGGGAACAACTTGCTGGGCTACATAATTTTGATAATCAGCATAATTTTCATCACCTTTCAGATAGCGTAAATGTTCGCTGAAGATCTTTTTAGCTACTGTCCAGGGAGCATCTTGGTCTTCAAGTTTTAAATAACTCATTAATTTCAATAGCACGCCATGTTTCAATCTGTTAGACAATGTAAAGCGATATGCATCATCCATAAGTTGAGCACGATTGCGGAGATGAATGTTAAATGGATTTTCAATTAGACCTTTTGCGATCAGATTCCAGTTTTCTTCATCATAATTAATACGATAGAAACCAGTAGATTGTTTATTTAAAATTACCCAGTCTCTTGAATCGATTCTAAAATCTGTGATTTTCATTTCAGGCACATTTAATAAAAAGTGTGTTGCTGCTGTATCACGAAAATCGAAGTTTGATGCAACAGCATAATTGATAGGCACACACCAGGTGATATTATCTTTAATGGCTTCATCATTAGAGAAGGATTCCTGCTTAACGCTAAAGCTACCATCACTATAGTTGCGTGTAACAGTCAACATCGGATACCCGCCTTGGCGAGTCCAAGTGCTAATCATTTCGCCAACTGTAATGGGAAGTATATAGTTGCCTTCTTGAATCTCATTCTGAAAGGCAGTAAAGAGCTCCTCCTCAGAAACTGCAGTATTCTGGCTATTAGGTAAATAAAAATAATCGACATCATGCTGTTCTAATAAAAATACACTTCAAGAAATTCTAAAACTTACTATTTTATCAAAAATGTTTGTAAACCTTGTTGAAAGATTTTGTCCTTCAGCGCTTTATTCCACATATGCAGAATAGATGCAGCTGTATAGTGAAAATATGAATCATGAAGACCAGCAATTTCGCCAGGTGTTTCCACATAATAGCTTATGGGCATATAATCTTCGCCATTAACGTCCAAAGCTTGCTGATATTCAACACTGTGAAAATCTTGCCAGATATCTAATCCGGGATAAATCTGTAATTATACGTTATTAATGTTAATATTCTACAAATAACGGCATATTTTATAACTACTTACATCTTCCAATGCTTTATAAGAAAGTAAAATTGTAAGGCCTTCCATAATCGGCTGCGTAGTCCACCATTCCATTGATACAAAACTACCAAGCCATTGATTAGCGATTAAACGACCCATAACTAAAGGAATATACATTTTGCGATCTACGTCATAGCTTAACTTATCGTATAACAAGTTTTCTTCACGATATAATGCCAAACCCCAATTTCCCATTCCTACAATAGGAAAGTTGGGAATAGCAACATGATCGATTTTAGAAATCATAGGTTTAATGCCAAAGTATTTGGACAACTGTTGTGAAATCAACAAGCCAGAAACAAGGGGCCATTCATGCTGATTCTTAACACCAGGACGACAATATATACGCTGAGGTATATCATTTAAAATGCCTTCGGTGTAATCAAAGTTGGATACAACAAAACCCACAACATATGTAGGAATGCGAGCTGTTGTTAAAAATACAGTTTTTCCGATGCTAATAAAAATGTCAATATTAATTAAATTAATTAATTATTATCTATGTATTCCAAAATACTTTACCTGGACAGAGCATTGTTGACAGGCATATTTGAAATGGCTGTGTAGGAGGGGCTGTGATATATGGTTATGGTAAAATTGGCACGTATAGCTGGTTCATCAAAACAAGGAAAGGCATGGCGCGCGTTTGTACTTTCGAAATGTGTTGCAGCCAAAAACCTTAAAATTAAATAAAAATATTAAAAACATAACAAATAAATGAATACGTGTAAGTTTTTCAATTTCTATTACAAATGGAAACTATTTCTACGAAAATGCATTTCTGGTTTTTCGACTAGAAGTTTGTTTTTTTAATTGCGGCAATACCAAAAACATGATAGTTTTGACATTTAGCTTTTTGACGTATTTGCAGTAGATGCATTGGCAATCGTTACAATGAATTCAATTTCGCTATTAAAAAATTGGTCGTTGAATTTGAGTTGACACGCTTGATACAAAACGCCATCGTGTGTTCGAGCGGGTCGTTCAACTGAAAACATCGTATCCGTGAGCTACATTGTAGAAGGAGATCCAAAATTTCCATTCCTCGACGTTCTCAGTAATTGGGGTTATCCAACACCACCACATGGCGAATTTTGCGCAAGGATTTGACTTTGAAGCCTTACAAGGTTCAGCTGGTGCAGGAATTAAAGCCGACCAACCATTCACATCACCGTAGATTCGTTCAATTCATTCAGGAACAACAAGACAGTTTTTCTAAAAAAAATCACTTTTTCAGCCGAAGCCCACTTTCACTTGTCAGGGTATGTCAACAAGGGTTATTAAGAAGCTTTTGCATGCTCAACGTGTCACTGTGTTGTGCGCTATGTGTTAACGGTCAATGGATCGCGCTATCAATATTGACGACGTGGATATCACTGGCATGTGGTTTCAACAGGACGATGCCACATATCACACAGCCAATGAAAAGAGCAATTTATTGCAAAATAAATTTCCCGATCGCATATTTTCACGACAATCAGGAGTTAAGTGGCCTGCCAGGTCGTGTGATTTAACACCACTGGATTATTTTTGTGGAGCTGTGTTAAGAACAGAGTCTATTCGGAGCAAACCGAATAGACTCTTGATGTGATTAACGAAATAGCACCGCCATTTTTCCAAAAAGGAATTAAAAAATCCCCCTCAAGTAGAGACTGTTATAATTTTGTAACCAAATAATTCCTCTTAAACTTACCGGTCACTTCCATTATCATCGGTGTATTTAGCTAAATAGAAGCCTGCTTTGTCATTACGTAATTCACCACCATAATAAATAGTCAGTCTCCACTTTGTACCAGTAGCAAACGGCTGATGGTTTTCCCGTCTCAATGTTAAAAATTCACGTTCTAATTCATATTCATACAACAAGTCTTCTGTTTCATCACTCAATGAATTTGCAATGGTCACCTTAGAAATCTTTATTTGACGAGCATGTAAAACAATATTTTTGGTTGCATTGACAATCACAATATCTATTTTGACTTGTCCATAAAATTCTTTTACGCCTAAATCGAAATTCGTAGCTAGTTCAATATCATAGTGTTCCGGCAAGGTATTCTTAGGAAGGCGATAGTTATGGCTGATTCCCTCACTTTCATCGCGGCTATTTGTTTCATTTAGTTCATCACTGTAAATTTTAGCTACGATTGGTAAAGAACGCGATGCAAGTTCGGATTTTTTAACAAATAAAATTGTGGACAAAGCCAACAGCCAAACGGAAGAAGTCACTTTCATGTTGCTAAAAGCTCGAAAAGTAATTAACGTTTGATTTAGAAACAATTGCTGCTCACTATTTATAGCGTTAAGCGTAGACGAAAATTTTATTTGTGCAATAATTATTTTTATATATTTGTTGGCAATTTATATTGCGACAGTAAAAATCGTCTTTTATGTGTTTTTCGATGCTAAACTTTGATAATTGTAAATTAATTTAATCGAATAATCGTTATTCGCTAGGCTGATAATAAAATTTTTTCTATAAAAAGTCTCATGTCTGCCCGAATAAATATGAGGAGAAGGCTACATTCCGAAAATCTTAAAGTTTTATTTATACAAATAATAATTATAATCAATTTATTTTTATAATATTTTATATAAAAATTAAAAAAAAAAGAATTGCTTATACATTTTAGTTTTCCACCGAATGGTGTGGCGAAATTATGAAAATAATATTTATTTAATTTTTATATAAAGACTTAAGACTTTTAAGATTTATTTATGTCGCTTAATTTAATACCCTTAAATTCTATCACTTGCTTGAGTAGAGGAGTTCACAATAAAAATCTTTAGTAGATACGGTAATTCTAAATGCAAAATGATGTCTGGCAATGGTCCACCATGACCACCACGACAGATGTCGATTCTTTCATCAAAGTTTTTAATCAAATGTTTTTTGCAAAATGACGGTCTTATTTCATTAATCACAGCACTGAGTTTGAGCTTTAAGGCTGAAATCGATACGATTGGCGCCGTATAGTCTCTGTTCTTAAAATAGCCCCACAAAAAATTATCCAGTGGTTTGCCACTCAATTAAATGCTGATTGTCGTTAAAATTTGTGATCGGGAAATTTATTTTGTAATAAATTGAGTGTTTCATTGGCTGTGTGACATAGTCCTGTTGAAACCACATGCCATTGATATCTACGTCGTTAATAATAGGCCAACATTTAGTTGTAGATCCTCCACACCATATTGCTCACCATACAGTGACACATTGATCATGCAGACTTCTCAATAATTGCTGTAGGATTTTCAGAATCCCAAAAGCTGAAATTTTGCTTGTTGACCGTGAACTAGTGAAAATGGGCTTCATCTAAAACAATGATTTTTTCAGAAAAACCAACAAGTTCTTCCTAAATAAATTGATCAAATCTACGGCGATGTGAATGGTCGGTTGGTTTTAATTCCTGCACTAGTTGAACCTTGTAAGGCTTCAAAGTCAAATCCTTCCGCAAAATGCGCAATGTTTTGGTTTTGGATAAACTCAATCGTTGAGAACGTCGAGGAATTGACAAATTTGGATTTTCTTTAACACTGTGGCTCACGGCTGTGATCTTTTCAGTTGAAGGGCACGGTCGAATATGCGTTGGTATTTGCACATTTTGTATCGAGCCTGTAGACTCCAATTTAACGACCAAATTCTTAATAGCAGTCTCAGAAGGACGATTATGTTGTCGGAAAATATGACGAATTTTACGAAATGTAAATGTACACAAAACCCGCCCGAAAAATAATAAGCGTAATTTCAGATAAAGATAAAAAAATAAACAAATCAGATATGGATATTAAGCTGTTTGATTTGATCCGCCAGTAAATGAAGTAATTTTGTCACATCTCTAGGTGAGCACCATACAAGCAACCAATAACGACAGTTCTCACCGAAGATATGACAACAAATAAAATAATAATTGAGAAGCTTATGAATACAAAAAAGAAATAAGAGTATTAGAGAGGTCAGTTACGTTTGTGATAGTGTATCTTCTAGGGTATCATGCCAAACGATAGCTAGTTTTAAATTATGAAGCTTCGACTCTTTTTAACTATTTATTTAACTTCCACGCGACTGCTATTTTCATATCTCTATAGTCGTTGCCAGTTTATGTCGTCACAAAATCTCCGGTGTTACATTTATCTAGGCGAGTGGTTAAAGGATCATTTCTTGGACCTCTCCTTTTTTCTCTTTATACAAATGATTTACCTAAAAGTTTTGCAGCTGTATTTTAGCTGTTTAGTCAACTCCCTTGAAGAGAGTATCTCAAGACTGAATGAAGATTTAATAAAAATTTTTACTGGGTAACTGCAAATGGATTTTGTTTTAACCCTCATAATTGACTTAATTGACCCTCATAATTGAGTTAAAAGGGTTGAAAGGTTAAAATGTATTATAATTCTATCAATCATATTATCAATGTTAATGTTTGAATAAATGGAGAAAAAAATCTCTATTGTAAATGCTGTCAAAAACCTCTTATTCCACGGTTAATCTACAGTTGGGAACTTTTTGCAGGATGTGACTGTACTAGTAACAGAAAGCTGAACGCCGTATACAACAATATCATTATATATGTCTGTGGATTGAAAAGTTATGATAATGTTTCCCAATTTTCCTCAAAGCTATTTGGAGTTTTATTTAACAACCTCCTTGCGCTATCCGTGGGGTTTTATTTCTTCATAAATCACGTATAGTTTAGTTAGCGGAAAAAGAATTTTATTCCTTTACACCATTATTTTGTATCTGAGTGGCTGCTTTTTAACATGGATAGCGTCTCTGGAATATTCTTCCTGCCTTCCTTCCTTCTAAACACAACAACTTAATAGCAACACAAAAAGCTTTACGAATTTTACATTTATTTTAATTTTATTAATAAATCATAAATACTTGCACTTTCCTGCACTCTAAATATAAAATGCAAATATTTCAAATAAATAAATTAATTATTAAATAATTAAGATAAATAAATAAATAAACAAAAAATGAACCAAACAGTTATCCGAAAACAAAAATTAATCGACCTGGCGATTATTTAAACAAATGCTAATTTGAATGTATAGCATTAATGCGAGTAATAAAAATTATTTGAAAATAATATTGAAATAATAAGAAACAAATTTTGATAACAATAAGTTAATTATAATGAATCTAATATCTTTCGAAAAAATTGAGCTACTAACAAAGTGGGGAAAAAAGCCAACCAAACGTCGAGTAAATGAAAGTGAAAAATCAATTTTATTTTATTAACGAATATACTGAACATATATTAACCTCAAAGTTTCTTTAGTGATGAAAACATTATAGATATAGTATTCATTTCTGGATTTCGTAGCATAAAATCTATGCTTCCAAGGCTACTATTTCACTTTTGATGTTTTGCTTTAACGATGCACTTTAACTATAGAAATTTTTAAATTGCTTAAAGGTAGTGGGATCTAGTGTGTACTTCTCATTGGGTTTATCAAATTTTTCATTAGAAAATTTAAATATTATTGTAAATTAATAAGAAAAATTATAGCTCTTACTGTCATGCCAAAATTATAAATCGCTTGTAGAATTAAGTTCTCAACAGAGGCGTGTAGAAAAATGTCCTATAAAATGCGCTATAATTTTACATTAATTTTGTTTAGACATATTCATTGATGTAGTAGCAAAGAAAAATAAAAAAATAACTATGTGTAGCAGATATAACTTAAATATTTTTGCCCGAACGATTTAAAATTTGTTTCAGGTAAAATCTTTATTTTTGTACAATTCTCATTCTGTCAATATAAATTTGGCTTTTTGTAGGGAATTTTTTAAATATTATTGACTTTTCGGTGTGACTGCAAGAAAATTAAGTTTGAGTCGTGAACCTAAAATTGCTGTTGTAAATTAAGGTAAGATAGATTGATGAGCAATTCAATTGAATATATTTTTACAGCAATGATAAATTTTATATATTTTTAGTATAAATTGATCTTCAAGCGTAAGATCACATAAATTTCATTTTCTGTATGGAGGATCTAATATGTGAAACCTGTTTATTATTTGTTTCATCTAATAAGAAAACAGTCAATAGATTTTAGTGGTTGGTTAGCCTATTGACGTAACTAAAACTAAATCAATTTTTTTTTCACTTAGTATAAAGGACACATTCAGATTCATAAAGACTTCTAAGTCATGGAGAACCAAAAAAGTTACTTAGAGTTTTGCACTGATAACGTTGTAATATCTCAATATTTTGATTTACTGGCCGTTCCCTACAGTTCAATGCCATATGCCCAAATGGGTTTTAAAATAACTCTATATAATTTGATTTTGTTCTCTAGGCTAAGCTGGGATTTGGATCCAAGTAATCAGTTAATTTATTTGATTTTCATATTGAGATTTTTATATATTCTTTTTGTGGTCTTTCCATGTGAGACGTTTGTTTATCTACTTACATAAATACTTAGGACCTTGCTAAATGTAAACTATTCAAATTTAGAGGTCAACGCTTTCTTACTTTTTCAAGGATTAAATGAGTACATGATTACTTTTCTCTACATTTACAGTAATTTTCCATTTGCTCAGTCATTCCTGCATCGTATTTACTTCTATTTTCATTACAGATGAAGCTGCAATGTGGCATTTATTGACAGAGATTATGACGGTGTCGTCTACATAAGTCGCATCTTCAACATTATCAGGTGTACACTGCTTTGTGGGACCCCACTAAAAATTTTATGTACACATGACGTTCGATTACGTATATATGAATAAATGGAGCAGGTAAATTTTTTTCTTAAGTTTGTTAAGCAGTCCTTCGTGCCACACCCTATCAAATGCCTGCTTTATGTTAAGAAATACTTTACAGCAATACAGTTTTTTCTAGTGAGTCCGATATTACTATCACTTAACCGCGGAGGCACATTATAAGTCTTTATGTATCACACAACCATCTAGACTTGTGTCTTGCCGGGTAAAAGGAAGCCCAGTCCCCTTTAACGCTAGCAGGATCCTACTGGACAATCCACTATATTTCCACGGGAATCAGTAAATTTCCATTGTTCCGCTATTTGTGTCTTTAGGCATTTAGCTGTTCTCTGACTGATTATTGACGTAGGCCCTTCGGGAGTATCGTGGTGGCTGTGTGTTTCGAGGCCCTCGTTTAAGTTTGTGGGTCGGATCATTCACAATGAACACAATGAATGGTCCAGGACCAGTGAGTATGAATGCCGTTGTGTTCTTAATTATGTTAAGCTTCATGAGTTCTGCACTAGGAGTTGGATAGTCTCCAACTGTTCAGCAAGGAGTGAAGGCAGCGGCCTACTTTTGAAGTTTAAACTAGAAGTGGCCGGAGGATATACGTATCCAAAGGCCTCCTAGTGCGAGGATGAAGCTACATTTCATCCACAGTGGTAATGATCCACCATCTGATTAAGGCCCACGCCCAGGTGAAGATGTAAATCTTATCACGTTATTACTCTCACTATTCTCTGACAAGGTTCTGGTGTTCCATAATGTTGACGAAATCCAACCTGGTGATTGGGTATAATGCTTTGCTTCTACAAAATCAGCAATAGCCGAACAGCTTCTTGACCGGTAAACCTGTCGGTCTGTAGGATAAAATCTGGTTCTCTGGCTTATTTGTTTTTTTGATCATTATAATTTCCGCTTTTTTCAAATGAAAGGAAAATATGATAGTCGTCTCATCGTCGAGTTCTATATGTGTGTTAAAAATTGCACGCCTTTCGTTGAAAGTGATTTTGCTAATAACGAGTCAATTTTGTAATGTCCGGAAAACTTCCTACTATCTCAGAGAGATACGTGTAATTGGAAAATCCATTTGGTATGGAAATTCCAGAAAAGTAAATACGTTTCGTTTTTTCGTGTACACTAACTAATGTGGGGAGAGGTGGACAAATTAGATTTAAATAATCAGAAAAGGCTTTAGCTTTACTCTTGCTGTTTCTGCACCGGGTGACGTCTTCTTTCATTATAGGAATACATTTTCTTGCTGCATGTTTAAAATATTTGGCTGCTTTATAAAGACTATAATCTTTGGTAGTGTCCACATTTTTCAAAAACGTAGATATTTCATGATTTCTCAATTCTGTTTTTATCTCTTTGAGATGGTTCAATGCTCTATTGAAATTAATTTTATCCAAAGGATTTCTACTATGAAGACAAGTACGTCTGGCGTTCGCGTATAAGTTGTGTTATTTCAATATGTGCTTGGATTCTCCGACGGGGTAAAAATTTCTTTTGTTTGGGTACGGTTTTCCGTCGACCCTCGTCAAATTTGGTTTGTGAACAAACCGGTTTCGGCTGTTTGCCATCTTCAGTGTTCTTTTCGTACTAGTTGCGTTCTATTGTCAGTTGTGTTTATATAGTTCGTGTCTCCCTTCATGTTATTGCGTTCGCCACTTTCTGTCTTTTTTGCCTACATCTCTCTCTCTCCTTTTTTTATTTGTCTCTTTTTACCTAATTTGTCGCTCCCTTTTTCATTCGTCATCTTTCCTAACTAAATTCTTTTACGATCATGCTTGTTGTCCGTTTTTGTTTATGTGTGAACCTATTAGGTTTTTTTTTCTTTTTTCCTCTTTTATGTGACATAATAATCTGTAATTGTACGTTTATGATGTTCTTTATTGCCTTGGTCTTGCGCACCTGCGTAACGTTTTTGTGCTGGTGTAGTGTTTGTCCTCCTGTAAAAATGTTCCAACGGTTCAAATATTGTGTCCGAAGCAGTGTTTATTTGTTCATTTATTATTCGTCCGTCAAATGTTTTTTGTTTGTATATTTCCATGTTTTCTAATACATTTAGTCTCGTTCCTTTGTGCTGTGTGTGAAGCAGTTTAACCGTTGTCTTAATATGTCCTGGTGTACATTTGTTGTTAAATATATGGTTCGCAAAGTTTGATTCTGGAGTTGATTTTGGTTCTCGTAGTTTTTTGTTATAGTCTCTAATGTGTTCCCTAAATCTGGTCTTAATTTTTCGTCCTGTTTGCCCGATGTAGCTATAATGGCATGTACAAGTTAATTTGTACACTCCTTGTCTGTCTAGTATATTTGCCTCGGTTGTTCTATTCCGTAATATTCCGCCTAGGTTGTTCCTCGTTCTGAATGCGGTATTGATGTCGTGTCCTCCAAAGAATCCCGCCAGTTCGTACGTTGATTTTCCCATATATGTTAATGTAGCCCATTTTTTTCCTTCCTTCTCCTGTTCCTTGTTCGTTCCAATTTGTTCCGCTATGGTGTATATTGTTTCCATTTCCTTCATATACATTTGCCGTGTTAGTGGTGTTCTCTCGAGTCTTGTTATTAACTGCCCGAATGCTGCGCTCTTGTGTTGCTGGGGATGATTTGATGAGTTGTGTATTATCGTGTCCGTTGCTGTTGGTTTCCTGTATATTTCATATTCGATTCTGTTCGAGATTATGTTCCTCTTGTGTTATTTCATTGGATAAAAATTAAGTAAATTTTTATTAATTTTTTCGCATATAAACCCATTGTACTAGAAGAAAAATTATTTATAAAAAATTTAAAAAATAACAATCATTAAAATGAAATTCTTATATAAAACAAATTCCACCACTGATATAGGTGAACATTCCCTTATGATTTGATTCAAACAATTTTAGGAGCTAGCGTATATCTTTTAAAATAAATTTATTACAATAATTTAGTTTAATTGCAAGCCGAATAATACTAATAACTTAATTACTTGTTAAAATCTTATCAATATATTTTTATAAAAAAATAATTTTAACAACTTATTTATTGCGTTAATAAATAAAAGTTATTTAATTTAAATTAAATTCATTCTAAATGAAAAGAAAACTTTATAGTTAATATAAATTTTGCAGTAATTAAGCGTTAATTATGCACGGGCCACCAATATTAAATTGCTTAAAAACAAAAACAAAATTTATAATGGTTGAAAATGTGTTCTCGTAGATATAAAATAAGATATTTTTAACTTCTTAGGTGTGGTACGATGTGTATTTAAATAAGCTAAAAAGAAAATATTTTAGTTATAAAATATTTTATTAACTTATTTTCTAATAGCATTGAGACACACAGTGTTATATATTATGATATTGTGCAAGATAATATTAATTATTAATGCATTAACTTTGGGATACGATAACATTTATAGCAATTACTTTCGGTTCCATACATACATAATCGTACGTTTTTTTTATACAAAAATTACACTGTTCTGCAAAAAAAAAAAATGTATTTTTTTTAAAAACTAGGAATTATATGAAGGATTCAAAGTGATTATTAAAACTTGCTTTCAATTTTTCTTTGTCGCCTTAAGGCGTGTGGCAGGTAAGTAGCAAATTTATATCATCATAATTCTCGAGTTTAATACAATTTGTGTAAAAAATTTTATCAGTCATAATTTCTATACAAAAAAATTCCTCAGTTACAATTTTGTAAAAAAATCTCATTAGACTGAGTGTATCAGTAACAAATTTCATCTCATTTTTTTTTTCTTTTATGGAAAAAAAATCTAAGTTTTTCGTCAGTCAAAATTAAAAAAAAATTTATCTGTCATAATTTCTATACAAAAAAGTTCTTTAGTCATAGTTTTGTAAAAAAAAAATCAAATATCATTTATTAGTAAAAAATTTCATCTCATTTTTATTTTCTGTAGAAAAATATCTGGGATA
Source organism: Trichopoda pennipes (assembly GCA_030448955.1). Lineage (NCBI taxonomy): Eukaryota > Metazoa > Arthropoda > Insecta > Diptera > Tachinidae > Trichopoda > Trichopoda pennipes. The sequence goes on from JASKUP010000072.1 coordinate 17,977,678, forward strand.
AAATAATATTTAAGTTTTTCGTCAGTCAAAAATTGCATATAAACATTTTATCAGTATTAAATTCTGTAGAAAAAAGTTCTTCAGTCATAATTTTGTAAAAAAAAGGCCATTTAAAGAAAATTTTTATAAGCTATAATTTTTCTATACAAAATTTCATCAGCTATAAAAAAAATTTTGTGGGTCATAATTATGCATATGAAATAAATATAAGTAGTTAACACTTTTCTATAAAAAAAAAAATTAATCGGTCATAATTTTTCTACAGAAAATATCATCAGTTTAAAAAAAATCCATAATCATAATTTTTGTATAAAAAAATTTCTTTAATCATAGTTAAAAAAATAATCCATCAATAATCAATAGTCCATCAAATCAAGCATTGAGATTTTCAACTGATCCTTTAATATCCTTTAATATACTGAATATTTTCATCAAACGTAGGAAAAAAATTATATACAAAGTTAAGTGGATAAAGCAGGGTTCAGAATTTTTCATTTATGAGCATTCAAAAAACAACATGCATGACATTTTTCATAAATGAGAAATCAAAATTTTATATTTATTTTTTACACTCATAAACGAACAACAAAAAATGTTTTGGTTATTTTCATACATGAATGGGAACAACAAGAATTATTAGTCTTATTCATATATGATAAATGATAAATTAGCTACTTCTCATTAATGTTCTTTTTCATAAATATATATGTTCATTTATGAACGTTGAAATTTTATAAAATTTCTCATAAATGAACGTGAAAAAATTTTCTACCTACGATCGCAGTTTACCGTAAAATGTAGTAAAAACATATGGGTACATATTAACTCAAAATACAATATTGCAATATATTCTAATAGAAATAAAAAAAAAACATTTGTTTTCTACATACGCCGACAATTGCACATTACCAAATATGTGCGTTTATGTACGCGAATGCTTACCGCACATATTTTTAAGATCTTTTCATTTTTGAAAAACTATCAAAATTTTAAATATTCAAAAATGAACACTTGTGTGTTTCTCATTTTTTCACATGAATAGAAAGAAAAAAATAAATCGTCGCATTCACAAATGAGAAAACACAGAATGTTTTGTAGTCTCTTACACATGTATGAGAAGAAGCGGCTAAAAAATGAAATGTACATATTCAAACATGTATGAACAGTGAGTGAATACTTCGCTACTCTGGGATAAAGTAATATTAAACAAATATGGGAATATTTGAAATAACTAACGCTTACAGATTTATATTATGATAACCTGAAATTAAACGGGAAATACCGAATTATTTTATCTATTAATTCCATACACACCAATCGACCACAAATGGATGCGCTCTCAACGAAAATAGAGAATCAATAAAGTTGGATAGCCTACCGTCCCCAATGAGCCTCGTGGTCGAGCAACTTCAAAATAGACTTTGGGGCGCTGGCCCATACATAAGTGTTGTATTCCATTTATGGACGGCTATAGGTGGTATAAACAGTACGAAGAACGGATGGAGTTAATTATCTCTTACACCGTATTAGAAAATCGAGGCACTTGAAAGCTTCTTTAGAAACTTGAGAAATGTGTGTGATTCATCGAACATCACACTGAATTTTCATGCCAAGAGCTATCGATTCAGTAATAACAGGTGTAGCATCATTTACGAACATAGATCTATGCGTAAGCATGCAACATTGTATCTTACGGTTATTAAAATCAACTCTATTCGCACGATCCATGCGAAGATCGCCGCGAGATCGTGATCATTCATGTTCTGCCGTTTGGTCTATTGCCAAATGCTAAATGAATATGAATGCAAATAGTGCTGTCATCTGCGAAAGAGTATATAGGGTTGAAAGTTTGACAAAGGTCATTTAGAAAAATAAGAAATAGGGTAGGGGAAAGAACAGAGCCTTGCAGTACCCCTGAATTAATCTTGAACTCGCCTGCTGAAATCCATCTATAACAGCTCGTATAGGGCGATTCTCGAGCAAAACTCGATATAAATCTGGAGAAGTTCCCACCGACACCAAAAGCAAAAAAATTTGACAGAAGTGCATCATGCCATACTCTACTCTCTCCGAAATGATGTATGGAACCACGAACATAAAATTATAGTACATGTAATACAAATTTCTAATACAGTTACCTTTAGCAAGATTTTCGAATTGGAAAAAGATTAATAAAAATCTGTAGTTACGAAACGTCATTGCTATACTGTGGCGCCTTTTCCCAAAATCTGTGACAAAAATACAAAATTTGATGAAAAAATTTTGTTAAATGAATGAACACATCGTATAAAGAGTCTCCTACTGATTTCAATATAAAAAAGTTTTTCTTAATTAATTAAAAATTATAGCTGGTGGAGCAACTTAAAGTCGAAATTTTTTAGAAAGTAAATAAAGATGATCTTGAAAAAAAAATGCAATTTAGAATTGCAGCGTGAGAAATATTGCCATTTGATTAGATTCCCCATATTTTCGGCAGTTGACGTTTTTCAGACACCCTATATTTATGTAATTTTTACATCTAAAATAAAGCATATTTAAAAATGGACAAAACAGGTCCCGCCTATATTTTCTTGGCATATGTTAGACACTACTTAAAGTAATTTAACTAAATTTGGCCACATGAAATGACAGGTTTGCTTGAAATAAGAAGAGAGCTTTTGCAATCTCATAACGAAAACGAGAATAATATTTTAAAAATGTTTGAGGAATGTGTTCAAAATGTGGAAAGAAATAAAATTTTTTTATTTTTTTAAATTTAGAAGCACTTATTATTATAAAAAGGGCAGATATTTTTATACTGAGTAAAATATAAACAGTAGTTATGCGTGATAAGATTTACATCTGCACCTGACTGTAACCCTTAATTAGATGGTGGTCAAACCACTAGGAATGAAAAGCAATGTCATTCGCGCCCTAGGAAGTCGAAGACTAATTCTAGTAACAGGTCTTTCCTAGTTGCAATTTCAGCGGTTCCGAAGCAGGGTCGCAAACCGTTACTCCTTGCTTAAGAGTTGGAGACTATCCAACTCCTTGTCCAGAACACATGACTAGCATGCTCACTGGATCCAAATCATTCACCCGTTGTTCTCAGTAAAGGTGAGATGATACTGGCCCCCTAATCAAATTCATGAAGCCCCGCGAAACGCACAGCCACCATGATACTCCCGAATAGCCAACCTCAATAATCAGTCAGAGAAACAGCTAAAATGCTAAAGACAATTAACGGAACTCTGGGGCTTACTGATTCCCGTGAAAATAACGTGAAGCTTCCAGTTGACTCCCTGCTGCCTTCAGAGGATTGGGCTCCCTTATACCCTCAAACAACCCAAGTCTAGATTAAGTAATCCATAAAAACCGGGGGGGAAAGGTTAACAGTAGTTATATAATCTAGTTGAGTGAGGCCTGAATTTCTGTTTCACAAATCAGTTAGTTTGAACCTTTTTTTATTTCTGGGTATTAACTTAAACCGCAACTGCGTAATGCTAGCTGTTAAGCTTTTACTTTGCAAAAGTAGCGACCAGTACCAGAACTTATGCAATTTTACATTAAAGAGCGATAATGTTATTTCAAAATTTGGAATTGTTCAGAAGCGCAAATAATGAAAATTATTTAAATTGGCTGTTGTGGAAAAATTACGATTACCAGGATACCACAAAAACCGAATGACTGTCTAAGTAGAATAACAACTTTAGAAAATATAGAAGCACCGCATACGTCTTCTGACAGCAAAAAAGGAAGACCTGCAAAAACTATAAACGAGAGTTTGGAGTACACAAGAAAACGTAAACTTTAAAACGCCACAAAAGATATATCTAGTTCGCGTCTTTCAGAAGCATTATGAATAAGTATGTAAAAGATTACGATATATTAAGGTCTGACATTACAAAAGCTATGGCACATGCAATCCCAGGTCGATAGCAGAGGATTAAAGAGAGTATTCCAACTCAAATTATTCACACACAAAGTATAGCATAAAGAAAGCCTTAGCATTGTTTATGGACTTGGGATTGTCAAAGAAAAATATTCTATTTTGCAAAGCTCTTTAAAGAAGCATTAGGGTTACATCTACCAAAAAAGAAGCAATGCCATCTAATGTAAAGGTTACTGAAATATTGGTTGAGGTTAAACTGCAAGATTTAATGGATCATACAGCTAAACGCCTCATTCAAAGTTTATCTGAAAAGAAAGCAGCATTACTTCCAGATAGGCTTCCATTGATAAATAAGTGGGAATCTGATGGATCATCGGTACAAAGTTCTCAACTATGACAGTTGCAAATATGTTTATGGCTTCTGTAGTTCCTTTACGACTTAAAAGTAAAATCTCTGAGCATTAGAAAAATCCTCGCCCGTCATCAATTTATTTTTGCCGTCCGATATTTTTTCAATATGCAAAGGAGTTTTCAGAAATAATTAAATCTTTACTAAAGAATATAAAAAAGAAAATTTGTGAACTTCTGTTCATGAAATGAAGAATGGAAAACTGTGTGATTAGATTTACATCTGTCCCTGGCCATGAAGCCTTAATCAGATGGTGGAACAAACCACTGCATAATTTGGAACGTCATGCTCGTTCTCGGAAGCCGAAGCTATAATTCTATGCAACAGAACTTTCTAGTTGCAACTTCGATGATTCCAGAGCAGGGCTGCAAATCATCACTCCTTGCTTAAGAGTTAGAGACTTTCCAACTCCTGTCCAGAACACATGTCTAGCATGCTCACTGGACTGGATCATTCACCTAGCGTGTCATTAACGGCGAAATGATCCTGGCCACCATATTAAACAACAGACCTGATATGGGGCCGCGAAACCACAACCACCACGATACTCCTATAAAGGGCCAACCTCAATAATCAGCCAGAGAACAGTTAAGTGTCTAAAGAGACAAATAACGGAACTCTGCGGGTCACTGATTCCCGTGGAAATAAAGTAGAGTTTCCAGTTGTACCCCTGCTGACTTCAGGGGACTGGGCTCCCTTTTTCCCCCAGTTGCACAGGTCTACATAGTAGCTCTCCATTAAAACCATATATGTGCCCCCGGGGGGTATGAAGAATGGAAAAACTGTTTTGATTGATTATGATTTTTTTTCTTAAAATAATTGGTGGCTCAGCCTAATTCGTCAACTGTGCGATTTAAAAAAAACCCCTGGAAGACTTTCAATATTTTGATGATTTGATTAATGAGCAAACCTATGAATATGGAATATCTCTGTTACATGCCATGTACCTAACATGAAGTTTATTTTAAAACTCAGTTATACAATTCTTCGAGAAAGAGAATGTTTTGATAAGAATGCAATACAATATTTCTTTAGAAACTTGAACTGATTGACAGTGATTCTAAATACTACAAGCTCTAAAGAAATGGCAAATGGCCCAAAGTTTGGTGATCCAACTTTTGGCTCAAATTTAAATTATTTAAATTATTTTACTGCACAATTTTTTATTTTTTATTTAATAATTACTTAAATATGTACTAATTTTTTTAAATGGTCTCTTTTTAAATTAAATGATAACGATTTATTTTTTTGATATTTCGCTTTCTTCAGGAAAAAAATAATAAAAAATAATTTCCTGAAGAAGCTTTCCACAGGAAAGCGAAATATTAAAAAAAATAAATCGTTAACATTTAATTTAAAAAGAGACCATTTAAAAAGATTAGTACATATTTAATAAATAAAAAAGGTCGAATAAAACTGAAAATAATAATTTAATTATTACATAATTTATCTATGTGGCTGTATTAATCATGAAAATATATTATTTACTATAGTGTTACCAGCATAGGATTTTTTTTCCATTTGAGTTGTATATGTTTACTTTGTGTTGCACAATACACTAGCTCTGTAATTTATACTCATTTATATTGTTGTGCCGGGTGAATAATAAATAAATAAAAATGTACCCTGTAAATAAACTTACTTCTACGATACATACGATTTTGGCTCATGGTAAAAATTTAATTGAATATCAATGCTTATCAATTGGATAGTTATCAAAAGAAGCCCAGGAGTACAAACACTTTAGATCAGGGTACAGAATTTTTCATTTATGAACATTCAAAAATCAACATGCATGATATTTTTCATAAATGAGAAATCAAAAATTTTATATTTATTTTTCACGCTCATAAACGAACAACAAAAAATGTTCTGCTTATGTCCATACATGAATGCGAACAACAAGAATTATTAGTCTTATTCATATGTGATAAATGATAAATTAGCTACTTCTCATTAATGTTTTTTTTCATAAATATACATACATATATGTTCATTTATGAACGTTGAAATTTTAAAAAATTTCTCATAAATGAACGTGAGAAAATTTTCTACCTACGATCGCAGTTTACCGTAAAATGTAGTAAAACGCATGGGTACATATTAACTCAAAATACAATTTTGCAATATATTCTAAAAAAAACTTTTTTTTTCTGCATACGCTGACAATTAATTGCACATTACCAAATATGTGCGTTTATGTACGCGAATGCTTAACGCACATATTTTTACGATCTTTTCATTTTTGAAAAATATCAAAATTTTAAATATTCAAAAAGGAACACATGTGTGTTTCTCATTTTTTTCACTTTTGAATAGAAAGAAAAAAAAATAAATCGTCGCATACACAAATGAGAAAACACAAAATATTTTGTAGTCTCTCACACATGTATGAAAAGAAGCGCCTAAAAAATTAAATGTACATATTCACACATGCATGAACAGTGAGTGAACACTTCGGTACTCTGCTTTAGATGCACGAATACTTGTAGGATTTAGAAATATCTTGGTAACTTCAAAAGTTATGATATTTGTAACAAAAAAACAACTGTGCGTAGTGCCACTGTGGGGCTATGACTATGCAGGTTACTTATTTTTAAGCGGAACAGGTTATCTTTCAAATGCATTTTACATTTTTAAAATATCTTTACTGTAACGAATACAGTTAAAAGCCGACATTGTGCACAGGGCCGAGGCTAATCTATCACCGTGCAAATTATGTACATTGAAGCTTGAGGGGTCTTCCTTCGAATGCTTTTTAAAGTTTTCAAATGTCTTTAGTACTTCAAAACTTATGATTTTTGAAACGGAAAAAGTTAAAAGGTCCCACTGTGCCCCGATGTCGCGATGCATAAAATAATGCCCCAGGTTGTATAAAGAATATAAAACCCTTATTATTTTTCCCCAAACTGGGCACCCCTGGGGGTACCACTTGTCAAGCTCTAAAAATCTGTTACTAAATATAAATGTAATCTATTAAAGTTTACGATATGTTCCGATTTTAAGTTAAAAAATTATACTTTTGTTGTGGTCAGAAGGAAAAAACGTTAAATATTCTGTTTTAAGAAAAATAAATTAAAAAATTGCATTGCACAATTTTTTATATATTTTAGCAGAAAAGTTGGATATATTTTTTGATACTCTTTCTAAAGGAATACGTAAAGGAATTGGGAACCAACTTCGGAGTAACATTCTACGCAGGATATGTCGACGACATCATATGTATACTGGATGGAAATAACGAGGAGCAAATTCTGGATTACTTGAATAGAAGACACAAGGACATAAAATTTACAATGGAAAGGGAAGAGGAGGGGAGAATTAATTATCTGGACCTGACGATCAAGAGGAACATAATCTCGAACAGAATCGAATATGGGGTATACGGGGAACCAACAGCAACGGACACAATAATACATAACTCATCAAATCATCCCCGGCAACACGGAAACGCAGCAATCGGGCAGTTAATAACAAGACTCGAGAGAACACCACTAACACGGCAAATGTATATGAAGGAAATGGAAACAATATACACCATAGCGGAAAACAACGGATACAAAAAGCGCCTCGTAGATAACATCGGGGGACAAATTGGGACGGACAAAGAACAGGAGAAGGAAGGAGGAAAATGGGCTACATTAACATATATGGGGAAATCAACGTACAAACTGGCGAAATTCTTTGGGAGACACAACATCAATACCGCATTCGGGACAGGGGACAACCTAGGCAGAATACTGCGGAATGGAACAGCCGGGGCAGATATACTGGACAGACGAGGAGTGTACAAATTAACTTGTACGTGCCATTATGGCTACATCGGGCAAACCGGACGAAAAATTAAGACCAGATTTAGGGAACACATTAGAGACTATAACAAAAAACTACGAGAACCAAAATCGACTCCAGAATCAAACTTCGCGAACCATATATTTAACAACAAATGTACACCAGGACATATTAAGACAACGGTTAAACTGCTTCACACACAGCACAAAGGAAGGAGACTAAATGTATTGGAGGACATGGAAATATACGAACAGGAAACATTTGACGGACGAATAATAAATGAACAAATAAACACTGCTTCGGACACAATATTTGAACCGTTGAAACATTTTTACAGGAAAACAAACACTACACCAGCACAAAAACGTTACGCAGGTGCGCAGGACCAAGGCAATAAAGAACATCATAAACGTACAATTACAGATTATTATGTCACATAAAAGAGGAAAAAAGAAAAAACCCAATAGGTTCACACATAAACAAAAACGGACTACAAGCATGATCGTAAAAGAGTTAGGAAAGAAGACGAATGAAAAAGGGACCGACAAATTAGGTAAAAAGAGACAAACAAAAAAAAAAAAAAAAAAAAGGAGAGAGAGGTAGGCAAAAAAGACAGAAAGGGACGAACGCAATAACATGAAGGGAGACACGAACTATATAAACAAAACTGACAATAGAACGCAACTAGTACGAAAAGAACACTGAAGATGGCAAACAGCCGAAACCGGTTTGTTCACGAAACAAATTTGACGAGGGTCGACGGAAAACCGTACCCAAACAAAAGAAATTTTTACCCCGTCGGAGAATCTAAGCACATATCTTTCTAAAGGTTTTGCGTGATAAGATTTACGTCAATACCTAGCCTGGTGGTGGATCATACCACTGTGGATGAATTGTACCATTACCCACGTCCCAGGAAGCCTTCGGATATGTCTATCCTCCAGTCATTCCTGGTCGCAACCCCGAGAGCAGGCCGCAGCTCTTACTCCTTGCTAAATAGTTGGAGACTATTCAACTTCCGGCTCATAACCCATGCAAGCTTAATAAAATTTCAGAACACAACCACAAGCATGCTCACTGAACCAGGACCATTCATTGTGTTCATTGTGAATGATCCGACCTACACAACTCAAACGAGGGTCGACCACAACCACCACGATGCTCCCAAAGAGCCAACCTCAATCATTCATTCAGAGAACAACTAAAAGGCCAAAAAGCCAAAAAGCTGAACTCTAGAGCTTACTGATTCCCGTGAGTATAAAGTGGTGTTGTCCAGTTGGCTCCTGTTAGCCATTTAGGGGACCGGGCTCCCTTTTACCCCCGGTGACACATGTAATGACGGTGAGATTCCGTCAACACATATCAATGTGCCCCCGGGGATTTCAAGGGTTATAGATAAAAACCATAAAATTAAATACTAAAAATTAAGTAGACAAAAAATTGTTTCGATTTGTTCCTCCAGTAAATGAAAAACATTTTAGCGGGGCTACTTACAATATTTCCATCTTTTATTATTACTATTATTATTCAGGTACGTATGTCCATCTGAGAGTGTTTTCCGTTTGCTCCAGTAAATGCGTAATTTTAATAATGTGAAAATTTCGTGTTTACCTGTTCGTTTACAATGTCGCTGTTTTTGTTTTGTAGATTTCCATATTTTCAAGAATGTCTACTATTCGTCCTTTTTTGGTAGGATAAAGTAATGCCATATATTCGTCTATTGCCTTTGGTGTGTGTCCGTAATTGTCAAGGTGTAATGCAAAGTTGGCGTCTTCTCTTTTTCATTTGTATGAGCGTATGTGTTCTGCAAATATTGTTTTTTGTGTTCATCCAGTTTACCATATTTAAGTACTTTTCAAGGTACAAGCAAGTCTGTATACTCCGCTGTTACTAAATTTGTCAGTTGTGTCTGTCGGTGCTCTGAAATTATGTCTCAGTGTGTTGCTGATTTTTAATGCTGTGAGTAAATCTTCTTTGTGAAAAAGGTTAGTTAATCTGCATATTTCATGTCCTGTGCAATTACAAGTGTGGGGCCGTCTTGTACGGATTATGTCTTTGTTTTCTTTATTCCTATTTTTAGTGTTGTATTGTCAAAGAAGTTTGTCAATAGAAGTGGGTTTGTAGCCGTTTTTTTATATGCATGGCCTTACGAGTAGATAAATTTTTTCTAACATAGATTTATTGAAAACAAATGACTAATGTCTAACTTAAATGTTCCAAACATATCTTTACATGTCATGCAATTGGAATTTCTGCCCCAGCCAGTTTTATAACAAATACAACAAAAAACTTAATTATCCCTTGTTTGGAAATTTTGAATAACTTTTCTGGGAATCGTGGGATTTGCATTAGCCAATTTATCAATTCATTTAAATTATCTAGATATTTTGGTTCCTAAGTAAATTATGGAATATAAAAAATCTATATAGCTGAAAGCACGAGCATAGTTAAAAGTTCGAAGCTTATTATTCTTTGTATTATAACCCTAATTTAAAAACAAAATAACAAATTAATAAAAAAAATCTTTTAAAATTTTTTTAAAAAATAAAAATATTTATTTTATTTTCTTTTTCCTAAAAGAAAACAAAATCCATAATGTAACAAAATTAAATACACTCAACAAAACGAACTAAACTCTTAAAACAAAAGAAATATATTGAGAGCGAATGGAGAACTTAAAATGCCCACATTATGCATTAGCTGCACGATGTTGTAACATCCATGACATAATGGGATCACCATGATATCGAAGCCACTGGAAATTATTTTCAATCCTTTTCTTCACTGAAGACTCTAAAGAAGCCTTAACATGTACACTGTTCTTTACTTCATCGACCAAAGTCAACAGTTTTTCTTCTTGATACTTGTTGACCACATATTTAGCCATGTTACGAATCTCCATATCCAACGGCTTTAAAGGATTGTATTCTTCATTCATCATTGCGTAGGTATTCCAATTTTCACTTAGGAACTCAATACAAGCCAATAGACCTAGTTCGCCTCTGGAATACACACGGCTTAGCAGAAAATAACGTTCATACAGTGGCAAATCATCAGAGTCATCAAGTGTTTTGTAGATTAATTTTTTAATTTGATTTTTATTTTGTGTGCAGCCTAAAGCTGAAAGAAATTCAGAACGCATGATTGGACTTGGCTCATCCAAAAATTTTTTATAGACAAGATTAAATAACTCATCATCAGACTGTCTGAGACCATTACATTTGATTATTTTTTTCAGAGTGGTTTCGATAGCAGTGTTGTTAAATGTGTGAGTTTTTAATTTATTATTGGCATCCAACAAACATTCCTTAAGACCAATTCTGCAAGCCAATTCGATAACTAAATTGCGGGTGTATTTATTGTAGACATGCTCATAAGGAATTTCATTTACTCCCAAACTATTATAAATGGGAGCAACCAGTTCAGCAACAAACAATTTCAAATCATCAAAATTATCATCCCCTTGCAGAAAGTTAATGTAAGTGCTGAGGATTTTGTTAGCTATTGACCAGGGAGCGAACTGATCTTCATGTTTTAAATAGCTCATTAATTTCAATAACACTCCATGCTCTAATCTGTTAGTAAATGTAAACCTATATGCATCATCCATAAGTTGAGCACGATTACGGAGGTGAATGTTAAATGGATTTTGAATTAAACCATCTGCAATAAGATTCCAGTTCTCTGTATCATAATTGATACGATAAAATCCGGTCGATTGCTTGTTAAGCAATAACCAATCATTTTTAGATATTTTAACATCTTGGATTATTGTTTCGGGAGCATTAAGTAAATAATGTGTAGCTTTTGTATCATTGAAGTCGTTATTTGATGCTACCGCATAATTGATCGGCACATACCAGGTTTTGCGGTCCTTAAAACTTTCATCGTTAAAGTGGGTTGTTTGCTCTACGCTGAATGTACCATCTTCATAATTACGTGTAACAGTTAGAATTGGATAACCGCCTTGGCGAGTCCAACTGCTCATCATTTCACTGACTGAGGCCGGCAGTTTAAGGTTTTCCTCGTCAATAGCTGTCTGAATGGCATTAAAGAATTGTTCTTCCGAGACTTGGCTATAAAATAATTTAATATTCGTTTACTTTTTAATTTAAAAAATTCTTAAAGTTTGTGTATTTACTTTTTCATTAAAACGTTTTTCAATCCCTTTTGGAAAACTTTATCAGTGAACGCATTTATCCACATGAGCAAAACCGAAGCAGACTTGTATTCGGTAACTGTATCATAAATGTTAGAAATTTCTTTTGGTTTTTGCACATAGACAGTTAGTGGTCTAGTAGCGTAACCTCCATCAAAATACAATGCCGTTTGATATTCTTCAATGTGGAACTCTTGCCATAAACCTGCTTCGGGAAAAACCTATAAAAATGTAAAAGTTAAAATTTAATTTATCCGGCAATGTGGAAGTATTTACATTATCCAAGGCTCTATACGAGAGTAATTTAGCAAAACCTTCCTTAAGCCACAAGTAACTCCACCACTGAATTGTAAAATAATCTCCATATAACTGATGAGATGTTGCCTGTGCTACAGCTTTAGCAATAATTCCCTTTGTCAATATATTGAAAGTTTGATTGTTGTAAAGTAATTGTTTTTCATGATACATTGCCAAGCCCAAATCTTTTGTACCTCTGGCGAAAAAATCGGGAATAGCAACATGATCCACTTTCAGAATAGCACGTTCAGTGCTATAATATTTCGTCATTTCTTCCAGTAACTCCGTGGCACATGTAAGAGCCCATTCATGCTCATTTTTTGCAGTGGCGCGAGAATAGACTCGTAGAGGCAGACCATTTATAATGCGTTCAGAATATTCTAGGTCAGACACGAGAAATGCCACAATATACGAGGATATACGAGGTGTAGTTAAGAATACAGTTTTTCCAGCACTAACAGGGAAATCAATATTTATTTATTTATTTGTATTTAGTAATTACAAGTTACCATACCTGGAAAGCTCTTTGTTGACTGGCATATTTGAAATGGCATTATAAGTGGGACTATGAGTTATGGTGATAGTAAAGTTGGCACGTTTATCTGGTTCATCATAACAGGGGAAAGCATAGCGGGCATATGTACTTTCAAAATGTGTTGCAGCCAAATAACTGGAATGAAAAGTTAAAATATTAGACTGGATTATAAGATCTTTTATTAAAAACTTTTTTTTTTTTAAATACCATTGGGGTGATATTATAAATATTTTGCATAGGAAAATTACATTAAAAGCGTACATTATCGCTACGATATACATAAAAGCAAAAACATGTTGTACCTAATGGGTTAAAAAAAAAACAATGAATTGATGAAATTCTTTATATGATGAAGATTTCCCAAATACAACAATACCTCGCTTTGCGACGATAATTGGTTCCGAAAAAATTCGTCGCAATCAAAACGTCGCAATTCGAAAAAAAAAATTTTGTTTGTATAGAATTGCACTGAATATTAAAGATACGTTCTAGTTCTAAAGCAAAGCATTTTTAAGTTTTTTATAAATTTATTTATTAATACAAAAAATTAAAACATAAAAAATTAAAGGAATCATTAAAATTAAAATGTAACATAATTCAGTTCTACTTTCTCGAATTTAAACAAAAAATTCATTCGAATTGAAATAAAACGTAACAACTCAATAGTTTTTTTAAAATAAAAAACAAATATTTCTCAAAAAAATGCATTCATTTAATTTAAACAAATTAAAAAACATTCATACAAATTAAAAAAAAAGTAACAAATTTATTAAAATTATAAACCGTAGGAAAAAATTCATTGAAATTGGAAAAAAGAATATTCAATACTGCTAGAATCTAGGATTTTTGATGTTTACGAAGAATCAGAATCTAGCGTTATTGGGGATTCTGTATCGGATTTGTTGTTGGATGTGTAGACGAAGATTCTAATGGCTGCAAATGTTTTTCCAAAGTTTGCTGAATTGTTTTCTTTTTTTGTTGCAAATAAATCTCCTTGTAGTAACTGATGCAATCAGTTAAGAATCGTACAACTTTTGAACTTCTTTCTTCGTCAGGGTCATTTTGTGTAAAAATGGAAGCTGCTTTGTCAAGTAGCGCCATAGCTTTGCTAATTTGTTTTTTTGGATCAGGAGTTTCAATTAAATCTTCTGTTTGGTTGTCTTTATGCGCCAACTCAATATCCAAAGCTTTCAAATCACTATTGCTCATGTCTTCATTCTGTGTAGAAATGAGCTCTTTCACACCATCTTCGTCCATTCCTTCAAATTCATTTTCCTTTGCCAGATTTACAATTTCAGTACAAACTGCAGATGTGTCATCAACATCTGTAATATGACTAGAGTCAAGGTATTTATGAACACATTATGGCCATATTTTCCTCTATACACACTCATACAAGAGGGTTTAACTTCATTCCACGATTCTGAAATGTTGTTGATTGCATCCAGTACGTTAAATGTTTTCCAAAATTCTGGAATTGTGCTATTTTTTCAGAATCATCAATAACGTTTATAAGCTGTTTGAATGTTCTTCGAAGATAGTAGCTTTTAAACGTTGAAATTACTACTTGATCCATTGGTTGGATAAGTGAAGTGGTCTTTGGTGGCATAAATAAAAATTTCAAATTGTCTGTTAAATCATTAATGTAAATAGGATGAGTGGAAGAATTATCCACGATGATCAAAGCTTTAAAATCCAAGTTTTCTTTAGAGCAATAGGATCTTATTTCATATACAGTATATTCACAAACCCAGTCTTCAAACATTTCAGACGTCATCCACGTTTTATGGTTTTATCGCCAATGAAAGAAAGATCTTTTTTATTAACGCCTTTCATTGCTATCGGATTTTCTGAATTATGAATAAGAAATGGTTTGAATTTAAAATCTCCTTCAGCGTTTCCGGCCAGCAGAAGAGTGAGCCTGTTTTTGTTTGACTTAGGTCTTGAAACAGATTTTTCTGCTTTAGAAATATAAGTTCTGCTCGGGAGCCTTTTCCAAAACAATGAATAATGGCTTTCAAAACATCGGGGAATTACGCAGCTGCAACACTATTGGCACTAGCTGCTTCAGCTTTTAGTTTTACATTATGAAGGTTGTATCATGCTTTAAATCTTTCGAACCAGCCTTGACTCGCTGAAAACTTTAGTTGCCTTTCATCAGCATTTTCGTCCTCCATATTATTTGACAATGATTGTTTTTCAATATCTTCATACAATTTCTTTGCTTTATCTTGAATTTTGCTTTTAGTTAGTGGAACTTTTTCATGAACCTGTTTTTCAATCCATATAGAATTCCATTTTTACTAAAAGAAAGTCTTGCGCGAGTTATTTTTTTTTGTATCTGAGACAGAACAGCTGCTGCAATTTTTTAATTTTACTGCCGTCACGATCTCTTATTGTTTTTACAATTGATTCTGTTAGACCAAGTGCTTTAGCTATATTAACAGGTCATTCTCCGGCTTCAAATCGCCTTAAAATTTTTAATTTGGTTTCCAGGGTTATTGCGTTTCTCTTTTTTTCAACTTTTCCACTCATGATTATTTTCCTTCTGATTTAAAAAAAATAGGGTTACCAATTGTAGCTAAAAATTATGTAATTTCAACTTACGAAAACAGATTCCAAAGTAAAATATTTGTTTAAATTTTATTTTTCGATACCTAAAAAAAAACTTTAAAAAACACACTTTTCGTTTCAAGAACTTTTATCAAACTCAAAACAAAATGTAAATTTCTTACGTATAATTGCTAATGAAAATCAAAATATGGGATTTCCCTTTTTATATATTGCCTTTAACGTGTTTACAATGTTAATATTACACACAGCATACAATACATACAATAAATGTATTGTGAAAGCAAAGAAAAAAAATCGCAAATTTTTTTTTCCACGCAATATGAAATGTCGCAAAGTGAAACGTCGCAAAGCGAGGTCTTGGTGTACATTAAAACGAGGACAATCAAATTATTATCTAGAGAATATCCTTTTTTAATTTTTGGTGAACATTAAATCAAAAAACATAATGATGCCCTGAAAAATTATCTGAATTAGATTTTCACTTATGATTAAAATTAGCAATTAAGAAGATCTCTAATAATTCGTTAAGCTATTATCTTTGACTTCAGTTTTTTTAATGTTTTTTGTTACATTTTAGGCCTTCATTAAGCTTACAGGTTTGCTTGATCGTGTACACACAGCACGACAATGCTTTATTATCTTGTACTTTATAGCAGCTATTCACGCTACATATTGCGCGAGTTACGTCAGAGGCAGCTCCGACTCCTAAAAAATTAAATATGAATTGGCAGAAATAATTAAAGGTCGCTGAACCAAACGACAAAATTAAATATTATTTTGGTTAAAATACTAAAAGGTCGATAACCCAACTAAGCTATGCTATCGACGCATTTATGCCCATTTAACATTTTGTAATTTAAACTAATTTAATTCGAATAAGCACTTTTAATTTTAATAAACTATATTAATAGCCCTTAGAGATTTATAACTCGCGCGCCTCTTCTAGGAGACATCAACTACTTCGTTACTGGATGTACCTTGTTTAGTCAACAATTTTTAAATTTTTATTGTATTACGAAAAGCAAAGTTCAGCAATTATGAATGAAAAATGATATCTGGCGAATGGCCACTATGACCACGCTGACAGATGTCGATTATTTCATCAAAGTTTTTAAATGGCAGACCTATTTAGTTTAGTTTTAAAACTGAAATCGTTTTGGTTAGCTCCGTATCAACTCTGTCCTTAACAAGGCCCCACAAAAAATAATCTAGTGGTGTTAAACCACACAGTCTGTTTGGCCACTTAATTACTAATCGTCGTGAAATTATGCGATCGGGAAATGTGGTTTGCAATAAATTTATCGTTTCATTGGCTGTGTGACATGTGGCACCGTTCTGTTAAAATGACATGTCAATGGATCAGGCTTCAAAGTCAAATCCTTACTCAAAATTCGCCATGTGTTGGTTTTGCATAACCCCAATTTTTGAGAACGTCGACGAATTTGGATCTGCTTCAACACTGTGGCTCGCGGCTGCGGTGTTTTTTAGTTAAACGAACACGTTTTGGTGTTTGCACCTTTTGTATCGAGCCTGTCGACTTAAAATATCCCGAATTTTACGAAATTTAATTTTAACAGAACCAATATTTTCATAATAGATTTGAATTATTTTAACGTTATTTTTGTGCGAAATTGAATTCAATGTAACAATTGCCAATGCATCTGCTATGAATACGTTAAAATGTCAAAACCATACACTAATGTGAAAACCATGTTGCCGTTGTTGGTGTTGCCAAAATTTTAAAACAAAGTTCTTGTTGGAAAACCCCTAGGCTGGGTCATTATCAGAATTGTATTTTTTCTTTAGATAAGACCGCGGCATGCGACTGTTTTCCATTCAATAAAATTTATTTATTTTTTGATACATATATCACTATGAGGACAAGAGTATTATTCTCTGTACGATACTTTATTATTTATTAATTATTTTATTCACCACTCAATTGCCACGCTCATACTGACAAAAACACCATTCGAATTTTATTGTAAGGATTTGTTAAATCTTTTTTTTGTAACAGTTGTAGTGTGTGCAGGATCACGCCTTGTCACATACCCATCACACGTAGAAATAAAAAGGCATAATATTACATAAATATTTTAAGCTGCAAGTCAAGTACTTTGCTACATTCTATAGTTAAGGGATAGAGAAGAGATGAAACAGGTGGTGAAAGTTGAAGGATAGTCGGAAATTAACTGCCGTATTTAAGACAGCACAGCGACCAGTGACTATGTCTTCATCGCTGAGCAGCCCCACCGATTCAATTTTTATATTTTTTTTTGTAGTGAAAAAACCAAGGTCTTCGTTGGGAATCGAACCCACAACCCACATACTGACAAGCTAGTATACTACCTTCTAGTCTATAAAAATATACTTTGATAAAAATATCTATGACTAAGAATATTTCTTCCATAAAACAATGCAGAAATTGATATTTACTAAGAAATTATAAGTTCAACCAGCTTGTTATTTAAGTTAGGGAAAATTCATAACGTGGGAGAATGCTTATTAAGCAATCCTTACAATGTAGTTTAAATTAGTCGCAAAGCATTATTAATTAGTAAGAATAATTTAAGTATAAATAAAGAATTCTGTCCCAAGGAGGGGACAGATTTTGATTGTCAGGCAAAGAACTTGCTTCGTTAAAATCATGGAGCAATTGGCGCACCTTTCGTCAAACGACAATAACAAGGTAAATTGGCATATCTCCGCCGCATAAACATAAAGATATTAGGCGCTAGACGCCAAGTTGAGTAGCGTATCCATTCGCTCAATAATAAATGGAAATGCTCTTTTATATTTTCCTTTGTCGCTTTTCATGTTGCCTCCTTACCCCATATGCACATTTAATCTATTTTAAATTTTATAACACAGTTTTTTTCCATCACACCTCAAAATGCCAAAGCAAGAATAATGTAGAAATGTTTTTTTAAATTTAGTTGTATAAAAAGTTAAAGAAAAAATAATTTTTTAAAGGACTGCTTTTAAATTATAACGTACCATTGTAAGTTACCGCCCAAAGATTATTTTCTTTAAAAAATATTTTCTGCTTCCAACCAATGTTAGTCGGGTGCGTATTTAAGAGTTTTAATTTTAAAAGTAATTGTTTATGAAATTGTCCTCGTATTTTCAGTTATTGAGTCGTTGGTTAATGTTAAATGGTTAATGTTAAGAGGGAACAGATTTTAAGGGAAATAGACAGATCTCAAACCAGCGCTATAGAGGTTCTAGCGATATAGAGTATGCTGAATTAGTTTATGACACGAGATGTAAATTTTTCTTTCTCTGGAAATCAACACAAAGATGTGTTTAAAGCTGAAAGCCTTGTTTACTATCATTTTCATTACTAATATTCGTATAATTTTACTTATTTAGAAATAAATAAATTTTCTTCTTTAATAAAACCACAAAACCAGTAGTAAGTTTGATTCTGATAGCACGATTCCTTAAAAAGTTGCAAGCCTCTGAATTGGAAAAGTGTAAAAACTTTCGTTTGTTTTAGGATTTGTTTCAAAAAAGGCGGTATGGTGTTCTTGGTTATATAATTGAAACTTACTTCGGTACTAGTGAATTTTTTTTGAACTATTCTAAAGACTACCTATAGCAAATACGAATAAGAAAGAAATTAAGTAAAAAATTAAATAAAATAAAACAAAAAGTTGCATGATAAACGTTTAAAAACATTTTGGATTCCTTAATAGATTAAAAGAGAAACACTTCATTAGAAAGCGAGGTTTGCGAAGCTCCCAAAACTTAATTATACTTAGGTACATATATACAAATAGATGGTATCAGTGGAAAGTTTATAACTTCTAGATTAAAAATTTATTAACATTTTTTTACGCGTTGCATTTTTAGATTTCATTTACATTTAAAATTGTAAATTTCACGTTAAAGTCTGCCACAAAAGCTAAACGGATCGAGATGTTCTTAGAAAATTTTGAAACAGGATATATAAAGGAGCCTTTAATGAAATGGTAAAATAAAAAAATATTCTAAAAATTGTTTTTTTTTTAATAACATTGATCACCCTTGCTTCGGTAACTGGGAGGCTGTCAAATCATTTTTGATGTATGCAGCCAAGATTCGGAGCTTTAATAGTGTTTTTATCAATCGGCGCTTTACACTCGAAGGAATTGCGATGTAATTCATAAATTTTGTTTCAAAATTGGCTATGTTTGGATAGGGCTGAAGGGTGAACCGTTACAATTTCAGACGCAATTTCTCTTTTATTTGCATTTGCTATAGGTTGCCTTAAGGGAAGTTCCAAAAAATTTACGTTTTCTGAAGTAAGTTTTAATTATATAAGCAAAAAAAAATATACCGACTTTTTGGGAAAAATCCTAGATATTTTCAAGGTCTACTTAAGTACAAAAAAATACTTTTCCAAAGAATTTTAAACCCGACGTACCCAACTTTGGGGTCATAGCCCTAATCCCCCCTTTATAATAGGAGGCCGATCGTCATTTACTTCACTTAGAAATACCTCTACTTTGCCGGTGTGTAACTTCATTAGGCTATTTTACTTGGTTCAGGAGCTACCGACTTATTAAAGAACACGTTTTCAAACCACTGTGCAACGTCAGATCGAGTTTTAAAAATTACTCCGACTTATTTAGAATTAAAATAACCTACCAATTTTTCCTTTACCATCATTTTAATAATAATAAATTTATATTTGTACTCACTGTTTATATTTTGCAGCATCGGTGTAATGAGTCATATAAAAACCCTTTGGGTGACGCAGTAAAACCCCGGAATATGTAATCGTTAATTGCCATTTGGTTTTGGGTGTAAATTGTTCATCAGTTTTACGATTTAATTTTAAAAATTCCCGTTCTAATTCGAATTCATACACCAATTCTTCTGATTCGCCAGTTGACAGATTTTTAATATGTACCTTTGAAATTTCAATTTGCCGAGCATGTAACACAATGCTACTGGTGGCACTCACAACCACAATATCAATGATGACTTCACCTTGAAAGGACTTTTCGCCTTTATGGATATTCGTGGAAAGTTTAATGTCATAGTGCTCTGGGTAAGTTTCATTAGGAAGGCGATAATTAAGGGTGCTTATTTCACATTCAACAGGATAGTAAGAGTTTTCAGGATCAAAGCTATCACTTTTAATTAAATCCGCCAGAAAATGCGATTCGGACTTGACTGTTTCACTCAAGAAAAGAGCAGTTAGAGCCACTAACCAAATTGAAAGAGTTATTATCATGATGTTGATTTGTCAAAAAATAGTTTACTTTTAATTTAAATTCGCATTGCGAAAACTTTTTATAGTCAGATGTCAATTGTTTTTTGCATATTAAACTGTATACTTTATTGATTTATTGCCCTCATTAAAAGCAAATTTATTATGTACAATATAGCAAAAATTCGGTGCGAATAGTTTTTAGGTATAATTTGTAAACAATTTTTAGTTATCAATTGTTGCTGATAAAATTAAAGTTTTACAATCGACCATTCAAATGCAACATAGTGAACATTTGTGAATATGAAATGAGGTCTCTTCAATCATATTTGTAATAAGCATGGCTACTGCAATATTTAAATATTAAAGTACTTATGTAAATCATTCGCAATAATTACATTCAATAAGAGCCTTTTCCAAAAAGCTCTCCTCATCTCTTAAATTTTAAGCTTTTGATATAAAATAATTAAGCCAAAGTAAATAACATTATAAATTTTAAGAAAATAATAATAAAATGTGAAGTATAAGTTAAGGCAGCATGTAAAATATCATTTTTGTTTTGTAATATCATTCGTTTATTGGCTGTCTGCTACGGTGGTTCTTGTTAGAGAAAAATATAATTTTAAGAAAGCAATCCTCTGTAATAAAAGGAAAGCAAAAAAGAATTAATAAAAATATAATAAAAATTAATTTTGAATTTATTAATGATGTGTTTTACTGAGCAAAAAAAGGAAAAAAATTAACTTATATGTAAATATATGTAAGTAAAAGGTGTTTTTTTAAGCTAGATAGAACTTTAAATTGTAAAAAGTAACACAAAAAATGAAATTTTGATGAAACATTTTTTTTTATTTGTTTCAGTATACTCTGACAAATCATCATGAATAGACTCTCGCTTGAACAACGCTACAAAATTATCCAAATTTACTTTGAAAATCAGTCGTCGATTCGCGCAACTTATAGACGACTTCGTCATTTTTATTTTATAATCGTGCATCTGAACAAGCCATTCGTCGAACACCAACACGTCGAAGGAATGTGCGTACTGAAGAGAATATCGCCGCTGTAAACGAAAGTGTGGAAGAAGATCCAAATTTATCAATTCGTCGTCGGTCGCAGGAATTGGGGCTCTGTCCGTCCACTACGTGGAAAATTTTGCGCAAAGATCTCGGCCTACACCCGTATAAGATCCAGCTGGTGCAGGAATTGAAGCCACGAGACCATTATATGCGTCGTTCTTTCGCCGATTGGGCTCTAGAGCAGTTGGCAACTGACCCGTTGTTTTATCGCAAAATTGTGTTCAGCGATGAGGCGCATTTTTGGCTTAACGGGTTTGTTAATAAGCAAAATTGCCGCATATGGAGTGAGACTAATCCACAACAGACCCTACAGACTCCATTACATCCAGAAAAATGCACCGTTTGGTGCGGTTTTCACGCTGGTGGCATCATCGGACCTTATTTCTTCAAAAATGAGGCCGGAGCTCGCGTTACGGTCAATGGAGATCGTTACCGCACCATGATCAATGATTTTTTGTTTGAAAATATGGATGACATTGATCCGGACGAGATGTGGTTTCAACAGGATGGCGCTACGTGCCATACAGCGAACGCAACCATCGACTTATTGAAATCAAAATTTGGCGATAAGTTGATTTCGAGAAATGGACCTGTCAATTGGCTTCCAAGGTCGTGCGATTTGACACCACTCGACTATTTCCTGTGGTTCTACGTGAAGTCACTGGTTTATGCTGATAAACCAGCAACAATTGACGCCTTGGAGGACAGCATTGTTCGTGTTATTCGTGACATACGCCCAGTAGTGCTCGAAAAAGTAGCCCAAAATTGGACGTCCAGAATGCGCTTTGTCAAGAACAGCCGCGGTGCCCATATGCCCGAAATCATTTTCGAATGTTAATGTCACGTATTGATCCTTCGAATAAAAAAGAAATTTTGATTACAATTTAATTTTTTGTGTTATTTTTTACAATTTCAAGTTCTATCGGGCTTAAAAAAAACACCCTTTACTAACGACGTTGTAATGAATGGAAGAAAGTATGGCAACTCGGTAAATAAAATGAATAAGAAAAGCCCTTTTGATAACCTGACAAGGTAAGCAACGCACGTGCTTTATTCTTGTATAAAAATACATACCATATTTGGCAACGAGGATCAAACTCGAAGAAGGCGGCAGCTTTATTGTAAGATAAAAGCTTTGAAACTGCAACTATGGTGTTTATTGGTTTTGAGGAGTATTTGGAGAGGATGGAACAATTATTTAAGATAAACGTTGTTGAAGAAGTTAAGAAAGTAGCTCTGTTTTTAACCCTGGTTGGCCCAGACACGTATAAGCGGATAAAGTCAATCGTTTACCAGAAAAAGACACGGACGAAGTTTTCAAAGATTTGATTAAAATAATTTTGCCACATTTTAAGTCCACTAAAAATGTGATTGCGAAGCGATTTTAATTTTACAACTGCGTGCAGAAAGTAAACGAACAAATTGGGGGTTATATACTTAACCTCAAACTTTTGGCAGCCGCGTGTGAATTTTCCACATTTTCGCCTGAAGCACTACGTGATCGTCTTGTTTGCGGAATAAGGAGCAGCCAATTACAAACCAAATTACTGTCAACAACAAATCTGACATGGGAGTTAGCATGTACATTAGCTCAGTCATTTGAGTTAATTGACAAAAAGCAAAAAAACATGTATCCAACGTCATCGCAGTATTTAATTCCTGCGATGACGTTGGATAGTATTTAAAAGATCGTATTCAAACCTGCCTAAATGCTCTAAGTGCACAACCAAACATGGAGAAAAGGCATGTCCGGCTAAAAATTGGTGCTGTTTCAATTGTGGGGGAAAAGAACACTCACTTAAGGCATGTTTTCTCCCGAAAAACACGTAGACAAATTGGAAAAAGACAAACAATGGTACACGTAAAGTCAACTTAAAATTAATTGGACAAAGTGTATATTTTTGTCAAACATATTAAATTACCTGGGACATAACCTTACTCCTGAGGGTATAAAACCATCAGAATCGAAGTTTGAGGCTATTACGCAAGCACCTGAGCCCAGAAATATTCAACAACTTCAGAGTTTTCTAGGTGTGTTTTATTATTATTCGAAGTTTTTGCCAAATGTTTCCACAACTTTAGCACTGTTAAATAAAAGGTGTTTTTTTAAGCTAGATAGAAGTTTAAATTGTAAAAAGTAACACAAAAAATGAAATTTTGATGAAACATTTTTTTTATTTGTTTCAGTATACTCTGACAAATCATCATGAATAGACTCTCGCTTGAACAACGCTACGAAATTATCCAAATTTACTTTGAAAATCAGTCGTCGATTCGCGCAACTTATAGACGACTTCGTCATTTTTATGGCGTAATAATCGTGCATCTGAACAAGCCATTCGTCGAACTGTCGATAGATTTCGTACCACATACTCTCTAGAGGATGCAATAACACCAACACGTCGAAGGAATGTGCGTACTGAAGAGAATATCGCCGCTGTAAACGAAAGTGTGGAAGAAGATCCAAATTTATCAATTCGTCGTCGGTCGCAGGAATTGGGGCTCTGTCCGTCCACTACGTGGAAAATTTTGCGCAAAGATCTCGGCCTACACCCGTATAAGATCCAGCTGGTGCAGGAATTGAAGCCACGAGACCATTATATGCGTCGTTCTTTCGCCGATTGGGCTCTAGAGCAGTTGGCAACTGACCCGTTGTTTTATCGCAAAATTGTGTTCAGCGATGAGGCGCATTTTTGGCTTAACGGGTTTGTTAATAAGCAAAATTGCCGCATATGGAGTGAGACCAATCCACAACAGACCCTACAGACTCCATTACATCCAGAAAAATGCACCGTTTGGTGCGGTTTTCACGCTGGTGGCATCATCGGACCTTATTTCTTCAAAAATGAGGCCGGAGCTCGCGTTACGGTCAATGGAGATCGTTACCGCACCATGATCAATGATTTTTTGTTTGAAAATATGGATGACATTGATCCGGACGAGATGTGGTTTCAACAGGATGGCGCTACGTGCCATACAGCGAACGCAACCATCGACTTATTGAAATCAAAATTTGGCGATAAGTTGATTTCGAGAAATGGACCTGTCAATTGGCCTCCAAGGTCGTGCGATTTGACACCACTCGACTATTTCCTGTGGGGCTACGTGAAGTCACTGGTTTATGCTGATAAACCAGCAACAATTGACGCCTTGGAGGACAGCATTGTTCGTGTTATTCGTGACATACGCCCAGCAGTGCTCGAAAAAGTGGCCCAAAATTGGACGTCTAGAATGCGCTTCGTCAAGAACAGCCGCGGTGCCCATATGCCCGAAATCATTTTCAAATGTTAATGTCACGTATTGATCCTTCGAATAAAAAAGAAATTTTGATTACAATTTAATTTTTTGTGTTATTTTTTACAATTTCAAGTTCTATCGGGCTTAAAAGAACACCCTTTAAATTGCTACGTAAAACAGAAAAATGGAATTGGGATCAAAGCTGCTCTCAAGCTTTCACTAAATGTAAAGAATTATTGATAGAAAACAACTTGCTAGTTCATTTTGACCCATCTAAGCCAATCGTTATTGCTTGTGCTGCTTCGCCTTACGGTGTAGGACAATTCTTAGTGTGGTTAACCAATAACAAGTTTCTTCTACGTTGAGTAATGCTGAAAAAAATTACTCGCAAATCCACAGAGAGGCGCTGGCAGTGGTATTTGCCCTCAAAAAATTTCATAAGATTGTTTATGGGTATAAATTTACAGTGTATACCGATCATCAAGCTCTACTGGGTGATCAAAAGGCGTTGGCAAATGTTGTTTCAGTAAAGTTTCACAGATGGATATTATTTTTATCTAATTATAACTGCAACATTAAATACCGGCCAGGTACTAAACAGCAAAATGTTAATGCTTTATCGCGCTTACCGCAAAAAGGACTGACGGGTGTGAACAATTTTAATATACATTTTTTTAATTACGATACAGGTCTTCCGCTTGCATTTTCACAAATTGCCGAATCTACGACGAAAGATGACATTTTAAAAAAGCTTGCAGATTTTTTGACTCAAGACAAATAACCCCTTTCAGCTAAAACAGATGTATCCTTAAGTCCATATTATAGTTGTAGAATCTCATTAGAATTTAAGAATTCATGTTTATTCAACGGCGATCGTCTAGTTGTCCCCGAAATTTTTCGGGTCAAATTTTTAACAATGTTTCACGAATCTCACGTCGGAGTTGTAAGAATGAAACTTTTAGCTTGCGGTTTGGTATGGTGACCTGCTATTGACAAGGATATTGAGAGGTATGTGTCCAACTGTAGAGAGTGTCAACGGACACAGAATAGAGTGAAGGATTGTCCAAATTTTACGTGGCCGGCAACATCTTACCCATTTGAAACAATGCATGTGGATTTGTTTCAACTTCAAAACTTCGACTTTTTAATAGCTGTTGATGATTTCTCGAAATGGATGGAGGTATATATTTTGCTCAAAATAACCCCGATACACGTTATTGAGTAATTAAAGTTAATATTTGCCGCTTTTGGATTTTGTACAACTCTAGCTAGCGACAATGGACCACAATTTAGAGGTGAAGAGTTTGCATATTTTTTGAAGGCTAATGCCATTAAGCAGTTATTCAGTCCAGCATATCACCCTCCGAGTAATGGTTTGGCTGAGAGGGGAGTGCAAACATTAAAAAACTGTCTGAAGCCTAGTTCCATGCCTGGAAGGGAAAAGGGGCTATCCATGCAAAATAAAATTTTAAATATAAAGGGTGTTTTTTTAAGCCCGATAGAAATTGTAAAAAATAACACAAAGAATTAAATTGTAATCAAAATTTCTTTTTTATTCGAAGGATCAATACGTGACATTAACATTTGAAAATGATTTCGGGCATATGGGCACCGCGGCTGTTCTTGACGAAGCGCATTTTAGACGTCCAATTTTGGGCCACTTTTTCGAGCACTGCTGGGCGTATGTCACGAATAACACGAACAATGCTGTCCTCCAAGGCGTCAATTGTTGCTGGTTTATCAGCATAAACCAGTGACTTCACGTAGCCCCACAGGAAATAGTCGAGTGGTGTCAAATCGCACGACCTTGGAGGCCAATTGACAGGTCCATTTCTCGAAATCAACTTATCGCCAAATTTTGATTTCAATAAGTCGATGGTTGCGTTCGCTGTATGGCACGTAGCGCCATCCTGTTGAAACCACATCTCGTCCGGATCAATGTCATCCATATTTTCAAACAAAAAATCATTGATCATGGTGCGGTAACGATCTCCATTGACCGTAACGCGAGCTCCGGCCTCATTTTTGAAGAAATAAGGTCCGATGATGCCACCAGCGTGAAAACCGCACCAAACGGTGCATTTTTCTGGATGTAATGGAGTCTGTAGGGTCTGTTGTGGATTGGTCTCACTCCATATGCGGCAATTTTGCTTATTAACAAACCCGTTAAGCCAAAAATGCGCCTCATCGCTGAACACAATTTTGCGATAAAACAACGGGTCAGTTGCCAACTGCTCTAGAGCCCAATCGGCGAAAGAACGACGCATATAATGGTCTCGTGGCTTCAATTCCTGCACCAGCTGGATCTTATACGGGTGTAGGCCGAAATCTTTGCTCAAAATTTTCCACGTAGTGGACGGACAGAGCCCCAATTCCTGCGACCGACGACGAATTGATAAATTTGGATCTTCTTCCACACTTTCGTTTACAGCGGCGATATTCTCTTCAGTACGCACATTCCTTCGACGTGTTGGTGTTATTGCATCCTCTAAAGAGTATGTGGTACGAAATCTATCGACAGTTCGACGAATGGCTTGTTCAGATGCACGATTATGTACGCCATAAAAATGACGAAGTAAATTTGGATAATTTCGTAGCGTTGTTCAAGCGAGAGTCTATTCATCATGATTTGTCAGAGTATACTGAAACAAATAACAAAAAAATGTTTCATCAAAATTTCATTTTTTGTGTTACTTTTTACAATTTAAAGTTCTATCTAGCTTAAAAAAACACCTTTTATTATTTAAGTATCGAAATACGCCAACAACTGTTACTGGAATTTGCCCCAGGGAAATCGTTTTAGCGTATAAACCCAGAACATTATTCACATATTGTATACTAGAAACGTCAAAGAGGAACGAGATTTCCAAAAATTATAAGGATACGAAATTAAAGCTTTATGAAATTTATACTAAGGCAGGTAATAGAGAAAAGTTTAATTTAAATTAAACGAATGTTTAAACGAAAGAATATTATATCTGAATCCCGTAGAAAAAGATTATGCAAAGTGGATATACGGTATTGTTTGTAGGAGAATAAGTAATATTTTATATGAAATTGAAGTAAATGGCAAAAGAAAGGTGGCTCATAGAAATCAGCTTAGGAAATTCTATAGGGAAACATTTGTGCCGGATGAGAGGCAAAAGTTAAGTGAAAGTGATGATGAATTCTATGATGCCAAAGAACAACCGGAAGAAGATTTCATAGCAACTCAAGAGGAATATAATATTAAAAATAGATTAAGAAAACAAGAGTAGTGTTAAGTATAAATACTGAATAATGATTAACAATTCTAAAAAGGGAGGTAGCTGAAGTATATATCAATATAAGTATTTAAAAACGTTGTAATATATGGAAAGTATGGCAGCTCGGTAAATAAAACTAATAAGAAAAGCCCTTTGGATAACCTGACAAGCTATGCAACGCACGTGTTTTATTTTTGTATAAAAATACAAATCAAAATGCAAAGCTCTCTCGATTATCCTGTAGAAAAGGAAATTAATTTTATCATAGAATAATCTTATTTATGCCTGCTACGTTATCTATGTGATTGGTTATGCTATTAAGTAAAATGGATACATACATACACACATTTGTTATGATCTAATATTCGGTATAATTATAAAGTTGAACTTGTTCAAGTATTAAGGCCGGCCGATCATTGTTTGTGAATTGGCTATTGGAAAAACCATTACAAGAAAAAAGGAACCATATGACTAGGTATGTGGTCGGAGGGCATCATCGGCCCATCTTTTTTCGATAGTGAGCAAGAAAAAGCCGTGAATTCTCTGAACTGCTTAACCATAACTAACTATTAACTAATTTTTTTTCTTTTGTTGTCGACACAATTGGCTAATGTTGTCATCAGAGGCCTTTGGTTTAGCAAAATAATACCAAGAGCCACACAGCCGCCCAAACCAAATTACTTGATTTGGCATTGCCAAGTAGTCCTAAATCTCATTCTTGTGATTTAGGATTTTCTCTAAAACCTTTTGAAATACCGGGTTTACGCGAACAACTCACAAACAACTCTGACTCTGAAAACGTGACAAGCGAAGTTTTGTTCGAAAACGTTCTTGAAAATTTTGTGACGTGCTAAAGGTGGACATGTCATGTTGTCTTCGTGATTTTCAGATTTCTACTTTACATTACTATCAATAAAACTGAAGTTGTCAAGAAAAAGTTCGTGTATTAAGCCACTTGAATCAGAGAGCTTATCTTAAAAAATTTTATAAAACCAATAATAATCTAACTGCCAAGACCCACATGGAACTAATTTTGTTTTGCACATCTATGTTGTTTTCAAATAGAACGTAATTAAAAATATTTTTAAAGAAAAATAAAATTTAATTTGCAAATCGTAAATTATTTGAAGTAAAGGGTTTTTCAATAAGAAGTGAGTTTTCTAAAAAGCAAAAATAAACCAAAAATTTAGATTAAGGTGATTAACAAGAGAAAAGTTTGGCAATTATCAATGAAAGCTGATATCTGGCAAATGCCCACCACCATGACTACGGTGACTATGCAGCAAAATGGTGGTGTTATTTCGTTAGTCACATCACGGATTTTAAATTTTAAGGCTGAAAGCGATTCGATTGCCTCTGTATAGACTCTGTCCTGACTGCAATCGGAAAATTTGGTTTCATTGGCGGTATGACATGTGGCACTGTCCTGTTGAAATCATATGCCAGTGATATCCACGTCGTCACTTATAGACCAAAATTGAGTTCTTAGCAACTCGGGATAGCGTGATTCATTGACCGCTACCGCATTTCCATCCTCATCTTCGAAAAAAAAACGACCCAATCACGCCTCCGGAACACATAGAGCACCATAAAGCTACACGTTGAGTATGCAAAGGCTTCTTAATAATCGCCCTAGGATTTTCAGAAACCCAAATGCGGCAATTTTGCTTGTTGATATACCCGGACAAGTAAGCATGGGCTTCGTCTGAAAAAATGATTTTTTTTAGAAAAATCAGCCGGTTGTTCGCGGCTAAATTGAGCGAATGTACGATATTGTGAATAATCGGTCGTCTTGAATTCTTAGACCAGTTAAACCTTAAAAGGCTTTAAAGTGGACACAGAAGTCGCAATAGCGATGATCCCAAAAGAAGAACAAGAGCAAGCCAGGCACAAATAATAGAGAAGGAGGCCAAGTCTACAGAACACTTAAAAGGAGAGCACAATACAGTTAGGAAACTAAAACGTAAACTGGAAGCGAACAACATCTTAGTCACAAAAGCAGACAAGGGAAACACAACGGTGCTCCTCGGTAAACATGACTACATCGAAAAGACAGAACAGTTAATAGAGGACTCTAAGTGCAAGAGAATTGGTAAAGGTCCTACGGAAGAATACCAAACGAAAATTAAGGAGATTATAAAAAATGCAACAAGGATAATAAGCCCAGACATATCGCACACATTAAAAATGATGAATCCATCCGCACCATCTATGATAGCACTACCAAAAATACACAAACCAAACACACCAATGAGACCCATAATTAATTACAAATCTGCACGAGGATACAAACTTTCAAAATATATAAGAACAATATTAAAAGACACCTTAGATCTGGAATATAGGCATACAATAGCCAACACAACAGAACTTATTGATAAACTGGAGAATGTGAAAATAACGGAGAAAACGAAACTGGTCTCTTTTGACGTAAAGGACTTGTATCCATCAATTCCGGTAATGGATACATTGAACATTGATCATAGGACAGTAAAAAACAAAACGTAAAACAAGGAACTAGCAATACAACTTACAGGCACATTAAAGGCGACACTAGAACAGAATTACTTTAAATTTTACAATAATATATATAGACAAATAACAGGACAAGGGATGGGAAATCCAACATCTGCCACCCTCATGGAAGTATTTATGCAGAACTTAGAAGAGGAATACGTAAAGAAATTAAAAACAAACTTCGGAGTTATATTCTACGCAAGATATGTCGACGACATCATATGTATACTAGAAGGGAATAACGATGAGCAAATTCTAGATTACTTAAATGGAAGACACAAGGACATAAAATTTACAATGGAAAAGGAAGAGGAGGGGAGAATTAATTATCTGGACCTAACGATCAAGAGGAACATAATCTCGAACAGAATCGAATATGAAATATACAGGAAACCAACAGCAACGGACACAATAATACTCAACTCATCAAATCATCCCCAGCAACACAAAACCGCAGCAATCACGCAGTTAATAACAAGACTCGAGAGAACACCACTAACACGGCAAATGTATATGAAGGAAATGGAAACAATATACACCATAGCGGAAAACAACGGATACAAAAAGCGCCTCGTAGATAACATCAAGAAACAAATTAGAACGAACAAAGAACAGGAGAATGAAAGGAAAAAATGGGCTACATTAACATATATGGGAAAATCAACGTACAAACTGGCGAAATTCTTTGGAAAACACAACATCAATACCGCGTTTAGAACGAGAAACAACCTAGGCAGAATATTACGGAATAAAACAACCGGGGCAAATATACTAGACAGACAAGGAGTGTACAAATTAACTTCTACATGCCATTATAGCTACATCGGGCAAACAGGACGCAAACCAGGACCAGATTTAGGGAACACATTAGGGACTATAACAAAAAACTACGGGAACCAAAATCAACTCCAGAATCAAACTTTGCGAACCATATATTTAACAACAAATGTACATCAGGACATATAAAGACAACGGTTAAACTGCTTCATACACAGCACAAAGGAAGGAGACTAAATGTATTAGAAAACATGGAAATATACAAACAAAAATTATTTGACGGACGAATAATAAATGAACAGATAAACACTGCTTCGGACACAATATTTGAACCGTTGAAACATTTTTACAGGAAAACAAACACTACACCAGCACAAAAACGTTACGCAGGTGCACAAGACCAAAGCAATAAAGAACATCATAAACGTACAATTACAGATTATTATGTCACATAAAAGAGGAAAAAAGAAAAAAAAAAACCCAATAGGTTCACACATAAACAAAAACGAACAACAAGCATGATCGTAAAAGGATTTAGTTAGAAAAAAAGACGAATGAAAAAGGGAGCGACAAATTAGATAAAAAGAGACAAACGAAAAAGGAGAGAGAGAGATGCAGGCAAAAAAAAGACAGAAAGTGACGAACGCAATAACACGAAGGGGGACACGAACTATATAAACACAACTGACAATAGAACGCAATTAGTACGAAAAGAACACTGAAGATGGCAAACAGCCGAAACCGGTTTGTTCACAAACCAAATTTGACGAGGGTCGACGGAAAACCGTACCCAAATAAAAGTTAAAGTTAAACCCTTACACAAAATGGAAAATGTGGTGGTTGTGGATAACACCAATTGTTGTCGAGGAATTGACAAACACTGTGGTTCACTGTGAATGTTTTCAGTTGAACGACCCGGTCGAACATGGGTTGGTATTCGCCCCTTTTGTATTGAGCCTATCGACTCAAATTTAACGAGCGGTTTCAGAAGAACGATTATGTCGTCGGAAAATATCACGAATTTTACGAAATGTAACTTTAGAAGAACCAGCATTTTCATAGTCGATTTAAAATATTTTAGTGCGATTTTCTCGTAAAATTGAATTCATTGTAGATGGCAGTGCATCTACTACGAATGCCTCAAAAAACTAAATGTCAAAACTATCATGTTCTTGGTATTGTCACAATTGAAGAACAAACCTCTTGTTGAAAAACCCTATATGCTGGCACATGCCAAAAACTTTGGCGATATGTACACTATTTTTTTGATTAGTTCATTTTAAAACTCGATTAGAAATGAGTTTTATTAAGTAAATTAAGATAACATAACGTGTGCAATTTTTTAGTTCGATGCGTACACTAATTTGTTAATTTAATTTTCATGTGATCATAATTAAAAATAAATAATATAATTTATGACATGAAATAAAATGAAAAATAATTTAATTGAAATTTATGATATATAGCGGGAGTAATATAGATATTAAATAATATATAGCTCTATATCCTACATTCATTGACACACACACCAAAGTCGATTTCGTTTAGTAAGCGGTTTTATCTAGAAACTTGTTATAATAAAAAGTAAAGAACATTTTAAATCGAACCAGCCCTAAATGGGTGTCAACTCATATAAAGAAACAATTGGCACACAAAATACAATTAATTAGTTTTTTCATCTACGTTGTTGGAAATAATAAACAAATTTATTGATTTTCTCAAATAAAAAAAATAAAATAGAAAATTATGTAAAGTTTATTAAAAAAAAAGTTTAAAAACTTAATTTTATTAGAAAAACTGACACACATATATTTTCATGTTTATGCGTTTGCATGTAAATGTGGCTAAGTATGCATTTATGTTAAAAATAAAATTTCATAAATCATTTAGTACACTCTTTGACATATTGCTAAATAGTAATTTAAAATAATCTAACTAACAATAGTTAGAAACGTTTTACAATTAATAAGTAAAAATGTATGCTAGTATCGGGTTTTTCAACAAGAAGTTTTTTTTTTTTTTTTTTTTTTTTTTTTTTTTGTTTTTTAAATTTTATTACAATTAATTCATTACAATTTTGTTGCCTCTGCGCCATAAAGGCATTATAGAGGCTAGTTGGCTATATAATATACAACCGTTCCTTTAAAAATAAAGTAAAATAAAAACAAAGAAAAAAAAAAAAGAATAGTTAAGTAGAAATATAACATATACTAATTCAAAAAATTTTACTTATTACAATAATATTTCTTCTATATTTTGGATTAAATATTGTTTAACGTTATTTTTAAAAACTGAAATTCTATTTATACTTTTCAAATCATGAGGCAAGTTGTTGTACTCACGGCTACCCATATATTCTATCCTTTGTTTAGTTATTTCCAGTCTACACCGGGCTATTGTTAAATTTGTATTATTCCTTGTATTAAACACAGACTGATTTCTTGAAAATCTTATGGTATGATGTCCAATATTGTGTACGCATTTAAAAATATAAATTAAAAGCTGCAATTTGTAGATTCCATGAATAGGTAGAACATTTTTAAAAATATTTTTGTATAATGATATCGTTGAGAATCCTATCGGCAAATTGGCTATAAGTTTTAGAGCTTTGTTTTGTACTCTCTGTAGTGCTTTAAGTTCATTAGTCTTTTTGTAGCCATACAATATGGCCAAGTAATTGAAATGGCTCTGGATCAATGCATTATAAAGTAGTAATTTCGTGTTTACGTCAAATTTATTTTTAAATTTATAAAGTAATCCCACAGCTTGAGTAGCTTTAGTCTTCAGATTGCGAATGTGTTGACTCCAGGAAAGATTACTTTGCAATTCAACACCCAAATATTTAATGGAGCATACTTCCTGGACTTCATTACCATCCACATATACACTAAAGTGACTGCGATTACTGCTTAGCCTAAATCTTATCAATTGAGTTTTAGTTGGATTTAAGACTAATTTATTAATTCTTGCAAATTCTACTAATAACGATGCATCCCGTTCCATATAAACCTTAGCTACTGTTTCATGCTTGTAGGGATAGAATAAGCAAATATCATCCGCATATATAACCAGTTTCCCACAAAGCTGAAGATTCTTTATATCATTAAGGTAAATGATAAACAATAGTGGACCAAGTACACTGCCCTGTGGCACTCCATGTTCAACTACAACAAGTGAACTTTTATGACCATTTATTTGAACAAATTGTTTACGATTGCTCAAGTAACTTGTTAAAAGTAACCTTTCTCTGCCACAAATGCCATAAAATTTCAGTTTATCTAATAATATATCGTGATCTATAAGATCAAATGCTTTTGAAAAGTCATAAAATATACCGGCCACTCCGCTAAATCCATCGTCCAAACCCTTACAGATAAAGTTCACGACATTGACGACTGCTTCCTCTGTACCGCATCCTTCTCTAAAACCAAACTGGAAGTCATTCAACAGGTTTTGACTTATCATATACTTTGAAATTTGATTGTATATAATTTTTTCAAATACGTTATCAATAACAGATAAGACGGCGATAGGTCTGAACTTATCTGCTGTGCATGCGTTAGGTACCTTTGGTATCGGGACCACCCTATGTATTTTTAAAATATCTGGATAAATACTATAGTTCAACATACTATTGAATATATTTACTAAATATGGTTTGAAATTAGCTATATTGCTTATGAGTATTTTTGGGGTTATATTATCATGACCAGCACTTTTGTTTGGTTTCAAATTTAATATTGCTTTGTGAATATCATCAGGTGTCACATAGTCAAAATGGAATCTAATATTATGTTGTGTTATCGTTCTTAAGGATGTAAAAGAGTCCACTGAAAGTTCCTCAATTTGTGTCCTCATAGATTTTATTGATTCTATGAAATATTTATTTAAAACTTCGGCTTTTTGTAAGTCATCAATGACTAGTTCACCATGCGAATCTTCCCAGTGTTTCATTTAAAAATTTCCAACATTTTTTTGGGTCATTCTGAAAACATGTTAAATTATTTCTATAAAAATTATTCATTGAATCTTTTGTTGCTCTCTTGATTATTTTACTTATTCTTTTTAATCTGTTTTCTATATCAACTTTTCTAGGTTTTTTCTTGTGTTGCTTTAAAAGATTTTCTTTGAAAGATATTAGTTTTAGTAAATTAGTATTTATCCATGGTGCGATTTCCTTTCTTAATTTCTTTTTCCGCCTCTTTTCATATGTTGAACTTCTAATAGCATCATCCACACAGGATATTAATGCTGATGTATCGATTGATGGATCACCAGTTTGAATCAGTCTTGGTAAATTGTTACATATGTGATCAGTCACACAACTATAGTCACAGTGAGTGCGATT
This sequence comes from Trichopoda pennipes, assembly GCA_030448955.1. Classification (NCBI taxonomy): domain Eukaryota; kingdom Metazoa; phylum Arthropoda; class Insecta; order Diptera; family Tachinidae; genus Trichopoda; species Trichopoda pennipes. The sequence continues at coordinate 18,013,718 of JASKUP010000072.1, forward strand.
TCCTTCAATGAATTCTTGATTTAGGGTGTAAAATCTGACACCACATGAAATTAGGTTATGATCCGATAAATTACATATCACAGATGCAATGTACAGAAAATTGTGTACGTTACCATTGTGTGGCAATTTTGAAAATCATAACTTGCAAGTAAATTCAGCAAATTCTCAGACAAGTGCACATTTAATATATCAGTATTTGAATCTCCAATAAAAATGCAGGGATTGCAACCATAAGTAACAAGCAGATTTTCCAAATGCAATAAAAAACTATTAAAATCACACTTTTGCGATCTGTAAAACGTTACTAATTTCATAGGTTTACCATTTATTTTAAGATTTTTTAATGTTAAAACAATAACATCAAAATAATTTGCACTCTGACACACTTCAACTTCATACTGCATTTGCTCCTGAATAAAAAACGACGTCCCTCCAAAACCATCTTGCCTACAACAGTGTACACTTTTATAACCAGGAATATTGTACAATTGAGTCAAATCTGTATTAAGCCACGTTTCCTGAAGAGCAATAATATTGGGTAGCCGCGGTAACTTACAAACAAAGTTTTTGAATCTATTAAATTTATCTATTAAAGCGATACTTCTTATGTTTAGAGATATTATTGAGACATATGTACTTGTAAAACTGTTAACAAACTCACCAAATGATCTTAAATTTAAAAAATATCCTATATTATCAATCATAAATTCTACATTAGTATATTCCCAAAGTAATAAGCGCCTAAAAGTTAGGGTGATACATAAACGTCGTCTCCTCCGGCTGTTCCACGTTGATTATTAGGTGCATGAATCGATCTACGGATTCCTTCTCGAGTTGTGGTTGCCTCAAATAAAAGCTTATCAACTTCCTCCAAATTGGCTATAAACCTTGGTTTAGACAGCTCACTTCTTTTTACGAAAATTTTACCACCAACTGCATATGCTGCTCGATAACCCACTGTTTTAAGCGTCTTAGCATGATTCAGCAAACTAAGCGTTTCTCTGCTCAGGTAATCATTAACAAAAACTTTAGTTTCTTTTTCTTTTAGCGTTGGTTTAATTGACATAAATTTTTCTTTTGACTTCATGGAATTAAATTTAACAATCACTGTTTGTTTTTCAGTATTCTTTCCACTGTTATTATTCAGAGTAGTCCTCTTTTTTATAAAATATGCATCATTAATGCTTTCTAAATTTAACTCGACACCCGCATCGCTTGTTAATTTCATAATTGTGTCCACTGCTGACAATCCTTTTGGCACTTCTATACCATTAACTAAGCAGTCATATTTCACTCTTTGATCGTTTAGGGCCTTAACTGAAATCTTAAGATTGCTTATTTCAGCTTTCAACATTTTATTTTCTTTTTGCAGCATATCAATTTTCTTCTTATTTTCTGCAACACCTTTTAATATTTCATCAAACTGTTGTGACATAAAGTTCATACTTTCTTGCAACCCACCCAGCTGATCTAGTTTTTGCAGTTTTGTTTTGATTTCATGTAATTCTTCTTTAATATTATTCCCACTACAGAGATGGCATATAAATTCTTTGTCTTCATTTTGTAACAAATACTGATATTTGCGTTTGTCCAAATTATTACAGCAAAGTACATGGAATATTTTTTCACATTTGTCACAATTTATAAATTCTTCCTCTTTTTCATCTACCACTAATTTACATTGCCCACAATTTTCTTTTTTTTTGGTTTTTACCAATCTATGACGGCTTGTCTTCGACATAATTCAATAGATTTCGGTTCTTTATGACTTTGTATGTAAATTCACTTGTTTGCTTTCATTAAAAAAACATTTAGTAAATTTTATTTAGCCAATTAAAAAATCCACGCAAGAGAACTCGAAAATATTGATGTTGTCGGTTCAATGTTGCCAACTTTTATTTTTCAATTATGGCAACACCAATAACATGATAGTTTTGACATTTAGTTTTTTGACACGTTCGTAGTAGATGCATTGGCATTTGTTACAATGAATTCAATTTTCCACAAAATCGCATTAAAATGAGAAAAATCCACTATAAATCCACGGTAGTTCTGTTAAAGTTACGTTTCGTAAAATTCATGATATTTTCGGACAACATAATCGTCCCTCTGAGAGCGCTTTTAAGAACTTGGTCGTTAAATTTGAGACGACAGGCTCGATACAAAATGTGCGAACATCAACGTGTGTTCGACCACGTCGTTCAACTGAAAACATCGCACAGTGTTGAAGCAGATCCAATTTTTTTTTATACAATTATTTATTTATTGAATCTTCATTTATATGAACCGACAATAAGTCTACAAATCGTAATACTAAAATGTATTTAAAGCTAGCCAATGCTAGACAACAAAGTAATGTTACAACGGGTGTTAAATCTGCAAGGCCATCTGTCTTATGCTCGGATGATAGCGAGGGTATTCCTCCTTTTCAACCGAGCATGGCCGCCAAAATTAAGGATGTTACGTGCGAGTGGGTTAGTGTGTGTTCCCAGTTTGTCGATATACTTAATCGCGAACCTAGAGAATTCTGCTCTTACCAAGGGCACTCCTAGGTCTTCGTGGATACGGGAGTTTTTAATATACCATGGAGCAGCTGCGGAGAGTTTCGTTTTGTTGGTTCTGAATTTTTAAAATAGTTGATGCTGAGGTTGTACCCCATAATTGAATTCCATAACACCAGATGGATTTTAAAATCGCCTTCTACAACAAAAGTTTGCAATCCAATTTCAGGGTAGAATTTCTACCGATAAGCCAATTCAGTTGCACTTTTTTTAGTTTCATCTGAGTTAGTTTTGCATTAATATGAGACTTCCATGTAAGCCGGCGATCAAGGTAAATGCTAAGGTACATGACTTCATTGTGCTGCCGGATTACTTGATTGTTGATCTTGACTGGCAAGCATATTTCCCTGCGCAATATTAATGTCACATGAACACATTTCTGTTCATTTACCTTGATTCTCCAGAGTCTTAGCCATTTCTCTAAATTTATAATATTTTCCTGCAAATTTCGCTAGGCTAATCAATGATCCTCATGGACACTAAGAAATGCAGTATCATCTGCAAAAGTTGTAGTGTGGAGTTGGGATCATATTGACATGTCAGACGCATAAATTAAACACAAGGCAGGACTCAGTATACTGCCTTGCGGGACTCCTGCTTTAATAGGCTGAGGGAGGCTTGTGAAGTCTCCTTCCCTAATGATAAATTGGCGACCACATAAGTAACTTTCCAAAAGTTTGTGGGTGTTAGTAGGCAAGTTTAGCTTCATTTTGTAAAGTAAGCCGTCATGCGACACTTTGTCGAAAGCTTGAGAAACGTCAATGAAGAGAGCTGAGTAATATTTTTTGTCTACAAAACACTTTCTTATGACATTCACTAATCTGTGTGTTTGTTCAATGGTGCTGTGCTTAGCCTTAAAACCGAATTGCATCCTATAGTATGTAGTACGGAAGTCAACTTTATCATGAGTAATTTTTCGAACAATTTGGAAATCGTCGGCCATAAACTTATTGGCCTATAGGATTCTACTTTAGTGAGGTCCTTCCCGGGTTTAGGTATCATTGTAATCATAGACAACTTTCATTCTGCAGGAAAATACTCTAGGCTTCAAATAGCGTTGAAAATAAAAAGCATAATCCTTCTAGCTACTCTACGTAACTGTACAAGCATTCTGTTACTAATTTTATCAATACCCGGAGCTTTTGTGAGTTTCAGGTTAAAAATAGCATTTTCGATATCTCGAAAGGTAAAATTTAGAGGCACAGGGGATCTACTGATAAACGGCTGCCTCATCAGACCCAAATTTGTCAATTCTTCGACTTTCTCAACAATTGGGGTTACCCAAAATCACCACATAGTGACTTTGAAGCCTTACAATATTCAACTGATGCAGGAATTGAAGCCGGCCGACCGTTCACATCGCTGTAGATTCGCTCAATTCATTCAGGCACAGCCGGCTAGTTTTTCTGCAAAAATCATTTTTCAGAGTGGAATTTAATTATTTTAGTGCGGTTTTTATGCGAAATTCAATTCAATCTAACAATTGCCAATGCATTTGCTACGAATGCTTCAAAAAACTAATATCAAAACTATCATGTTTTTGGTGTTGCCACAATTCAAAAATAAACTTCTTATTGAAAAACTCGATAAACTGTGTCAGAGAGCGACAGAGTCTCGTACTCATAAACGTTTCCAAACGAGTATGATTATGCAAACGGCTGCGTAGCAACAAGCATACGTACTAGCGTACATTTGCCCGTATCTGCGTCTCTTCGACTATCAAAGAGTTTAGACCATAAACCGTAATAGCTTGAATCTTAAAATTTATACCGAGTAAGTTGTATTATATATTGTGACAAACACAAAAATTTAAATTAAAGCGCCTCCCATAAAAACGCGATGTTCACGGCTGTCGTCTTATCTTTTAAACTGTTTTAGTACGGCATGTGAAAATCATAAACAGTGTCTGCCTACAATTAAAAAATGATAAAATGTGAAAAATAAAATAAGAAATAAAAGATTGTTTCAGTTTGGCAAATAAATCTTTCGTAGATTAAATTTTAAAAATTTGTTTGTTAAAAGTTGATAGCAGACAATAAAATATTATTTCTTCTCAACCCAATGACTTATTACACAGTCTAATGCAGTGATGGGCGAACTTTTTGGGTAGCCAATAAATTAAAAAAATCTTGCGGCGGGCCATTAAATTAAAAAAAAAAACATAGAGGGTCATTCATTAAAAAATTTCTGTTCAATTAAAAGTTCAGTTTAAGCTATATATTTATTAGTTATATTACGTAATATTTTAAAACAACATAAAAATGTTATAGGATACGGTTTATTACGATTTTAAGACTTTCCAGATGTATGGGAAGCATGGATCTGTTTCTGAATTGATATAATTTCCTCAAAATCTGTTTCCAGCTGGGAGGATGCGACTTTTAATAAATTAAATAGACTCTCGCCTGACAATCGGTTTCTTATTAAATTTTTTCTGCATTTCATTACTAAAAAGGCTTGTTCACATAAATATGAGGAGGCAAGCATTGCCATAATTTTCTGCGCATGATTAATTAGCTTTGGAAATTTATCTTTTGCTAAGGATTTATAGAAATTAAGCTTATGTGTATTTAAAAATAGCTGTTTTATATTATACATTGCAATTCTATAATTTCCAATTGTAGATCAGATGGAACATTCTCAGGATTAACATTAAAAGGCATTGAAAAAATATCTAAACATGGTTGGATTTTTTTAAAGTCAGCAAATCTGGCCTCAAATCCAAATAAAGACTGTAAAAAGACTTTCAACTTCTCTTCACTCACAGGCCTCAAAGAATTAAGTCTTGGAAAATGAGTCAAATCATTTTTTCCCAAACTTTTAGAAAATATAAACAATTGAATTTTAACAGACCTCAAACTGACCTAAGTTTCATCTATAAATTGATTTCTTCCCTGTAACTTCTTGTTCAGTTTATTATAGTGCTCGAGTATATCCGTGAAAAAAGCAAACTTGATGCACCAATTCTTATCCTCCAATATTTCCCACTCATCCCAATCCAATCATCCAACTTTAATTTCTTCGAGAAGACTCCAAACTCTCGAGAAGGCATGCCTTCAACTCAGCCACCTCGTCTTTGTGTAATAAAGTACATCTGAAAATTCTGCATCAACTTCCGATGAAAACTCTTGAAATTGTCGATGTAACAAACCACGGGCTCGAATGGTATCAATTACTTTTAAAATAATATTAAGTACGTGGTTAATATCCAAGGCAGCCTTGCAGAGAACATCTTGGTGGATTGTACAATGTAAAAAAATTGTTTCGCTTTCAGGATTCTGACTTTTATAAACTCCTGCAAACCCCGTATTTTTTCCCACCATGTTAGGTGCTCCATCAGTTGTTAAATTAATTAGTTTGGAAATTGGGGCATTAAGAGATTCCATCCCCTCTCTAAATTCATCATAAATTATTTTTCCTGTCGTCTTTCCTTTCAAAGATCTCAAACAAGTAAGTTCTTCGGTTATTACAAAGTTTTCATCGACTCCTCTGATAAAAATTAGAAGTTGGGCTGTATCACTCCTGTCAACACTCTCGTCCAAAGTGACTGAAAAATACTTAAACTTTTTAAGACGTCCATCGAGTTGATTGATTAAATTAGAAGAAATCGCTTCAGTTCTTTTTGTGACCATTCTACGTGACAGCCCTATAGATTCGAAATCTTTTACCTCTTCTGGGCATAATACTTTTCAATGCTAATTAACACATCCTTAATAAATTCTCCTTCAGAAAACGGTTTGTTACTTTTTGCTATTTTAAAGGAAACAATGTGACCAGCTAACGTGGAGGATCGCTGGACACTTCTTTGATTTTTAAAAAACATTTGCTGACTAGATATTTTTCTTTTCAATTCCTCTGAATGAAATTTCTTGTCTTCATCTGTCATTTTATAGTACTTCGACCCAAGATGTTTTGAATTAAAGTGCCTAGCGAGATTACAATCTTTTAGTACAGCTACCGGTTCTTGGCAGATAAGACAAATAGGTTTTTGGTTATATTCCATAAAGAAGTACTTCCATGTCCACTCTTCTTGAAATACTCGACATTCCGAATCAATTTTTCTCTTTCTATTTTTGATTGACATTTATGGGGGCATTTACAATACACTTTATTATTTTAATTACACAAAGAAAACTGTACGTTGGCAACTTTATAATTTTACTTCAGAATTTATTCTTTACGGCACGAGACTTACACTTTTACTGATTGCTGATTAATCCATCGCTGGCCCTTTTATATTTGTTGCGCATGTTGTCTCGAATATTCAAGAATCTTCTAGATCTCACATATAATAGTTGTTGTTATGTTATACGTTCAGTTTTCTATATTAGTTGTTAGTGTTTTATGATGTTTTTGTTTCTTCTTGGAATATTGCATCAAAAAGTTGTTGTTCTTTTGTGTGTACAATATTTCCTAGAAAACTACGCAGTTTGGACACAGTACAATAGGTCTATATTAGTTGTTTTTGTTTCATGCTTTTTAAGTTTCTTCTTGGAATATTGTATAAGAAAGTTGTTGTTGGCTTCCGTGTACAATATTTCCCAGAAAACTACGCAGCTTGTACACAATATAATATGAAAACATCGCATGTTTTTGCTAAAATTGTCAACTTATATCTTTTTTAAAACATAATGTAAATTTATTTTTTGGGCATAATTTTTTAATAGGTGATTAATATTTTTAAATACGATTTAGACAAAACATCGTTAGCCGCCTGAAGATGGTTGTGAAATATGCAATAACATTCACATAATATTTCGTTATTTCACAACTCCTTCCAACATAAGAAATCTTTTCGAAAGACTTAATTAAAACCCATAGGAGTAGAGCTATACGAAACGCTTTTTCTTTTGAGGGTAAGTGGAGCCATTATCTGTTGAATTTTGAAAAGCATGCGTTCTTTACAATTGTGAATTATCGCACAGAAAAATGCCTTTCTATAAGGCCTCCAAGCTTCTGTTTTTGTTGAAGTTTATGGTCATGTTGATTTGTATAGAAATATTTTTCTATTTATGTCCTTGCGTTGCCCAATAATAATGAAATTGGGTCTGATGTTACTGCCATGGTTATTCCCTATTTTTTGTTTGGTTTACCCTTTCTGCTCCCTTTGAATCTAACATGCCTGAACCTCAAGCTGTCAAAAGTAGAAGCTTAAGTAGAAGATATTGTCGTTTCCCCGTCAACACAACTTTTTACCGAAATAGTGCACTAGTAGTACAAGTAGAGATTAATAAGACCGTAATTGTAAGCCACGTGCTTGTGAATAATTAACGAACTCAGTCTGCTGAGCTCGGCTTATTGTTAAGCTTGTTCTTTTATACGAGCATTTACTCTTATTTGCGGTCAAAGTTACGCAGACTATATAAGAAACATCATACCTTTCGAATTTTTCTTGTGGTTCAAAAGTAAGTCTATCGACGAGCGCCTAAGGTCTGTAAAGGGACTGAAGAATTCATTTTAAAGGCAGCTACGAAAAGTGGGGTGCGCCAGGTGCAATGTATTTACTTCACTATTGATTCATCGATAGAAATATGTTCGTAGAAAATACCCCATTGGTTTCAATTTTTGATGAGAACATCTAAAAGTTTTCGTACTTTGTACATTTTATCGGTAGTATTTGGAGCGTTGTTATTGTCAACAAGGTGGAGATTTCGTTTTATTTCTTCTAATCTATTTCTCGACATAGCCTTTGACACTACGTCTACTCCAATATCTTCACCTGCTGACCAATACATTTCTTCCCTTGGCAGTTTATGATAGCCAGATATATTCAATATACCAAAGAAAATCTTTAGCTCAGAAACAGTGATACTAAAATTATGCTGGTTATTATGACTTGCATACAATTGTGAAATGTCGACAATCATTTGAAAAACTTCTTCGCCGAAAAATTTCTCAAAGATTTCGGCAGATGTTAAGCCTTTTACTGTTTTCTGCACATGACTTTCATTAAGAAGTCAATCATCAGATTCTGCATACAACTTTAAGTAAGTTGGAGTACACTTTCGCCAAGAAGGAACATTCAATGCTGACTTAGTGACTGAAAATGCAGTCCCTTTACGTGTCGTATTGTTTATAATTCGGACCCTTTTGGTAGATAACTGTTCATCATCACTACTATTTTCAGAATCCAAAGCCATACAGGGATTACGGACAAATATCTCAACTTATCCGGGAACGTCATTGGGAAGAATTAGTGTAGATGCATTGTTATCAAAGTCTTCTTCTTTATCAGTAATAATACTAGGTTCTGGTGGAATTATGGCTAAATCATATTCAAAATCATCCTCGCTGTGTGCTAGAATTGCATAAAATAACTCGAAAATAGCTTTTCATATAATTATGAAGTTGCCGGACATTATTACAACAGTTAAGTTTTAAGTGCACTATAGCCATTGTACACAAATTGGCACAGCAATATTTAAGGCTTTATAAAAATTTATACATTTAGATTATCGAACTAAAAACACTTGCAAAAATTTCTGTAAACAATAAAGTCCATAACCTATTAGAATTTGTGACGATTTACGTTAGGTACAAAGTAAAATAATTATTTACCCATACCTACCTCTACAGTTGTCAATTAAAGGCAATCAAATCGCTACATACTATTTTCCACCATTAAATAAAGCAAAAATATATAATTTGCTGTGAAAGATCTTTTAGTACAGCATTAAAATATGGCTGTTCCCAAATTGGCACGGCGGCTGAAAATGGGTTAATAGTTTTCCTATGAGTTACAATATGCTTTGACTTATAAGATTTTAAACAAAATACAATTGTAGTTGCCCAACAATAAATTTTATTCAGATCCTCATTCAGACTTGAAATACTTTCAGGCAACGGAGATGATTGGACTGCGTACATTTGGATTTTGCAGTTCAAAGGCTGTTTATTTAATGATTTGCATGAATTAAAAAAAGGAGTGGTCCAAGGATTGACTCTTGAGACACTGCTCTAGATAAATATAACACTAAAGATTCAAGAAGATTGATGACACAAATTCCAACAACACAGAGGTATGAAGATATCAGTTATGTGGACGTTACAAAGTGTCGAAATTTTATGCAAAGAATGGTTATTAAAACGGTGTCAAAAGTCCTAGTTCGAAAAGTACCAGGAAATTTATTTCTCCTTCATCAAGTTTCTCCTTCATATGTTCTCAGTTACATCCAATAAAGCAGAAACACAACCGTCATTTTAGCGAAAGCCTGGCTGCCTGTCAAACAAACAAATTGTTATTTTCAATATAACGCATCATGTGATTATGAAGAACTTTTTCAAAAGACTTAGATGCAAAGTACAAGATGGCAATCGGCCTGAATTCTAAGTCATTTGTAGAAAATAACACAATTTTTGTATACCAAGGTTTGTGATTCTTAAAACTTTTATCGTTAGAGTAGATTGTTTGCTCTACGCTGAATGTACCATCTTCATAGTTACGCGTAGCAGTTAGTATTGGATAACCGCCTTAGTTAGTCCAACTGCTCATCGTTTCAACCGCTGTCTGAGAGAACTAAAGACGTTCACTAACTGTTGGATACAATAAAAATTTTAAAGTTGGCAAACTTACTTTTTCATTAAAAACTTTCTCAAACCCTTTTGACAAACTTTGTCAGGCAGCGCAGTGTTCCACATATGCAAAACCGAAGTAGCTTTGGATTCGGTGACTATATCGTAAATGCTTGAAACTGTCAATGGTCTAGGAGAATAAACTGCATCGTTATACAATGCCTTGTGATATTCTTCAATGTGGAACTCTTGCCATAAACCTGTTTCGGTGTAAATCCAAAAAAAAAATTAAATCAAGATCATAACCAAAATTGTATGAAGCAAAAGTTAATTAATTTACGTTACCCAATGCTCTATACAGTAAAAAGCTTGCAAGACCTACCTTAAGCCACAATTAACTCCACCTGTGAATTGTAAAGTAATCTCCAGATAGCTGATGAGAGATAACACGTGCCAAACCTTCAGCAATATCTGCTTTAGTATGTAGCTTGGATGTCTGATTAACATAAAGCAAACTATCTTCACGATATGTTGCCAAACCAAAATTTTCTGTACTTCTGAGGAAAAATCGGGAACAGCAATATGAACCATTTTTCAATTTATGAGTTCAACACCATAATATTTCGGAACTTGTTCCACCAATCTCGTGCTATATGCAAGAGCCAATTCACGAGGATGTCTTTCACTTGGACGAGAATAAATTCGGTGGCGCATACCATTTTCAATTTGTTCAGAGTATTTAGTCAATTACAACAAACGCCACAACATTATCCACCTATGTACGAGGTATAGTTAAAAACACAGTCTTATCAGCACTATTGGGGAAATCATATTAATTTATTTATTTGTATTAAATAATTACAAGTTACCATACCTTTGTTGATTGGCAAATTTGAAATGGTATTATACGTGGGACTATGAGTTATGGTGATTATAAGCGGGCACGTTTATCTGGCTCATCGTAGCAGGGGAAAGCATAGCGAACATATGTACTTTTGAGAAGTGTTGCTGTCACGAAACTTTAACAAGAAAATATTTAATGTTAATTGTAATCAATTAAGCAGAGAAATTAAAGATATACATTTAAACTAAATTACTTTAACGTATGAGTAGTAACAGAAAAATAGGAAAAATTAACACATTCAGAATTTAAAAAATTACTCAAAACACTTGTTGGTATGAATGTGACGGGCAGTAAAATTTTTTGTCTGCTATAACTAGATTCTGGCATAGCACCATAAGCCTTTAGTGATTACTCGGTTAAATTTAAAACTTGTATGCGCTTTAAATGAGCGGGCATATAAAATGTGTTTATTTTTTTATTTTAAAACGATAGACTATTACCGCCTTGTATTAGGCAAACATCCATTTTCATTTGCGGAATGGTTGTATCGAAGAGTTTTTAATAATAATGTATCTCGTTACTAAATATCTTTTCTTATAAGAACGTAAAGAAACATTTAAGTATAGATCAAACGAAAAATTCATCCTGTACTTAAAACTAATAGTCTTTTAATAATAAATTTAATTTTCACGCACTATTTACGACCTTCATTATAGGAATCCTCAGTTATATAAAAACCCAACACATTTCCATGCAAAATACCAAAATAAAAGGCCCTCAGTTGCCATTTAATGCCAACAGCAAATGGCTTATAATTCTTACGATTTTGTTTTAAAAAATCCGCATCTACTTAAAACTCATATGCCCATTCTTCTGATTCACCAGTTGACTAGTTTTTAATATGAACCTTTGAAATTTCGATTTTACGAGAATGTAAAACAATGTTGCTAGTGGCACTCACTACTACAATATCAACGATAACTTCGCCTTGAAAGGACTTTTCGCCTTTATCGACATTCGTTAAAAGTTTTATGCCATAGTGCTTCGGATAGGCTTCTTTGGAAAGACGTTAATTAGCGAGATCGCTATTAAACCCTGCCAGCAATAACTGCGATTCTGACTTTATTGTTTCAGCAAACAAAACAGCGGAAAAATCCAGCAACCAATTTGAAAATGTTATTGTCACGATGTCGAAGAGCTAAATAATAGTTTGTGCTTAATTTAGATTCGCATTACGAACTATTTGTATAGGTATTAGGTGTACTGTTAAAAATTATGTCTTATCTAACCAACTATATACTGTGCCATTGAGTTTTAATCATTTTATTAGATTCAGTTAAAGCCAGTTTAGAGCACGAAATTAAAGAATTTGTATTCGTGTACTTGCAAATAGTTTTAAAAGATCATTTTTGTTTATTGCTGTATGTTCATAACAATGTTATTTTACTTTTTTCCAGTTAATGATAAAAACTATAGCTCTTTTCAGTTTTGTTTTTTATCCCAATTTAAGACGGATTTTTTATGATTCGTTTATGATGTTTTCTTATATTTGCACTTACCAACCTTAATTACCCATTTTTAAAAATAATAAAAGCACAAATAAGATAGTACATATTATTTATCCGTTAGAGGTGTTTTGTTGTACAAAAGAAAACAACACTCCCACCAGCAGTAGTCGTAAAAATATAATAGTTGTTGTAGTCTTCATCGGGGAAGGAACACATAATACAGAAGCTGATGAAATGGTTAAGAAGCCTATAATTAAAAAACAGAGTTTAAAATGATAAAAGGCTTCTGCGTAGTAAAGCGATGAAAGCTTAGGCGCATGTGTATTAAATAATTGGAGAACGACTGCCTAAGTTTGTATAGACCGTGTTAAGTAAACAAGCGACCGAGCTTTAGAGTGAGAAATATAGAATAAATAAAATACCACTGACGGATAAAATAGCAAAATCAACACGCTACTCTTTACAATTAAGAGAACAGCACAGAGATTTGCTATGTTACTGAAACATAACTGTTTATTTATTTATTTCCCGTATGTCCAACTGAAACATTTTCAAATTTCGTACTATCACTATCACAAACTGAGAGAAGTGTACTGGTATTTGTGAATTACACGGTACAATTTTTTTCCGTTCATTAATGTGGGACTCAATTCTGAAAACCTCGTCCCAAAAATAAGAATTTCTGCATCATTCGCTTTGTTAAGTTTAATGGCTGTGGAATAAACAACCCTTTTCTTCAGAGGGAAGTACATTTAAAAAGTAGAAGAATATGGAATATAACAATAGCTCAAAATTTGATAAATTTTGTTACATTTGCATTCATACGGTCCCAAAAATACAGCATCGAAAAAACTTGTTCACTGAGGAATTTAAAACAGCGTATTGTCATGATTTTGTTGAAACAAATTTAAGTGGTGCAAATTTTACGCCGAACACAGAGTGGATACATGGAAAAGGTATACAGCTTTCTTTTATGAATTTAAATGCAAAACCTAACTGGACACAAAGAATCCAAGTGATAAGCATGCATTAATTCCGGTTATGGATCAAACAGAAAAAGAATTTGTACAAACGTACTGCTGTGATCGATCTAGCTAAGCTTCCGAGTTTGAATATCTTGCAAGCCGAAACCGTATTCACTAATCCGACCAATGTGAATGATGCGTTAACGTTACGTTAAAATTATATTTAATGCATTACCACCTGTATACCTTTTTTGGCACAATTGCCTCAGGAATCGGTTGGACAAGAACAGAAATTTCACCAATAAAAAAAATGATTCCCAGGCACAATGAATTGCTTGCGGAGGTTTCGTTGTTGGAGTTCTAAAGCGAAGATGACACTGAGATTGGTGAAAACATTGAAGGATACATGTCTTTTAATATTATGTCTAACTCAGATGATGATGCAGGTCGGATGCAGATCCAGAATATGATTATGAACAATCTACCACAAAGCGTCAATTTCAACGAGGATTGATATTTACAATAATTGAAAACGTTTTAATTTTTTTTTATTTATTTGTACTTGTGGATTTAAGCCAAAGGGGTAAAAAACTGGGAAAAATGGGAATTTTTGCGATTTCAAAGCAATTGGATTAATTTTTTTTGAGCAAAGCAATTTGTATGACAATTAAATTATTAAGGCAGCAAACTTGACAAAACGAGTTATACAGAAGTTCTTATTTTTGGGGTTACTTTAATGTGCAATTTTTAGAATTAAGGCAAAAAATCATGTGTTGTACTGTATAACTGTCACTGCTGTCTCTAGAAAAGTTGATGCAGTCAATAAAATTAATGTTTCATATGCTTAAAACAACGTTTAAGGTGATTCAATACTATTGTTATTTTCTTCAATGTAAACCGTCATTGGTGGCTGTTTGTTCGATGTGACCGGCGAGCGCTTTCGGTATGATGACAGCAATGACGGTTTACACTGAAGAAAATGACAACAGTGTTTCAATTATACAATCACCCTTATTCTGTTTGGCGACGGCAACATTGTCATCGATTTTGAGGCAACATCACTTTAACACCCCCCCCCCCCCCCCCCCGGGGGCACATAATATGTTTTGACAGAATCTCACCTTCATTACATGTGTCAACGTGGGTAAAAGGAAGCCCAGTTCCCTAATAGACTAGCAGTAGCCAACTGAACAATTCCACTATATTTCCACGGGAATCAGTAAAGCCCCAGAGTTCAGCTATTTGTGTTTTCAGCCTTTTAGCTATTCTCTGACTGATTATTGAGGTTGGCCCTTCGGGAGTATAGTGGTGGTTGTGGTTTCGAGGTCCTTGCGTGTGTTGTGTGGGTCGAATTATTCACAATGAACACAATGAATGGTTTAGGTTTAGTGAGCATGGTTGGGATTGTGTTCTTAAATTTTATTAAGCTTCATGCGTTCTGAACCAAGAGTTGGATAGTCTGCAACTCTTCAGCAAGGAGTGAAGGCTGCGGCCTGCTCCGGGCTTTTTAAGTTACAACTAGTAGCGACTGGAGGATATACGTATCTGAAGGCCTTTTAGGGCGAGGATGACGCTACATTTCATCCACAGTGGTATGATCCAGCATCTGGCTGTGGCTTACACAACTAGGTACAGATGTAAATCTTATCACGCATTACTTTAACACAACAACAATACTATAGTGGTATTCCCTAGTTAATTGTACCAAAGCATTTAATAATTATTCATTTCACGTTAAGTCGTGCCATCATTACTCTTTTATTTTTGGATACGATAATGATAACATTTTAGTTAGATCAACTATAACTTAGTGTGACACTCATACACAACTAACATTTGAATCAAATACTCATTCGTTTTTACACGAAGATTACGACAAATTTAAATAAAAATTATTTTTATTTTTATTTTTTGCTGAGCTTTAAAAATCCAAAACATAAAAAAAAAAAAAACATTTTACCTTGATTCGTATCGTTCATTAGAAATTGTTGTAAATTAAAAGAATCAAAGTAAAACAAAGCCATCTGGCCACTCTATGTAAATGGCATGAGCTTAAAATTGTTTTTAAAACCAAAAAATTTGTACTGTTATCATTTCTTTCCGTTTTAGCTGGCTGTTTGTTCGAGCACATGTTGTGAACTCATCATTCTTTAGCCATGTTGCCGGCTTTTAATGCCATGAGTAAATCTTCTTTTTGAAAAGGTTATCGTTAGTCGTCTTTGTGGAAAACAGTTGTTTTATAAATTCTTTTCGACTGATATTTAAAAGCTAATAGCTTGCTATGTTATATACCCAATTATGTAGGCAGGCATCCCTTCTGCTATTTGCAGAAATTGGATTAAAAAGTTATTATAATGTTATTCTAAATAAAGTGATATGAATCTTTATAATGATCACATACATTAACATATACAGAAATGAAATTTATTTCTTCTATTTAGATAACATTTATACATAAGTTGTGCTAAGTTTTAATTAGTTGTGTAAAATGACAATCACTTATTTTTGTTGGTGATGTTATTATCTTATTAAATTCATAACAAAATAATAAAATAAAATATCACTTGTTTATTTGTTTTTATTTATTAAGAAAAATGAAAACTAACCCAAATTTTCGAATAAAAAACTTTACTTTTATAGTGCTAAATTATATGTTGTTTAATTTGTGACTGAAGAAAAAAGAAATACTAAAGTAAAAAATTGGTAGTTACACTACCGTGTTTGAAATTCGATTTTATTTGAGGGTACAAAACTAATGAGAAAGCTTTTCGATTTGAAAAAGATTTAATTTAATTAATTAAATTTTAAGCCGCTATTTTCAAATAGTTTTTTAAGTGAGTGAGCGATATTTCATAAGCGCCATCTTTTAGAAAATCAAAATAGCATAATTATGGATACAATGGATTTGCCAAAGGCAAATATAACCGACTCAAAAAACCGACTACACTAGCATATCTCATTATAACTTGAAGAAAGTTAATCCAAAATATGAGATATTAACTTTGATTCAAGTTATTTAAGGCATAAGAAGAACCATTAAAAAAATAATACTTTTTTCCTATTGTTCTGGCAGCGTATTGATTCCGCGCCAAAAGACCTGCTCCGGTTTTGAGGTAAAGAATGAATCAATGACCTGATATCCTCTTCTGAAATGCAGCACATTCCAGTAAGGGCATCCTATATCGATCGAAGGAAATGCTAGTTAGAAGAGGCAAGGTTGGGTCTATTTTTCAAATAGTTTTTAACCGATCTTGCAGCATGTGGCCAAGCGTCGCCATGGTGGAATATTATGGCCTCTTGTCTGGCCGAATATTCCGGTCGTTTTTCGTTGATTGCTCATTTCAAACCAGTCAATTGTCTTCCACCAAACGTTTTTAAGCAAACAAAACACTCTGCTGATCCCAACAGGTGCACAGCACTACCTTGGCTTAATGGATATTCTGTTTCGACGTTAATTTGGCTGGTTAACCGCGCTTTACATATAACCCTTTGCGCTTCGGACTATTATGTATTTTCATATTTATTATCAGTAACAATACAACGCATAACTGACTTTTTATAGCATTCAAGTCTTATTGCTGATAATTTCTGACAAAGTCCTTTTGTAAGGTGTCTCAGCTTCAATTCTCATATAAGCCACTTTTGACAACAATCTTCGACGAGTAATGTTTCCAATTCCTCATCTTCAAATTTGTTCGTCTGACCAGGCTTCTCCTTGTATTCTTTTGAATCGCGCAAACTATCGCAAACTATTTACAAGTTTTTAAACTGCATCAACAATACATAACTTACGCAAGCCGTTTTCTTCTATTGAAAGATGCTATTAAAAGACATCCACCCAAATATTTTTTTAGTTGGAGGAATTAACTATTTATAATTGGAGAAATTACTTAAGTAATTAAGTCTTGTGACACATATCATAACTGCTTTAGGTGCATCTATAACCTAAATTTCCCTTAAAGAAAATTTTGTCAAAAAATTAATTTAACAAAATCCATGAAAACGTTCAAAATAAAAATTATTATTTTTTAGTAATTAATTTAAAGCACTAGGTCAATTTTAATAAAAAATGTTAAAAAACTTTTATGTTTTATTATTTTTTCGATATTTCGCCACACCGTTGGTTGGCATCATCAGGAAAAACAAAAATAATAATAAACAAACAAATTGAAAATTATTTTTTAAAACAAAAAAAAAAAAGGAAAAAAAAATTTTTTTTTTCAATTTGTTTGTTTTTGAAAAAAAAAAGAAAAAGAAAAAAAAAATTTTTTTTCAATTTGTTTGTTTATTATTATTTTTGTTTTTCCTGATGATGCCAACCAACGGTGTGGCGAAATATCGAAAAAATAATAAAAAATAAAAGTTTTTTAACATTTTTTATTAAAATTGACCTAGTGCTTTAAATTAATTACTAAAAAATATTAAAAAAAAAAAGGTCAAAAAATTATAACTATTATAAAAATTATTATACAAATCCTACAATGGGATATTTAAGAAAACTAAGCAAGATATAGCTTTATCGATTCAAAATCAGATTAACGTTTATATTTGAGAGATTTTAACCGATTCTACCCGATTTATATCTAGGTTTCATATAACACAGAGGTATAGTAATCACAAATGTCTACTTGGCTCTGAAATATCTTACACTAATAAAAATAATAATAATAAAAACTAATTAATATAAACTTAAAATAAAGTAATCACCAAGCAACTGTTAAGAGTTGTCATATAGTTAAGAAAAAACTAATTTAAAGACGACTTTTTTACAGCACTCTCATTAAACATAATAATAAGTTAACTACGCGATAGTAGAAAATTTTATGGTTTAATGTAGAAGAAGAACATTTTATTCGCACTTCCTAGGCCTATAAAAGTCGTCCACAATACGAATCGAAATTAAACATAAACTGTTATTTGGCTCTTCAACATCATGACAATAACGTCTTCAATTTGGTTGCTGGCTTTTTCCGCTGTTTTCTTTACGGAAACAGTAAAGTCAGAATCGCAGTTATTACCGGCAGGGTTGAATAGCGATCTCGTTAATTACCGTCTTCCCAATGAAACCTATCCGGAGCACTATGACATTAAACTTTCAACGAATGTCCATAAAGGCGAAAAGTCCTTTCAAGGCGAAGTCATCATTGATATTGTGGTAGTGAGTGCCACTAGCAACATTGTTTTACATTCTCGTAAAATCGAAATTTCAGAGGCTCATATTAAAAACCTGTCAACCGGTGAATCAGAAGAATTGGCCTACGAATTCGAAGTAGATACCGAATTTTTAAAATTGAGTCGTAAAAATTATGAGCCATTTTCTGCTGGAACTAAATGGCAACTATCGATCATATATGCTGGTATTTTGCGTGGAAACTCAAGGGGATTTTATATAACTGACTACCTCGATGATGAAGACCGTGAACAGTGAGTAAAAAATTTAATTTTATTAGAATAAGACTTTTAATCTTAAGTACAGGATGAATTTTTCGTTTTATCTATATTTAAATGTTTTTCTACGTTTTTCTAAAACAGGATATTCAGTAACAAGATACATTAATAATCGTTTCTTTCTTACATTCTACATAATCATTCTGTAAATTTTTTTTTTATATAATAGGCAATAATGCCTATTTAGTCAAGTACCGTGCTACATTCTTTTAGGAAAGGGATAGAGAATAGATGAAACAGATGGTGAAAGTAGAAAGATAGTCGGAAATAAACTGCCGTATATAAGACAGCACAGCGACCAGTGACTATGCCTTCATCGCTGAGCAGCCCCACCGACAGTAAATTTTTATTTTTTGTAGTGAAAAAAACCAAGATCTTCGTTGGGAATCGAACCCACAACCCCCATATTTACAAGCTAGTACACTACCTACTAGCCTACAGGGGCACCTAAATTAAAATAAATGTTTGTCTAGTACAAGCCGGTAATAGCCTATCGTTTTAAAATAAAAAATAAACACATTTTGGATGCCCGCTTATTTAAAGCGCATATACGTTTTAAATTTAATCGAGTAAATAGCAAAAATATTTTGCTAAAGGCTTATTGCACTATGTCACAATCTGGTTTTAGCTGACAAAAAATTTTGCTGCTAATCGCTTCCATATCAATAAAAAAACTATTTATAATCATCAAAATAAGTTTTTCAGGAAATTTTTTAAATTTTTACTAAAATTGTGAATGTTTTAATTTTTTCTAGTTTTCTATTACTACTCACACGTTAAGTAAATTTAGTTCAAATGTACATTTTTGATTTCTATACTTAATTGACTACAATTAATATTTATATTTTCTTGTTAAAGTTTCTTGGCTGCAACACATTTCGAAAGCACATATGCCCGCTATGCTTTCCCCTGTTATGATGAACCAGATAAGCGTGCCAACTTTACTATCACCATAACTCATAGTCCCACTTATAATGCCATTTCGAATATGCCAATCAACAAAGAGCTTTCCAGGTATTGTAATTTGTAATTATTAAATGCGCAAAAAAAAATTAATATTGATTTCCTTGGTAGTCCTGGCAAAACTGTATTTTTAACTACACCTCGTATATCCACCCATGTTGTGGCATTTGTTGTATCTGACCTTGAATACTCTGAAAAAATTGAGAATGGCATACACCACCGGATTTATTCTCGTCCAAGTGAAAAACCTGCTCGTGAATTGGCTCTTACATTTAGCACGAGATTGGTGGAACAAGTTCCAAAATATTATGGTGTTGAACTTATAAATTTGAAAATGGATCATGTTGCTATTCCCGATTTTTTCCCCAGAGGTACAGAAAGTTTTGGTTTGGCAACATATCGTGAAGATAGTTTGCTTAATGTTAAGCTACATACTAAAGCAGATATTGCTGAAGCTGTAGCACGTGCAATCTCTCATCAGTTGTCTGGAGATTACTTTACAATTCAGTGGTGGAGTTACTTGTGGCTTAAGGAAGGATTTGCAAATTTATTCTCGTACAAAGCATTAGATAACGTAAATTAATATATTTTTTCTTCATACAATTTTGATGTTAATCTTGATTTTATTTTTTTTTTCAGATTTACCCCGAAACAGGTTTATGGCAAGAGTTCCACATTAAAGAATATCAAAAGGCATTGTATAGCGATGCAGGCTATTCTCCTAGACCATTGACAGTTTATGTGCAAAAGCCAAATGAAATTTCTAATATTTACGATGCAGTCACCGAATACAAAGCTACTTCGGTTTTGCATATGTGGAATAACGCGCTGCCTGAAGAAGTTTTTCAAAAGGGTTTGAGAAAGTTTTTAATGAAAAGGTAAGTTCGTCAAATTTAAAATTTATATTGTATTTAGCAGTAAGTAAATATCAATATGTTTATAGTAAATATAGCGCAGCCTCGGAAGAACAATTCTTTAGCTCCCTTCAGACAGCGGTTGAGGAGGAAAACTTTAAAATCCCGGCCTCAATCAATGAAATGATAAGCAGTTGGACTCACCAAGGCGGTTACCCAATATTAACTGTTACACGTAACTATGAAGATGGTACATTCAGCGTGGAGCAAAAAACCTACTTTAGCGATAAAAGTTTCAAGGACCACAAAACCTGGTACGTGCCAATCAATTATGCAGTAGCATCAAATAACGATTTCAATGATACAAAAGCTACACACTACCTATTGAACGCTCCTCAAACAATAATCAAAGATATTCAAATTTCTAAAAATGATTGGTTATTACTAAACAAGCAATCGACTGGTCTTTATCGTGTCAATTATGATGCAGAGAACTGGAATCTTATTGCAGAGGGTTTAATTCAAAATCCATTGAGCATTCATGTCCGTAATCGTGCTCAACTTATGCATGATGCATATAGCTTTACATTTTCTAACAACTTGAATCATGAAGTGTTATTGAAACTAATGAGTTATTTAAAACATGAGAATCAATACGCTCCCTGGTCAACAGCTAACCAAATTCTAACCACCTACATTGACTTTCTGCAAGGAGATGATAAATTCGATGATTTTAAATTCTTTGTTGCTGAATTGGTTACACCTGTTTTTAATAGTTTGGGAGTCAGTGATATACCTAATGAGCCTCACTATAATAAATACACTCGCAATTTGGTCATCGAATTGGCTTGCAGAATTGGCATTAAGAAATGTTTGGTGGATGCCAATAATAAATTGAAAGCTCTTGTTTTTCAAAACACTACTATGGAACGTACTCTGAAAAAGATTATCTATTGCAACGGTCTCAGACAGTCTGATGATGAGTTGTTTAATCTTGTCTATAAACAATTTTTGGATGCTGCAAATGATTTTGAGCGTTACGAACTTATATCAGCTTTGGGCTGCACACAAAATAAAAATCAAATTAAGAAATTAATCCATAAATCAATTGATAACCCTGATGATTTGTTCCTTTATGAACGTTACTCTCTGCTTGGCCGTGTCTATTCCAGGGGCGAAGTAGGTCTTTCGGCTTGCATTGAATTCTTAGATGAAAACTGGAATTCTTATGCAAGTATGGGCGAAGGTAAAAGTCCCTTAAAGCCTTTGGACATGGATATTCGTAAAATGGCCAACTATGTGGTCAACAGACATCAAGAGCAGAAACTTTTGGCTTTAGTGGCTAAAGTGAAGAACAGCAAATATGTTCAACCTTCTTTAGAATCTGCTGTGAAAAATACGATTGAAATTAATTTACAATGGCTTCTAGATCATGGTAAACCTGTTATGTCCTGGATATCAAAATATCGTGCTTCTAATGCCAGTGTTCACAGCAGTAGCTCTAAAATGTAAAATTTCAGGTTTAAATCCTTATGCTATGAAAATATTTA
The DNA here is from genome assembly GCA_030448955.1 of Trichopoda pennipes. Taxonomy (NCBI): domain Eukaryota; kingdom Metazoa; phylum Arthropoda; class Insecta; order Diptera; family Tachinidae; genus Trichopoda; species Trichopoda pennipes. Next base: position 18,035,923 of record JASKUP010000072.1, read on the forward strand.
GATCAATTTATTTAGTTCAATTTTTTTTTTTATATTCATACTTAAAATGTATTTTTCTTTAAAATAAATATTAATTCACAAATATTAAAATATTAGATGAAATAGTCCTATGTATACTTTAAAAATTTGTTTTCTTTTTCAATGGGAAGATGTGTATCATTTTGGGAAAAAAAGTACCGAAATTCAACAAAATCCACGGACTTTATACGATAAATTTTATATAAATTTAGCAGAATCCTTAAACACAATTTAATTACAAAACGTAGCACAAATGCGAAGTAATATTTAGTTCACTTAAACCGAAACGCGACAACGTTTCTTAGACTTACCGCTTGTGAGTTTCCCCCCCAACAATACCTACTGTCTTTTAAACTGTAAAAAAGTCAAACAGTTTAATTTTTAAAGATCTTGATTTTTATAACAAAAAGAAATTCCACATTAAAAAAAGAAACATTAATAAACAATTTATTAATATAAGAATCTGCTTAAATAATATAATTAATATAAATGACTATACAATTTTCTAAAAAGATTTCCAGCTAAACGGAAAAGTTTTCCATAGCGTTGCGCCCCACCATTGTGTTGCTGTTGAACACCCACTATAGAAGCGGAATACGTCATCGGTAGTGCTTTCTGATTTACCATTAGCCAATCATGTATATCGCTGCCAAATTTCTCCAAAAATAATTCACTCATTTTCATCTTTTTGCCAATTTTTGGTGAATTAATGTCTATAAGACCGCTACTGTATTCCTCACCCTTTGATTTTAGTTGATTCTTAATTTTGTGATGTAAATCATAGAACTAAATGAGAGAATATAAAAACAACAACAATATTATCAATAATAAAAAAAAGGAAATTTTTTTAGTGTTGTGTGCCTCCGTTATTCCTTATATTATAATTCTTTTTTTTTTGTGCTGTCATAAAAGTGTTGCCGTGAACTAATAAAATTTTGGCAATGAAATGTAGCAAAATAACAAAATAAATAAGTAAAACTAATAACAGTTTTAAAGGTAATTTTTTTCTGTATGGCGACCTCATTTAATGCGCATTATTTACTACCTCTTCCATAGTTGTAATTTTTATTTAATATTTATACGCTATTGGCAACACAGGCGTGACTAGAAAGCATTAAAGATTTATAAGAAAAATGTCCATCGTATACAGGCTTAAGCTAGATGAAACGCTTAAAGCGGTTTCTTAAATTAGCAATCAAATGTAAAATTCGCTTAAACTAGAAATTCACAGTGGGGTAAAAACAAAATTTTTTGCAAACAAATCAAAAATGTGAACAATCAAAGCAAATGATTGAACTGAAATAGAAAAGCAATAGTTAGGAGGCTTAAATTTAAAATATAAAACTTATCAGACTTATCAGCAGAACTTTGTGTTCATATAGTTGTTTAGTAATTTATTTTTGAAAATTTTACAAAAGATTTTTCAACAAGAAGTTTGTTTTCTAAAACAAAATAAAACAATAAATTTAGATTAAGAATTAATTAAAATTTGTATTGTATTATGAACAGAAAAGTTCGGCAATTATTAATTAAAATGATTTCTGGCAAATATCCATTACGACCACGCTGACGGATGTCGAATCCTTCATCAAAGTTTTTAAGCACTTTTTGCCAAAATAGCGTTCCTATTTCGTTAATCACATCACGGATTTTGAGTTTTAAGGCTGAAATGGATTGACTCCGCATAGTCTCTGTCTTTAACATAGCCCCCCAAAAAATAATCGAGTAGGGTTAAATCAATCGATTTGGCTGGCCACTTAACTACTGATGCGTTTAGAAAATTTGGCTTGCAATAAATTGTGTGAGGTGACGTCTTGGAAAAAAACAGCCTAATCACGCCTCCAGACCACTTCGCGCACCATGCAGTGACACGTTGAGCATGCAAGGGCTTCGCAATAATCGCTCTAGGATTTTCAGAAGACCAAATGCGACAATTTTTCTTGTTGACAAACCCTGACGATTGAAACTAGACTTTGTCTGCAAAAATAATTTTTTCAGAAAAATCATTCGGTTATTCCTGAATGAATTAAACAAATCCACGGCGATGTGACCAGCTGAACGTTGTAAAGCTTAAAAATCAAATCCTTACGCAAAATTCGGCATGTGGTAATTTTGGATAACCCCAATTTTTGAGCACATGGATGAATTGTCATTTTGGATCTACTTCAACAGTGTGGCTCGCGGCTGCAATGTTTTCAGTTATACGACCCGGTCGAACATGCGTTGATGTTCAAACATTTTTTATCAAGCCTGTCGACTCAAATTTAACTACCAAATTCTTAATAGCGATTTCAGAAGAAAGATAATGTTGTCCGAAAATATCACGAATTTAACAAAATGTAACTTTAACAGAACCACCAATTTCATAGTGGATTTTAATTGTTTTAATGCGATTTTTGTGCGAATTTGAATTTATTGCAACAATTTCTAATGCATCTACTATGAATACGTCCAAAAACTAAATGTCAAAACTATCATGCCGTTGGTGTTGCTATTATTGAAAATCAAACTTCTTGTTTAAAATCTGATATAAATCGATATTTTTCAAGCTATTGTCTAGTTTAAGATTATCAAATTTTCATTAAGCTCATTAACTTAAGTAGATTATAAGCGCTGTTGGAAGTTTGTAAAAATGCGATTGTTTGAAAATTTTTTTTATCTAAAAACAACAGAATTTTTTCAGTATAAAAAAAAAATTCTCAACGAAAGTGTAACTTTTTTCTATTTTCTTAAAATACACATTTAAGGAAAAGGTTGCTATATAAAAAAAAATTATTCGAATCTGGTTAACGTGTTACCCTGGACCTTCCCCAACTAGAACTGTATAGTTAGGGAAAACATTAACTTAAGCACATTTCATCTAAAATCTCAAAGCTGAAATCTTAAAAATGAAATTTTTAAGAAAATCGTTAAATACTTTTAATTACTACCAAAATAATGTCATGGCTTTTAAGCTAAATGTGGCTTGTATTAATAAAAATATAAAAAAATATCCGATTATTGAATTTTTCGTGACTGATTTAAGAATTTGGGTATTCGTTTAGTCTAAACTTGCAATTTTTTTCTTTTTTTTTTAATATTTTAATCGACATTTGCTAGCGTGGTCATGCTGGATATTTTTCATTCATAATTGCTGAAATTTTGTCTTCGTAATAGGTACGAATTTGAATCATCTAAATCTAATATTTTTTGTTTTAGAAAACAAATTTCTTGTTGAAAAACGCTTTATATCAATTTTCCGTTGTTTAACAATTACGGCTTTAATTGCATAATATGTTATTTTCACCCCAATGTGCAATGCGTATCGCAATTATAAAAGGTGTTTTTTTAAGCTAGATAGAACTTTAAATTGTAAAAAGTAACACAAGAAATGAAATTTTGATGAAACATTTTTTTTTTATTTGTTTCAGTATACTCTGACAAATCATCATGAATAGACTCTCGCTTGAACAACGCTACGAAATTATCCAAATTTACTTTGAAAATCAGTCGTCGATTCGCGCAACTTATAGACGACTTCGTCATTTTTATGGCGTACATAATCGTGCATCTGAACAAGCCATTCGAAAAATGCACCGTTTGGTGCGGTTTTCACGCTGGTGGCATCATCGGACCTTATTTCTTCAAAAATGAGGCCGGAGCTCGCGTTACGGTCAATGGAGATCGTTACCGCACCATGATCAATGATTTTTTGTTTGAAAATATGGATGACATTGATCCGGACGAGATGTGGTTTCAACAGGATGGCGCTACGTGCCATACAGCGAACGCAACCATCGACTTATTGAAATCAAAATTTAACGATAAGTTGATTTCGAGAAATGGACCTGTCAATTGGCCTCCAAGGTCGTGCGATTTGACACCACTCGACTATTTCCTGTGGGGCTACGTGAAGTCACTGGTTTTTGCTGATAAACCAGCAACAATTGACGCCTTGGAGGACAGCATTGTTCGTGTTATTCGTGACATACGCCCAGCAGTGCTCGAAAAAGTGGCCCAAAATTGGACGTCCAGAATGCGCTTCGTCAAGAACAGCCGCGGTGCCCATATGCCCGAAATCATTTTCAAATGTTAATGTCACGTATTGATCCTTCGAATAAAAAAGTAATTTTGATTACAATTTAATTTTTTGTGTTATTTTTTACAATTTCAAGTTCTATCGGGCTTAAAAAAACACCCTTTATTAATAGGTACACAATTCAATATTGTCAATTTATTGACTTGAAAATTGTATTTACTATAACATTAGCCAACACTTTTTCCCACCCCTCTAGTAGCATATGGCCTCCACTCCCTAATAACTGCTCTGGTTTTGAGTTATAGAATGAATAAAGCCAATTTTTGGTATCCTATTCTGAAATGAAGTACATTCCAGTAAGGAATGTTTTTGAGCAGTCTTGCAACATGATGGAATATATTCCGGTTATTTTTTCAATAGGGTGTAAGATTATGGCCTTGTGTCTAATCGAAAATTGCAGTTGTTTTTTTTTACTGCTCTCTTCAACTGAATCAATAGTCTTTGGTACAGATTCCCTGTGTGACTTGTTCCTGCGTTTGTCAACAATTTTCGTTAAGTAATGCTTCCAATTCCTTGTCATTCACATGAAAGAAGGTTACCAGACTTCCCCGCAAAACACCTTTTTAGTGCAGAAAATTCAGAATTATTATAGCCATTGAAAAAAATGTGGACTTTAACATTTATCGACTACAGAATTATAATGACAAATATTTACCCTTCAAAATAATATATTTGTAATTATTGACACAATCGGCAAGTGGCATAACATATGTTTTTCAAATCGATAATTTTAAGTTGTATACCCATTAGTATAAAAATAATATAAATTTTATTTTATGATTTCACATTTTAGTAAAGGAAAAAATTGATTAATAATTTAAAGGGTGGCAAATAGACAGTCAAGAAAATGATTTTGTCTGCATTTAGCTTCTAGCGATATTTTTAAAAGAAGTTAAAAATGGAAGCGTGAATTAACATGGCCTGATTATTGCACCTATTTGCTAGCATATCATGTTATAATCCTAAAATCCATATCTGTCAAAATTCATTTAGAAAATAATTGTAATCTAAAAAATTACACGTTGTCACTGTATCTAATTTATGAAAGAGGAGGCTGGGTTAATGGAAATTCTTAATAAGGGAGAGCTAAAAAATAAATCTAAATTTGAAATCGATTGCCATCGAAGTTTGTGACTTTTCCTAGAGCTCAACTACAGAAATAATAAAAGCTAAAATCATCCCTTGGAGATATTTTAAAAAAAACTAATGATTTATGGCAAAAATTCTTTTAAAAGATTTTAAGCCAATTTTAATATTTTAGTTTTAGCTGCTACTCCCACAAAATACTAAAAAGATTTATGGAAAATAAGGATTGTTAAAAAGCAATATTGAAATTTTCAACAAGAAGTTCGTTAAACAAATGTGGCAACACGTGTTCGTAGAAGATGCATTGGCAATTGTTACAATGATTTAAATTTCGCACTATGAAAATGGTGGTTCGGTTAAAGTTACGTTTCGTAAAATTCGTAATATTTTCGGACAACACAATCGTCCTTCTGAAATCGCTATTAAGATTTTGGTAGTTTAATTGAAAGCGACCCAGCCGTGAGCCACAGTGTTGAAGCAGATCCAAATTTGTCAATTCCTCGACGTTCTAAAAAATTAGGGTGATCCAAAACAACCAACCGCGAATTTTGCGTAAGGATTTGACTTTGAACCGGCTGGTTTTTCCTGAAAACCCATTATTTTAGACGAAGCACACTTTCACTTGTCACTTTGTCAACAAGCAAAATTGCCGCAGTTGGACTTCTGAAAATCCTAGAGCGATTATTGAGATGCCTTTGCATGCTCAATGTGTTACTATATGGTGAACTATATGGTCTGGAGACGTGATTAGGCCGTTTTTTTTCGTAGATGAGGCTGGAAATGCAGCAACGGTCAATGCATCATGCTATCGCAAGATGCTAACGCCTCAATTTGGGCTATTATTGATGACGTGGATATTAGTGACATGTGGTTTCAACAGGACGGTACCACATGTCACACAGCCAATGAAACGATTAATTTATTGCAAACCAAATTTTACGATCGCATTACTCCATAACAAGTGCTCAGCCAGATCTTGTAATTTAACACCACGGGATTATTTTTTGTGGGGCTAATGTTAAGAACAGAGTCTATACGAAGCCAACCGAATCGATTTCAGCCTTAAATTCAAAATCCGTGATGAGATTAACGAAATATTGTTGCAGAATCGACATCTGCCAGCGTGGTCGTGCTGGATATTTGCCAGATATCATTTTTCATTCATAATTGCCGAAATTTTGTCTTCGTAAAAGTAAAAATTTGAATCATTTTTTGTTTTAGAAAACAAACTTCTTATTGAAAAATGCTTTATATCTCTAAATGTTTGATTTTCTTTTCATAACACTAAATTTGTGGAAAATATATCAAACACTTAATAAAATATGATTTATGTCTGCCAATTATATTATCTCTCTGACATACCTGATTACGTCCATTTATTGGCAAAAATTCTGCAATTCGATTAAATATATCGACAAATGATAAAGACCATACCAAAGTCTCATAGTGGTCAGCTATATACTGCCAGATAACATTTCGAGCCATCATATTCGTACGTATTAAATAGACAACATAAATAATACTTTCACTTTGATTCGGTACAAATTGTGTAGAGTTGGAGCCAAAAACTATATCCAAATAGCGGCGTATTTGTGTGACATTTTGTGAGCAACGCAAATTATATAAAATATCTTCATATTGTTTTGAGTTACGATCAGTAGCCAATACTACGCGTATAATGGCATTAAATTGCTCGTCCGATAAATATGTGCAAGCTGCACAAAGAACAGTATCTTTGGTAACAAAAAAATCGTTTGTATCAGTTTCAAATTCGGTGTTGTGAAAGATATAGTCAAAACCCAGCTGTCGGGTATATTCCAAACATTCAGGTATATCCACCATACAGGCCATATACAAAATAGCTGTATGTAATTTGTCGGTGATCATTTTTCCAGAGGTCTGAGACTTCGCAAATAGCTGATGATAAATGGGTCCCACAATTTGTCTGAGAAATTGTTTGACAAGCTCATATGAGGCCGTACCATATAAATTGCTTACCAATAGCTCCACAGTAGGTGACACAAAGTTCCACACTAATAAATTTTCTTCATTTACTAAATACTTAAGTAATTCAAATATAACATCAATAGTATATTCATTGTGTTCTATGAGCGAGTGCAGATTTTGGAATAAGTCGGCACGATTAAATTCATGCAATATCATATGATCCTGCTGCAGTGCTAACGCAATCTTGCGTAAATTTTCATTGTCATAAAGCACATGATAAAAGCTTGTCTGTTGTTTATTGACAACCAGCCAATCATTCGTTTTCAATTCTATGGCAAAATCTGCAAGATTCAACGTGACCTCTTGTATGGGTGGCATAAAATAGTCAACGGTGGTACGATTGTTGTAGCTACTGGATGGAGTGGCAAAATTTATAGGAATCCACCAGTGCTCCTGATATGTGGGATTCTTTGAGCGTTGCTTTATTGTAATAGTATTGTCTCTATAGTTTCGTACAACATTTACAATTGGTATCCATTTGCTATGAGTCCATGATGCCATTATATTTCGCACCGATGATATCCATTCGGCATTTTTAAATATTGGATCCTCTTCCAAAGCCCTTTGCAAACAATCGAACAAATTGTTTTCATTGGCCACCGAATACTGACTTGACAGGGTAAAAACTTTTTTAAATTAATTGTTATAAATCACTCTTTTTCATTAATTTTAATTTTAAGTGCGAACTTACTATTTTTTCAAAAATAAATGAATGCCGCGAACAAATGTTTTCTGGTTAAAGGCATGATGAAACATCCGTATGACACAGGCCGCTGAAAGTAAAAATTATAATTTAATAATTAGAACAATAATCAGGTATGTGATAAAAATCGATTTCGACATAAAATCGAGTGAAAATGGGTAAAAGGTGTGATGTGGTTACTTTTTCGTTTTCATAATATCGATTTCATTTTCCATTTTGCTCCTTTAAAAAGTAACCGTTTTGTAGTGTGATGAAAATCGTTAATACCAGTTCAAATTCATTCGGTACAAACAACTCTAGCAATTTATTGTTGTCTTCGGATGAAGAAGTGTTTTTAACTGAAAAAAAATTCTAAAGCTGGAAAAAGGAAGAGTACTGAAGTAGATAGCGAGGCCCCGAGTACATCAAAGCGAGCTTCTCTAAAAAGTAGAGATGATAATCTGAAGGATCATTTAAAACAATACATCGGGAGTGATTTGCAAAACAGAACGAAAATATCGGAGTCTTTACAAAATTTAACTGATATTTCTCAGTTAAATACAGAAAAATTGGATATAATAGCCAGCAATATAAGACGAGTTTATAAATCTATTGATAACATTGCAGATGAGCTTAAAAGACACCACAATGAAATGGAAAAGGCCGCAGTAGAAAAAAATATGATAAAAAGAACAGACTTAGAAATAAAACAAACAAAGTTCAAGTTGGAAGAAATAAAAAATAAAGGGGCTCCTACATCATCAAACAAATCTCAACGAAAAAACAAATGAGGATTTTAGTTAAGTAGTCGTATTACAATTTGGCCTGCTGTTAAAATAACACAAATCATTTTATGTTTTTTATGAATTGAATATTTATTTATTATTTTCAGTTTTATTCGACCTTTTTTTTATTTTTTTAATTTCTATTAAATTTTAATCTTTATACACGGTCCTTTAAATTATAACAATTTATTTTTCTTTTTTTCTCTCAATATTTCGCTTTCCTTTGGAAAGCTTCTTCTTCTTATATTGAAAATATAAAAAATAATTTCCTGAAGAAGCTTTCCAAAGGAAAGCGAAATATTGAGAGAAAAAAAGAAAAATAAATTGTTATAATTTAAAGGACCGTGTATAAAGATTAAAATTTAATAGAAATTAAAAAAATATTTATTTATGTTATTTATGTTATTTATGTTATTTTATTATAAATTATAAATTATAAAAAAGCTTCTAAACTTTCAGCAATGTTATTTCTAATTGCTATGGCGTCATTGTGAAGTGCGGTTGCAGAAGAAATCACTTCTTCCATTTCAAGACTATGATTGTCTGAATCTCCCGAAGCCTCCTCAGAAAAGTTTTCAATTTTTAAAGAATTGCATAAGTTATGCAAAGCACAACATATGTTGATGATTTTAACCACTTTAAATGGTTTATACCACAGCGTTCGGGACAAGCATCTAAAGCGAGTTTTAAGAACTCCAATAGTTCTTTCGACGCTGTTCCTGGCTGAGGTATGACTTCTGTTGAATCGTTGTTGTGTCGCACTGCTTGGGGCCCTGTAGGGTGTCATCACAAATGGTTCAAGGGCATACCCCGAATCAGCTAGTAGCCACGAACCACGTTCGCCTCTTTCATATTTTTCAAAAAGGACATTCCTAGCAGTGCTCATGTTCCATATAAATGAATCATGGCTTGAGCCTGGTCTAGTTGCATCTACGGCTTTAACATTCATTTTATAATCACAAATCTAAAATATAAATAGTTTACAAAGTATTTTTATACTATTAAAGTAAAGGTGTTCTTCATTCTTCACACTTCTTACTGCAATATGGGTACCATCTACGCATCCTATAACTCCTGGTATTCCATATTTCTCGAAAAAGAATTGCTTGAATTTCCTGATTTCATTTTCGTTGGATTCTAGTTGAATTTGGTCGGGACATATTTTTCTCTCTAGGCAGTTTAACATTTTTGTTAAGGACTTGGAAACTGTGGTACGGTGCATTGCAATATTGACGTCATTACAAACAGATCTTTGGAAGCCCCCTTCTGCCAAAAATCGTAGGGTACTTGCTATTTGTATAACGAGTGGTATGGAAGTATTTTTCCAAGAATTCCCCACTTTATTTAGAACCAATGTAAATCCTTTCTTATTCAATCTAAAACACTGAATAAATCTGGAGGCAGGTATTAATTTTAATGTCAAAACAGGTAAAAAATAAACTTACATATCATCCGGTAAACTTAATGGATCTGACTTATCCCTCATTTGTTTTCGTTTTATATCTTCCGTTCTATTTTCTTCTTCCAACAAAATTAGAGAAGATGCAATTATGAAAGCCATCTCGAAAATTTAAATGTCTAAAATTTTGTGAAATTGAATTTTTTGTTTTTTTTTTTAATTTGACTTTTTGTGCAAACAAAGTCATATGAATACAGAGTTATATTTTTTCAAAGTTATATTTTTTTAAGAGATACAACGGAATCGAAACTAAAATGAAAAATGAAATCGATTGAAACTTTTCACACAGTTCTCGATTTCAGTATTCGATTTACGTTAAAATCGATCGAATCTTATCACATACCTGAATAAAAAATCAGCACCTACTAAAAACTAAAACTAAACTTTTAAAAACTAAATAAATATTTCGGAAAACTCAAAAGTGAACAAAAAAGGAGTTATTTTTGAACAACGAAAATTCATCAATAACTTAACAAAAACTTATCGAAATCAAAAAATTTACGTGGAAACTTCAAAACGAATAGAATAATGTGGGTTTTATAAATAGGACACCAATAAATTACCAAACAACAAGATTGAGTAAAATCGCAAAATGTATCGGGGCTTTCGACAAAAAGTAAGCTTTCATGCAGACTATTATTCTAGCAGCTCATAAAGTTTATAAATAAAAGAGTTTTCGTGGATGTAATAGCAGGGTTCTGAATTTTTCATTTATGAACATTCAAAAATCAACATGCATGATATTTTTCATAAATGAGAAATCTAAAATATTATATTTATATTTATTTTTCACGCTCATAAACGAACAACAAAAAATCTTCTGCTTATGTTCATTCATGAATGCGAACAACAAGAATTATTAGTCTTATTCATGTGTGATAAATGATAAATTAGCTTTTTTCTCATTAATGTTCTTTTTCAAAAATGTATATGTTCATTTATGAACGTTAAAATTTTATAAAATTTCTCATAAATGAACGTAAGAAAATTTTCTACCTATGATCGCAGTTTACCGTAAAATGTAGTAAAAACACATGGGTACATATTAACTCAAAATACAATTTTGCAATATATTCTAAAAGAAATAAAAAAAAAAAATTTTTTTCTACATACGCCGACAATTGCACATTAGCAAATATGTGCGTTAATGTAGGCAAATGCTTAACGCATATATTTTAACGATCTTTTCATTTTTGAAAAACTATCAAAATTGTAAATATTCAAAAATGAACACTTGTGTGTTTCTCATTTTTCACTTATGAATAGAAAGAAAAGAATAAATTGTCGCATACACAAATGAGAAAACACAAAATATTTTGTAGTCTCTCACACATGTATTTGAAGAAGTGGCTAAAAAATGAAATGTACATATTCACACATGCATGAACAGTGAGTGAACACTTCGCTACTCTGTGTACTAGTGTCACTACACTTGAGGATTGCCATCGCTACAAATAACGTACTTTTGCTTATTGACGTATCCATTCAAACAAAAGAAAGTTTCATCTATCGTTAAACAAAATTCTCTTATGAAAATCGGGATCAAAGGCAATATGTCTTTGACCCCAATTCGTACAATCTGAAAGAGTTGTTGCGATATTGAGTTATTGAAATGTCAAACCAAATTGCCAGCTGACAAAGGAGAAAAAGTTTAAAAAGAAGTGTTGCCAACATAAAGGATAACATTCGCCGCATTATTGCTAATATTAAACCACAAATGTCGAAAAAATTCATTGAAAATTGAACTTCCAGGTGAGACTATGTGCGAGAGAGTCGTAGTGTTAATATAATATAACAGAAGTCATATCTATATATATAAAAGAGGATGTGTGTATGTATGTAAGAAATGGACTCGAAAACGGCTGGGCCGATTTTGATGAAATTTTCAGAGAATCTTCAGAATATTCAGGCGGGTGACACTGTGAAGTCCGATTTTTGATTTTCGGTCTGTGGGCGGAGGGGCGTGGCAAAACCCACCAATGACATATACATATACACATTTATTATTTTTTTTCTTTTTTATTTTATTTTTTAAAGCCATTGTTATGCTTTTCAAAACGAGATATCAATCTCTTAAATCGGTTATGTAGTTCCCAAGATATTTAAAAAAAAAAAACTCACTAATATATAATAAAATATCAAAATTTTAAAACTTCCGAAATGTTGAATTCGCTTGAGTTATCTGGACTGCCGCCACACCGCCTACAAATAAAAGTTGGTGTACCAATTATTTTGCTTAGAAATATCTGCCAGCCACGACTTTGCAATGGGACACGTTTAGTAGTCAAAAAAGTCATGAAAAATGTGATTGAAGCAAAAATTTTAAAAGAAAAATATAAGGGCGATGTGTTGAAACCACGCATTCCTATGATTCCTCCAGATTTGCCGTTTGATTTTTAATGGCTTCAGTTCCCCATACCTGTTGCTTTTCAATGATCCCTGTTTTTTTGCACGGTCAGTTATTTGTATCACGTTCACGTGCTTTGTTTTTCAATACCGCGAACCAAAATCGATCAAAAAATGTCGAAGAAATGACTTGCAAAGCAGTCACGGGCACGCTAGTTTAAATTATAATGCCAGAATATTATCTATATTATTCAAATAAATTTTATTTTACATTAAAAACTCTATAAAAATACTCTTTGAGTGGAATTTATTTTGTGTCTCTCTTTCTTTTATGCTCGTTCTTTGCTTCTAATTATTAAAGCACGTGAACACTTTCCAGTTACAATCTATTGGGTTTTACAACAAGAATTTGTTTTTCAATTGTGACAACAACAACAACATGATAGTTTGGACATTTAGTTTTTTGACGTATGGCAATTGTTGCAGTAAATTCAAATTCGCACGAAAATCGCAATAAAATAATTAAAATCCACTATAAAAATGGTGGTTCTGTTAAAGTTACATTTGAAAAATTCGTAATAATTTCGGTTAACATAATCGTCCTTCTAAGGTCGCTATTAAGAATTTGGTTGTTAAATTTGAATGGTTGCAAAATGTGCGAACATCAACGCATGTACAACTAGGTCGTTCAACTTCTAAGCATCCCAGCCGAGAGCTACAGTGTTGAAGCAGATCCAAATTTGTCAATTCCTTGACGATCTCAACAATTGGGGTAATCCAAAACCACCACATGGCGACCCAGCATTCACATCGTCGTAGATTTGGCTAATTCGTTCAGGAACAAAATAATTTTTTCAGACGAAGCCCATATTTACTAGTCAGCGTATGTCAACAAGCAAAATTGCCACAATTGGGCTTCTGAAAATTCTAGAGCGATTATTAAGAAACCATTGCATGCCCAACGTGTCAATGTATGATGCGCTATGTGATCTGGAGTCATGATTGGGCCATTTTTTTTTTTCGAAGATGAGGCTGGAAATGTGGTAGCGGCCAATCGATAACGCTATCGTGAGATGCTAACAACTCAATTTTGGCCTATTATTGACGACGTGGATATCACTTTTCAATAAGATGGTGTCACATGTCATACAGCCAAGGAAATGATCGCATAATTTAACGACAATCAGCAATTAAGTGGCCAAATCATGTGACTTAACGCCCCCAGATTATTTTTTGTGGGGCTGTGTAAAGGACAGAGTATATACGGAGCCAATCGATTCGATTTCAGCCTTTAAATTCAAAATCTTTAATATGGTTAACGAAATAGGACCTTAAGTTTGTCAAAAAGTGATTCAAAATTTTTTCGAAAGAATCGACATTCGCCAGCGTGGTCGTAGTGGACATTTGCCAGATATCATTTTTCAGTTATAATTGCTAAACTTTTCTCTTCATAATACGATAAAAATTTGAGTCATAGTAATCTAAATTTTTGTTTTATTTTGTTTTTAGAAAATAATCTTCTTGTTGAAAAACCCTTTATAAAAACTTTTATTCAAATGCTAAGAGAGAAAAATAAACTGAATACTAATTATTTTAATAAAAATTAAATTCCTCAATTAAGGTATATATAAATATATATGGGTATGTTATAACTTAAAAAAATATTTATTTAAAGAATTAATTATTTACACTTACCTTTCGAATAGGAGATAATATCAAATATCATTGTTATATTATCTTCAGTTTCAACGTAATGTGTCATAGGATGGAGATTGACATTGAATTTATTATAACTATAGGCGCGATCAGCGGTTGCGATTAAAAAGTATTCCATACTTTTATACTCCGGATGAAGCTTAACAAATTATGACAACAACAATTTTATTAATTTAAAAACAACAAACAAAAACAAAAAATAAATAAATAAAAACTTACCAAATCTATAAATATGTGAGCAAAATATGTAGCAAAACCTTCATTTAACCAGGCATATGACCACCATTCTGGTGAAACTAAATCACCAAACCATTGATGTGAAATTTCATGAACGATGGTCATGACTTCTTTCGTTCCCTGTATTATATTACTGGTGTCTCGGTATAGTAAATAATCTTCTTTGTATGTAATTAAGCCCCAATTTTCCATGGCTGCACCATAGTTTTTATTTAAAGCAACATGATCTAGTTTATCCAAAGGATAAGAAATCCCTAAATAATCCTCAATTACAGCCATTGTGCGTATGGCAAATTTTAGTTCCTTTAAACCTTTATTTTTGCTAGTGGGTGGCGTGTATAGACGATGAGTAACATTACGATACTCTTCAGATATAAAATCGAAATTGGAGACAACAAATGCCACCAGGTATGTAGATATAAGAGGTGTTGTGTAGAATGTTGTTGTGGATAAATCACTGTCACTGCAAAATATTCATTGCAATATTTGAATTTTTAACTTCATTTTTATTTTTGTTTTTTGTTCTATTTTAGCAACTGTTTGTTTTTTTTAATACCTGTGCTTAATGACACTGTGTGCGTTCATATTAGAGATGACGTTGTATATTTTGCCATGGGTAACCTTTATTGTAAAGTTGGCCTTAAAAGCTGGTTCATCATAGCAAGGCATCGCTAAGCGGGCACTTGTTGGCTCAAATTGAGTTGCTGCATGGTAACTACATTAATTGGAGTAAAACGATACAGATGTAAAAATTAAAGTGACAAAAATAATCAGTACTGTTGTCATTCTTTATGTCTTTGCTGGCTGTTTGTTCGTTATGAACGGCGAGCCCTTTCGATGTGATGGCATCAATCTGTACAAGTGAGTCAGTGTTCGGGTTTAGGTAGTTCTTTCATTAAGGTCATATTTACTCATGTCGGTAGATCCCCCCCGGGGGCACATTTATGGGTCTTTATAGAATACTCTACTATCTAGACCTGTGCAACTGGGGGAAAAAGGGAGCCCAGTCCCCTGAAGTCAGACAGGGAGACAACTGGAAGCTCCACTTTATTTCCACGGGGATCAGTGGCCCGCGGAGTTCATTACTTGTCTCTTTAGACTTATAATAGTTCTCTGGCTGATCATTGAGGTTGGCCCCTATATGAGAGTATCGTGGTGGTTGTGGTTTTGCGGCCCCATAACAGTATAAAGGTTATTATGGTGGCCAGGATCATCTCACTGATAATGACACGCAAAGTGAATGATTCAGTCCAGTGAGCATGCTTGACATGTGTTCTGGACAGGAGTTAGAAAGTCTCCAACTCTTTAGCAAGGTGTGATGGTTTGCAGACCTGTCCTGGAATCATTAAAGTTGCAACTAGGTGGTTCTGTTGCTTAGAATTATGTCTTCGGCTATCTAGGACGCATGTATGACGTTCCAAATTATACTATAGTGGTTTGTCCACCATCTGATTAAGGCTATATAGCCAGGCGCGGATGTAAAACAAATCACACTCATGTCGGTAGAATGCCCGGCACCTGGCATTTGATGTGAGGTTAATTTATAATATTTACATCTTTTATTATTATCCAGGTATGTGTGTCCATCTGAGGGTGTTTTTTGTTTGTTCGTCTGTATGATAAGTGGTGGGCAAATTGTGTCTGAAGTAGTCGTCTTTACCTGTTTGTTTATAATGTCACTGCTAGAAGTTTTTGTTTTGTCGAGTTCCATGTTTTCAACAATGTCTAGTCTTCGTCCTTTTTTTTTTTTGCTAGGATGTAGTAATGTGGTGTGTGTCCGTGAGTGTCAAGATGTAATGCAAAGATAAAGTCTTCTCTTTTTCATTTGTATCGGGTTTTTCAACACGACGTTTGTTTGATAGTTTTGACATTTAGTTTTTTGACATATTCGTAGTAGATGAATTGGCAATTGTTACAATGAATTCTATTTCGAACGAAAAACGCATTAAAATAATTAAAATCCACTCTGGAAATGATAGTTCTGTTAATGTTATATTTTGTAAAATACGTGATTTTTTCGAACAACACAATCGTCCTTCTGAGATTGCTATTTAGAATTTGGTCGCTAAATTTGATTCGAAATGCTTGATACAAAATGTGTGAACACCAGCGCATGTTTAACCGGGTAGTTCAACTAAATACAGTGTTGAAGCAGATCCAAATATGTCAATTCCTCGACGTTCTCAACAATTGGAGTTATCCAAAATCACCACATGGCGAATTTTGTGTAAGGATTTGATTTAAAGCCTTACAAGGTTCAGTCGGTGCAACAATTGAAGCCGACTGACTTTTCACATCGCCGTTGATTCGCGCAATTCATTTAGAAATAACCGGTTGATTTCTCTGAAAAAATCATTTTTCAGACGGAACACATTTACACTTACCGCATTTGGCTTCTGAAAATCCTAGAGCGATTATTGAGTAGTCTTTGGACGCTCTACGCTCCAGTAGAGAGCTCCATATGAGGAATGCCGTAACGGTCAATGGAGCACGCTATTGCGACATGCTAAAAACTCAATTTTAGCCTACTATTGACAACGTGGATATCCTTGACATGTGGTTTCAACAGGACGGTGCCACATGTCACACAGTCAATTAAACGACAACAATCAGTAGTTAAGTAGCCAGACAGATCGTGTGATTTTACATCACTGAATTATTTTGGGGGGGTATGTAAAGGGCAGAGTCTATACGAAGCTAATCGAATCGATTTCAACCTTAAAATTGAAAATTCGTGAAGTGATTAACGAAATAGGACCGCCATTTTGCCAAAAAGTGATTTAAAACTTTGATGAAAGAATCGACATCAGCGTGGTCGCAGTGGGCATTTGCTTTATTTTTTTGTAGAAAACAAACTTCTTGTGTAAAAATCCTTTATTGGTTTGTGCAAAAAATCCTGACTACGGATATTACAATGACTTTCGAAGCTAACCCCGTAAAGATTATTTGAAACAGATGGAATGCAACCAAATCAACGCAAACGATAGACATGTCTGAGACTATTATTATATCGAACACCTAATTTTCTCTTACCAACGGCATCACATTCATACAATAAAGTAGGAGTCAAGTATGATTTGGCGAGTTAAGTTCTTATCTGTAATGGAGTGAAATATTGCGTGTTCCAGAACGTCCTTAACTTTAGATGCACCTGACCAAGTAAAGTGTTTACGTGGTCCAACCATGTCAATCAGTTGTTACGCCGAGATTCTATTGCCTGAAAAATTGTTTTAGACTTTTTTGCCTATTTTACAATGCACTTTGATTTATAAAAGTTCAAGCAAGGTGCGTTTGCACTAGCACAGTGATAAATTTTTCTTAATGCATTATTAAATGCGATAGAGTAGAGGGAGCATTTTTAGCTGTGGTACATTAGCGTAATTTGCACATTGTGTGCGTATAGGTGGATTTACATTATATTCACATATAATGAAAATAATAGTGGCCCTAGAATAGACCCCTTTGATACACCTTTGAAAGGAGACGAAAAAAACCGACTGTGAATTCGATAGACAAAATCTGTAAATCAAGTAATGAGACTGATTATTTAATTTTTTGTTTTTTTCAAATAAAATTAGAATTTTATACTGTTACCCCTTAAAAATAACTTTCTTCTGAAGCCACATAGCGCTGAAAACTGTTTTTAAACTGCTAATAGCAGTGTTGAAACTCTTATGATAGGAGAGACTTTAGTTGATGGTATTCGAATGAATATACCAATTGAATATTTGCGATTGACCCAAAATGAATTCATTTGAGATGATTTTTTAACTTCGAGAAGTGTAAAAAATCACAGGCGAATATGGAGGCTAAGTTGTTCTTAATGGTTGGTCTCACATAAATTACCCATTTGCAAAGTCTTTCAAGAACCTGCCGGTAAAAGTGTTGTGTAATGTTACGGCAGGATCGCCATGTAATGTTACGGGATTGTCATATGATGGTACGTGACTGGTAAAGGATCGCCATGTAATGTTAAGGTTATGGGGGCAGGATAAATTATTTTTGTCATAAAAACAGAAACGTGACCTATAGCCCATATATTTATATTTAAGCAGCTGTTAGGGGTTCAGCTTAAAAACAGGCGTCTTAATAAACAGCCCAATATGAAGTTTTAAAATATTAAACAAAGGCAGTTGTTGCCGTTTTGAGTTTTCCAATTTAAATCTTGTTTTATAAGTGGCATGCAGCCCTTTTTATATCTAATTTACATTTTGTACTTAGCCCTTCTAACTTATTATAACTTATTACTAACACATATTTATCTCACTTCAATAACATGCATTATTGATTCATTGGTTCATGTGACGAATCAAATGAATGATAAAATAAAAATACTCAAATGAATATGACACCTAAAAGTGTGTCACTCATTTGTGTCATAGATCGAATGCATTTGAGTCGACACATGTTGTAATTTGGTAAGTGGTTGTCTGGTGCGTTTATGTGTTACAGTGCAGTAAACATACTGCAGTACACTATAGTTGATTGACTGTTTGGC
The DNA here is from genome assembly GCA_030448955.1 of Trichopoda pennipes. Lineage (NCBI taxonomy): Eukaryota > Metazoa > Arthropoda > Insecta > Diptera > Tachinidae > Trichopoda > Trichopoda pennipes. Next base: position 18,054,835 of record JASKUP010000072.1, read on the forward strand.
TTTGAGGTATGTACATACTTTTTGTGAACGATTTTGTGGATACTGAAAAAGCAAATCAGTTTACGTTTGATCTTTGACTTTGCCATCCTTGCTTTTTTCGGCCTTGGAGAGGTTGAAGTGTGTCATACGCTTGGTTTCTGGTTCGTATTCAAACACTCGCCATCAGCAATTCCACGTTTCAGAAAATGGGGGTCGTTTTCAATGGAATGCAAAAATGCAAAATTCAAGGCACCTTTTCTTTCTGTCGTCCTTTTGGTTTTGCGAAAGGTTTTTTGGAATCATTTTTGTGCAGGTTTTATTTATCCCCAACTCATTGACCAAAATCTGGTAAATGGCGATGTGAGTCAAATTTATTTCTCTTCCTTGATCATTATGACTATCAACCGACAATTTGAATGCACAAGATCCTAAAATCTGTTGACATTTTCATGAGTTCTGGAAGATGAATACCTTCTTCATCGTGGTTCATCTTCAATCAATTCTTTTCCTTCCTTCTTAAAATGCCTTAAACCACCGAAAACCTTGGCTCTTGACAAAATACTATCTCCGTAGGTCTGCTGAAGTCTAGCAGAAGTTTCCGTTGCCCTGTGTCTAAGACTGGAGCAAAACCGTTATTCGCAACTGATGTCATTCATTTTTAGAACACAACATCAAAAACTATTAGAAAAAGAAAATCGCCACTCAGGACCAAATGACTCAAGCGATGTTAAATTCGCACTGAAGGCAAATTACATATTTTTTTTGTTTTTTTTTTTTTTAAAGAGAAGTAGCACTTCAGGCAACAATGCCTATTTAGTCAAGTACCGTGCTACATTCTTTAGGAAAGGGATAGAGAGGAGATGCGACAGGTGGTGAAAATAGAAGGATAGTTACGGAAATTATCTGTCGTATAAGACAGCTCAGTGACCAGTGACTATGCCTTCATCACTGAGCAGCCCCATCGACATTCAATTTTTATTTGTAGTGAAAAAACACCAAGGTCTTTGTTGGGAATCGAACCCACAACCCCTTGTCATGTAAGCCAGCACACTACCTACTAGCCTACAAGGCTTTTCGTCAACCCCCACCCAGTCCAGTGTCAGCAGTGTTGCCAGATCGAACGTTACTTAATTTACAGAACTCGTATATGAGTTATTAAACTCGACCGATATGTACAAAAATCTTAAAAAGAATTTTAATTTCCTAAGTAATATATCATGATCCATTGTGTCAAATGCTTTAGAATGGTCTAGAAGCACTGAAAACATATGTTCTAACTTTCTAATTCCAGCCGTATAATTTCAATTACTTTTGATAGAAAACAAAGACTAGCATTTTATATGTTGTCTCGTCGGTGAATATTAAAGTTAAACAAGTAAAAAAGTTTTCAGGGGAAATGAGTCAGTAAAACATAAAATATTCACTGATAAAATAATATTAGTTCTACGCTAGGGGGTTTCTCTTTTAAAATTAAACTAGAATTTTTCAGAAAATTAATCTAAAGGGATTCCCAATAATGTGTTACAGTCTTTTAAATTTATAGTTGAATAACATAATTCCCTTGAATTGAAAAATTTTTAATTTATTTTCTGTTTTCTTAGAAAATAATTTATTTACACTCAAACAACGTTCATTTTTATTGAAAGTAAAAATTTTATATATATTAAATACCAAATAACAGAAAACAACATTTTAAATATGAGTCGCAAGTGTACGTGAACGAAAGTTGTGTAGTTTTTGTAGACACAAGTGTAAAGTTATTGCTATTCTTTGTTATTTTGATTACTTCTTACAAATAACCAACTACATGTATATAACGAAATGTTAGCATTAATAATGTCAGTATTAATTATTGGTATTTTGTTTAAGCTTTGAGGCTTGTGTTTAACAATTTTTTTGTGAGATTCTCAGTTGGTCAAAAAAATGTGTAAATATTATGGCTTAAAATGTGGCTTAATGCGCCCTGTCGATACGAATTTATATATATTAAAATAATATTTATTAGCACGCTAAAAAGTTTATTAAGTTAACTAAAATCAAACAATTCTTAAAAAAATTCTTTCAAAGATTGAGTGTTGCGTTGTTTGTAACAAAAAAATTTTCTTCAGCAGCTCGATTCATTTTAGTTGAAAAACTATTTCAAATAAGTGCACTTACGGGTCATTTAGTGCCGTTTTACACGCTTCAACTTTTGTTGCTCAAATTTTGTTTTTTCCATTAGAAAGAAAGAGAAGGCTTTATAACCCTTCTCTTCACGCTTCAACTTTTGTTGCTCAACTTTTGTTTTTTTCATTAGAAAGAAAGAGAAGGCTTTATATCCCTTCCCTAGGCTTTATATCCCTTCTCTTTTTTTCTAATAGAAAAAACAAAAGTTGAGCAACAAAAGCTGAAGCCTGAAAAACGGCACTTACAGTTTTTAAATTTTCACCGGGTTTCTTTTCTTTCTTTTTTATTTACAAAATTCATGTTATAATTTACGACTTTTTCAAATTGAGAGTAATTTGACCGTCACTTGATCTAAAAAGAAAGTTTCTATTTAACCCAGAGTTGCCACTGATTTTTTAACAAAAAAACATTAAATTAAGATAATCCAACTTTTTATTGTATTACGAAGAGAAGTTCGGCAATTATGAATGAAAATTACATCTGGCAAATGTCCATCACGACCACGCTGACAGATGTCGATTTATTCATCAAAGTTTTTAATCACTTCTTCGAAAAATGGCGGTCCTATTTCGTTAATTACATCACCGATTTGAGTTTTAAGGCTGATATCGAGTCGATTGGCTCTGTATAGGCTGTGTTCTTAACATGGCCCCACAAAAGCTAATCTAGTGCAATAATGTGTTCGGGAAATTTGGTTTGCAATAAATTAATCGTTTCATTGGCTTTGTGATATGTGGCACCGTTCTGTTGAAACCACATGTCAGTGATACTCACGTCGTCAATAAGAGGCAAAAATTGAATTGTTAACATTTCGCGTGATCCATTACCGTTGCCGAATTTCCAGCCTCATTTTCGAAAAAACGCCCCAAACACGCTTCCAAACCACATAGCGCACCATACATAATCTCTAGGATTTTTAGTAGTCCAAATGCGGCAATTTTGCTTATTGACATACCCTGACAAGTGAAAATGGACTTCGTATGAAAAAATGTTTTTTTTTTTAAACCACTCGGTTGTTCCTAAATGAATTGAGCAACTCATTTAGGTGAATGGTCGTTTGGCTTCAATTCCTGCACCAGTTGAACCTTGTAAGGCTTTAAAGTCAATTGCTTACGCAAAATGCGCAATTTTGAGGTTTTGAATAATCTCAATCGTTGCGAACGATTGACAAATTTGGGTCTGCTTCAACACTGTAGCTCATAGCTGCGCATTGGTGTTCGCAAATATTTTATCGATCCTATCGATTCAAATTTAACGACCAAATTCTTAATAGCGGTCTTAGCAGGACAATAATGTTGTCCGAAAATGTTACAAATTTGACAAATTGTAACTTTTTTTTTTTTTAAGAGAAGTAGCACTTCAGGCAACAATGCCTATTTAGTCAAGTACCGTGCTACATTCTTTAGGAAAGGGATAGAGAGAAAATGAAACATGTGATGAAAGTAGAAGGATAGTCGGAAATTACTGCCGTATATTAGACAGCACAGCGACCAGTGACTATGCCTTCACCGCTGAGCAGCCCCACCGACAGTCAATTTTTATTTTTGTAGTGAAAAAAAACCAAGGTCTTCGTTGGGAATCGAACCCACAATCCCCATACTGACAAGCTAGTACACTACTTACTAGCCTACAGGGACACCTTTAACAGAACCACCATTTTTGTAGGAGATTTGGAGATTTGTAACAATTGCCAATGCATGAACTACGAATACGTCAATGTCAAAACTATCATACGGTGTTGCCATAATTGAAAAACAAACTTCTTGTTGAAAACTAGTTTTTAATTTCGTTTTTTTTTAATTTTAAATTATTAAGGAATTTTTAAATATTTTCATATTTCGGGAGTTATTTTATCGTCACTGCTGACCAAGGAAGAAAGTTAATATTAAACTTTGAGTTGCTGCTGACTTTTCATCAACTTTTTATAAAGTTTTTAGAACTATTAACCTACAAAACGTTAAGAAATATGTATTATGAACAAATATCTATTAAAAATTGAATTTCAATTAGGTAATAAAACGCTACAATGACAATACCATTTCATATGAAATTGTTTCAAAGCTGTAAAAAGTTGTGGGTTCTAGTTTGGGTCATTCATTTAGTGCTGGGGAAGTTTTGTTAAAAACACACACCAAATTAATATTAATTATTCAACTTTTTAATTGACATAAAATTTTATTTTTTATTAATTTTTTTAAATAAATAAATATTCATTTATATTATTGACCACGAAAAAACTTTTAGTTTTATTACTTTGGCCAAAGTTAGGAATGTCTAGTTTGAAAAGGTACGTAATTGTATTAATTTAAATCGTTTTTTTAGCTATTAAATGAGTTATTATTAGTATATGTGTGTGTGTGTGTATAATATTTATCAGATTTCTAAGAAAGATAAAATGTTTGCCTCTTTTGCGTTATTTATTTGGTTTGTCGTCATCATAGTGAGTTTGTGAAAAATAAATTGCAATTTTGTTAAAACAAAATAAAGACTCTCAGTCAATAATTACGTATAAATTAACTTTCTCTAAAGTATTTAAAATTAATATATGTATGTTACACACTATTTAGAGCTATCAATGACGACATCGCTGGGGACACTTATTAAAAAAAAAAAAAATTTTTATTAATTTCTTATCAGTTCAAGTTGAAATCATTTTTTCTGCCGTGTCTATAGTTTTTTCATGGGTAAACAGTTTTATTAATTTTTTTTTGTTTTAATATTTATTTCATTCCACAAATATTATAAACATATTCCCCTTAATGTTCAAAATCATTCCGGAAATGCCCTTGCAAATTATTAGTAAATGTTGCATGGGAATTTCTAATTGCGTGCTACTTACATCGTTTGATTATTTTGATCCTGGTATGCCAACCAATAGAGTCCAGCATATTTTTCATTCATGGTACCCTCGTAAAGAATTTGCAAACGATATTTCTTTTGAACCTCAAATACCTGATAATATTCCATGGCATGGATAATAAGAAAATTCGTACGATTATCATGGGTATAGGTCAAATCTGGTAAATAGATGCCTGCTTCTAAATCAAAGCATTTTATGCTAAAGTTTCTTAATTTCTTGGCATGTAAAACAATTTCGTCAGTAGACTCCTTTATCTCTATATCAATTGTAATGTTACCCTTGAAATCTAAATCGCCTTTGTGAACATCGGTGGCTATATGCCAGTAATAGTGCAAAGGATACGTAGAATTGGGCAAACGCAAAGATCGCTCTCTATTTAGGGCACTAGGAGCAGTTGTGGTTGTATATGTTTGTATACTTGTAGTATTCGCTATACAAGTGACTTGATTAAAATACACCAACACTATTAAAAGCAACAATATCAATATGCTGAACTTTCTACTCATCTTCATTCAATGTCGCCGATTCACATCCGAAATTGTCAACAATTATTTTGAGTTTCTTTATTTTTTGTTTGCGTTTCAAACCGATCGCTTTAAGATTACAGCTGCAACTAAACTGAATATTTTCAATCGAAATGGTCAAATAAAATTGGATTTGGTTGTGATAAGATAAGAAGGCTTGAAATTTTTTGTAGACTTTTTTAGAATGTGTAATAGCTGACAGCGCTGGTTGGTTGAGTGCTAATTTAAAATTTCATTATCAATTGATTATTTTTATTTTTGTTTATACATTTTATTTTATTTCATTTCATCTCATTCATTCATTTATTGTATTTTTTATTATTATAAGTTTTTTTTTCTTTGGTTTTTGTATTTCTGAATTTCTTAAAAAATTTATTTTAGTATAGCAAAATCTGTATTTCTTAAGACTTTTACTGCAGAATGTTGTTAAGTAAAAATAATGTTATAAATAAAAAAATTTTATTTGTAATTATGGCTATAATACAAAGTACAACAAATGATTTTGGAAGCAAATTCTAAGAATTGCATGTGAAAGTAGGCCCAAAAATAAGAACTTCTGCATCCTTTTTTTTGTTTTTGTGAAGGTGGCTGCATTAATAATTTAAAGGCCCTTTGATTTTTTTTGTTGCTAAAAGTGGATTTTTCTTACTTTTTTTTATATACATTAATACGGTTGTATCTCAGAACACCGCACAGTGACACAATTTGTGAGTTGGCGGTCAATATTCTATAACTCTTGACTGTATTGGAATTTTTTAATGGAATTTTGTTTGCTGGAAAGAGGATATCTTTAGCATCAATTTAGCGCATTAACTTTAAAATCGAAACTTACTAAAGTACAACAATATACGTTTGAAACCTATAGGTGTTATCGGTTTAAAAAAAAAATAAAATTGAAAATGATGTGGGGTTTTTTTATTAGCTGAACTAAAAAGTTATCTACTAAATTAAGGCGTCTACCCGGTTCGATTTCATTTCATGAAATACCCACATTCTGAAGTTAAAAATTTTTCTGATACATTAATATTTATATAATATTTTATAAAATAAATTTTAGGCCTACATTGATGCATAGGGCTCTGTAAGTGCGAATTCGGATAATAGCCCTAGGGATCATAATTCACAAACAATTGCAAGTTGTAATAATAAATACAACAGCTTAAGTTATCATCATTGCTGTATGAATAATTTAAAATTTTTTGGACATGAATCCATAATAGGTCCATAACGGAAACAAACTTTTACCAATTATTTAAAAAAAGAAAAACCATGTGGAGGAAATGACCAGGTGATCTGTGACAAAGTTTATATTGGGACAACAAAAAATAAACTTAAAACAAGATTAGCTGGTCACAGGTGTGACCAAAAATAAAGGAATATTTCAACACAGAAGACATCCATATCTTCACATTGTAAGAAATATAATCATTATCCAAAGTTTGATAAAACTTCAGTATTAGATATAGAAAAAAACTACAAGAGACGTTATATGTTGGAAATGTTAGAAATTGTTAATGTACCAAATGTAAGGAGAATAAATTTCAAGACAGACACAGGCAATTTAGCTCAGAATTATAGGTACTTAATTAAAAAGACACATAATTTGTTATAATCATTTCATAAGAGGGAATTTGTTATTTGTTATTTATTTGTTATTTCCGTTTCCTTGTTTTTGTATGTTTGAATATTTGAAAATTTAAAATTTTTGTATGTATGTATGAAAAAATATTTTATAAGTTTTTGTCAAATGTTTTGAAACATTTTTTCAATTTGTTAATAATTTTTTGTTTTCAAAAATATAAACATTTTTTCCTGAAGAAGCTTTCCAAAGGAAAGCGAAATATCGTGAAGAGAAAAAAATATATAAAAAAGATCTTAAAATAAAAAAAGATTGGTTAAAAAAACAATAAAAAAAAAAACTTTTTATTCCCAAAAAAAATTTCTTACAAATTTTTTCTATTTATTGTGGCTGTTTAACGCATGTTCATTTGTATAAAAAAATTAATCATTTATTTATCTCAGTGAAAATTTTATCTAAATATGTTTTATTTTTATACTTAAGGGGCTGCTTAGCGTCCTTATCCAATTCCTCCTTCATATTCCATATTCCTCCAAAATATTTTCCATTTTATAGTTTGGTTGTTTAATTACTGACTAAATATTTTTTTCATTTAACTTCCTGATGCATGATATCGGGTTTTTCAACACGAAGTTTGTTTTTCAATTGTGGCCAGACCAATAACCTAATAGTTTTGTACATTTATTTTTTTTTTAAGTTTTCGTAGTAGATGCATTGGCAATTGTTACAATAAATTCCATTTCGCACGAAAATCGTATTCAAAAAATTCAAATCCACTATAAAAATGGTGATTCTATGGAAGATACTTTTCGTAAAATTCGTGATATTTTGTCCTTTTGAGACCGCAATTAAGAGTTTGATCTTTAAACTTGAGTCGTTAGGTTCGATACAACCAGGTCGTTCAATTGAAAACATTGAAGCCATGAACCACAGTATTGAAGAAGATCCAAATTTATAAATTCCTCGATGTTCTCAATATTTGGGGTTATTCAAGAGCATTACATGGCGAATTTTCCGTAAGTATTTTACTTTAAAGCCTTACAAGATTCAACCTGTGCAGGAACATCAGATGAACGACCATTCACATTGCCGTAGATTCGCTCTATTTATTAAGGAACAAGCGGCTGGTTTTTCTGAAAAAATCATTTTTTTAGACGAAGCCCATTTTCATTATGGCTTCTGAAAATAATTGAGCGACTATGGAGAAGTCTTTGCATGTTCACTATGCAGTCTGAAAGCGTGATTGCACCGTTTTTTTTCGAAGATGAGGCTGGAAATGCGGTAAAGTTCAATGGATCATGCTATCACGAGATGCTAACAACTCAATTTTGGCTTATTTTTGACGACGTGAATATCACTAACATATGGTTTCAACAGAACCAATGAACAATGAAACGATTTATTGTTGCAAATTACATTACCCGATCGCATAATTTCACGACAATCAGCAGTTAAGTGGGCCGACAGATCGTGTGATTTTACACCACTAAATTATTTTTTGTGGAGCTATGTTAAAGACAGAGTCTATACGGAGCCAATCAAATCGATTTCAGCCTTGAAACTTAAAGTCCTTAATAACGAAATAGTGATTAAAAAGAATCGATATCTGTCAGCGTGGTCGCAGTGGACATTTGGTAGTTATCATTATTCATTCATATTTGCCGAACTTTTCTCTTCGTAATACAATAAAAATTTGAATCATCTTAATCTAAATTTTTTTCCTTAACTTTGTTTTAAAAAACAAAATTCTTGTTGAAAAACCCCTACCCATGTACTTAATAAGCAGATACAAAACTTGTACTCACACTTATGTAAGTATTTTATATTCAAAAGTCACTAGAATCGTTTTATAAAGGGTGTTTTTTTAAGCCCGATAAAACTTGAAATTGTAAAAAATAACACAAAAAACTAAATTGTAATCAAAATTTCTTTTTTATTCGAAGGATCAATACGTGACATTAACATTTGAAAATGATTTCGGGCATATGGGCACCGCGGCTGTTCTTGACGGCGCATTCTGGACGTCCAATTTTGGACCACTTTTTCGAGCACTGCTGGGCGTAAGTCACGAATAACACGAACAATGCTGTCCTCCAAGGCGTCAATTGTTGCTGGTTTATCAGCATAAACCAGTGACTTCACGTAGCCCCACAGGAAATAGTCGAGTGGTGTCAAATCGCACGACTTTGGAGGCCAATTGACAGGTCCATTTCTCGAAATCAACTTATCGCCAAATTTTGATTTCAATAAGTCGATGGTTGCGTTCGCTGTATGGCACGTAGCGCCATCCTGTTGAAACCACATCTCGTCCGGATCAATGTCATCCATATTTTCAAACAAAAAATCATTGATCATGGTGCGGTAACGATCTCCATTGACCGTAACGCGAGCTCCGGCCTCATTTTTGAAGGAATAAGGTCCGATGATGCTACCAGCGTGAAAACCGCACCCAACGGTGCATTTTTCTGGATGTAATGGAGTCTGTAGGGTCTGTTGTGGATTGGTCTCACTCCTAATGCAGCAAATTTGCTTATTAACAAACTCGTTAAGCCAAAAATGCGCCTCATCGCTGAACACAATTTTGCGATAAAACAACGGGTCAGTTGCCAACTGCTCTAGAGCCCAATCGACGAAAGAACGACGCATATAATGGTCTCGTGGCATCAATTCCTGCACCAGCTGGATCTTATACGGGTGTAGGCCGAGATCTTTGCGCAAAATTTTCCACGTAGTGGACGGACAGAGCCCCAATTCCTGCGACCGACGACGAATTGATAAATTTGGATCTTCTTCCACACTTTCGTTTACAGCGGCGATATTCTCTTCAGTACGCACATTCCTTCGACGTGTGGGTGTTATTGCATCCTCTAGAGAGTATGTGGTACGAAATCTATCGACAGTTCGACGAATGGCTTGTTCAGATGCACGATTATGTACGCCATAAAAATGACGAAGTCGTCTATAAGTTGCGCGAATCGACGATTGATTTTCAAAGTAAATTTGGATAATTTCGTAGCGTTGTTCAAGCGAGAGTCTATTCATGATGATTTGTCAGAGTATACTGAAACAAATAAAAAAAATGTTTCATCAAAATTTCATTTTTTGTGTTACTTTTTACAATTTAAAGTTCTATCTAGCTTAAAAAAACACCTTTTAGTTACAGGAAAAAATGCAAACTAAATAATTGGCAATAAAAAATATTCTGAATCACTAAGATTAAAATTCAAACATAAAATATACGAAAATAAACGGGAATAACCCAAATATATAACACTGAATGAATAATCTGAACATAATAAAAATTTCGCTGAAAAAATTGTAATCTTTTTTATTTTATTTCATTAATTTTTTCATAATGTTCTCATCACACAAATCATTGGATAGTAATTTTACTTAATTTGAAGACCCTTGAAAAAATAATTAAACGCGATAAAGTGAAACGGAATCGAACCTCCAAAAAAGGCATGCCTATTCGTATTCTAGCGGTATCAAAACTATACAAATATTATTTCTGTGCATTGGCAGCAGGTTTCCTAAAATTTAAAAGGTGGAAAAAATGCCGAATTCCAGATGATCAGATATGGCCCATTCCATAATTATTTAATTTTATATTTTTATTAATATCAGCTTTTCTAAAATTAAAGACAATATATGACAATATATGCTTTTAAGAGCTACCCTTTTTTAATTACATCTTTTGAAGTTACATGCTTTACACTTGATTCTATTGTAACTATTCGTTGCGCCCGATTTCATCAATATGTTAATTTTTTAACAAGAAACAATTTTGTACTATTTTCACAACGTTTCCAGAATATAAATCGAATGGAATGTGAAAATTTTAAAACAAAATCGATGGAAATATTTCGAAGGAATCGAAATGTGTGATATGCCCGTATTCACACAAAGGTAGGTCCACAAAATAAAGCTTATATTTTCAAACTCACATAACCCATATCTGCAAAGCATTTTTTATATTCATAGAAATCTTATAGGATTATCTATATTAACTGAGAGGAAAGTGTTCAAATTGCTTTGGTGATTAACTAATATTTCATTTATTTTACTGCTATTAAAACTAAAAAAAAGCAACCATTTGTAAAATTTAAAATTATTATACAGTTTGCAATATTAATTTAAAACTTTCTTCAGGGAATAAAGTGCCTAAATATTAAAGCGGTCCTAGACTTTTAATACATCGTTGTTGTGTATCAGTAGTGTATGTGCTCGAAACTTAAAATATTGCAGTTGTAAAGTCATATCGAAGGGAAAATTTATATTATTTTTTTTTTTAAAGAGAAGTAGCACTTCAGGCAACAATGCCTATTTAGTCAAGTACCGTGCTACATTCTTTTAGGAAAGGGATAGAGAATAGATGAAACAGGTGGTGAAAGTAGAAGGATAGTCGGAAATTAACTGCCGTATATAAGACAGCACAGCGACCAGTGACTATGCCTTCATCGTTGAGCAGCCCCACCGACAGTCAATTTTTATTTTTTGTAGTGAAAAGGAACCAAGGTCTTCGTTGGGAATCGAACCCACAACCCCCATATTTACAAGCTAGTACACTACCTACTAGCCTACAGGGGCACCTAAGTCTCTTACAAAACTATAAATCTATAAAACCGTAAATTATGAATCGTAAAACAATTATTATATTATTAATTTTGTTTGTGATGATGCTTAATTTTTAATTGTGAGCCTTAAAACAAATAGGAAATGCTAAAGTAAAGCACCTGGGATACATACATATATATAGGTTGTTTTTATAGAGACATAAAGCTTTGAAGTCAAGATAACTTTTTTAAATTGATATGAAATTTACTTAACTCGAAAGATAATCATCTGGCATTATAATTTAAATATAACGTTTGACATATGACTGCCAAAACTAACTCGAACGTAGTCGTATCTGAAGGTTCAATCTTCGACTACTTTTTTCAACATTTGTGGCAGTTTATTGGCAATAATGCGGTAAATGATGTCATTCAAGTGGTCAATTGTTTCTTGCTTATGTACGTATACTAGCAACTCACTTATCTCTTTCTTTATGTACGTATACTAGCAACTCACTTATCTCCATAACCACATATCACATAAAGCTGCTAGCGATGTTAAATAGCACGATGATGGAGGCCAGTTTAGAGGATCGAATTGTGAAACTATGCGGTTACCAAACGTTTCCTTCATTATATCAACTCTGACACGAGCTGTGTGGCATGTTAAAATCATTGCTCCCACACATCATGGTTGCTTAATTACTGTTTGTTATCATGGCTCTATAGCGGTTACCATTGACCGTTCTGAATAGCATTGTTTTTAAATAAATTTGAAATGAATCCACCAAACAGTCAACGATGTAACGATGTCTAAAGTTACACCAGATCATTATCATCGCTTCAAGTAGGGCAGTTTTATTTATTGATGATCCATTCAATAAATCAATCGTAACATGAGCATTTTTGAAGTCACAGGTCTTGTACATCATGATAAAAAGCCAATAATCATGGTCACCATTGACTGTCACGACCTGTCCAGCATCGTTTTTAAAGAAGTACAGACCAATGATACGACCATCTTATAAAGCTCTGGTTTCTAGGTGTAACGGTGTCTCAACATACACTTGAGGATTTTCGTGATATGATTTACATCTGCACCTGGTAGTGAGCTTTAATCAGATGGTGGTTAAACCACTGTGAGTGAAAAGCAGCACCACTCACGTCCTAGGAGGCCGAAGCCTAATTCTAGCAACAGGTTCTTCCTAGTAGCAAATTCAATGATTTCAGAGCAGGGCTGCAAAACACTACTCCTTGCTGAAGAGCTGGAGACTATCCAACTCCTGTCCAGCACACATGACTAGCATGCTTACTGGATCTGGATCATTCACCAGTGGGTGTTGTTAAGGGCGAGATGATCCTGGCCACCACAAAAAAAAAAACCTGTATGGGACCGCGAAACCACAACCACCACGATACTCCCGAATGGCCAACCTCAATAATCAGTCAGAGAAACAGCTAAATACCTAAATAGACAAATAGTGGAAACTCTGGGGCTTACTGATTCCCGTGGAAATAACGTGGAGCTTCCAGTTGTGCCCCTGCTGACTTCAGGGGACTGGGTTCTCTTATACTCCTAGTTGCACAGGTCTAGATAGTCAAGTATTCAATAAAGATCGATAAATGTGTGGGGGGGATACACTTGAGGATTATCATTACTCCAAATACGGCAATTTTATTTGTTGACGTATGCATACAAACAAAACTTAATTTTATGTCTAAGAAAAATCGCGATCGCGTATTTTGAACACAATCACAATATGGACAATTTGGAGCACTGTTCGGGCGTTAGTCTATTTATATTGAAATGCCAAACGAAACTATAAAGAAGTCACTTGGACGCAAGTTTGCTGCGAGAGAACTTAACGATTCTAAAGCTATAATTTGTATTTTTTTCTCTCATGACGCTGTAAAAGTTTTCTTAAATCGAACTGTTTTGTACAGACTGAACTCTGAACTCTAACCTATTAAAAAGTACTTTGCATAAACCGAAATACTTTTATACTTAATTTACAATAAAATCAATTATTAATCCTCTTCTTATATAGGAGATATCATGCCAATTTCTTAATTAATCTCACTTAGTATATTTTCTACAGATAAAACAAAAAACTCTTTTTTTAAACAAAACTTCTTAGGACATTTAGGCTGCAAACGAAGAAAATTTCCTTTTAATATTATTTAACCCTGCATAGATAAGTTACGTCTATCAGACTTATGACTTTTTAATTTTGTACTCCATCTCAGTGGTTTGTAGTGAGAGAAAATGTATATGCTCAGCATTCTCAGTTGATCTCAGTAGCTTGTTAATGGTTCTCAAAGAGAAAATTCAATAAATTAATGATCTCAATAATACCTATGCAATTTTTATTTTTTTTAAGTCCTTAAAAGGATGTTAGAAACCATACGTTTTTCAGACGTAACGTTATCTTTACCATACTAAAAAATAACGTTATCTTTCTAAGGTTAAAACAGACGTAGTAAACTAACTAAACATTTTTAAAGATGAATCATCGTTTATTATTTTAATTAATTAATCAAATTTTTGTTGCTCGAAGGTTGGTCGTTTAATAAATTTGCAGTTTTAAATTTTTCTATAACTTAAAATAAGCAAACGAAAACAAATTTTCAATATTTATAATTAATTATATTTTTGCACATTTAAAAGTTAATAACACGAGAAACAATAAAAATAACACACTAAACGCCGACACCGAAAGAGTAGAATGAGAAGCTGCAAATATGCCAAACATGGGAATTGCTTTTTATTCTACAAAAACCGGTTTTTAAAAACTGACTGCTATATTTAAATTGATTTTGCTAAATAAACAACTGCTTAAACAAACTAAAGAAATTTTTAGCTTTTTTACTAACTCTCCTACCAGACATTTAGATGAGCTAACTTTGTAGCTCAATTAAAAAGATAAATAGCATATAAAATTGTTGAAGTATCGACTGTTTTCTTAAAACCTGTAGAACTTACGAAGGGATTAACTGTAAAACGGTCATAAAGGCAAGAAGTTTGTTTTCTAAAACAAAATAAAACAATACTTTTAGATAAATATGTTTATCACATCACGGATTTTAAGTTGTAGACTCCGTTCTTAACATAGCCACACAAACAATAATCCAGTGGTGTTAAATCACACGATCTGGGTGGCCACTCCAGACCACAAAGCGCACCATATAGTGATAAGTTGAGCATAAAAAGGCTTCTCAAGCTGTAAGCTTTTCAGAAGTTCAAATGCGGCAATTATGCTTGTTGACATACCTTAACAAGTGAAAATGGGCTTCACCTTTTAGAAAAACCAGCCGGTTTTTCCTGAATGAATTGAGCGAATTTATGACGATGTGAATAGTCAGTCACCTTCAATGTCTGCACCAGTTGAGCCTAATAAGGCTTCAAAGTCAAGCCATGTGGTGGTTTTGAATAACCCCAATTGTTGAGAACATTCATGAAATGACAAATTTGGATCTGCTTCAACGATGAACACATCGTGGCGGTGAGCTGGATGAACATGTGTTGGTGTTCGCACATTTTGTATTGACCCTGTCGACTCAAATTCAACGACCAAATTATTAATAGCGATCTCAGAAGGACGATTATGTTGACCGAAACTATCACGAATTTTACGAACTGTAATTTTAACTGATCCACCACTCTTTTTATTGGATTTTAATTATTTTAATGCGATTTTTGTGTGAAACAATTGCCAATGCATCTGTTACGATTACGTAAAAATGCTAAACGTCAAAACTATCATGTTGTTGGTGCTGCCACAATTGAAAAACCCGATATTTTTGACATTTATGATCAGGTTACTCTGGCAAATGGCTTGACGCTCAAAAGCATTGTTGCAAAGTTATCCAGATATACTGTTAGCTATCCTTTTCGTCTTTGCTGGCTGTTTGTTCGGTATCAAGCTAAACTGTAATGGTGAGCCACTAACAGGCTTAGTTAATTCTTTTATTAATGTCGTATCCACTCATGTAGGTAGAATGTGCGCCACCTGGCATTTTATGCAGGGCTAAATTTAAATGTTTCGTTTTTTTTATATTATCCAGATATGTTTGCCCGTCTGAGGGTATTTGTCATTTATTCGAGTGGATTGGTCATTTAAGTAGTGTGAAAATTGTGTCTGAGCTCGTTTTAATGTGTTCGTTTATAATGTCACTGTTATCCAGATATAATTTGAAATTGTGTCCTAAATTCGCACAACTTGCAGATGACTTGCAAAATTTAAAGCGCACTTAATCGCCCAAGTGAGCAAGCCATCCGTTGGGCTGCAGATAGAGTGACACTCACAAAATATTTTAATAACACAAACACGGCGAAGGAATTCACGTATTAACCCTTTGCGTTCCGTGCATTTTTTGCGCCCGCTGGTAGTCAACTCCAAGGTCTTTTAGGAAATATTTTTTAATCACAATACTTTGAAAAAAAATGCTGCAGTTTTTGGAAAAATTATTTTTTATTAACGAGAATTAACTCATAAACTTAGATAACTTGAATGTATCTTAAAATAAATTCAAATTCAAAATATTTAATTTGGTTAACATTTTTTTTATGACATAAACGGAAAAAACCCATTTTGATAAAGTTTTTGTAGAAGTGTATTAAACATCTCTAAATTATTATTTTCAGTTTTACTCGACCTTTTTTTTATTTTTATTAAATATTAATCTTAATCTTTTAAACGGTCCTTTAAATTATAGCGATTTATTTTTTTCTCGATATTTCGCTTTCCTGTGGAAAGCTTCTTCAGGAAATTATTTTTTATATTTTTCAAAAACAAAAATTATAACAATTTGAAAAGAAAAAATTGTTTGAAAAACATTTGACAAAACATAAAATAATTTTCTTCATACATACAAACATACAAAAATTAAAATTTAAAATATTTAAACATACAAAAACAAGGAAACGGAAACTAAATAATAAATTCTTTCTTATGAAATAATTATAACAAATTATGTGTCATCTCTAAATTATTTAAATATTGATTAATAATATAAAAATTTATTCGTCTATTAGGGTAAATGAATTTAGCAAAATAATAATTTATTTCTTATAAACTTTTCTAGTGTGATAATTCATGAAACAGTCGCCTACATGTACACCGGGTTTTCTTGTACATGTATCACAATAGCAAGTTGTCCTTTTTCTTCCAGGACCAGCAGGAGTTGAACACACCATACATATTTTCGTCCGTTGAGGGTCACTTCTAATTATTGGAAAACTTCATTCAATCGTTTTTCCTGGTCCGAAGTAGAGTGCCTTCCACTGTTAACTGAACCTTGGCGAAAATCACCCACTAATTGATTCAATAGTAGACGTTGAAATTTCTCGTGGCTCATCGAAAATGCTTGACTTTTATTTGGGTACGGTTTTCCGTCGACCCTAGTCAAATTTGGTTTGTGAACAAACTTCGAGTACGAAGAGAACACTGAAGATGGCAAACGGCCGAAACCGGTTTGTTCACAAACCAAATTTCACGATCGTCAACGGAAAAACGTACCCAAATAAAAGAAAAATCAAACCCGTCGGAAAATCTAAGCACATATCAGGAAATGCTTGACCTTTACGTGACATCTCTTTATATAAAATGTATAATGTATGCAGCTTGTAGTCCCCAATAAAACATTTTTTTCCACCATTTTAAAGTTTTTCGTAGGAAACTATATGTGGCTTCGTTATATCGCGCTGACCTCCTCCTCTCTCAAATCTGGTTACATTTACCATCTCTGACACATTATAGTTACTAAGCACGGTGACAACTCCACGCTAATAACAAATAATCGTCATTTCGCAAAGCTACAGTTTTATCATTAGTAAATCACGGCTTCCGTATAATATCTGGTAAATATCTGTTATTTGTCTGAATTGTTTCTGTGATGTGACATTTCATTTTGAGTAAGTCTTTGGCAAGAGGTAAGCTGGTGTATTACCTATCAGTAAAAATATGGTATCCTTGTGCATCTGGGTGATCTTTTAGTAATTTATCATAAAGATGTAAGACAATTCTGGCGCTAACAGGTAGTTCTGATATAATTAAGTTCTCAGATGTAATACTACCGTAATATGGCAATATTGTATAAATTTATCCAGTATTTGAATCGGCCAAGATATATACACGAATTCCGCATTTCGTCCAATCATTCCATGTGGAACATTTAGATAAATTTGCCTTTTCTATTTTAAATTTGGCATACAAATTAGTTTGTTGAACTATGATTGTTATAAGCGCATCAATGAAAAACAATTTGAAAATATCTGTAGGTTCAACAGGTGTTTGAAGCATTGAATTTTGTCGACCAATATCCTTTCCAATATAAAAACTGAATCTTCTGGGTATGTTATCATTTAGCGATACATCTTCCCAATTATTATTATTATCGCTTTCATCCTTAGGCTTACTGGCGCTGCTGCTATCTGAATGGAATATATGATTCGTTTTATTTTTTCGAAACCCTAAAACACTTGAGTTAAAGTTTTCGAAGCCAAATCCTTCGTCACTACTTCCTAAATTCGTTTTGACATTTTATCAACAATAAATTAAGGTTAATAATTTTAGTAATAAAAATAAAACAAAATACTCAAATCACTCAAATAACGAACTTATATATTTTAATGTGTTTAATGGATTCAACTAAACTTGAATTGTGAAATAAATAACCCTTAAGATCGTAAATGCATACAAAACAACAAAGAACAGAGAGAGAAAACATGTCTAACCTTAAAAAGGTAACGGTATCAGCTATAAATTCATATTTTAACTAGAAATAATTACAAAATAAAATGTTGCTAGTAGAACTGGTAGTTGGAGTAGATCGTCTTAACTTGTTATGGCAGCCAGGCTGGAAGTTGGAGTGCAAAGGGTTAAAGAGAAAATTGCTTCCCTTAACCAAAATGTAGAAAAAGATCTAAATGTATCGATTGGTCATTGTTTAACCCCCGGGGGCACATATATATGGTCTTTAGAGAAAGCAACAACTTAGACCTGTGCAACTGGGGGAAAAAGGGAGCCCAGTCCCCTGAAGTCAGCAGGGGTACAACTGGAAACTCCACTTTATTTCCACGGGAATCAGTGACCCGCAGAGTTCCGTTATTTGTCTCTTTAGACACAACTGTTCTCTGGCTGATTATTGAGGTTGGCCCTTTATGGGAGTATCGTGGTGGTTGTGGTTTCGTGGCCCCATATCAGTCTATGGTTCTATGGTGGCCAGGATCAGTTCGTCGTTAATGACACGCTATGTGATTGATCCAGTCGAGTGAGCATGCTAGACATGTGTTCTCGACAGGAGTTGGAAAGTCTTCAACTCTTAAGCAAGGAGTGATGACTTGCAGCCCTGCTCTGGAATCATGAAAGTTGCAACTAGAAAGTTCTGTTGCATAGAATTATAGCTTCGGCTTCCTAGGACGAGCATGACGTTCCAAATAATGCAGTGGTTTGATCCACCATCTGATTAAGGCTTCATGGCCAGGCGCGGATGTAAATCTAATCACAAGTTGGTCATTGCTAATAAAAATTAGAGCTCTACCCGTAAAGAACTTTGTAAAAGATCTTGACCTACACGTGTATAAGATCCAACTGGTGCAGTATTTAAAGCCATGAGTTTATCATATACTTAATTCTCTACCCAATTGTGCTTTAAAACAGTCGAATACCGATGCAATGTTTTATCACAAAATTATGTTCAATGAAAAAGCTTATTTGTGGCTTGACGTTTCTTTTTTTTCACTTAACGAAATAGTTGCATATGGAGTGCAAACAGACTCCACTGCATTCTGAGAAATGCACCAAATGGTGCGGTTTAAACGCTAGTGGCTTTATGCAAAAGCATCATCGACATTGATCACGGCACGGTTTTAATAGATTGCGAATCTGTTAAAGATGGAATTATTAAATTATTGGAATTGAAATTTGCCAATAAGTTGATTTCATAAAATGTGGCAGGTGCTGGTTGACCTGTACCATTGAAGGCCTCGATTACTTTCTGTGGGGTCACATGATGGCACCATTAACTGTCAACAACATTGTTCGTGTTAATAGCGGCATATGGCCAGCCATGCATGAAAAAGCGATAGAAATCTTAATGTCCAGAATGCGCTTTATCAAGCAAAGCCACGGAGGTCATATGCGTGAATTTATTTATAACAGCATAACCATTGGTTTTGGGAATTAAATTTTTATTACTGAAATTTAATATTTTATCTCAACAAAAAATTAATATCATTTCACCGCGATAGCCAACTTAAATGTTTTTAATAAACATCTTATTCCCTTAAATTTATTTTATTAAATTTAAGTATAAAGTAAATATTTATTGCAAAATATTTAATGTGTATTTAATTTAATTTAATTTTATCTTGGGGTTTTAAATTGAAACTCAATAAAAATTTCTTGTTGATCAGATAACAATAATAAACCTTCAGCAAATACAGACAATAATTTTGAAATCATCGTTCTTATTTTATTATAAAATAAAACTGCCACTTTAAATATAATAAATTAACAATTTATCAGATGCAGCTCTGTGAGAAAAAAAATATTATCAAATCTCTTTTCCTCTCAATTCTATCGCCGATCATTAAAATATATGTTTGATTATTTTATTTATTTCATGTCATTGAATAAAGTTGTATAATATCACATATTGCTGTTATTCAAGAGTAACAGAATTTTTACTTATATTATTATATTTATTATACTTTACTTTATATTTTTAAACATAGAATATTTAACGTATTTTTTTTTTTATTTAATTAACACATCAAAAATATGATAACTTTTAACTTTTAAGGGGGCGTATCTGTAAGCAATAAAACAAAACAAACAACAATTATTTTCTAAAGCGACTCGTAAATGGCTCAACTGTTTCTAATTTCTAGTTGGGAGTAACTTTTTTTAATGGAACTAAAAAATCACATACATTTTATTTTGAAAAAATTCAATTCCTGTTCTCCAAGAACAGTGGCAATACAACCACCACTGTTGTTCAAAATGCCGTTCACTGCGTAGAATAAATTTTGTATAGTAATTGCTTTCAGTTTTTGACATTTATGATCAGGTTACTCTGGCAAATAAACAGAGCTTGAACAATGCTACAAAATTATTTCTATATAGTTTTAGATTCAGTCAGGTATGGGATTTTTCAACAAGAAGTTTGTTTTTCAATTGTGGGAACACCAACAATATGATAGTTTTGAGATTTAGTTTTTTGACGTATTCGTAGAAGATGCGTTTGCAATTGTTACAATGAATTCAATTTCACACGAAAAACGCATTGAAATAATTAAAGCCCACTATGAAAATGATAGTGAAAATGATATTTTCGGACCTCATAATCACCTTTCCGAGATTGCTATTAAGAATCTCGTCGTTAAATTTTAGTTGACAGGCACAAAATGTGCGAATGCCAACGTATTTTAATTGTTAAAACATTTTATCAAAATCAATCATCGATTACTGTGACAATGACAATGCGTGAAATTTTTGCTAGAAACAAAACGCACAATTTATCGTGTAGTGAATGATTTCGAAAAAAGAGGATCTGTAGGTTATAGGCCCAAGCATGGATCACAACGTACTATAAAGACGGCTGAAAACGTTACTGCTGCTTAAGAAAGTGTTCAAAACAATCCATCAAACTCAACTTCATGCCGTGCTCCAGAACTTGGTCTTCAAAGAATAACTTTTGCGCAAGGATTGGTATTTGTTTTCATATAAGACAAAGACCTTTTTCCACAACACCATTTACGCCGCCGTACATATGCCAATAATATGTTACAGCTCACCCATGATAACCCCGATTTTCATAAAAAAATCATA
Organism: Trichopoda pennipes; assembly: GCA_030448955.1. Classification (NCBI taxonomy): domain Eukaryota; kingdom Metazoa; phylum Arthropoda; class Insecta; order Diptera; family Tachinidae; genus Trichopoda; species Trichopoda pennipes. The sequence goes on from JASKUP010000072.1 coordinate 18,076,332, forward strand.
TTATAATAATAAATTCATTATTTTCATTTGGTTGGAATGGAATAAGTGGTGAATTAAAGTGATAGTCTGGTGTGCAATTTGGTCAGGAGGAATCATTGTACCTTACTTGTTTGAAAATGCAAACGGTGTAACGGTAACTGTGAATGGGGAGCGATATCGTGATTGATAACTTTTTAACATCACAACTGCATGCTTTCGCTTTGATTAAAATGTGGTATCAACAAGACGGTGCCACATTGCATAGAGCCAGAATTACAAAAGAATTTCTGCGAGACCTCTTTCCACAACAATTTATTTCACAAAATGGTGATGTTGATTGGCCTCCAGGGTCGCCTGATTTGTCTGCTTCGAACTTCTATTTAAGCAAAAAAAAAAACCGCAACGCTTGAGCAACTCAAACGAAATAAAATTGATGAGAAACCGCTTGAAATGTGTGAGAATGTAATAAAAAATGTGCTCAAAAGGACTCGAATTTGTGAAGCCACTAGAGGCGGATATTTATCCGATATTGAATTTCACACATAATTGCCGACATTAAATAAAACACTTATCAATAAAAGATAAAAGAACAAACTTTCCGGTAGATATCCTGTACTTATGAATACAAGCCAAAAATTAATTTAAAGAACCAGCAACAAAAAATCATATAAATTTAGTACCAAGACGCTACAGCGACAACTTGCTTGAATACGGCAGTGTATATTAATTGTTTGATTTCTTAATATTCTGATTAAAATTTTATTAACTTTTAAAATCAGTTTCATTCAACAATATTATTTGCTAATCATTTTACTAAGTTATGCTAAGCTTTCCTTTGATGCACAATGGGGTATTTAAGAAAAATAAGAGTGGAAATAAATATGTACTATTTAATGCTGCTTGGAGCGAGAACAACAAAAATAAAACAACAACATTGAAAAGGGTTACACCATTTAGCTGCTGTTGTTTTTGCTTGTGAAAAAAAAAGAAATAAAACTGAAATATTTTAAGAAAAATATCGTTCGCTTTCCACCTTTCGCATTAAAAGGCGTATCCCATATGACGTTATTTTCACATATAAGATCTTATGTTTTAAGTCACCATATGCAGACACTTAAAGTATACTATGTGCTATATATTAAAAAAATAAAAGAATTTATAACAAAGGGTGTTCCATATAGGAAGTTACTTTTACGTTTATAAGCTTACTTCTAAACTGCAATAGGAGAAATCTTTATATAAAATAGCAACTAAAGTCAACAGATAATACAATTTTCAACAAAGAACAATAAAGACAAAAAACGAAAACTGCTCTTTACAGTTTTTTGTCTAAGTTTAGTTTCGGGCTTTTATTTTTTCTGCATTTATAATTTATTCATTAAATATTTATTCGAAATTTCCTTTTACTTAAGATCGATTTTAAAATAATTTATTTTTATAATTCATTGTTGCCAATATTCGTTAGCGATTTCCGCACTGCTGCTTCATTCGTAGAATAACGACAACGATTTTTTTGTTTAATAGAACTCAACTGGTGTTTACTGTTATACTAATGATATACAAATAACACTCGCGGCTTAGCCCACTTTTACATAAAAAAAAACTAGAAAAAATTATTCGTTGCGAAATTTTCACTATTCTAAGCACGGTTTAGTTGAAAGAAAATCTACTGGAGTTTTATGCTATTCAACGGAAACAAAGATAATAATTTACGGCTTTAGATGAAATACTGTCACAAAATAAGATGCAATTCAAAACGCACTTTTCATTGCACTAAATGCACAATTTTTGAGATTTTACGATTTTATGACTTTTTGAACCTAGGCATACTTAATCCACAATAAACGAATGACTAAACCTGATAGTGAGTTACAAGATTTAAATAAATAACATTAGCTTAAAAACTACGGGCATTAAATCTAAAAACTTAGAAATTATCGCTCAATTATGTTCTAAATATTTAAGCATAAAAATATGCATCTTCTTTATCTCATTTTTATACTTCCAAGACCAAGAAGCTCATATTTACAATTTATTTAGCATCAAAAGTTACGAAAAGTGTTACTTGCTAAATTTAAAAAAATAGTATAAAAAATATGTTTAACAACCAAAGCAGTTTGCTAAGAGTTGACCAATCAGCTCTTTAACGTTGAATATAAGTGCACAACCTGATCAAGTTGTAGAACCAGGTCATATTAATCCCATCACTTCAATGTCTAAAAATAAAAATACGTTACAGCAACAATTTCAACAATTTAGCTTTAATGTTCTGACCAGAGATGGCAAGGTCCGTACCTAATAATTATAGAAACTTTATGCTAAAAGTGTTTACGCTTAATATAGAATGCAATTAATTTGGTCTGTAGTAGAAAATTAGAATAAAATTCCATCCGTACTTACGTTGTTCCTTTAAGAGTTTTAAAGCATTCGTGTAAAATAGATTTTAAGTAAAAACAAAAAAAATATTTTTCAGCTGCGGTTGAGAATCTGTTAAAATTTGCCATAGCTTTAGTTTTAGTGCTTAAACGAAAGGTTCGAAAATTTCTATTGTGTAGGCTTCTTTGCTTAAAATGTATTGCAAAAATCAATTAAAAAAAATCTAAAATTCACAAAAAAACATTTGCGAGAAGCGATGAAAATTCTCGCAGTTACTATTTGACGTGTATCTATAAATTTTATAAACCAGTTATTGATTGATTAAGTTAATTATTTGTTATTTATTGTTATTTTTTAAATCTCTTATTACTGTTGTGGTTTTTTTTTGTTGATTTCAACAACGATTTTTTTTTTAAATTTCTTGTCACATTGGATATGCTACCCACACAATTGGATGTCATCTTTACAAACAGAAAAATGTATAAACAAGTTCTTAAATCAATGAATAAATGAGAAATTTTTGGCACACAATATAATAAATTTTATTTTTATTTTCAATATTTCGCCACACCTTTGGCGTGTGGCATTTTTTATAAACAATCTTGTAAATCAATCAATAAATTTTTTTTTTAAATCAATAAAAAAAATTCTACAAAAAAAATTTAATTTGTTGATTATTTTAATTAACTAATTGAAGAAAATAAAGAAAAGTTATTTTTATTTTCAAGATTTCACCACACCTTTGGTGATTTGGCATTTTTTATAAACAATTTTTTAAATCAATAAAAAAAAATCCCTAAAAAAATATTTTTAATCTTTAAAAAATTTTTTTTTTTTTTAATTTGCTACATAAAAATTTTGAATTTCTTAATCAATTTAATTTTTTAACTGAAGATAAATAAAATACATTTTTTTTTATTTTCAGTATTTCGCCACAACTTTTTTGGGTGGCATTTTTTATAAACAATCTGATTTAATAGATCAATAAAATGTTTTTTTTTTAATCAATAAAAAAAATTCTACAAACAAGTTTTAATTTGTTGATTATTTTAATTAAATAATTGAGGAGAAAAAAATAAAAATTATTTTTATTTTCAAGATTTCACCACACCTTTGGTAATTTGGCATTTTTTATAAACAATTTTTGAAATAAAAAATAGAAAATTTTTTAAATTAATAAAAAAAAATTCTTCAAAAGTATTTTTAATTTATTTAATTTTTTTTTAATTTGTTTCATAAAAGTTTTTAATTTGTTAATTAAATTATTTTTTTAACTGAAGATAAATAAAATAAATTTAATTTTTATTTTCAATATATCGCCACATCTTTGGAAGGCATCTATTATAAACAATTTGTCAAATCAATGAATAAACAATTTTTTTTAATTAAATAAAAAAAAATGTTTTTGAAACAAAATAATTTTTAAAAAAAAATTGTTTTTGAATTGGTTTAACAGAACTTTTAATTTGTGGATTAATTTAATTTTTTAAGTGAAGAAACATAAAAAAAATTTTATTTATTTTTTTTTTCAATATATCGTCACATCTTTGGGAGGCATCTTTTATAAACAATTTTTGAAATAAAAAAAAGTTTTTAAAACGAAAAGTTTAATTTATTAAAAAAAAAATAAATTTTGAATTTGTTTAAAAATTTTTTTTAATAATTTCAATAATTCGCCGCAACTGTGGGTGGCATTTTCACAAAAACAAAAATTTATAAACAATTTTTTAAATCATTTAATAAAAAAATGTTTAATATTTTTATTAATTTATTTAAAACAAAATTTTTTTAATTTTTTAACAAACATATTTCATTTACTGATTGATTTAAAAAAACCGATGCTGCCAGAAATGGTGTGGCAAAATATTGCAAGTAAAAATTTATTTGACTTAATTTTTATATAAAGACCTTATGCTTAAAAAAATATTTGTAAAATATTAAAAAGGTTAATTAACTATAAATAAAATTTCAAATATAAAATAAATTTTCTTATAACATAACACACATACAGATTTCTCACTTGTTTTCGAAGCCTCCAAAGTTTTAACGTACAAAAATTTACTTAATTTTGAATTTTATTAAATTAACAAAAGCTTAAATATTGACATAAAATTATAAATGTTTTTGTAATAAAATAAATATACCATTTTCCATGCCTGGTTCTTATAGATTGCGCTTTCATTCCATTTGTTGTTGTTTGGTTTGCTCTTGATTTTTGCTGGAAAGTATCTTCAGTTGATGAAATAAGTTGCAGACGGAAAGATGTTTACAATTCGTTTAAATTATTATCAAATTTTTAATTTTATATTGATATTTTGTGTGTCAAGTGTGTTGACTATCGGACAGCCGCCTAAAAAATGTGCAGCATTTAATGAATATGTAAGTAAAAGTTCGAAACAATCAAACCGAGTGCAATTTGTATATTTGATGTTACTCTGCTTTAAGCTCATTAAAACTGTTTGTTTTTACGTTTTGTTTTTGTTTTTTGTGTTTTTTTTAATATCAAGAATTTCAGGTTTGTAAGAGAAACTTGCGGAAAAAATCTGAGTGTATTAGGAAGATTCATATAAAATTTCTAACTATTGTACAAGAAAAGAATAGGAAATCCAAGCCTGATACACCATGAACATGATAATTTGATCGCTTGATTGATAGAAAGCAAATCTTCAACTACGATCGATTCGATTTCTTGTTAAATTTGTTTTGCAAATTTTAAATTTGTTTCAAAATGCTCGATTATTATCGGAATCATTTTTGCTAGTGATAAATAAAGTCCTGTTGTCTTTTCCTTCTGTCATTGCTGGCTGTTTGATCGGTATGAACAGCAACCACTTTCGATGTAAAGACATCATTCGCAAGCCGTGTTCTAAACTGTACTGCTGAGTCAGTGTTCGCGTTTAGGTAGTTCTTTTATTAAGGTCGTATCTAACTCATGTCAGTAGAGTAAACAAGTTCATACATTTTCTTACTAATGGGTGATTCCTTTCGAGGTTCCCTACTGTTTTTGATGGCGAATGTTTAATATCATTTGAAAGAACATTCTTTGGCATTTATTTTTTGAACATTATGTCTTTCAAATCTTGGCCGCGGCTACGTCTCAAATTGTCCATCCATTGAGTCCAATTTTCGATGACTCGTTCGAGCATTTCGAGTGGTAACTAGCAATGCTCCAAGGCCTGAATCGAAGCAGAATTGTCCTAATAAACTTTAGACTTTATATATCCCCACAGGAAAAAGTTTAACGGTGTGATACCACACGATCTTGGTGGCGAATCGACCGGCCCAAAACGGGAAATTATTTGCTCACCGAAGTGTTTTTACAATAAATCCATTGGTTGATGCGATGTTTGTGCCGTCTTGTTGAAACTAAATGTTGCCGAGTTCACGAGCTTAAATTTCAGGCGCCAAGTCGTTCCATACGCCACTCCGAGTTGCTGCGAATGTTGCTGAATCGACTTTCCACGGTCTGCGTATACACTCTCAGCTACGGCCGCTATATTTTCTTTAATGCGTGCTGGACATAGTCTATTCGGTCGAATATTATCCAATAATGAATGCTGGGCCTCAAAATGGGTGATGGTGTTGCGAATAGTACACTCAGTAGGCCGCTTGGGTTGATCATAAGTTGAGCAGAGTTTATGAATCACATTCTTCACAGAACGTGAATTTTCGTAACAAAGTTGAACGATTTCTAAACGTTGTTCACGCGAAAGTCTTTGCATTATGACATATCAAACAATAGTAAACAAAAATAACATGACAGCACAGCACGACTGACACGTGATCTGCCGAAAAAAGGCTTACATATATATATATATATATATATATATAAGTCAACATTCAGTTATTGTCGTGTTGGATTGTGAGCTCTGGTGTAGTGACTACTGTAAGCTGGAAATGACTTTATATGTTTTATAACATCTGTTTTATTGTTTGCAAACGGCCTTTACGCAGATCAACCAAAGACGTAAAATGTTTATGAGAACAACATTTGTACATCCGCCCGTTACTCACCTGAAAAGTATCTCTAAAATATTTTTTGCAAACGAAAATATCATGTCTGTTTGTTCGAAAATAATATGTAAAATAACATGATCTTCGTTCTGCAATTAATATCGACAAATGTTTTGGCAGATATTAAATTTTTTCCTCTATTCCTGTCTGCCAAATCTCTAATAATTTTCTGCTTATGCAAATTTCGTGTCCAATTATCAGGATTACGATTTATATTTCTTCCCATCAATATGTTTGTTGGGATATTTGTAATGCTGCAATCAGATGAATCCGAGCAAAACCTTAAGTATCTTCTTAAGACCGACTTTCTGCTGATAAATCGTATTAAGGAACCATTACTTGATTCGGAGTGTTCCACATCCATATTGTTATTAGTCTTATTCATCTTGATTACAACGGTATAATATTTAGTTTTTTAAAATAACTATCAAATTGAAATAATTTTTTTTAAATAATACATTACCCAAATACGATCTGGGAATAATGCTGAAAAAGCTAAGAATTATGTAAGAATTTGACTTCACAAGTACGTGATGCTGCAGCAATTAGACTGTGACTGACTGACTTATTTTACTTTCATGTTTAGTAAAACTACACTAAAAAATTTACTGTTATCATTTAACGATTTCAGTGCATTTGAAATGCATTATTGAAATAATTTGCATTAAAGTATGGAGTTAATCCAAATGACATCTGAAATAAATTACTTATTATTCAGTGGCAAAACAAATTTGTCATTTAATGGTGTTAATAATTATTATTTACGAAAGTTATTACGAACATAAAAAGTTATGACTATCTCAAGTGCTTTTACACATAAATTTAGGATTTTTCAAAAATTGGAGTTAATCGATTTGTACACTGAACGGTTCAATTGTGTCTGAAGTCATGTTTAATGATTCGTTTATAATGTCGCTGTTAAAAGTTTTTGTTTTGTAAATTTTCATGTTTTCAAGAATGTCTAGTTTTCGTCCTTGTTTGCTAGGACATAGTAATGTCAAGCATTCATCTATTTTCTTTGGTGTGTGTCCATAACTGTTAAGGTATAATGCAAAATTGGTGTCTTCTCTTTTTCGTATATATGAGCATGTTTGTTATGCAAATCTTAGTTTTAGTATTTGTCCAGTTTGTCCTATAGAAGTAAGTTTGTAGGTACAAGTAAGTTGTATACTCTGCTGGAACTAAATTTGTCAATTGTTTCTGTCGATGTCCTGAGATTTTGTCTTAGAGTATTGGGTTGAGTAAACCTTCTTTGTAACGAAGTTAGTTAATCTATATATTTCTGGTCCTGTGTAAGTAAAAGTGTGCCGTTGTGTTAGATTGGTTTTCTCTTTGTCGTCTTTACTCCTGTTTTTAGTGTTTTATTGTCTAAGAAGTTTATCGATAGGAGCGGGCTTGTAGCCATTATTTTTAACTTTGGTACAAATTGTATCAAGTTCCTTGTTGTACTTACATGGGGTAAATGGAATTAACTTAAATCTTTGTATCTTATGTCTAAATGCTGCTACGTTATGGATGGTAATGTCCGTCGTATTTGGATTTCTCGAGATGTCAATTCCTTGTATTATTATGATGTCCATGCTTTTCTTTTATTGTGCTCTTTGTTTAAAAATTTTAATTCTTAGTTTCTTGATAAAAACAAAACTCTCTTTTATGTGAAATTTTTACTATTTAGTGAAATCCGGATTTTTAACGAAATTCCTAGTTTTATTTAAAACCTCCATGTTTTGACAAAATGCGGTATTTTAGGTTTGTAAGAATTTTCTCTTAGTGTTTAAATTTTCCTTCTAAAATTAACACTAAAATTATATTTTTTTTATAAATTAAGTAATTAACTTGTATGCGAACCTAAGCCGAATTAATATTATTTATTTGGTTGTTTTTTTAATTTTAAAACTTTTTAAATTTAAAGTTTTAAATTTAAAATCTCCATAATTTAAAACAATATTATTTAGAGATTTAGTCGTATAAGGGAAATAAAATTTTAACAAAAAACGATAATTCGATCTGCTCATAAATTTGTAAAATTGTTAAAAAAAATTTGAGTTTTACTATAGTTTGGACACGTGTGTAGGCAGATTGTGTAAATAATCGTTTGAACCAAAAGATGTAAAAGACGATATTATAACAGCTAAAACCCTCTTGAAAAAAATACTTAATCTCTCCGAAAGCGACAAGACCATCAACAGACGTTTTGAAATTAGTCTGTGCACCTGCGTTATTTATTAGCAAAACAGGTGGTGGCAGAACTGGCATCTGCTGCCAGAAACAAAGCGAAGCAGTTGCTGAGGAAACATGCCTCCGGAAATGCCTCCTGAAATGATGCCATATTGTAGTCCGTGGAGCTCGCTGATAGTTCTAGTAACGAAAAAAGACAGCAGCACCAGTCTTGTGGTATACTTCAGGAAACTCACTGACGTCAACAAGAAAGATATAGACTTGCAAAGTGGTTACTGGCAAGTAAAGATAGTCGATAAGGACAAGAAGAAAGTTTTCTAAAACTAATTAATTTTTTAAGTTATTTATAATTATTCGGAATCATTTTTTTTATAAAAAATTCTTATAGAATCAGTTTGGCTTTGGATATAAGACTCTAAGGTTTTCCTATAAAATATTGGGGTAAAATTCACTGATGAGCTACTTGAGCAATAGTGAAATTGCAATATGGATGTGCTCCCCCCATTACAATACATTTCAAATATTTTTATTTTGATTTTTATTTGAATAAATGTTTTATGAGAATATCATAAGATGTTTATTTTTAAATAAAAATTTTTGTGATAAATATTTTGTGAGAATATCATGAAATATTTATTTAAAAGAATCAAGCACGAAATAAAATTGCTTATACTAATTAATTTTCTTAACAAAAAGTAATATCTAATTTATTTCGAGTTATTAACAACCTTGAAAATTTAAATTTAAAATAGAGAAAAATTAGAATGTTCCTGTTTGAAAATACTAAAGTGTTAGAAAGAACCTTTATTCGCAAAATTTGGCCGTGTGTGTATTTATTACACTTCAGTATTATCTACTAATCTTTTGTAACTCAACTTTTTATAACATTATTTTTATGTCCTTTTTTATTGGTTTAACAATTTTAATTTATTTAAACAAAAATATTTACAGTGTCAGAATCATTGGGACTGCTGTTCTAATAGCTGCATAAGCTACATGTATCGTTGCAGTCGTGGCTATAACACTTATCCTTATCCATTCTTGGGTGTGAGTTACAAGCCCACTGTTACCTTAGAACAGATATTAGAACAAAATTTTGGCCGCTCTGATTCTATGCCGGCTTATCATACAAATGAACCCCAATTTGACAGTCGATTTGGTGGTGCTGACAATAACGTTGCTGCTATTGAAGTCCAGAGTGTTTTGCAGAAGTCGAAAGACGAAACTGCCAGTGAAACAACTACTTTAAGGCATCCAACTGTTGTGCAAGAAGCTATAACGGTGCCATCAAATCTTTTGCAGGAAGAGGAAAATATATCTAAAGAAGACAGTGAATTGATAAAAACGCAGGTAACAACAAAATGGGAAAATCATTTGCAGGAAGAGGAAAATGGAACTCAGAAACACATTGAATTGCTAGCAACTCACACAACAACTAAACGAACGCCGGACAAAATATCATGTGCTGAAATTGGTGACAAAGTGAGTATTTCTATAAAAAATATAAGCATTTATACAAAGAAACGAACTAAATAAAACCTTTTAATTAAACTTCCTGTTGAATACTGAATAACTCCAGTAAAACGGCAGCCCACAACTTTCCTTCGTCATACTTCAAATTGCAACCAAACATCTGGAAACCTATTTTAGAATTCTGGAGTAACAACTGTAGTAATACTATTCCGATCTCCATACGTATCATTAGCTTTAACGCCTCCTTTTGCTGTAAACTCCAAGTCGTTGAAATCAGCTATAAAGTTGATTCTTTTAGCAGTAACTGCTTTATCTATAGTGTCACTTGCATGAATATTTTTGGATAATTCTAAAATACTACGCAGCATAGAATGTCCAGATTCTCTCCAGATGTCTTTTTCGCCTTCTGCTTTGCCAATTTTAATACCTGGAATCCGAATATTCTTGTGTTTTGCATATGCGCTTTCAGTGAGGGTAAACTCTGCGTTTAAATAGATACTGCCAGTAGTGTAGCTTTTCAGTGACTTAAATTGACTGTCGTACCGTTCGGTATTAAAGCTTTTTTTCTTATTATTGAATCTTTCCCTAAGGAATTAACAATAATTATTCACAGCTCAACCTTAACAAAAAAAGAAAACAAAGTTGTTAGTGCCACTGCGGTAGACAACTAAAACATGCTCGTGTACATTCACCTCAGTAGGTCAGCGTTTTGCAGTCTCTTTAGGCGTCTGTGGCCCTCAAATTAAAAGTAAGTAAGTAATGACTTCCAAGCTTTCCCAAATAGTTGGTAGCTGCCTTCGTAATTTCCTCCCTCACGAATGGTATGTTAAGATCCCTATGGATGTTGTTGTTCTTGATATACCACGGTGCAGCTGTTATTATTCTGAGAAGTTTAGATTGCTTTATCTGGAGCTTTTCTACGTTCGATGGTGATATTGTTCCCCATAACTGTACGCCATACATCCAAATAGGTTTTAGTACCACCTTGTACAAAAGTATCCTAAGGCCTAAGTCGATAGGTGACTTACTGCCAATAAGCCAGTGAAGTTGTGCAGATCTGAGTTTCAGATGGGTTATTTTATCTGCTATATGATAGGACCACGTAAGGCGACGGTCCAAGTGTAAGCCTAGATATCTTACATTATTATGTTCCGGCACTCTTACAGCATTAATCAGGATGGGGGGCAATTTTCCCTTCTCAGTGTGAATATTATATGGTGCGTCCATAGAAGCATTAAGGCCTATTTTCCATTTTTGTAGCCAAATTTCAACCTCATTGACGTGGGCTTGCAGTCTTTGGGATGCAACTGTCGACTCTTTGTGGATACTCAAAAATGCCGTGTCATCGGCGAAGGTAGACGTGTGAGTCACTTCACTCATAAGCATATCAACTGTGAATAGTAAGTAAAGAAAGAAATACTACCCTGCGGTACGCCAGCGGATATATTTCTACGTGAAGAAATTGTGGATTTGGCTTTTATTTGGAAATATTTCTCATGCAAATAGCTTTTTAGCAATTTATGCACATACACTGGTAGCAACTGCGTGATCTTAAATAACAGACCTTCGTGCCAGACCTTGTCGAAGGCTTGAGATATGTCGATAAACAGCGCGGAGCAGTAGTGTTTATTCTCGAAAGCACTTCTAATTAAATTAGTAATTCTGTGCACTTGTTGAATGGTGCTGTGTCTCCTTCGAAATCCAAACTGATGATCAGGAATTATTACGTTACCATCCGTGTGTCTAACTAAATTTTCTGGAAGCATTTTCTCGAACATCTTAGAAAGAATGGGCAGCAGGCTTATTGGACGATCTGATAATGCCTGTGTGGCATCCTTGCCTGGTTTCAGAATCATAAACAAATTCGATCATTTCCAACATGCGGGAAAATAACCGACTCGTAACATGGAATTAAACATGAAGAGAATAAAACGGGCAGCAGAAACAGGCAAATTCTTAATCATTGTTGCCGTAATTTTGTCGCAACCGGGTGATTTCTTCACTTCCATCCCCTTAATAAGATCAATCATTGCAGACATCTGAAACTTAAGAGGCCGTTGTACCACATCAGCAATGTTATAGGAATCGATTACCGAGCTAGTGCAATTAGGGCTAAAAACTTTTTCTAAGTGGTCGGCGAATATCTCGATATTAAAGTGCATTGCAGTTTCGCGTTATTAAAATTAGTTAAAGAAGCGTATAGGATACGCTCTCCTATATGTTGACTTTAAAATGAAAATTAACTATTCTACTAGCTGCCAATAAGCATTGCGGAATTCAAATATCAGATTTTTCAACAAGAAGTTTGTTTCTCAATTGTGACAACATCAACAACATAATAGTTTGACATTTAGTTTTTTGATGTATTTGTAGTAAATGTATTGGCAATTGCTGCGATGAATTCAATTTCGCACGAAAATCGCATTAAAATAATTAAAATCCGTTATGAAAATAGTGGTTCGTTCAAATGACATTTCGTAAAATTCGTAATATTTTCAGACATCATAATCGTCCTTCTGGGACCACTGTTAAGAATTTGGTCGTTAAATTTGAGTCATCAAGCTCGATGCAAAATGTGCAAACACCAACAAATGTTTGACCGGGCCGTTTAATTGAAAACATCGCAACCGTGAGCCACTGTTGTATCAAATTCAAATATATCAATTGCTCAAAGGTCTCAACAATTGGGGTAAATCAAAACCACAACCTTATGCGAATTTTGCGTAAGGATTTGACCTTGAAGCTTTACAAGGTTTAACTGGTACTAGAATTGAAGCCGACCGACCATTTACATCGCCATAGATCCGCGCAATTCATTCAGGAGAAATCTTCTGGTTTTTCTGAAAAAATTATTTTTTCAGACAAAGTCAATTTTCAATTTTGCCTCGGCTGTCGACAAACAAAATTGCCGCATTTGAGCTTCTGAAAATCCTAAAGCGATTATTGACAAGCCTCTGCATATTCAACGTGTCACTGTTTAGTATGCTATGTAGTCTAGAGGCGTAATTAGGCCTTTTTTCGAAGATGAGGCTGGAAATGCAGTAACGACCGTCGTTGGATCACACTATCGCGAAATGCTTACAAGTCAATTTTAGCCTATTGTTGATGAGGTGGATAACGCTGACATGTGGTTTCAACAGTAAGGTGCCACATTTCACACAGCCAATGAAACGATCAATTTATTGCAAACTAAATATCTCGATCGCATAATTTCACGAAAGTCATCAGTTAAGTGGCCAGCCAGACCGTGTAATTTAACACCACTGGATTATTTTTTGTGGGGCTATGGTAAGGACAGAGTCTATATGCAGACAATTGACTCGATTTCAGCTTTTAAATTCAAAATCCGTGATGTGATGAAAGAAATAGGACCGCCATATTGCTAAAAAGTGATTAAAAACTTCGATGAAAGAATCGACATCTATCAGCATGGTCGTGGTGGAAATTTGCCAGATATCATTTTTCGCTCATAATTGCCGAACTTTTCTCTTTGTAATACAAAAAAAATTTGAATCAAAATTTTTTGTTTTATTTTGTTTTGAAAAACAATCTTATTGTTGAAAACCCCTTTACCATCTAGCGGGTGTTGATTTCTTCATCAAACCAAAGATTTATGTTTATAAAAAATAACAAGATTCGTCTCTATGTATAAATTGTTCTATGAAATCAATTTCAATTAAAAATTTATAATATTTTTAAACATTTTAATTAATTATTTTTAATTTTCAGTGCTACAGAAATGAGGAGTGTTGCAGTAAACTTTGTCATGGCTATTTACACAAGTGTGTTACCTAAACTGAACATGCATCCGCATGATAAATAATTATAAAAATACAACAAAAAAAAAACCTAAAATCACAAATGCCATTTAATGTGTGAATAAAATTGTGAATTTATTATATTAAATTGTTTTAAATTTAAGCCCGCCTATCAAACCTTTTGATAAAATAAAAACTTAAATTCTTTTAACAAAAGTTATACGCAAATTTCAATTATATTTTTCATTCAATTAATTTTATTATGAAATTTGAAAAAAATTCTAAAAAAAATATTAATTTTTGAATACAAAAGAAATCTTAGAAATTATTTTTATTTACCAAAATACAGAAAAATATAAACCTTTTGTTTAGTCACGTTTAGCTTCTTTCTTAATGAAGTAGAATAGTATATTTTTGATGAGAACTTGAAATAATGGTTTTAATGAAAAGAAATCTATAGAACACGAAAATACGTAAAATTTTGATTCTTCAAAGAAAGACTTAATCGTTTTTTCCTTAACTTATAAATATTTAATATTGCCTAGAAGTAAAAATATATAAAATTATACATTCATACCGTTTAAGAGCAACGTAGTATAATGAAATTAAATTCAGATCAATTAAAAAAAAAATTTGTTTTGACGAGGAAAATCAATAACGTTTGCAGGATAAAGGCTCTATCAGCTAGAAGTTTGTTTTCTAAAACAAAAAAAAAACAAAAAATTGGATTAAAATGATCCAAACTTTTATTGTATTACGAAGATAAAAGCCTGGCGCTTATGAATGAAAATTGATATCTGGCAAATGTCCACCACGACCACGCTGACAGATGTCGATTCTTTCATCAAAGTTTTTAATCACTTTTTAGCAATACGGCGGTCCTATGTCTTTCATCACATCACGGATTTTGAATTTAAAGGTTGAAATCGATTCAATTGTCTGCATATAGACGCTATCCTTACCATAGCCCTACAAAAATTAATCGAGTGGTGTTAAATTAAATCAAAGGCGGCCCTATTACGTTAATGAGTTTTAAGGCTGAAATCGATTCAATTTGCTCCGTATAGATTCTGCCTTAACATAGCCAAAAAGCAAAAAATAACCCAGTGGCGTTATATCACACGATCTGGCGAAATTATGCGATTGCGAAATTTGGTTTACAATAAATTGATCGTTTCACTGGCTGTTGGCACCATCCTGTTGATACCTCCTATCAGTGATATCCTCATCGTCATTACGTGATTTGATTTACATCAGTACCTGGCAGTTAGCCCTAACCAGACGGTGGTCAAACCACTGTGGATGGTATGTAGCGCCATCCTCGCCCTAAAAGGCCTTCGGATACGTATATCCTCCAGTCGCTCCTAGTTGCAATTTCGAAAGCCCGAAATAGGCCGCAGCCTTCATTCCTTGCCAAAGAGTTGGAGACTATCCGACTCCTGGTCCAGAACGCATGAAGCGTAATATAATTAAGAACGCGACGGCATTCATACTCACTGGACCTGAACCATTCATTGTGTTCATTGTGAATGATCCGACCCACAAATTCTCACGAGGATCTCGAAACACACAGCCACCACGATACTCCCAAAAGCGCCATAACCTCAATTAATCAGCCAGAAAACAGCTAAATGCCTAAAGAGACAAATAGCGGAACTCTGCGGGCAACTAATTCCTGTGGAAATATAGTGGATGGTCCAGGTGACTCCTACTAGCCTTTAAGGGGCCTGGGCTCCCTTTTACCCCGCAAGACACCAGTCTAGATGAAATAGTAGGCTCCAAAAAGACTATCATGTGGCCCCGGTGGGAATCCACATCGTCAATAAAAGGTCAAAATTTAGATATCAGTATCTCGTGGTACATAGCGTAGCATAAACGTCGAGCAATGATTTTTTTAGAAAAACCAGCCGGTTGTTCCTGAATGAATTACTCGAATCTATGTCGATCTTAATGGTTGATCGGCTTCAATTCTTGCACCAGTTGGACGTTGTAAGGCTTTAAAATAAAATTCTTACGCAAAAGTGGTGATGGTTATGATTATTCCCAACTGTGGCTCACGACTGCGATGTTTTCAGTTAAATGAACCAATCGAACACGCGTTGGTATTCGCACATTTTGTATCGAGCCTATCGATACAAATTTAACGAGTAAATTCTCTCAGCAGGATGATTATATTGTCCGAAAATATCACAAATTTTACGAAATGTAACTTTAACCGACCGACCCACCATTTTGATTGTGGATTTCAATTATTTTAAAGTGATTTTCATGCGAAATTGCCAATGCTTCTACTATGAATACGTCAAAAAATTAAATGTCAAAACTGTCATGTTATTGGTGTTTCCACAAATGAAATATCCGAAACTTGCAAGCTGTAGGAAACAATTCCGTACGAAAAAGGTACCGCTCATATTATTTCGTAGTTCCAGAAAAGAAATGTTGCCGTGTGGTCGAACACGAAAAAGGTGCCGCTCATATTATTTCGTAGTTCCAGAAAAGAAATGTTGCCGTGTGGTCGAACACGTTATCGACCCAAATTTAATGACCAAATTCTTGAAGCCATTTTCGTACGAAATTTGAATTCATTGCAACAAGTGCCAATGCATCTGCTACGAATACTTCATAAAACTAAATGTCAAAACTATCATGTTGTTAGTATTGCCAGAATCAAAAAACATGCTTCTTATTGAAAAACCCGATAAGTTAAACTAAACTAATATAAATTGATTATATTTTAGTGCAATTATTGTTTTTCATGATAATTTTACATATGAAAAATGCTTACTAGGAAAATAGGGAGCATGTGCGATTAGGGCTTAAATTATATGACTGCGATAAATAATAGCACTCGCACTTCGACTTATTAAAATGTTGTTTGCTTTAAGCTGAAAACTTTCAGAATGTTAATATTATTCTATGTTTCAACTTAAACAATTCCAATTTTCATTCTGCAAAGGAGTGTAAGATAATGTTAGTGTCGTTTAAATCATTTTACTGGTTTAAATTTCTCACAACCTCCAGAATTAAAATTTTATTTGCAGGGAACAAAAGTCATGTTTTACACTCTGCACCGCAATTAGTGGCATAGAAAATATCAGAAAAAGTTAAATTCATTTAACATACCCGAACAAGATTTTAATAGTTTTTCATGTAGTTTACACAATACATGTACGACAATTTAAATACATGTATTTGTATGCATGTATGCATGCATGTGCATGTACACAAACAGTTCTACAAGATAGTATTGTGTAAATATTACACTCCATCCTCAGTCAACATTTTCATCACGATTCTGTAAAGTGAAGAAGGAAAACCTCTAAAGAGTTTAAATAATCACATTAGGTTTGTGGTTGTCAATATTGTTTTTGTTAGTGTATTATTAATGCTCTTTGCAAATTTGTAGCTTGTTTGTGTTTTTAATATTTTTTGTTACTGCTGTTCTGCAATTTGATTAAATATGTTGCAGAAAATGCTTATAAAACAAATAGTAGTTTCAAAGTACCAAATTTAAAACTTTTATGCTTAAATACCCTCTTGACATTGTTGACGGATGAGGTATTAACAACTTTTTCAGTATTAATTCAAATAATTCCGATTTAAAACAATTATTTTTTAAGTGGCCTATGTAAAAAGATCTTAAAATATGATAACGCTTAGTCGGTGTTAAAACATATAGTTGAAAAAAAAATTATTATTTATTTATTTGTTTAGTTAACCGGCAGAATGAATTCTGGGATTAAATATAAAAAAGTGAGCATTGGCAGCAAAGGTCAAAAATATCCAAAAAATTGTGGTTAACCATCTTAGTTTATATTCTATCACTCTCAAATTTTCAGTCCTGTTGTTCCAATATAGTCGCAAATTTTATTGATGTTGGTGGTTGTTGGTTCTCTAAGAAAATCGGTGGGTGGTATGTTCTTGAAAATTCTGTTCCTCTGGGATTGAAATATTGGACAATCTGATAGGACGTGGTTGATGGTTAAATGACAATTGTATTCGTTACATTTGGGCTGAGTATGTTTGCCAAGCAGCCATTCGTGCGAAACGATGGTGTGTCCTAAGCGTAGTCTGGAGAATGTTCTAATTCTACTCTTTGATGTATTGGTTGGATAGGTTGGTGGATTATGGTGGGGATTTATTGTTGAATAGTGGTGGTGGTTAATAGGGACATTTTTAAGCTTTAATTTGATGTAGCACTCGATATGACGGCGGATGTCGATTTTCTCGGTTGTTCCGTCAGTTATTATTGGTGCATAAGATGCATATTTAGCGGCGGTGTTGTGACGCCAAAAGTCCTAGGGTCGTTTTTGGCACGACAAACCTATACATATATTATTGCTGTATTGAATTTCCAACGTTTATTTAAATAATATTTCCTCCATTGTATCTGAATTCCTAGTGTATAAAACAATGTATATTTATTTTTAAACATATATATTTTGTGATTTGTTCAATCATAAATAATATTTCATCTATTTTTTTCTGAATTCCTACTTTTGTTTATAATAGGAAAATAATGTTTTTATTTTTTTAATTAAGTTAATATTAAGTTAATGAATTATGTTTAGTTTAAGTAATTTTAATTTATAATTTTGTATTTAACGGCAGCTCGTTTGGCAACGCCATCTGGAAGTATGGTTGGTGGTGAATACAGCCAACAGCTGTTTTAGGCAGCATCTGACGGTTGGTGGTGAATACAGCCATCAGCTATGGTGTAAATAGACTACTATTATGGTGTGTGTGTTTGTGTATAGCTGTGTGTTGACAGCATGAGTATAAAAGGGCAAACACCATGAATAAAAATTCAATTTGTGTGCAGCCGGCGGCGGAACAACAGGTAATTTTTATTATCATATTTTAGACTGTTAGGTAAGACAGTCAGGTTATAAACAAAGCAGAGGTTTTGACCCAGCCGAGTTTATACCCTGAGATAAGAACTGTGGCTCGGTCACAAACGAAGCCGAGGTTTTGACCCAGTGGAGTTTGTGTCTACCGTCACCATAGTGGATGACCAGAGCATTGGACAGTTGAGCGGAGGTTTTGACCCAGCCCAACCTACAGTGTTTTGGTTATTTCCATAGGACACACGTCATACTAAACTGAACTGTGGCTCGGTCACAAACGAAGCCGAGGTTTTGACCCAGCGGAGTTTGTGTCTACCGTCACCATAGTGGGTGACCAGAGCATTGGACAGTTGAGCGGAGGTTTTGACCCAGCCCAACCTACAGTGTTTTGGTGAATTTCCCTTTGGACACACGGCATATTGAACTGTGGCTCGGTCACAAACGAAGCCGAGGTTTTGACCCAGCGGAGTTTGTGTCTACCGTCACCATAGTGGGTGACCAGAGCATTGGGCAGTTGAGCGGAGGTTTTGACCCAGCCCAACCTACAGTGTTTCTGGTTATTTCCCTTGGTCACACGGCCACTTCAACGAACGGTGCCCCAAACGAAACGCCACTGACCGGTATATATTGGACACAGACTACGGACACTGCCGCACTCATACACCCACACAGTGTAAAGTAGAAGAAGCCGACAACGAGCTGCCATCAGGAAGGAAAATATTGTCAAAAATAAAAAAATTAAGTAAACCTGAGCAACCGCGGGCTTTTTTTTTTTTTTATTTTGTCTCCACGACACAACACGACCCTGACCCTGACCTGAGAACTGAGAGGCTGTCCGTAAATATGACAGTTTTCTTTTTACTTTTCAATGCAAAGGGAATCGCCTGTAAAACTGCGCAGGCTTCGGCTGTGAATATAGACCCATGTTCGTTCAGTACTCCAAGGGTGACATTTCCACCTGTTTCGTCCACTACCGCGTACGCTGGCCAGTGGCCTTTTGATTTGGTGTCATCTGTATATAAAAAACTCCATCCCTGGTTTTTCAGTCTGCACATAAGTTCGGACATAAGAATACGGAATGTGTTTTGTGGGGTATCATTTTTCGCAAAGCTGGTGAGTGTTAGGTCTAAGCAGGAAGTGATAAATTTCCATGGAGCGTTGCTCGTGTGCTTTGACTTAGGGGTTAGCGGTATGTCCAATTTCTTAGCCATTGCTAGTGATTCAGATATTGCTGATTTAAATCGCTTTGTGCATTTCGAGTTTATGGCGGATTTTATGTTTAGGTCTATGATTGAGTGGCAGCTGTTAAGCAATTTCGGTAGAATTCTGGCTTTGAAGTGAATTATCCTACTCGCGATAGATGGGAGGTTAGTCTCTTCGTGTATGTTGTTGATTGGTGTTGTTCTGAAAGCATAAGCCGATGCTCTGACAGCCTGGTGGTAAATGGGTTTAATAATGTTGATGTTTGTCTTACTACTTTTTCCATCGATAAATAACCCGTAGTCATCGTAGGCGATGATGATGCCAATTAACAGTGTGGCGAAATATCGAAAAAATAATAAAAAATAAAAGTTTTTTAAAAATTTTTTATTACAATTGACCTAGTGCTTTCTAATTAACTACTAAAAAATATTAAAAAGGTCAAACAGTTATAACAAATTTTTATTTATTACATTAGTAAATTATCAAACTATACACCCCTGACCATAAAATGATTTATAGTTCTATTATGAAGGTAAAATGTTACAGCAACTAGAACAAATCGATATAAATAAATGTTTAGTTTTTGAATTTGATAATGCGTAGCTCTGATTGATTACTTTTTCCTTCAACAGCTAGACGATAAAATCTTTGATTTCAAGCAGCGTTTTTATGTGCGTTTGATCACAAATGGGAAATATTGAAATCAATTTTATATTCTGAGAATCATTTTTAACAAACTATGTTTAAACGCTAAAATTGAACGTCTGACGGGCAGCCTTTTTTAATATTTTTCTATCTCCATACGTTTCTATAATTTTTGCCTTTCGTTGTTTTTTTTTTTCTGAAGACCAATATATCTTCCGAATGAGATAAACCTCCAACAAACTGTCTTATTACGCTAGCTATTTGATATTTATGGTCAATATACAGCAACAAATTATAATGAATAGAAGACATTTAAACAACTTTACTAAATAATCCAAAAAAAACATTCTCCGCGGCCGCCAATGCATTCAAGAGAAAGCTGCGTTTAAAGCAGATTACACTTAGATGGCAGCATTGATAGATACAGTTACCGTACGATAATCAATGGTTGGATGAAATTAATTAACAGGACAGCGCTATGAGCGATAAGGCGATCGACTTATTAAAATAAAAGTTTAGCAATAAGAAGGGATCAGCACGATCGCTATGTCAGTGTTATTAGTGTAGGTGTGGTAGGATTTCGTGTGTTTCTACTGTTTGTCCTATAACCCTTTATTTGTTTTATACAGCTGAAGGGTTCCAGCTTAAAATTCAGGCGTTCATTAGAACTGCCGAATTAGAAATCCAAAGAATGAAACAAAGGCAGAAGTTGCCGGTTTAATTTTACATTCTAAAGACTTCTCTTTATTTGTGGCTTGCAGCCCTTTTTTTATATCCTATTTAAATTTTCTGGTTAGCCCTTCTAACTTATGCTAGTTTGTTAGTGTTACATATTTGTTTCTTTTTAATAACACACAATATTGATACATTTTCCATGTGACTAATCAATTGCTTGATAATATGATATACTCAAAAGAATATGACACTCAAAACTGTGTCACTCAATTGTTCTACATTCATGGATTGGTCATTAGCAATTGATTCGACATATATTGTTAATTGGTAAGTGGTGGTATAGTGCATTTGTTATTACAGTATAGCACAGTGATGGGCGAACTACAACCTGCGGGCCACATCCGGCCCGCCGAGCGTTTTTCAAAAAAACTTAATCACCTATTAAAAAATTAGGCCCAAAACTGCGTAGTTTTCTAGGAAATATTGTACACACAAGAGAACAACAACTTTCTGATGCAATATTCCAAGAAGAAACATAAACATCATAAAACACTAACAACTAATATAGAAAACTGAACGTATAACATAACAACAACTATTATATGTGAGATCTAGAAGATTCTTGAATATTCGAGACAACATGCGCAACAAATATAAAAGGGCCAGCGATGGATTAATCAGCAATCAGTAAAAGTGTAAATCTCGTGACGTAAAGAATAAATTGTGGAGTAAAATTATAAAGTTGCCAACGTACAGTTTTATTTGTGTAATTAAAATAATAAAGTGCATTGTAAACATAAGTGCAATAGTAAAATAGTCTAAGTTTTTTACCCCCATAAATGTCAAACGAAAATAGAAAGAGAAAAATTGATTCGGTATGTCGAGTATTTAAAGAAGAGTGGACATGGAAGTACTTCTTTATGGAATATAACCAAAAAACTATTTTTCTTATCTGCCAAGAACCGGTAGATGTACTAAAAGATTATAATCTCGCTAGGCACTTTAATCCAAAACATCTTGGGTCGAAGTACTATAAAATGACAGATGAAGACAAGAAAGTTCATTCAGAGGAATTGAAAAGAAAAATATCTAGTCAGCAAATGTTTTTTAAAAATCAAACAAGTCTCCAGCGATCCTCCACGTTAGCTGGTCACATTGTTGCCTATAAAATAGCAAAAAGTAACAAACCGTTTTCTGAAGGAGAATTTTTTAAGGATGTGTTAATTAGCATTGGAAAAGTATTATGCCCAGAAAAGGTAAAAGATTTCAAATCTATAGGGCTGTCACGTAGAACGGTCACAAAAAGAATTGAAGCGATTTCTTCTAATTTAACTAATCAACTCGATGGATGTCTTAAAAAGTTTAAGTATTTTTCAGTCACTATGGACGAGAGTGTTGATAGTAGTGATACAGCCCCACTTCTAATTTTAATCAGAGGAGTCGATGAAAACTTTGTAATAACCGAAGAACTTGCTTGTTTGAGATCTTTGAAAGGAAAGACGACAGGAAAAATAATTTATGATGAATTTAGAGGGGGGATGGAATCTCTTAATGCCCCAATTTCAAAAGTAATTAATTTAACAACTGATGGAGCACCTAACATGGTGAGAAAAAATACGGGGTTTGCAGGAGTTTATAAAAGTCAGAATCCTGAAAGCGAAACAATTTTTTTACATTGTATAATCCACCAAGATGTTCTTTGCAGGGCTGCCTTGGATATTAACCACGTACTTAATATTATTTTAAAATTAATTAATACCATTCGAGCCCGTGGTTTGTTACATCGACAATTTCAAGAGTTTTTATCGGAAGTTGATGCAGAATTTTCAGATGTACTTTATTACACAAAGATCAGATGGCTGATTGTGGGCAAGCCTTCTCAAGAGTTTGGAGTCTTCTCGAAGAAATTAAAGTTTTTCTAAAAACCAAAACTGAAATTTGGGATGAGTGGAAAATATTGGAGGATAATAATTGGTGCATCGAGTTTGCTTTTTTCACGGATTTACTCGAGCACTATAATAAACTGAACAAGAAGTTACAAGGAAGAAATCAATTTATAGATGAAACTTGGGGCAGTTTGAAGTCTTTTAAAACTTAATTGTTTATATTTTCTAAATGTTTGGGAAGAAATTGTTTGACTCATTTCCGAAGACTTAATTCTTTGAGGTCTGTGAGTGAAGAGAAGTTAAAGGTCTTTTTACAATCTTTATTAAAACTGTATTCAGAATTTGAGGCCATATTTGCTGACTTTAAAAAAATCCAACCATGTTTAGATATTTTTTCAATGCCTTTTAATGTTAATCCTGAGAATGTTCCATCTGTTCTACAATTGGAAATTATAGAATTGCAATGTAATAATAATTTAAAACAGCTATTTGTAAATACAGATAAGATTAATTTCTATAAATCCTTACTAAAAGATGAATTTCCAAAGCTAATTAATTATGCGCAGAAAATTATGGCAATGTTTACTTCCGCATATTTATGTGAACAGGCCTTTTCAGTAATGAAATGCAGAAAAAATTCAATGGAAAATCTTAAAATCATAATAAACCGGATCTTATAAAATTTTTATGTTGTTTTAAAATTTAATTAAATATGAACTAATCTTTTAACGGTCTTTTAAAAAATTTAACGATTTTATTTTTCTCGATATTTCGCTTTCCTGTGGAAAGCTTCTTCAGGAAATTATTTTTTATATAAATATATTGTATATAAATATAAAAAATAATTTCCTGAAGAAGCTTTCCACAGGAAAGCGAAATATCGAGAAAAATAAAATCGTTAAATTTTTTAAAAGACCGTTAAAAGATTAGTTCATATTTAATTAAATTTAAAAAAAGGTCGAATAAAAATAAAAGTTGTTTTAAAATATTACGTAATATAACTAATAAATATATAGCTTAAACCGAACTTTCAATTGAAAAGCAACCCCATAATTTTTTAATGTTTTTTTTAATTTAATGGCCCACCGCAAGATTTTTTTTTTAATTTATTGGCCCGCCACCCAAAAAGTTCGCCCATCACTGGTATAGCACAATATATGTGGTACACTACAGGTTTCGACAAATTAATCTGTTAATTAACTTCTAAAGTCACACTCTGCAGGCCAACATTTTTTGTTTTATTAATGTCGAGCTTCACTAGTACTTGAAAAAGTGGCTCCAAATTTAACGCCCAGAAAATGTGGCGAAGAAATTAAGGCGATGGCTCTAGATATTTCCAAGACATTGGATATAGTGTAGCATAGTGTTGCCTTTGGTATCGATGATAATTTCTCCAGATTTATATCTAGTTTTCTAAGGAATTGTACTATAGGGGTTGTTATAGATGTAATTTCATCATACGAGTTTAAGATCAATTCAGGGGTGCTGCAAGGCTCCGTACTTTATCCTACCCCATTTCTAATTTTTCCAAATGACCTTTTTTGTTAAAGTTTCAACCCCATATACTCTTTCGCAGATGACAGCACCATTTGCCGTTTGCATTCATTCAGTAGTAGAGTTGGGGGTGAGTTCCAAAAGGAGGAACATGCGTAATACGCTTAACAACGATATCGCCACAATCTCACAATGGGTTCGTGCGAATAGAGCCGATTTTAATGCCCATAAGACGTAATGTTGCATATCTACACATAGATCCGTGTTTGGGAATGGTACTGCATCTGTTACTATGGGTGATATTACGGAATCGGATGTTCTTGGCATGAAAATTCAGTGTGATGCAATGTGATGGACTAAGCACATTTTTCAAGTTTTTAAAGTAGCTTTCAAGTGCTTCGGTTTCTAAAACGGTAAGAGATACTTCACTCCATTCATAATAATTATACCACGAATATGCGTCAAAAAAAGAATGCAACTCTGTTTGGGCTGGCGCTCCAAAGTCTATTTTGGAGTTGTTCAACCGTGCACAGCAGACCTATTGGGGACAGTTAGGTAACCAGCTCTATTGATTATCTATAGCATCGACATAATGTGGGTGATATTTAATTGTTTTATCGTTACTATTATGGTAAGTGCTCTAGTGAAATTAGGAAACTTGTTCCCGTTACTCGCACGTTTTTGTGTTTAACTCTTTTTTCGTTGTGGTTTATGGGCCAGTAAATCGCACTACGCATTACAGGGAAAATTCGTTTTTTAGCAGATCAATCCGTGTGTGGAATAAGCTCCCTTCGGTGGTCTTTCCCGACACTTTCAATGCAGGAAAGTTCAAATCGAGTGTCCACAAACACTACTCCCACTTTTCTCTTCCCCATTACCTAACTTCCTAGTTCTGGCACAACGCAACGCATGTGTAGGGTTTATCTCCTGAGTGCTAGTCCGAAAACGAATATGGCCAAAATCATTTTCAAATGGTAACATAACATAACATAACGTAACATAACATAACATAGCATGACCTTACATTTAAATTAAGTTTTTTGTATTTGTTATATTATTTTTACACTTTAAAGTTCTATTGGACAAAACCAAAAATATTTTATGACGCAAATGGTAAGAACGGGAACTTACTAGAATTGTTATGTTCTATAACATCAATTAATTAATATTATTCATATCACGCTGGTGGTTAATATTTAAGTTTAAACATAAATTTATTTGATGCTATAGAATTAAAAAAGCGTTAAGAAATATATGAAGCTCAAAAGCGAAATTTGGTGATTAATAAAAAATTAAAATGCCAAAATTATTTCTAGTTCCAAAAAATACTAAAATACTGTAACGTCTAATTATTGTAATCCAGACCGCAAACATTTAGCCAAAATTTACATGTGTAACTTTAGTGTTGCCTACTTTCAGGAAAAAATGGACATTTCGTTTTTGTAAGTTTAAAAGCCTATAGCGTTTTGTTATATGAATTTTACTCATTCATTTAGCAAGTTTAATGAAATTTTTTGTTGCTTTTTAATTTATTTTAAAACATAGTTCTGCTTATTACTTTAGTCTGCTATTTATTTTTATAATTTAAGCTCAGCAAAAACTTCTAAAGCTTAGATCACTTCACATGGCGCAGTGTCACATGATAAACTAGATGAAAAATTTCCAATTGAGCTTAAGAAAAGTAACATGTTTATTTACATTCTCGTACCTACTCGTAAATAATAACGCAAATAATGTAATTTAAAGTGCTCCATACCAAATAAAAATGCACGTACTATTTGTTTTAAATTCACCCACACTAATAAATGAAATCTCATATATGAACAAAATGTCTGTGGTTGAGTAGGACTATGGGAATAAACTGTAATTAAATTAACACATAAATTGGCATACATTGTCAATATGTGCCATCAGTTTGCAAAAACAACAAACCAAAAATAAAACTCACATGGAGTTAAATAAATAAACCCCATACATTTTCATACTCTTCTACATGTTTTAAAATTGACATAAGGATGACCCTGGCTTATAAGAAACGGAAGTTTTATTTGTGGGAGTTTTAAAAAGAAAACTTTTACTTTAATTCTATTTATATTCTTAATTTTTTAACTTTTAATTTTGAATTTTAATTTGTTTTCTTTGCTTTTAAATTTGTAGAACAAAATTTTTAAAAACTTTGTTAATGGAGTTTCCTACAACAACTGCATCTGCCAGATGTTATTACATCTATATAAAGGTAATACACACATACAAAGTGTTGTATTTGATGCTTAATAAAAGTCAAAAAATTGCAACTAAGGTTTCTGTATGTTGTCAACAGTATTAAAAACAACAGGAAAAGAGACAAAAAAAAAAGAAGCATATGTAACATCAGTGTTGTCTACTTCTTGTAGCACCAGCTGCAAAGTAACTAAAATCCGAAGCACAAGCACCCAGTAAACAATTTGAGATAACTTCTGTTTAATTATAGAGTCCTTTAGATATCTTGTTTTTGACCCGGCCAATTATTAACGTTATCAGTTGGCAGTTGGTTTATGGTGACGACTACTACCTATTTTTTTCAACATTATTACTTTCCTAGAAATACTACTTTCAAATTAGCATTTTTGCTCTTCAATTCTTAAGACACTCATCTGGTTTTTATATTATAGACTATTAGTTTCTGCCTGTTCTGTACTATTTAGTCACAGAGTGCCGTCTAATTATCCACACATATTTTTTAATAATAACCAAATGTACAGTAGTTTGCAAACGTTTTTTTCTTTAATAATTCGGTAGCTCCTGAACCAGTTAAGATATCCTAATGAAATTTCACACAGGCCAAGCAGAGGTATTCCTGACAATCGGCTTCCTACGATAAAGGGTGCCATACAAGTACGCCCCCAAATTTGGGCACCTCGGGCATAAAATTTTTTGGTAATGTCTTAAAAAGCTTATTTATCACTGAAAGGTTAAGACTTTTTGAACTTAAGTAGACCTTGGAAATAGGGTTAGAAAAAAATTTTTTTTTTAATTTTGGCCGTCCTCAACTTAGTATTTTTGATATGGTGTACTTATTTATGTTCGAATTATCATTCTAAGACATTGGCTGTATTTTTAATAAAATTTGTTATAGAACAATAATAAGTTTTGTTCTGATAGCATGTGTCGTAAAAAGTTACAAGCTTCTTGCTTAAGCGCAAAGTAAAGAACCCGCCTATTGTAAGCTTAACGAAATTCTATTTTGCTAGTTCTCATCGCTTTAGAGAATTTTTTTTTGTTAAGCTACATTTCATACGCTTGTATACCCCGCTTAAGGTACGTTGTACATTTTAACCCCCTCTTTAGATTAAAATTTAATAAATATACGTTGTATAACGTTTTAACAAATTTTCTAATCTCTCTTGTTTTCTTTCTTTATTAATAATTTTCGAAAATAAATTATTTTGAGAGAAAAACACCTCTGAATTGGGAAAATGTAAAAACTGCGATTTTTTTAAGGTTTTTACCAAAAAGGCGGTATGGTGTTTTTGCTTATATAATTGTAATTTACTTTGGTAATAGTAATTTTTGTTTTGCTCTATTTTAAAGACAACCAATAGCAGATGTGAATAAAAGAAAAGTTGTATTAAAGAGTATAACGATTCATCCTCTAGCCCCTTCCAAACATAGCCAATTTTGAAACAAAATATATGAATTACATTAAAATTACTCCGATTGCAAAGCACCGATTAAAAAAGCTCCATATCTTGGCTATATATTTTCACAAATATTTGACAGCCGTGCATCTATCAAAGCCAGGGTGACCAGTTTTCTAAAAAAAAACAAACAATTTTGGGAACATTTTATCCCCGTTTAAGGAATTTATGTGTTAAATAAAAAAAAATTAAATTTTATTTAACCCTCATTTAAGGCTCTTTTATTTATCTATTATAGTCGGGTTTTCCTTCCTGATGCTATAACTTCGGAACGCACAAACCGATTTCCACGGCTTTACATTCGCTGGAAAGGTCTCGAGCTGTGTGAGGAAAATATTCAAGAGAAAAGCAGGAAAACAGGGGAAATCATTTTTCACATACAGTGCCATCTCTGATACATAGCATGTACTGCAACGGCACCAGCACGTGGAGTGTGAGTATCCCTCCCAAAAATAAGTACGTTTCATTTTAAGTAGAGCACGCCGTGCGCTGAGTCGCATGTATACTGTTCATCCTAGAAATGATGAATGTTTTTATTTGCGACTGCTGTTGGTAAACGTACGTGGACCAAAATCATTTGCGGATTTGAAATCTGTAAATGGTTACCAATGCCAAACATTGTTTTATCAAATGCGTACCAAATATGAACGCAGTTCGCTATTATCATCACCACATGTTTCCCTTTACAACCAATTCAGTTATGGAACATATGTGAAGACATCTTGCATCGATTACGCATTCAAACTAATAATCCCGACATACAAATAACCGATGAAATATATAATGAAGTATTGATTCTGATTGAGGATCAATGCTTGACTATTGCAATGATTGAAGTAGGAATGATTGCGCCAAATCGATCGCTGCACTCAGCCAAGAATTAAATCGAGAGCTGCAATACAATTGCAGGAATTCGTTTAAAATACTGTGCAGTTGCTGAATGAATAGTAAAAACTAATATACGAAACATTTATGCAAGCGGTGGACAATAATACTGGTGCACCTGGAGGAACAGGAAAAACATTTATCATTTCATTGATTTTGGCCACTATTAGATCAAGATGTGGCATAGCTTTGACGTTAGCATCATCTGGAGTTGCGGTGACTATTTTAGATGACGGTCGTACTGCACATTCTGCGCTTAAGTTGCCACTCAATTTAAACACAATTGATACTCCAACATGCAATATTTCCCTATCCAGTACAATGGGAAAATTGTTGATGCAATGCAAACTCATTGTTTGGGACGAGTTCACAATGGCACATAAGAAATCACTTGAAGCACTTAACTTTATCTGAAGGATCTTCGGCGAAATAACAGCATCGTTGGCCCATGGAACGCCTGCAGATGAATTGAATGCTTGCCTGAAGGCATCACCTTTGTGGAATAACGTAAAAACATTGTCGCTAACCACTTATAAAGGGTGTTTTTTTAAGCCCGATAGAACTTGAAATTGTAAAAAATAACACAAAAATTAAATTGTAATCAAAATTTCTTTTTTATTCGAAGGATCAATACGTGACATTAACATTTGAAAATGATTTCGGGCATATGGGCACCGCGGCTGTTATTGACGAAGCGCATTCTGGACGTCCAATTTCGGCCCCTTTTTCGAGCACTGCTGGGCGTATGTCACGAATAACACGAACAATGCTGTCCTCCAAGGCGTCAATTGTTGCTGGTTTATCAGCATAAACCAGTGACTTCACGTAGCCCCACAGGAAATAGTCGAGTGGTGTCAAATCGCACGACCTTGGAGGCAAATTGACAGGTCCATTTCTCGAAATCAACTTATCGCCAAATTTTGATTTCAATAAGTCGATGGTTGCGTTCGCTGTATGGCACGTAGCGCCATTCTGTTGAAACCACATCTCGTCCGGATCAATGTCATCCATATTTTCAAACAAAAAATCATTGATCATGGTGCGGTAACGATCTCCATTGACCGTAACGCGAGCTCCGGCCTCATTTTTGAAGAAATAAGGTCCGATGATGCCACCAGCGTGAAGACCGCACCAAACGGTGCATTTTTCTGGATTTAATGGAGTCTGTAGGGTCTGTTGTGGATTGGTCTCACTCCATATGCGGCAATTTTGCTTATTAACAAACCCGTTAAGCCAAAAATGCGCCTCATCGCTGAACACAATTTTGCGATAAAACAACGGGTCAGTTGCCAACTGCTCTAGAGCCCAATCGGCGAAAGAACGACGCATATAATGGTCTCGTGGCTTCAATTCCTGCACCAGCTGGATCTTATACGGGTGTAGGCCGAGATCTTCGCGCAAAATTTTCCACGTAGTGGACGGACAGAGCCCCAATTCCTGCGACCGACGACGAATTGATAAATTTGGATCTTCTTCCACACTTTCGTTTACAGCGGCGATATTCTCTTCAGTACGCACATTCCTTCGACGTGTTGGTGTTATTGCATCCTCTAGAGAGTATGTGGTACGAAATCTATCGACAGTTCGACGAATGGCTTGTTCGGATGCACGATTATGTACGCCATAAAAATTACGAAGTCGTCTATAAGTTGCGTGAATCGACGACTGATTTTCAAAGTAAATTTGGATAATTTCGTAGCGTTGTTCAAGCGAAAGTCTATTCATGATGATTTGTCAGAGTACACTGAAACAAATAAAAAAAAATGTTTCATCAAAATTTAATTTTTTGTGTTACTTTTTACAATTTAAAGTTCTATCTAGCTTAAAAAAACACCTTTTATGAGAGTTCAACTTCATAATGATCAAAGTGCTGCACAATTTTTCAAACAATTGTTAGCTTTTGGAAATGGAACAGTCCCAGTTGATGCGATAGCTGGATTAATTACTCTTACCAACGACTTTTGCCGATTTGTAGACTCTCAATTAGCTCTTATTGAAATTGTTGTCCCAAACATTAGTGAGAATTATCACAATTATGCTTGGTTAAGTCAATGAGCAATTCTCGCCGCAAAGGATAATGATGTTGTACACGCACTGAAATTCACCATTCAATCAAAAATCGATAGCGATTTGGTGACATACAAATCCGTTGATTCCATAATAAATCCCGATGATGCAGTAAATTATCCAACGGAGTTTTTGAACTCTCTGGAGTTGCCAGGATTTCCACCACATAACATGCAACTCGAAGTTGGGTCAGTTATTATGATATTGCGTAATTTGAATCCACCGCGACTTTGCAACGGTACTCGACTTGCGGTGAAAAGAATTATTCCGAATGTGATTAAGGCAACCATTATTAACGGAAAGTACGCTGGTGAATGATTGCAATTCCGGTTTCCCTTGCGTTCGCAATGACAATTAACAAGTCGCAAGGCCAATCGCTTAGTGTTTGCGGGATAATTTTAGAAAATCATTGTTTTTCACATGGGCAGATATACGTTGCGTGTTCACGAGTTGGGAAACCATCCGCTTTATTTGTGTTACCGTCAGACCAAAAAATAAAAAATGTTGTTTACCAAAGGGCACTTGAATGAAACGGCTAATTCGTGGACACTTATAGCACTTCGATTCAGTATTTACTTTTTATTCACTTTCATTTTTTACTTAGAGAAATTCAACTAAATTCCACTTAATTTTTGTAATCGAAATGAATTCATTACTGTTGTGCAATAAAATAAAATTTTTTCTTTACAAATATAAAACAAAAAAAAAATATTATTCTTTATCTTTTAATCCCCAAATGTTACAAAAAACGAAGCCATCTAGTGGCAAACGTGGCCGGAGTTCGCCGGGTTTGCTGGTATTGTTTGAAAATTTTGTAAGAATATCTCGATTTGTTAAATTTTGTGGTTATTCAAATTCTATATATTTATTATTTTTCAAACAACCAATTTAACATGAAATTTACAATTTTAGAGGTAAATTACATCTAAAAAACGACGCGTAAAAAACTGTTAATAAATTGGTAATAAGCTTTCCGTTGATACCATCTAATTGTATAAAGAGAATATACTTAAGTTGTAGAAGCTTCGCATATCTCGCGTTCAATAAAGTTTTTTCACGCACTGTTCCGTTTTTCAGTTTAAGACAAAAAGTGTATGAACACTAAGCTACCGAATTATTAAAAAAAAACAAAAAAAAACGTCTTCAAACCACTGTGGCAATGGTACTTACATCCAAAGTTCTACCGCCCATTGTACTCACTCTTATATCAGCCGGTATAGAACATTCGCCTATGATACACATTCTTGACGTTTACATTAAAAATCATCCACATTCAAAGAAAAGGAACACTATTATCATGTTGCTATTTAAAGTATTAGTGACAATCATATCTTATATAAAATAATCACGCGATCAGTCTAAAATTTGCTTTAAATATTGAGCAGTTCTTTTTATAGTTCCAGGTAGTCTCTTTAAGCTACAAATAACACAATGTATTTCGTATTCAACTGCTTTTTGGTGTTTGTTTATTTCTTTTTTTGTTTTTGTTTTCAGGAACCTTTTTTCTCTTCACAATTCTTCATCTATGAGAAAATGGTCGCGAGAAAAAGTGTCGCTTTTGACTTGTGTATCAAATAGTTAAAATGTTAAGTGGGTGCATGCATTAAAAACTTTTCACACAAAAACTATTCATATCCATATATACATAAGCATACACACACACACACATACAACGTACTCTCATGTTACGTATGAATAGACTCGTATTTGTGGCATCAACAATATTTTTTGTTTGTGGTTAAAAATATAAAAACACCTTTGTGTTTAACCAGAAGTTCATTGAGGCATTGGCGAATTTGTCATAAAATCTCATTAAAGATATTTTCCGGAAAAGCATAAATAGGAAATAAATAAAGAATAAAAGAAAACAGATAAAATGCAGTACAACTTTTGTCTTATTGTTAAAATATTTCAAAAATAATTTAAATAAATTCTTTCACGGAGATATCTTAGTGTGTTTACTTGTTTGCTTATGCTGTTGTTCCGCTTTTAGGTAGCCTCTATCTCTCTTTATTCTTGGTTTTTTCTATCTGTTACTAGGGCCAACATTAATTTGCGAAGTGCAATGGGCTTTTTCCCTATTCTTATTTATCATTAGAACTTGAAGCATAGACATTCATAAAAATAAAGAAACTACGTAGATATTGGGTGGGTAAATTTGAGGTTAGGAAGTAAACTGTCTCTTAAATGTTTACATTTCACAAATTGAGCTTCTCATCTTATGCCATTTTTTTAGCAAAAAGTTTGAAAATATTAAGCACGAAACGTTATACGCTTAAGCAAAGAAATTTAATAGTGGAAATTTACTATCATAATGGAAAAAACTTCAAACAGCTTTTACTCGTAATGAGGCTCCTTCTAAAAATGCTATACGTAATCTAAATTTGAAGTTCGCGGTATTGTATAGATCAAAGCAATACCCTTGTAGTGGCCATATTGATGCAAACGCAGCCTGGAGTACAGACAAATTTTGAGAATAATTCTGGAACATCAATTCCTCGATGTACGCAATAATTCGGCATCACTAGAGGCACTTAGAAGAACATCATCTTCACGTTTGAAAGGTTCAACTAGTTGAAGAAATAAATCGGACCGTCCATTAAATGCGTGAAACATTTGCGAATTGACTGTCTGTCGCATATGATGCTCACAATAATCATACACAATACTCGAGAAACCATTACGTCCAAAGAAAGTTCCAGTATGGTGAGGCTTGTGCTCAGGCGGCAATATCAGTCCTATTTTTTTCGAAAATAAGCGAGGAGAAATCATAGTGAATTTTTGCGCTACCAACAACATGATAACCAATTTTTTGGGACTACAATTGTCTGTTGTTGACATCAGTGACCTTTGGTTTTAGTAAGATGGCGCCACATGCCACACAGCCACACAAACAGTTTAGTTATTTCATGAGAAATTTTCAGATTGCGTAATTTCTCGCTTTGGCGATATTAATTGGCCGACTCCTTCTTATGAATTAAGGCAGCTGGATGATTTTATTGATTTGAAAGTTTACGTGAATAACCCACGAACAACTGTTTCTCTGGGAGATAAAATTTGGCACTGCATTCAGGAGATAAACAAAGCTTTACTGCAAAATGTGCTTAAAAGAGCGAACGTCTGTCAGCATGCTAGAGGTAAACATTTGCCCAGCATCATACTCCACTATTAATTTCCATATTTCTTATTTACACTGGTATCAATACAACTGAAGTTGCTAATGTTTTTTAAGACAATTTACTTCCTAACCTCAAATTTACCCATCCGTTGATCTTTTACTTTACATCAAGGACAAGTATCTGTTTTGGTTTTTGTTTTTACACAAAAAAAATTTGGTTCATCTACTGACTCAATTCAGTTGTTATAAGAACAACTTTGCCGCAAACTTTCAGCAACTTCTTGGAGGAGGTGTAAATTCGAGGTCTTTATCGAGCAGGTTTTTATTGTACGGTTTAGATAAAGAGAGTAAAAGTAGCTTAGATGCTGCCTTATTTCTTAATCTTAAGAAAATCTATGCTTTCTACAAAAGTGCCACAATGTTCGCATGTTTGCAAAAGATTGTTAAAATTAAAAATTGTTGAAAAGCATTCATTCGGTTTGTGCTGCAATGCTTTTAAGCAATTGATAAATAATCTATTTTTCGAACACCAAATATAGTTATGGGACATGCTACTATGGCAGAAAATTAATCATTAACAGAATAAAAGTTTAATATATTATATTATATGATCACATTATTATTTATTCTTTTTATAACTTAAAACATATTTTCCACTTCTCTTTTTAATATTTAACGAATTTAAACATTTTTTTTCTTTGTTTATCTCTTAAGTAAAGTACTTTAAACAATAGTTAAAATAGTATTTTATCTAGTACGAAAGTGTCTCTCAAACTACTCTCCAACTATTTAAGCAAAAAGGACACCTACTTCTGGTACAGCCACTTCAGAAATTCACTCTTACGTCCTCTTTAACTTAAGTTAACTTAAAGTGACAGTTAAGCGATATATGTTTCACAAATACTAAAATGTAAAACAAAACAGAAAAGGAATAAACATAGCAACGCAAAATGACAAAATGACGAAACAACAGAACGATGATAATAATAATGATGATGGTGCCGACGATGATGAAAAGCCAAATACAGAAAAAAAAAGAACGAACTCATAATCACTACTAGAAACATATTTTGGTTGGTAACATGAAAATACAACAAAAAAATTGTAAAAAAAAACAAAAAATGCCGAACGGAAGAATTTAAAACAATGTTACTCCAATATCGTGATCTGTTGTGAAATGCATCAGGAATACAAAAAATCGAAATAATACTCTGTAGCTAAAGGCATACAGTGTGAAGTGAGTGAAGAAAAGCATTTTTTTCTTCCAGCTCATACTGGCACTTTTTTAAAGGGAATTGTTATTTTATAAACGAACGAAAATAAGATGTTATGTCAAAGTGAAAACCTTATTAAAAATACTTGCGCAGCAGAACTTGCACTTTTGTTGTCGGTGAGAATTTCTCCATATTTATATAGAGTTTTCTCAGAAATCGCACTATACAAGTTGTTATTGATGGGATATCATAAAACGAGTTCAAGTTTAGTTAAGGGATACCATAAGGCTCCGTTCTTTCTCCAACCCTATTTCTTATTTTTCTAAATGACCTTCTTCGTCATACCTTAAACTGTATATTCTCTTCAGCGATGATAGCAACATTTGTCATTCATTAATATACCATTTCAATTGGAGGTGGGATTCTAAATGCAGAACATGAATAATACGCTCAATCACGATGTCGCAACAATCTCCGAATGGAGTCGTGTAAATAGAGTCGATTTTAATGCCCGTAAGACTCAGTGTTGCATGCTTATAAACAGATCTATGTTAGGAAATGGTGCTGCATCTGTTATTATCGCTGATATCAGTATTAAGGAATCTGAACCTCTTGAAATTCTTGGGAAGAAAATTCAAAGTTATGATCGGTGGGTGGTGTAAAAGATACTTCATTCCATTCCATTTTTTTACTATATAATTGAAATGGAATACAACTATCATGTATAGGTCGACGCACCTATTCTAGTCTATTTTGGAGTTGCTCGACCGCACACAAACAGTCCCCTAATACCAATTGTTTTCAAAGAAAGTGACCATAAGGTGCGGTTTCTAATCAGACGTATTCTTTTGAAAAAGAGCAAGGAAACGCCCCCATCACACTACCAAACTATGATAACCAATTTTTTGTTTAGGCCACCTAAACAATTCAGTTATTGCAGAGAAATTTCCCGGTCCATTAAATTCTCAGTTTTCTTATAAAAGGTGTTTTTTAAGCTAGATAGAACTATAAATTGTAAAAAGTAACACAAAAAATGAAATTTTGATGAAATATTTTTTTTATTTGTTTCAGTATACTCTGACAAATCATCATGAATAGACTCTCGCTTGAACAACGCTACGAAATTATCCAAATTTACTTTGAAAATCAGTCGTCGATTCGCGCAACTTATAGACGACTTCGTCATTTTTATGGCGTACATAATCGTGCATCTGAACAAGCCATTCGTCGAACTGTCGATAGATTTCGTACCACATACTCTCTAGAGGAAGGAATGTCGAAGGAATGTGCGTACTGAAGAGAATATGGCCGCTGTAAACGAAAGTGTGGAAGAAGATCCAAATTTATCAATTCGTCGTCGGTCGCAGGAATTGGGGCTCTGTCCGTCCACTACGTGGAAAATTTT
Organism: Trichopoda pennipes; assembly: GCA_030448955.1. Taxonomy (NCBI): domain Eukaryota; kingdom Metazoa; phylum Arthropoda; class Insecta; order Diptera; family Tachinidae; genus Trichopoda; species Trichopoda pennipes. Next base: position 18,113,226 of record JASKUP010000072.1, read on the forward strand.
GCGCAAAGATCTCTGCCTACACCCGTGTAAGATCCAGCTGGTGCAGGAATTGAAGCCACGAGACCATTATATGCGTCGTTCTTTCGCCGATTGGGCTCTAGAGCAGTTGGCAACTGAGGCGCATTTTTGGCTTAATAAGCAAAATTGCCGCATATGCAGTGAGACCAATCCACAACAGACCCTACAGACTCCATTACATCCAGAAAAATGCACCGTTTGGTGCGGTTTTCACGCTGGTGGCATCATCGGACCTTATTTCTTCAAAAATGAGGCCGGAGCTCGCGTTACGGTCAATGGAGATCGTTACCGCACCATGATCAATGATTTTTTGTTTGAAAATATGGATGACATTGATGCGGACGAGATGTGGTTTCAACAGGATGGCGCTACGTGCCATACAGCGAACGCAACCATCGACTTATTGAAATCAAAATTTGGCGATAAGTTGATTTCGAGAAATGGACCTGTCAATTGGCCTCCAAGGTCGTGCGATTTTACACCACTCGACTATTTCCTGTGGGGCTACGTGAAGTCACTGGTTTATGCTGATAAACCAGCAACAATTGACGCCTTGGAGGACAGCATTGTTCGTGTTATTCGTGACATACGCCCAGCAGTGCTCGAAAAAGTGGCCCAAAATTGGACGTCCAGAATGCGCGTCGTCAAGAACAGCCGCCCTTTATAAATTGGCCAACTAATTCTTGTGAATAAATGCAACTGAATTATTTTCCTTGGGGCCATTTGAAAGTTTGAGTATAACCCACGAACAACTGACACTCTGTGACATGAAATTTGTCCCTGCATTGACGAGATAGGTGAAGTGTAATGAAAATAGTGGACGTCTGTCGACATTCTAGAAGTTAACATTTGCCCGACATCATATTTCATTATTGATTTCCATATTTTTGCTTTATATTGCTATCCATAAAACTGAAGTTGTCAAAAAAGTATATTTAAACCTAATTAACATCCTAACCTCAAATATTCTCCCTCTTAATAAAGGGTTTTTCCACATGAAGGTTGTTTCTTAAAACAAAATAAAACAAAAAATTTAGATTATAATGATTTAAATTTTTTATATATTACGAAGAGAAAAGTTCGGCAATAATTAACGAAAAATGACACCTGGCACTACGACCATGCTGACAGATGTCGATTTTTCAAAAAAGTTTTTAATTACTTTGTGGATTTTGAGTTTTAAGGCTGACATCGATTCGATTATTTCCGTATAGACTCTGTCCTTAACATAAAAAAAAATAATCCCGTGTTGTTATTCAGTTCATTACAGTTTTTAATCTCTTTTTGGCAAAATAGCGACTCTATTTCGTTAGTCACATTACGAATTTTGAGTTGTAAGGCTAAAATCGACTGATTGGCTTCGTATAGTCTCTGTCCTTAACATAGCCCCACAAAAAACCAGTGCTATTAAATCACACGATTTGGCTGGCCACTTAACTATTGATTGTCGTGAAATTATGCGATCGTGAAATCCGGTTTGAAATAAATTGATCATTTCATTGGCTGTATGCCTCGTGGCACCGCCCCAAGGAAACCACATGTCAGTGATATCCACATCGCACAGTGTCGCCATTACATATAATGAGTGGCCATAAATAGAAATATTGATTGCAAAGAGCTGAAATTTGGCACATATATTTAGGTTGGCAAAGCGTAACAAAAATTAAAATTTAAAAAACTTCGGAGCAAGGATTCGTGTCCTTCCCGTATATCCTGAAATTTAAAAGTGTCATAAAGGTTCGAAAAAATTTTAACCTTTAATAAATATCTTTTTTCTTTTTTAAGATCTTTTTTATATATTTTTTCTTCTCGATATTTCGCTTTCCTTTGGAAAGCTTCTTCAGGAATAAAAAAGAAAAAAAAGATCGTTTAAAAAAAAATATAAAAAAATTTTAACTTTATGAAATTTTTTTATAATAATGGGATGTGATATTTTTAATGATTTGACCAAATTTAATTACATTTAGATAAGGCCTACGTTAGGTTAAAAAATATATTTTTTGAAAAAATTAAAAAAAAATCTAACATCTTCTATATTATCATCCTCCACATTTTGTGACTCATGTTTTCCTAAAGTTATATAATTTTCTATATTCTTTAACAAATTTTGGTTAATATAATACTCGGCTATGTAATGAAATTGCCGATTCTAATTGCAGAATCAAATACACAAATAAATCCATGACTGTATTTTGTCTGCTATTTTGCTATATCATTTTTTTTAATCAAAATGATGTAAATCCAAAATAATTTTTGCAGCTTTATTTTAAATGCTTTGGAGAGGAACTTCTACCGATTTTTCTGTAGTAACAATATCATCAGGTATAAAATTTTTCCTTGCATTTGCAATACAGTAATGTGATGAAGAACAATTTTTGTGAACGGAATTTACAACAGACCTCATCATATTATATTGTCGATATAAAAGATTCATATCAATGTATAAAGCCAGAGCTTTTTCTACAGAAATTATTTTTTCTATACAGGGATCAACCTTCGTTGCTGCTTTCTTAATTGACTTCGTAGAGTTGGCTGAAATTAATTTTTGCACCTTTCATCTTTTTGACCTACTCGAACTTTCTTCAAAGGCTACAAATGTCTACTACGAACCCATGGCTACTACTAGGGTTCTACAAAGCAAAAGCGAAAAATACTAAAAACTATTAAAAGCATTCACAATACAGTAACTAATATAAATAATTAAAACATCACTCAAATTACTCCTTGTATTGGCAAATCGATATTTAGCCAGTTACAAAACTTATACTCAAACCATTTTTCGGTTGCAATCGAACCACATCTGCTTCAATTTTGAATTTAAGTTATATATTTTTTCCTTTTATTTGGGTACGGTTTTCCGCCTTGCAGGTTGTCATAGACCCCTAGGGGTCGATATAGACCATTTAGGAATCATTGGCTTAAATTTTCTTCAAAGCAGTTTAAATTTTTAAACTCTATAAATAAAATTGGTGTAATGACGCTTTCTTCAAAAAGTGTATTTATCATCTAAAAATATTAGTTGTTTTCGAACCCTTTTATAAACAATAATTTGAAAAAAATTATCAAAATGGCATCTATATTCTTTAAATAAATGACAAAACCCATTAGAGTAATGACTTGCGTTTTTGATTCGTCCAAAGCCCCTTTAACTAAACGGCGACTCTAAACTGACTATGTTGGTCGCTATGTTACTCTAGTTAGGAACATGTAGATAAATCGAGCCTGTAAAGTAGAAGAAATTCACACATATTTCTGTCTGTGTAAACATACCTCGTATGCCTGCCACATTCATTTTATTTTTGTGATTACTGGATTTTAATTTTCCTTCTCTTTTTGCAAAACAGTTTAAAGGAGCCTAAAAATGATATTTATTCACACATAAACATATCAGGCACTAAAGTATGTACAAAATTTTAACGAGTGATGCAAGCACCGCGCTTAAGTACAAAAAGATTAAAAGTACGCATATAAAAGCCATTGTTGTTTTCTGTGCTGAATTATAAAATAATTTAGTGATCAGATAAAAGATATGTTTAGGGCAAAATTTTATATGTAAGCAAATTTTGTGCCACAAATGTCATAACAAATTCATGTTTTATCACGTCTAATATGTCATAAGTACATTAAAACGAGTAAAAGACAAAGTCATTTTACTCCTTCAAGGATAAGAATAAATGTGGTAAACCATTAAAAATGTTTGTATCATTCGTTTGTATATTTCGCGTGAGTGCCCTGGTTGCTTTACAATTTATCCTTAAATATTAATCGACTTAAAATAAATTTCTATGTGTGTGTGATTTTCTTAGTTTTCCTTTTTATGATTCATCTCATTATCGTCTGTATTTTTGAAAAGTGAAAGCTTGTGGAATGCGAAATCTTTAAAAATATAGGAAACAACAAAAATCATTTATTATAAAGAGACGTGAACAATTTTTATCATTAGACGTTTATCATTAGACGCAAATGTAATTTCTATTTATAGGCGAATAAAAGTGCTTATATTCTTTCAATGAACTTAAACACTGTTTATTAAATGTGATCTTAATTAGAAAATTCATATCGTAAAATTTCCTGCCGCCAAAATATATTTATTTTAAAAATCATCTTTATTTTACCAACTAGAAATGTAAGTCGGCACCACGACCGCTTAACGCTTAAAAAGCAATTGATTAATACCTTCCAAATAAAGACAAAAAATTCTGCAGAAGGTTTTTGTGAATCAGAAAGTATATATATTTTATGGCCTTTTCTTCGCTGCCCGCAACATGATTCTTTCTTCATGAATCTTGGAAAGCTTACCTGATTCTCGATAAATCAAAACACCGCATACATAGACTTCAACTCAAAAAACATATTTTACGGAACAAGTTCCCGATAAAACATTGAAAAACATTCCACGTTGCGTCGATGCTGGGGAGAATCAATAGAGTCCTCTATGTGCCTGAGCAACAACAAAATAGACTTTAGGGCGCCACCAACTGGGGATTTTTGTATGGAGGTGAGGAAAAAAATATACTTGTCAAAAAATGTAGCGATTTCATCACAAATTTAGTTTTTTTTATATAGTAATACACAAAAGTAATCAAAATAAAGAAAGTTAGAGAAATGTCGATTGTTACCTGCAATGTAAAAAGCCATAACTAACAAAAAAATTTAAATGTTTTTTTTTTTAATTTTAAATCTATTTTTAATTTATTATTCTAAAAGAGCCTTAGCTTCGTCGCTTATAACACTATGCTTTTTCTGGCTAAATGAAGGTGTCAAATGTGAAATCATGGAATCTGATGTTACCATCATTCGGTGCGTAATATCTTCTTTGTTCGTGGCAATTCGACTGCATTTTCTGGAGTGTCTAAGGCGATATTTTTTATAGTCTTTGTTACGACTTTTCTAAGCCTCTTCGGATAGTAGGCCTACAGGAAAAATCCACTTTTCAATTATATCCTTCCCATGAGTCAGAATTTTGTGAAGTGTAGGTGGGGGTATTGAACCACTCGCACAGTACACCAAACTCTTTTGCCGTCTCCAAACAAAAATCACCAAATTGTTTTGGATCTACTACCTCGGCGATTGTGATAGTTTCGAGAATTATTGAAAACCACTTGATTATGTTTTCATCTAGACCGGTGATTTCGGAAATCAATGCAAGATTCGTAAAGAATCTTCATGACGTATTTCCTAAATTTGTCGTACCAGAGCCTTACTTAACAGGTTGATAAACTGTATTTCAATTTTCTCTCTAAGTTTACGCTTTTTCAAACATTTTTGGGCTTCTTTTGAGTGGACTGTCCCACATTTAAATTCAATATTATAAGTCACATGCAAAAGACACTCCATCAGCTTAATACGCGCACGAAGTGGTAACATACCAAATTGCAGTGCCTGTTCATTTACGGGAATAGCTTGAACTATTTCGATTTTATTCATCTTGGATGTTGTGGTTCCACAAATGAGACAAGAAGGTTCAGCTGGTGTTTCTGTGCTGTCTTGCAGCCAATCAATGTAAAATATAATTCATGTTTTACTCTAAAGTTGCGATTATTCACTGTTAACTTAAATTCTTTTAGTTGAGATATCTCCTCATCGACTCTTCTCTTTTCTTCTCGTATAACTTGAGGTGTCTCCTTAACGTATGCCAACTGTAGTATTCTACAATACTGTATGGAAGAAGGTTAATTGTTGTTCCATACTAATTTATTTATGTCATCACTTAATGATAATTTAAGTGGTACACCCGATGTCGTATATAAACGAGAGTCAGAAATTTGTGATCTCGAGCAAATTTTTTAAATTCATACCTTTACTTAATTGTTCATAAAAGCGAAACGCGTTCATTTCAAGAGATATGTCTCATTTTGTTCATAGGTTATACGACTTTAAGTCAACTTGACACTATTTTTACCGTTTTGAATTTTTTATGAATTAAAAAAAAGTACTCTTTACGCAAAGAATATTTTTTTCATATATTTATTTATAACTTCGAAAGTATTGCTTATGTAGCAAAACGTTATATAAACAGATAAAGTACTTATAATTCTTGATTTTTTTAAATTTTTTAAGTAAAATCCGACTAGTGGTTCTTGAGTTATGTTCAACAAAAGGGCCTTATCAGAATTGAGTTGCGAATCAATCAGCTGAAAAATGTTGTACTGTGTAATGCAACAAATTAATAGTGGGCACCTGGTGGCACTTGAAACTGATCAAAAATGTAAAAAGAGATATAAGGCAATATATTAGCGGTGATTGCCAACTGCAGGAAAGTAAAGCTAAAATTGCAGGTCCAAATGTTTGGAGAAAAAAGGATTTTTTTATATGTTCATAAAAATAAACAATAAAAATAACTTAAGTCTCTGCAGAGTTTATTTTTTCAATTTTAGTATACTGAAATATACTACTTTAAATAGAAAATAAAAAGACAAACGTTAGCTCACATAATAAAATAATATTCGTTTTGAAATTCTTAGGTTTAAATTAAGTTGGTTCAATAAAACATACAAGTATTGAGCTTGAGCTGGCTATAAAAAAAAACTAGCAGTCAGATCGGAGTAATTCTTTTTGATTTCATTGTACCATTTAGTCTAAAGTTTCAAAAAATCATTGCATATTGCATGAATTCCCCCCGGGGGCACATGATAGTCTTTTTGGAAAATACTATTTCATTTACACTGGTGTCTTGCGGGGTAAAAGGGAGCCCAGGCCCCTCAAAGGCTAGTAGGAGTCACAATCCACATATTTCCACGGGAATCAGTACGCCCCAGAGTTCACTATATGTCTCTTGAGACAATTAGCTGTTCTCTGACTGCTTATTGAGGTTGGCTCCTATATGGGAGTATCGTGGTGGTTGTGGTTTCGAGACCCTCGTGAGAGTTTATGGGTCGAATCATTCAAAATGAACATAATGAATGGTTCAGGTCCAGTGAGTATGAATGCCGTCATGTTCTTAATTATATTAACCTTCATGCGTTCTGGACCAAGAGTTGGAAAGTCTCCCCAGTGTGCGCCGGTCATACATGATAGTTATATTCCATTTTCTTACGGATATAAGTGATATAAAAAGTTCGAAGATCGGATGGAGTGAAGTATCTCTTACACCGTGTTAGAAAACCGAAGCACTTGAAAGCTTGTTTAGAAACCCGAAAAATATGCTTAGTCCATCGAATATCCCACTGAATTTTCATGCCAAGAACATCAAGAACTACCGATTACGTAATACCTATATCACATGTAGTTACATATACAGCACCATTTCCGAAGACAGATCTATGCGTAAGTATGCAACATTGCGTCTTACGGGCATTAAAATCGACTCTATTCACACGACCCCATTCGGAGATCGCTGCGAGATCGTGATTGAGCGTATCATTCATGTTCTATCATTTGGAACTCACCACCCAACGAAGACGAATATTTTTCATGTGTGGTCCTTTGCGAAAGAGTACATGGAGTTGAAAATTTGACATAGAAGGTAATTGAGAAAAATAAGAAATAGTGTAGGAGGAAGAACGGAGCCTTGCGGTACTCCTGAATTAATCCTGAACTCATCTGATGAAAACCATCTATAACTTAGATTGATAAATTTTATAATCATATTGTTTTTGTTTTTTGAGTGTTAATGCTGTTAAATTTTATAAAACTACTTAATTGCTAATGAATAAACTGATTACACTTCTTTTCTCGTGTGTTCTCTTCAGCAGATATTAACTATATTTGCTAAGCTTCTATTTTGTGCTGGCTAAAGTTTTGCATTCTGGAACTGCTAAAAAAATGTCTTGTCTACGAATATTATTTATTTACTTAAAATGTTAATATTTAAATAAAATGCATAAATTATATCTTTTTTTATATTATTTCTATGGTATGTTAACATCAAATTTATTCCAACATACAAAATTTTGCTTCACTTGTTAACATGAACAGTACAAGGATATGTTTTCAAGGCATTTTTTCTTTAAAATTTATATCGCAAATAGAAAATCCTTTTTTAACAATTTGAACAAGCCACCTCAACATTTTCCTTGGCATTTTTATTTTAACAATAAACCGCAACTTGTAATTTTCAAAAGGGTTGCATTCACTCCGGTTTGTTTTTGTTGTTTGATATCTGCAGAAAATATTTTAAAAAGTATGGACAGGAAGTTAAAAGATATAAAGAGAAATAACCAAAATTGTATCTAAAAAAAACTAAATTTCCTTGAAATTTGTAAAATTTTTTTCTATTAATTTGTAACACTTGTCGTAACATCCTCAAAGTAACCACACAAAACAGGATTTGATTATTTTACATATTTTGCTCCTTTTTCTTACTTTGTCATGTTTAAGAGGGATTTTACTTAATGCGATTATCTCTGATTGAATTTGTTGACAAAACACAAAGTATTCATATTTATGTATTTTAAAGGATGTGTATACATATTTATATATGTTAATATTTTGTGCATGAATGAACATGGTTTTCTGTGGCAAAAATATTTTTAAAGTAAATTTCGATTTTTGAAATTGATGAGTAAATTATTGTTTTCTTTTCTTCTTTTTTGTATGGTAAAGGCCATGAAAGGGATGAAAAGGTCACAATGGTTAAGATTATTTATTATCTTTTATTTCTTTTATTCAAATTGTATAACCTTCCAAAATCAGTTATTTTTCTTTAAAATTTTTGCAACTAAATCTATTGCTAATAATATAATTAAGGATTTAAGAAAGTAATTTTTTTCGTTTAATTTAAGCTGGCGAATTTCATAAACATTAAATTTATTTATTAAGTTTAAAATAAATTTTATTATTATATTATTAATGTGAAAAGCTGACAAAAATCCATATAAAAATCTATGAAATAAATAAAAGATAATGTTTCTGTAATTATACTCCGTTCATTTAGTTACAAAATGTTTCAGGCATCATTTTAATATGTGAAAAAAATTTCCGGCAACATGTTTTTCTTCAACTGCAAAACAATGTGAATCGCACTTATGCGCGGTATTGTAACCTACTGTTGGCTAATAATTATTATTAATCTTGTTTTGAGATTGACTAAGCCAAAAATTAAGAAGAATGGAAAAAAACTGTAAAAAATATTTGTATACAGGTTAATAGTGCCGATTTGCATAACATATAGCATAACTATCATATGTGGTTTGCTGCAATAATAACATATATGATATTTTGAAGGATAAACATCTGTCGTTATAATGCAATAATCAATAGATGCCAAAGTTTAAATACACATTTTTCAATCGCTTTAATAGCGACGAATTTTGTGCCTAAACAGGATTTTTTGAGGGGAGTCTTATCACTATGTTATCACTCCCTTTCATTTGAAGAAAATGCCGACTGCAAGTTATCGATTGTTGGTAGAGACTTGCGGTCAACATGCACCAATTTAAAGAGCTTATAATCGCTGATTTTCGCGATTCAAACGTGGGATTTCGACACAGAAGTTAAGAAGAGTAATTTATAGATCCTTTTTCTCTGACGACCACGTGATTAGAACATTACAGATTACCCCCCGAGGGCACATTTATGGTCTTTATAGTACGTAACAGCTATCTAGACCTGTGCAACTGGGGGAAAAAGGGAGCTCAGTCCCCTGAAGACAGGCAGGAAGTCAACTGGAAGCTCCACTTTATTTCCACGGGGATCAGTGAGCCCCAGAGTTCATTATTTGTCTCTTTAGACATTTAATAGTTCTCTGGCTGATCATTGAAGTTGGCCCCTATATGGGAGTAACGTGGTGGTTGTGGTTTCGCGGCCCCATAACAGTATAATGGTTATTATGGTGGCCAGGATCATCTCACTGATAATGACACGCAAAGTGAATGATTCAGTCCACTGAGCATGCTAGACATGTGCTCTGGACAGGAGTTGGAAAGTCTCCAACTCTTTAGCAAGGTGTGATGATTTGCAACCCTGCTCTGGAATCATCGAAGTTGCAACTAGAAAGTTCTGTTACATAGAATTATACCTTCGGCTTTCTAGGACGAGCATGATTTTCCAAATCATGCAGTGGTTAGATCCACCATCTGATAAAGGCTACATAGCCAGGTGCGTATGTAAATCGAATCATACAGATCATTACAGATGCCCTTATTGGAATACGATTCATTTCTCGAAACTTAAAAAGCAAAATTTTTTCTATGTATCGGGTTTTTCAGCCAGAAGTTTGTTCCAACCAACATGAAGTAGATGCATTGGCAATTATCACAATGTATTCAATTTCGCATAACAACTGCACTAAAATAGTTAAAATCCACCGTGAAAATGGTGGTTCTGTTAAAGTTGCATTTCGCAAAATTCGTAATATTTTTGGACAACATAATCGCCTTTCTGAGATCGCTATTTAGAACTTGGTCACTAAATTTGAGCCGAGTGGCTCGATACAAAATGTGCAAACACCAGCGCGTGTTCGACCAGGTCGATCAACTGAAAGCAACGCAGTCGTGAGCCATAGCATTGAAGCAGATTCAAATTTGTCAATTCCTCAACGTTCTCAACAATTGGGGTTAACCAAAACCACCACATAACGATTGTTGCATAAGGATTTGACTTTGCGGCCTTACACGATTCAACTTATGGCAGGAAATGAAACCTGCCGACCATTCACATCCCCGTAGATTTACTCAATTCATTCAGGAACAACTGGCTGGTTTTTCTGAAAAAATCATTTTTTCAGATGAAGCCCACACTTATTCACTCCACTTATTTGTTAAGGGTAGAGTTTATACGGAGCCAATCGCATCGATTTCAGCCTTAAAACTCAAAATCCATGATCTGATTAACGAAATAGGATCACTATTTTACCAAAAAGTGATTAAAAATGTTGGTGAAAGAATTCCCATCTGTTAGCTTGGTCATAGTGGACATTCGCCAGATATCGTTTTTCAATCATAATTGCCGAACTCTTTTTTCCGTAATACAATAAAAATTTGAGTCATCTTAATCCAAATTTTTTGTTTTATTTTGGTTTAGGAACCAGACTTCTTGCCGAAAAATATTATTTCCTGAAACAACGTTGCATACTTAGAGGCAATAAGCATAGCTGTTTTCACCCCTTTGTTATCAACACTATCAAATGAATAAATTTTTAAAGCGAAATAACGAATGTTGTTGCACATTTCATCAAACAAAATAAAATAAAATTTGTGAATACATGTTGCAAAAGTAGAACTCTATTTTTATTGTAACAAAGTATATAAAATGTTTCTAGCAACATTTTGTAAATACAAGCTGTAAAACAATATGCAATATTTCATTCTTGACCAGTGATGGGCGAACTACGGCCAGCGGGCCACATCCGGCCCGCGAGAGGTTTCAATCAGGCCCGCCGAGCGTTTTTCAAAAAAAAAATTAATCACCTATTAAAAAATTATGTCCAAAAAATTAATTTACATTATGTTTTAAAAAAATAAGCAGCAATTTTATTCGTGCTTGATTCCTTTTCAAATAAATATTAAGTGATATTCTCACAAAATATTTATTACAAAACAATTTTCATTAAAAATGAACATTTTATGATATTCTCATAAAACATTTATTCCAATAAAAATAAAAATATTTGAAATGTTTTGTAATGGGGGAGAGCACATCCATATTGCAATTTCACTTTCGCTCACAAAGCTCATCAGTGGATGTGCTCTCCCCCATTACAAAACATTTCAAATATTTTTATTTTTATTGGAATAAATGTTTTATGAGAATATCATAAAATGTTCATTTTTAATGAAAATTGTTTTGTAATAAATATTTTGTGAGAATATCACTTAATATTTATTTGACAAGGAATCAAGCACGAATAAAATTGCTGCTTATATTGATAATGATTCCGAATAATTATAAATTACTTGTTTTAAAAAAATTATAAATTGACAATTTTAGAAAAAAAATGCGATATTTTCATATTATATTGTGTACAAACTGCGTAGTTTTCTGAGAAATATTGACAAAAACAACTTTCTTATATAATATTCCAAGAAGAAACTTAAAAAGCATGAAGCAAAAACAACTAATATAGACCTATTGCATTGTATCCAAACTGCGTAGTTTTCTAGAAAATATTGTACACACAAGAGAACAACAACTTTCTGACTAACAACTAATATAGGAAACTGAACGTATAGCATAACAACAACTATTATATGTGAGATCTAGAAGATTCTTGAATATTCGAGACAACATGCGCAACAAATACAAAAGGGCCAGCGATGGATTAATCAGCAATCAGTAAAAGTGTAAATCTCGTGACGCAAAGAATAAATTGTGAAGTAAAATTATAAAGTTGCCAACGTACAGTTTTATTTGTGTAATTAAAATAATAAAGTGTATTGTAAATACCCCCATAAATGTCAATTGAAAATAGAAAGAGAAAAATTGATTCGGAATGTCGAGTATTTCAAGAAGAGTGAACATGGAATATAACCAAAAACCTATTTGTCTTATCTGCCAAGAACAGGTAGCTGTACTAAAAGATTATAATCTCGCTAGGCACTTTAATGACACTATAAAATGACAGATGAAGACAAGAAAGTTCATTCAGAGGAATTGAAAAGAAAAATATCTAGTCAGCAAATGTTTTTTAAAAATCAAAGAAGTGTCCAGCGATCCTCCACGTTAGCTGGTCACATTGTTGCCTATAAAATAGCAAAAAGGAAAAAGAAAAGGTAAAAGATTTCGAATCTATAGGGCTGTCACCTAGAACAATCACAAAAAGAATTGAAGCGATTTCTTCTAATTTAACCAATCAACTCGATGGACGTCTTAAAAAGTTTAAGTATTTTTCAGTCACTATGGACGAGAGTGCTGATAGGAGTGATACAGCCCAACTTCTAATTTTTATCAGAGGAGTCGTTGAAAACTTTGTAGTAACCGAAGAACTTGCTTGTTTGAGATCTTTGAAAGGAAAGATGACAGGAAAAATAATTTATGATGAATTTAGAGAGGGGATGGAATCTCTTAATGCCCCAATTTTCAAATTAATTAATTTAACAACTGATGGTGCACCTAACATGGTGGGAAAAATTCGGGGTTTGCAGGAGTTTATAAAAGTCAGAATCCTGAAAGCGAAACAATTTTTTTACATTGTATAATCCACCAAGATGTTCTTAGCAAGGCTGTCTTGGATATTAACCACGTACTTAATATTTTTTTAAAATTAATTAATACGATTCGAGCCCGTGGTTTGTTACATCGACAGTTTCAAGAGTTTTTATCGGAAGTTGAAGAAGATGTACTTTGTTACACAAAGATCAGGTGGCTGAGTTGTGGGCATGCCTTCTCGAGAGTTTGGAGTCTTCTCGAAGAAATTAAAGTTTTTCTAAAAACCAAAACTGAAATTTGGGATGAGTGGAAAATATTGGAGGATAAGAATTGGTGCATCGAGTTTGCTTTTTTCACGGATTTACTCGAGCACTATAATAAACTGAACAAGAAGTTACAGGGAAGAAATCAATTTATAGATGAAACTTAGGTCAGTTTGAGGTCTGTTAAAACTCAATTGTTTATATTTTCTAAAAGACATTTTCCAAGACTTAATTCTTTGAGGCCTGTGAGTGAAGAGAAGTTAAAAGTCTTTTCACAATCTTTATTAAAACTGTAGTTAGAATTTGAGGCGAGATTTGCTGACTTTAAAAAAATCCAACCATGTTTAGATATTTTTTCAATGCCTTTTAATGTTAATCCTGAGAATGTTCGATCTGATCTACAATTGGAAATTATAGAATTGCAATGTAATAATAATTTAAAACAGCTATTTTTAAATACAGATGAGCTTAATTTCTATAAATCCTTACCAAAAGATGAATTTCCAAAGCTAATTAATCATGCGCAGAAAATTATGGCAATGTTTGCTTCCTCATATTTATGTGAACAGGCCTTTTCAGTAATGAAATGCAGACAAAATTCAATAAGAAACCGATTGTCAGACGAAAGTCTATTTAATTTATTAAAAGTCGCATCCTCCCAGCTGGAACCAGATTTTGAGGAAATTATGTCAAGTCAGAAACAGATCCATGCTTCCCACAATCTTAAAATCATAATAAACCGGATCTTATAAAATTTTTATGTTGTTTTAAAATATTACGTAATATAACTTATAAATATATAGCTTAAACCGAAGTTTTAATTGAACAGCAACCCTATAATTTTTTAATGAATGACCCTCTATGTTTTTTTTTTAATTTAATGGCCCGCCGCAAGATTTTTTTAATTTATTGGCCCGCCACCCAAAAAGTTCGCCCATCACTGTTCTTGACCTTAAAAGAAATTGGCTATTGCCAGAAATTTGGTTCTAGAAGGATGTTTAATAAAGATTAAAAATTCTTGGCAACATTTTTACCAACTACGAAATTTTAATATGTTGCGTATTTAAAGACTGTTAAATCACAACTTGCTTGGCAACTAGCAAAATTTAAGATGTTTATTTTTGAGACGTTACACTCTTTTACAACATAACAGGAAGGTGAAAGACCCTTGAAAACGCCAAATGCGTAGCTCACCATGAATTATTATGCAACTAACTGCCTTAAACAATTTTGTCAGTTCACGAGGCAGCAGTTTTAAAAAATGTTGATATTCGATAATGTTGATTGCGATGAAAATGTTCGATATTAAGCTAATTAATTAACCTAAATCATTTTGCTAATGGTATCGGAAAAAGGGGTGATTAATTTAAATTTTATTGCTACATTTTCCAAACAAATAAAATTAAAATAATCCGTATTAGCGTCTAATCTACGTTTTAGAGATTCTGGGTTATTTTTCGGTCCTTCGAGCTGCATAACTTGTACCTAAAAAATGTATTTCTCTAAATTTATATAAACAACTTAAAAAGGATATTCATCCGCACTTGACTGGTATAATTTCTAGCACTCAGCCCATGTAATTTCTTCGGAAATCTCCTATAAAAACCGAGAAAAAGCTTTGAGTGGCTAAGGAATTAAGACAAGTGTGAGGTTATTGAAAATCTTAAAACAAGGAAATTTTCATTGGTTCCTACTATGACTTATTCAGAAGCTAATTTAAAGCTGCTCTGCTTTAAACTTTCGAAAATGAACTTTTCAGAAGGCTAAGTAAAAGTTAGAAAATCACTAAATAAATCTATTTTAGTGTGTGTTCAAGCAAAGCAGATGTTTAAATGTCTTTAGAACATTCCTGAATAATTTTATATTTTTGAAAATATTTCTACTTTAAATTTATTGATAAAATTTATGTACTTTATGCGGCTGAGTAACATACACAAAATATAAAAACTTACAAAATGACAATTAAAAAGCCATAACGTTGATTGTACGTTGTACGTTGATTGTACGTGCGATAAACGTTGAAAATTTTGTGTATATTGTGTCAAATTTCTTTTTCAATGTTTTTCGAAATTAATCCACACAATCCATTTGCATTTTGGCTTCATTAAACGCCCAATTTGCCACTACAGTTTTTGTGTGTTTGTTTGTCTTTTAGAGCCACATAAAAAAGTCATTAACGTTTATAAACATCACATTTGAGTGATGAAATTTTAAAATTTATTGGAGCCTTGGATTTTTTTTTGTTTTTTGAGCATATTTGAATAAATATTTTTTTTTCAATTTAATTTACGCTGAAAATTTGTTGAAAAGGATTTAATGTAACACATAATGAAAAGGTAAAAAAGTTTAGTTGCATATTTATAATGGAGAGCTACCAAAAACTCTGTCCAGCATTTTTTCATAGCGGTGTTTGGCTCCTTTTCATAAATTAAAAAGTAAAATATTATTATAGGTCCAGTGCCGAAGTTATCTGAATTTTGTTAAAAAAGAACCAGTAATCTAAAATCGTTAATGAAACCAATTGAACGAGAATTACATGCAATCGATAAAGTGAAAACAGAATTTCATATAAATTTCATATCAACTATTAAATTGTTTTATTTACTTCTTTGGAAAGCAGTTGAGAAATTTATATTCTCAAACCTTACAAACCCTTCACCTTCTTATACTCTTGTGTTTTCTAAACTCGTCTGTATAGTTTAAAAAAGCATTATGTGTTAGATGTTATTAAAATGCCACATAAAAAATTAATGCGAAATACAAAAAATATAGCTTGGTTAAAGTACTCTGCCCTACTTATTTTGTTAAAGGTTATGAAATGTTGCTGTTATCATGTATATGATTAGCAAGATGTTTATGGTAAAAACTTTTTCCAACTTGATAAAATCAGAGTTGCTTGAATTTTAAAGCACACTAAGCAATGTTGCACACTTAAAGAGCGATAGACACGACAATCGCCTTCTTAAGAAAAGTACTATATTCGACTTTGCAATAACTGTTGGTCCCAATACTTGAGTTTAAAAGACAACCGCCATTTTCACTACTTTTAGAAGGCAAATTGGTTTTGGTAAAGCAAACAAAAAACATATGTTTAGATTTGACACAAACAAACGCACAAAAAATTATACTTTATAAAATTTGTTACAGCAAGAAATTGCTGTAACAATATGATTTTTTTTTTTATTATTGTTATTATTTGCAGCTTTATCCTTTTTTCTTAACTTTTAACACAATCAACTTAAAACACTAAAATACAAATAATGTATCTGCCAGCTGTAGGAAACTATTCCGTCATAGTTTAAAAAAGAATGTTGCCAGGAACAGAAAATGTTGCTGAAACATTACGGAGCTTCTAGCAAAGTGAACAGAGTATACAAATACATACGCTTTTAACAGCATTTCGCACGAAATCATGAATAAAATATCATGATTTAATTTTGGCATAGGCAGCGCTAACTACTTGTCATTTTTTCAAATGGAACTAGTAAAATTTCACAACAATTTTTGCAAATATACTAAGCTCAAACATGAAAATGCCCAAACTTTATTTTTTTATTACGTTATTTGGATTTTTTTCGCCAGTAAACGAAATACTGTTGTCATTATTTTCTGTCTTTTCTGGCTGTTTGTGTGGCATGAACGGCGAGCGTGCTCGTACTGTGTGATTAGATTTACATCTGCGCCTGGCCATGAAGCCTTAATCAGATGGTGGACCAAACCACTGCATAATTTGTAACGTCATGCTCGTCCTAGGAAGCCGAAGCTATAATTCTATGCAACAGAACTTTCCAGTTGCATCTTCGATGATTCCAGAGCAGGGCTGCAAATCATTACTCCTTGCTTAAGAGTTGGAGACTTTCCAACTCCTGTCCAGAACACATGTCTATCAAATGAACCCGGCCACCATAGAACCATAAACTGATATGGGGCCGCGAAACCACAACCACCACGATACTCCCATATAGAGGCCAACCTCAATAATCAGTCAGAGAACAGTTAAATGTCTAAAGAGACAAATAACGGAACTCTACGAGCTTACTGATTCCCTTGGAAATAAAGTGCCCCCGGGGGGTAGCGTGCTAGTACTGTGTGATTCGACTTACAGCCGCACCTGGCCATGAAGCTTTAATGATATGGTGGATCTAAACACTGTTCTATAAAGCCGAAGCTATAATTCTATGCAACAGAAACCTTCTAGTTGCAAATTTAATGATTCCAAACCTGGGCTGCAAATCATCACACCTTGCTAAAGGGTTGGAGACTTTCCAACTCCTGTCCAGAACACATGTCTAGCATGCTCACTGGACTGGATCATTCACTTTGCGTGTCATTATCAGTGAGATGATCCTGGCCACCATAATAACCATTATACTGTTATGGAGCCGCGAAACCACAACCACCACGATACTCCCATATAGGGGCCAACCTCAACGATCAGCCAGAGAACTATTAAATGTCTAAAAGGACAAATAATGAACTCTGGGGCACACTGATCTCCGTGGAAATAAAGTGGAGTTTCCAGTTGACTCCTTGCCTGTCTTCAGGGGACTGGGCTCCCTTTTTCCCCAGTTGGACTGTGTCTAGATAGTGGAATTCTATAAAGACCATATTTATGTGCCCCCGGGGGGTGCGTGATAGTACTATTAGTACTAACAATACAGATTAGAACACGACTTGAAAGTGATGTCTTCACTTCGATAGCGCTCGCTGTTCATACCGAACAAACAGTCAATAAAAACAGAAAAGAATAACGACAGCATTTTTTTTTAACTTATTCGGCAATAAAAAATGATATATGGCAAATATCCACCTCGAATCCGCTGACAGATATCGGTTCTTTCATCAAATTTTTTAATCACTTTTTGCCAAAATGGCGGTCATATTTCATTAATCACATCACGGATTTTGAGTTTTAAGGCTGAAAACGATTCGATTGGCTCCGTATATACTCTACCCTTAACAAAGCTTCACAAAAAACTGACTGTGTGCCATGTGGCACCGTTCTGTTCAAACCATATGTCAGTGATATCCACGAGTAATATCCCAAATTTGAGTTCTTAGCATCTCGCGATAGCGTGATCCCTTGACCGTCACTGTACTTCCCGCCTCATCTTCGAAAAAAAACGGCCAAATCACGCCTCCAGACCGCGGGGCGCACCATACAGTGATACATTGAGCATGCAAAGACTTCTGAATAGTCGCTGTATAATTTTCAAATGCCCAAATGCGGAAATTTTGCTTGCTGATATACCCTGACAATTAAAAATGGGCTTCTTTTGAAAAAATGATTTTTTTAGAAAAACCAGCCGATTGTTCCTAAATAAATTGAGCGACGATGTGAATGGTCGATCGGTTTCAATTCCTGCACGAGTTGAACCTTACAAGGCTTTAAAGTCAAATCCTTACGCAAAATGTGGTTTTGGACAATCCCAGTTATTGAGAACGTCGAGGAATTGACAAATTAAAATCTGCTTCAACGCTGCAACTGACGGCTGTGTTGTTTTCAGTTAAACGGCTTGATCAAACACACGTTGGTATTCGCACATTTTGTATTAAGCCGGTCGACACAAATTTAATGAGTGAATTCTCTCAGCAGGATGTTTTTGTTGTTCGAAAATATCACGAATTTTACGAAATGTAACTTTAAGAGAACCATCATTTTCATAGTGAATTTTAATTATTTGAAAGCGATTTCCATGCGAAATAGCCACTGCATCTACTATCATGTTATTGGTGTTTCCACAAATGAAATATCCGAAACTTACAAGCTGTAGGAAACAATTCCCTACGAAAAAGGTGCCGCTCATATTATTTCGTAGTTAAAAAAATAAATGTTGCCAGAAACGGAAAACGTCTCTGAAATATTTCGTAGCTTTTAGTAAAATTAACAGAGCTTTTAAAAGTATTTCGCACGGAATCATAAATAGGGTACCATGATTTAATTATGGTATTGACACCACTAACGACTTGTTTCTTTGTCAACTGGAGTTATCAGCATTTCTCAAAAATTTTTGCAAATATGAAGAAAATATTTGCTAAGCTTAGTTTAAGAAAAGGCCCAAATATAAAAAAAGTCAAAGTATATGAAAGCAGT
This sequence comes from Trichopoda pennipes, assembly GCA_030448955.1. Taxonomy (NCBI): domain Eukaryota; kingdom Metazoa; phylum Arthropoda; class Insecta; order Diptera; family Tachinidae; genus Trichopoda; species Trichopoda pennipes. Next base: position 18,132,627 of record JASKUP010000072.1, read on the forward strand.
ACACGAAAGCAGCTTATAAAGTTATTTTTAGCTGGTATCAAATGTTTGGATTTGTTCCGCCAGTAAATGAAATACAGTTGTCATTCCCTTTCGCGCTCCCTGGCTGGTTGTTTCGTATGAACAATCAAGCAAGCGCTTTCTTTGTGATGACAAGCCGGGTTCTACAATATAGAATAATCTTTATCCTATTTCATTTGCAATAAACTTAAATCTAAACGAAAATCCATAACTCATTGCTAAATAAATCAATGTTTATTGATTTGGAAATTTATTAAGAAAGAAAAATTATTTATAAGTTTAAATGTTAATTTCTGAATGTATTGATTTAGTTATAATATTAATTAGATTTCGACTTCTAACTAATGGATAAAAAATAGAAATAATCATACTCGTTATAGCAAAATTTTGTTTTTCCCTAAAAATTTAATTGAAAATAATAATAGAAGCAAAATTTTTCCACTTGTATGAAAAACATACAAATAAATATAAAAATAAATCAATTATTCTTTTCTAACACAATCATAACAAGATAAATTTTGTAAAATAAATTAAAATAAACAATGTAAATCAGTTTCCTTTCACCTTATCGTTTACATTGAATTTACCAATTTTAATCAAACACAATAAAGATATTAAGTTCTCTTAAATTACATTTTTATCATTACGAAACTCCAATTTAATCGACAAATTTTAAGAGGACAGACCTTGCGGCTTAACATGTATTCAATTAGTATTTTTAAAAAATTTTAATTTGAAATTTTAATCCGTCACTTTGAAGAGAAATTGAAATATCGAAATGTAATTGAATCCTTTATTTTTAAACAACTTCCTTTTGATTAATCTGTTTTTATTTTGTAGTTGTTGTGCTATTCTGCTGTTGGTGACAGCTTTTTCATTATGTAAAAAATTATATCTTGACCACAGTCAGATATTTTCTCTCTGCGGTTACTTAAAACAAAAGTGATTAATGGATGGTAGAAAACCAAGTGCATAAGTGTTGTGACACTTATAAGATATTTCTTCCGTTTGTACATATCGTGTGTCTCATATAGAAATGTCCCAACTTGAATTATTTTGAAATCAAGATTTTGCGTGACTCCTCCATGCTTTTCACACAAATACACTTCGTCACAAAAATTGAAGGCAATAGTAGTCATAACAAAAATAACTGTTAAGTATATCCTTTTTTATTTTACATATTGACATTTATAATTTTATTATGCTTTTTACCTTTTAGTGTAAAGTTATAATAATGTGAGTTAGGGCTTTCTACAAGACTCTTTTTTTTCCAGAGAGTAATTAATAAATTTAGTTTAGTATTTTCTTTTAATTACAAACTATATTAATGTGTTAATAACTGTAAATGTAAATAACGAAACTGACAAATAAATAAAATGAAAATGATAAAACAACAAAAAATTATCAATCCTTTTTTAGGATTGGGAACATTTAATCCTGATATTTTAAAACTTTCTAGGGACCTTTCTTTTTGTAATGCTATGAGGAAGACACTATTTCTTCAGATACCAAATTTTCTAACCATGTGCTACTAAACTTTCAATAATATAACCCTACTAATACTAATACTAATGGAGTACACTAAGATAGTCAAGCGAGCAGTAACCTTATCACTTCAATCAATCAACAAAAAGCTGCTTTCTATTATTGTCAATCAATCCGGTAGGTGTAAGCGCCTACTGATGTACGATCAGAAAAATTAGCCAGAACAAGTTGCTCCTTTCATTTATTTTTTCTTTGTTGAGGACTATTCCACAAGTATCTGAAAAATCATTGATCTTTTTTTACGTTCGTAACTTTTATAAACGTTTTGTTGTTACTGATTTCTTTATTGCAAAATAAATAACACCAGATTTCAGAATTTACAAATTATTTGCAAGTTTATTTACTTTAACTACGCACAAAATAAGAAGCATTATAGAATAATTTACTAAATAGGCAAGTCTCTACTTCAGGAGATTTATGTTTTAACTAATGATCCACTCAGACGCTGCGTTTTATATTTGTCCGCTAGAGGTCTAGAAAAATTACGAATTTTCCACATTTTGTTGTCGTTATGTTATTATTTCAATATATAGCCGCCTGTTGGTGTGTATTTTTGTTATTATGCTGTTGAAGTTTCTTTCTGGAGTTTAAATTAAGATAGTTGTTGTTGTCTTGCGGGTATAAGTTTTCTTAGAAAACTACGCAGTTACTGAACAACATACCCAGTTAATGTTGGCTTGCGCTTATAAGATTTCTACACAGTTTGTAACTAGAAAGTTGTTGTTGCCTTGCGTGTATAAGTGTTCTTAGATAACTACGCAGTTAGTAAACAGCATACTCAGTTGTTTACTTAATTACTTAATTATTTTCTTTTTAAACATAAGCAAGACGAATCCGTAACATTATTTTGAAAAAAGAAATAAAATTTTAGTTGATCATTCGTTATGGAACAGGAGCTCTAAAAAGGCTATTAAACCAAAGATACAGCAAAACTTATTTTTCCAACACGAGTTTTATATATTCAGAAGGCATTAGCTTACGGAATTTTTTAAACTAAATCATAATTCTATCAAAGCTTAAAAACTTTCTCAGTGATTAAATACATTTGAATGTAGAGGCGTTAATAATAATTTATCCCCAACTTTAATTGTTTAAGCTACAGAGCAGACGGTTTAGTTTTCAAATTAAATTGTGTGATAACGTTATAAAATTCTTTATTCTGTTTTTCAAATGTAGCAAAATTAGTCGGGTTTTAGCAAAAATAAAAACTAAAAAATAATCGTTTGTCATTTCTTACTTGATAATTTTTAAACAATATTTCATTTTACCTGTATGTATACTTAAAGATTTCATTGTATGTACATATAATTATATGTATAGGGTCCGCCATCTAACTTTTTTTTTCAACTAGTGCTTATTTTGTGAATGGTAACACTTAGCTCATGTTTGATTTAAAAGATAATTAGTTTTATCCTATGTATGTAAACCAGCAAAATTGTCGCATTTGGAGCACAAAAAACCCGAACGCATAAGTTGAAAAGCCGACGGACCCAAAACCTGTCACTGTTTGGTGCGGATTTTAGTCCAGAGGCATAATTGGGCCATTTTTCAGGAGTGGCCATTAAAGTCAATGGCGATCGTTATCAGGCCATGTTGAACGAATTTTTGTTCACAAAAATTGAAGAGGAGGATATTGGCAGCATTTGGTTTCAACTACGTGCCACACTGTGTAGTTTTGTTTATAGCATTTTATTTGGCAGACCCTATATATACATATAAACTAAAAAATAATTTAATATACGAAGATGATTTATTAAGTTCTAAAAGAGAATAAGTAGCAGTGAAAGAAAAGTAAACGACCCACTGTATATTTTACAAATTGTATAGTTTTCTAGGAAATCTTGTACACACAAAACAACAGCAATATACTTATAAGAAATTCAACCAAAGAAGTAAACAATAGAAAACAAAAACAACTAACACAGAACAAAACAAAACACACAGCCAAGTAGGCGCTTAAACGGAATAATAACAACAACAATATGGGGTGATGTCAAAATAGTATATTCTTGTATATGCGGGAAGCGCTTAAAACAATTATCTAAGCACCAGTTGCTAAGGATATGAATTAATTCAAGTTGAGTCATTAGTGAGTAAAGACAACAATGTTACCATCGTGTTTATTAGTAAATAAATCGTTTAATTTATTTTAAAACTCTAAAGTACTGTGATATTATTTTGCAATAAAAGAACTTAAAATAACAATACGTTTTTCAAAAGGAATAAACGTAACAATATTAATTATACGTTTCGTGTACAACAAGTCAACAAGGGCGCATGACTATTTTTATTTGACTTTAACTTCAACAAGAAGTTTGTTTACACCAACACCAAGCCAGTTTGCACATTTGGTTTTTTAACGTATTCGTAGTCGATGCATTGGCAGTTGTTACAATGAATTTAATTTCACACGATTATAGCATTAAAATAATTAAAATCCATTATGAAAATGATGGTTTTGCTTAAGTTACATTTCGTAAAGTTCATGATATTATCAGACAACATAATCATCCTTCTGAGATCGCTACTAAGAATTTGTCGTTAAATTTAAGTCAACAGGCTCGACCAAAAATGTGCGAACATCAACTCATGTTCGACCAGGTCCTACTACTAAAAACAATACAGCCGTGCGTCACACTGTTGAAGCAGATCCATATTTGTCAATTCCCCGACATTCTCTACAATTGGTGTTATCCAAAATTACCAAATGGCGAATTTTGCTTACGGATTTGAATTTGAAACCCTACAAGATTCAACTGGTGCAGAAATTGAAATCTACCGACCATTCGCATCGTCGTAGATTCCCTCAATTCATTAAGGAACAACCGGGTGGTTTTTCTAAAAAAACATTTTTTCAGACGAAGCCCATTTGCATTTGTCAAGCAAAATTTTTTTTTTTAAAGAGAAGTAGCACTTCAGGCAACAATGCCTATTTAGTCAAGTACCGTGCTACATTCTTTAGGAAATAGATAGAGAAGAGAGGAAACAGGTGGTGAAAGTAGAAGGATAGTCGGAAATTTACTGCCGTATTTAAGACAGCACAGCGACTAGTGGCTATGCCTTCATCGCTGAGCAGCCCCACCGACAGTCAATTTTTATTTTTGTAGTGAAAAAAAAACCAAGGTCTTCGTTTGGAATCGAACCCACAACCCTCATACTGAAAAGCTAGTACACTATCTACTAGGCTATAGGGGCACCTAAATTGCCGGATTTGGGTTGCTGAAAATCGTAGAGCGATTATTAAGAAGCTTTTGCATGCTCAACTTCTCGCTGCAAGATGCGCTATGTGGTCTGGAGGCGTGATAGGGCCGGTTTTTTCAAAGATGAGAACCGAAACGCGGTAACGATTAATGCATTACTTTATCGCGAAATGCTTACAAATCAATTTTGACTTGTTATTGGTGATGTGGATATAAATGACATGTGGTTTCAACAGTATGGTGCCACATGTCACACAGTCAATGAAACGATCAATTTGTTACAAACCAAATTTTTCCATCGCATAATTTCACGACAATGAGCAGTTGAGCGACCAGCCAGATTATGTGATTTAACAGCAGTGGAGAGCTATATTAAGGACAGAGTCTAAAGGAAGAAAATCGAATCAATTTCAGCCTTAAAACTCAAAATCCGTAAGGGGATGAACGAAATAGGATCGCCATTTTGCCAAAAATCGATTGAAAACTTTGATGAGAGAATCGACATCTATCAGCCTGGTCGTGATGGACATTTGCCAGATATTATTTTTTGTTTTATTTTATTTTAGAAATAAACTTCTTGTTGAAAACCCCTTTATTACAATACTATTATTAAAAGGTCTTTATAAGTTTATAATTAATTATGACAGCTCATTAAAGTACAAATAAAAGTTTTCAGCGCATCATTAATATTTTACAATGAAACTACATAAGTTTTGTGTTGTGCCTTTTTCCAGGAAATGAAAATGCTGTGATGTTATAACTTGATATATTAAGTTGATTTTCGATACATCCACTTTAGTATTTTTATATTTTGTTTTTTTTTTTGTCTCGCAGTTAAATTGGTTTACAGAAAGTTGTGTAAGTTATGCTGAACCCTAAGGCCTTTAAAATATTCACCTCAAATCTATTTGATGAATTACTGAATTCCCTTTGAAAGTTTTATCAACAAGTTGTCTTTAAAATTAACTGTGAAACAAAGGTTTTGTTTTACTTAACCTGTCCTTTTCATTTCCTTTTACAAATTTTTTTAAGGACTTTAAATTGAAATAATCAAAGAGCAAAAAAAAATATTCTCTTGCAAAACTAATACTTTTTAATCAATTTAATTTTTAAACAATTTAATTTTTTTTAATCATTTTTAAGTTAATGTACGTTAACTTGTGCTAGACTCCTTTAAAAATAAATATTTTATAATATTAAAGATATCTGAAATTTATTACTATTTATTACTACTGAATTTTGCATTGTTGGTGCAATAAAAACTTTCATTTAATCAATTTGGCTGGAGATATAAGATTCTTGAATTTTCTAAACAAAATTTGAAGTAAAATCCACTGATGATCTATATGAGCAGTAGTGAAATGGCCATTTGGACATGCCTTCCCCTGAAGTAATATATGTCAAATACACTTCGTTCTTTCTTTTATTTTGTGCGGTAAATAAGTTCCAGGGAAATCCGCATATAAAAAAATCGCACAAAAAACGACATACATTTATGTGCAAAATGATGCATACGTTCCATTTATTACAAAAATCGCATAAAACCTAATTAATGTTTTAAAATGCACCAGAAATCGCATAAAAACAGATTTATAAATAATAAGATTTAATATTTTTTCATCATATTTTAATAAATGGCACATATGTATGTTAATAACAAAAACAAAACTTAATATGTAAAAAAAAAAACATAAACAAAACTTTATTTAAAATCATATTAATAATGTCTGATAATGTACGAACCCGTTTGTGGATTGGTGCAAGATCACTTTCATCACTTGAAGATAAAATTACGTTATCAGATCTACATGGTAATGCTTCTTCAGGAACTTCAGTGATTTTTTTTCTTTGACAAGGTACTTAGTAATCAAACGCTATGATGGCTTGATTAGTTCTTTGTAGAGTTCTCTGTTGGCAGATATACAAAATTTCAGATCACGTTGAAATTTTAAGGCGCGTTCTACATCAATATCATTTTGAATAAAAAAAATTATCCAATTTACCGGAAAGTTAAGAGGCCTTCCTGAAGTAATTTTTCGTCTAGTGGAGTAACATCTTCTTCCAGTTCGCTATCTACTGTTTCGAAATCTTTAGTAGTATCTACCATACTTTCTAAAATATCACCATAATTTAGGGCCGCGTCCACAAGTATTTCTTCTATATCATGCTCGCCAAAATCATCAAAACCTTTCCCACCTATTTCCTCAGCAATTGAAATAATATCTGATGTTACTATTGTTGTTTTATTTGATTCATTTCCCTTTGATAGGCGTTCAGGCCAAGCAACAAACATTCATTTAAAGTTTGTGATTTTATCTCGGCAATTGCTAACGCAACATGATCTACATAGTTCAAAATATTAAATTGTTTTTGCTTTCAGAAAAAGTGAATCACCAAAAAAATTAAATTTTCGAAATTCGAATAAAATTTTATTTTCTTGCACCGCATAACTCTAAAACCGCATAAAAAGAGAACGAAGTGTATATTATTTTTTGAATAATAAATGTTTTATGATATTCCCACATATGATATTCATTAAAGGAGTTTATTAGAAATTAACGTAAATTAAATTAGACTTTTTCAAATTTTGCTATAAAAATTAATTGCCCGCCATTATTCTGCATGTTAAAGTACAAAAAATGGATTTCACAAAACAAAAACAAAAAACAAATTGAAAAGCAATTTAAATCTTAGAAGGTCACTTTGCAAAATACCACGTGTTAGACAACAGGCACAATTTGGTTTATGAACACCTTTACGATATGTGTATTTGCAGAATTGTTTCACCAAAACTCTCTTTCACCATTTTCTTCTCATTTGTTAAAAGTAATGCTCTCCTTTAACTCATTAATAAAGCATTGGCCGGTTGTATATGTACAGGTGTATTAGTGTATGTGCATGCTCCCAATACGATATTAAGGCAGCAAGACAATTTTACGATATTTGTGGAATAAGCAAGCAGTATACAACATTTCAACAGTTGTTTTTAACAACTACACATACACATGTTATGTCCTGTTTTTATGTCCTTGCAGACATAACTAAAGAATATTTACAATAAGAATTTACATTCAAAATAACAACCGTACGAGCAACAGTCCTTATTTGTCTGTCTAACTGTATAAACGTGTCTTTTTGGGAATCCTGCGTTTGTAATTTAGTAATGCCAGCAGGAAGACAAATAAAAGAAGTTTATAAATGAACTTTCACATAAATTTTTAAACAGAATTGTTTATTTAGCAGTTTGTAAAGAGAAAAGCTAAAAATAGAAACTTTACAATTCGATTTCTTTTTCCGATTATAAATAAAGTTGAATATTTAACAAAGAAATGAAAGTCAAGTGATAAAAAGTGTTTTTGTGTCTTTTGGTGCGTTGCTGATGTTGTGCAGTTTTATCGTTGGCGGAAATTGTGCCTGATTTGTTAAAAGGAAACGGAAATCGAAACATTTTCAAAATTATTTGTTAAAGGAAACATGCAACAATTTTATTATGACTTAAAAAAACTCTGTTTAACCATAAAATAAGGAGACAGAAAAACTAGTGTCATTTGAAGTAACAAGCTTAATCAAACAAATATAATAGAAAACAAGAAACAAAATATGACTGATTAAATCAGCATTTTGCTTTTTCAAGTAAATAATAAAAATAATAATTCTTTTTGTTTTTAAATAAAAATGTGATAAATATCAAATAGCCTTGCGTAGCTGAAAAATATCAATTTATATAAAGTGATTTTTTACTGATTATTGAACATTTTGTGCTTCATTCAACAATAACACCACCACCAGCGCCATCAGCAGGCGCATTAGCTGTCCTTATAACAGGTATAGCATTTTTACATTATTAATTAATTAAAAAACACCTGCTTTGCAACGTCATTATTTAATTAAAGCAATAATTGATCAATGCGTATGTTGTTCGGTAATGCATTGATTGATTATACATCAATTATTGTTATAATCATACACACCAAAACACATACATAATTATTTTATACATCAATTACGTATATAGAGCATTTTTTGCAATTACTTTGCATCAATTAAATTGATAGAAAAAACGGAAATTTTTCTTTGAAATAAAAACACAATACCTTTCAAAATTTACTAAAGATATTTAAGCCGCAGCAGCTAGCGGGTAATAGTCCTGACATTAACTTTTTAATGGCATTTGACATAAAAGTTTTATTTAGATTTATGTAAAATAAAATTTGAATTCTGCACATCTTTAAATAAAAATTACATCTTTAGAAAAAAAAATAATAAAGCTAACTTAGTTACTTGTTATGCCACCAGCAAGTGTGGTGTATGTGTATAGTACAAAATTAAATTTACATCGCTATAAAATTCATGTCTGCTAAAAAGAGAATTATGTCTTAAAATGAAGCACCAGCAGCGCCTGAAATAACAAGATAATAATGAATAATTGTCGTTGTCATTTTTTTCTGGCTATTTGTTCGGTATGAACGGCGAGGGCTTTCCATGTGAAGACATCATTTTCAAGCCGTGTTCTTATCTGTACCGGTGCGTCAGTATTCGGGTTTAGGTTGTTCCGTTGATAAGGTTGTATCTACTCATTTAAGTAGAATGACAGCCATCTGTCACTTTTCGCAAGGCTAGTTTTCAATATCTCCATCTTTTATTATTATCCAGGTACGTGTGTCCGTCTGAGGGTGTTTTTCGTTTTTTTTTTTCGAATGTATAAGTAGTTTTAATGGTATTAAAATTGTGTCTGAAGTTGTGTTTATCTGTTCGTTTATAATGGTCATTGTTGAAAGTTTTTGTTTTGTAGATTTCCATGTTTTCAAGAATGTCTAGTATTCGTCCTTTTTTGCTAGGATATAGTAATGTCATACATTCATCTATTTCCCTTGGTGTGTGTTAGAGCCTTCTCTTTTTCGTATGTGTTCTCTAAATCTTGTCTTTAGTGTTCGTCCAGTTTGTACTATATAAATATGTTTGCAGGTACACGTAAGTCTCCGCTGGAACTAAACTTGTCAGTTGTTTCTGTCGATGTCCTGAGATTATATCTCAGACTTTCACCGGTTTTAAATGTCATGAGTAAACCTTATTTGTGAAAAAGTTTAGTTAATCTAAATATTTCTGGTTGTGTGTAAGTAAAAGTGTGCCGTTGTGTTGTAAAGATTGTCTCTTTGTCTTCCTTATTCCTGTTTTTATTGTTGTATTGTCTAAGAAGTTTATCGATAGTAGTGGGTTTGTAGTCGTTATTTTTAGCTATCTGGAGTAAGTGGGATTATCTTAAGTTTGTGTATCAAATGTCTAAATGCTGCTAATTTACGTTGGGTAGGGTGGTTCGAGGTAATGTAGATGGTAGTGTCCATCTTAGTTGGTTTTCTTTAGATATCAAATATTAAACAGTCAGTTCCTCGTGTTATTGTGATGTCAAGATTATACAAATTTTTCTCTTGTTATATTTCCATTGTGTACGTAATGTTATTATGGATTTCGTTTAAGTCTGTTTGTTCAAGGATGCATATAATGTCATCTACGTATCTATAGTAATGAGTTATTTTATCTTTTTCCATTAGTGTTTTACGAGAAGTAATTCAAGATGTTTCATTAAAATTTCCATGAAGATTGTGGAAGTTGGGTTTCCCATACCGAGTCCATCAGGTAATTTGTAAAACTGATTATTAAATGTTAGTTAGTAGTTCTGTTTTATTATCGTCTTTGCCATATCTGTAATGTTGGTTATCGTATCAATTGTCTAGTGTATCGCGTAGAATATCTAAGGTTTCATGTGTTGGTATTGAGATATTTATAGAGATCCTGGAAGTCAAAGGAAACGAGTCGCGTCTTTTCGGTTATCTTGATGTCTTTAAGCTTTACCAAGACCACAAAAAATTGAGTAACAAGCATTTCATTTCAAAGTAATCAGATGAGAAAGAAATACCTAAACTAAAAATAATATTTGCAATATTTTTTTTTTTTTGAAGAGAAGTAGCACTTCAGGCAACAATGCCTATTTAGTCAAGTACCGTGCTACCTTCTTTAGGAAAGGGATAGAGAAGAGATGAAACAGGTGGTGAAAGTAGAAGGATAGTCGGAAATTAACTGCCGTATAAAGACAGCAACAGCGACCAATGACTATGCCTTCATCGCTGAGCAGCCCCACCGACAGTCAACTTTTATTTTTGTAGTGAAAAAAACCAAGATCTTCGTTGGGAATCGAACCCACAACCCCCACACTGACAAGCTAGTACACTACCTACTAGCCTACAGGGGCACCTATACACGTAGATAAATCTTTTCCTAAAGGTCGAATAAGCTATACCTGATTTTAAAACTTTTGATACATTCGTACCTATTATTCTCCCCTAGTGTCTAACAGATGACAATGACATTTTTTCTTTAACTGCCTTTCGTTGTGGACTTGATAGTTCGAATCAAATAGTTGATGTTGTTTCGCTCATTTTAACTGTTTTAACTAAAAAACTAACTTTTCGATTTCAAGATTTCTGGCTTTGAAATAAAGCCACTGCTTGGATAAAGGACACCAGCTGTAATATCAGAATAATTAAACATAATGGGCACTCCTTTTTGACGGCTTCAGTTTTATGGACACCATAAAACTGTCACCACCTCTGCATTGTCGGCAGATGTCCGGTCTTTTCATAAAATTTAAAACAGATTTTGCAACAAAACTTAGTTTATTTCATCAATGCAGCGCTCAATTTCATCTTTCATATCATCAGTTCTTTATGTGTTGTTCACTTAAAAATCGACCATTCAAATGAATTTAGAAAAAAATACTCTACGGGCGTTGAATCACAAAAACGAAACGGTCAATTGGCAATACCACGTCGAGAAATTGCGCGACCTGGAAGGATTCATGCGACCTGGAAGGATTCACGCATTATCATGCCGATAACGATAACCGTCATTTTCTTGAATTTAATGGTTTTTCACAGATTGTTTGTGGATTCTGTGAGCCCCATACGAAATAATTTTGTTTATTTACATAAACATCTAATTGAAAATAAGCATGCATCACTGTAGATAACTTTTTGGAAAAATACGTTATTTTCTTCAGTCTTCCAAACAGCCATTCTACAAACGTTCGATGCAATTCAATTCTAGAACGGCTTTAATTCTCGAACGAATTGAACTTTAAAAGCTTTTTTTGTGGCTACAATTGGCTAATGTTGATATCAGTGATTTTTTTCAGCAAGATGTAGCCACACAGTCATCTAAACAATTCATTTATTGCATGAGATTACTTTTTCTGGGGCCATTAGCGGGTTTATGTACACAACGCACAAACGACTGGCGCTCTCAAAGATGAAATTCTGCGATATATTGACGAGATAGGCGATGCTTTGCTGCAAAATTTGCCTTCAAAATGTGTGAGAAGTCTGCACATCTATTATTAATGCCCATATTTTATCTTTACACTGGTGTCAATAAAATTGGAGTTGTCTGAAAAGTGTGTGTTTTAAGGCAATTTACTTCCTAACCTTAAATTTGCCCACCCAATATAATGGGTTTTTCAACAAGAATTTTTTTTTTGTAAAACCTGATTCAAATTTTTATCGCATTATGAACAGAAAAGTTCGCCAGCTATGAATAAAAAATGATATGTGGCAAATGTCCACATATGTCGATTCTTTCATCAGAATTTTTAATCACTTTTTGGCAAAATTTTGAGTTTTATGACTGAAATCGATTCGATTGGCTTCGTATGGACTCTATCCTTAAAATAACTATACAAAAAATAATCTAGTAGTGTTAAATCACACGATCTAACTGGTCGTATAACTGCTATTGTCGTGAGATTATACGATAGGGAAATTTGGTATGCAATAAATTGATCACATGCGGTACCCTCCTATTGAAACCATATGCCAGTGATATCCACGTCGCCAATAATAGGCCAAAATTGATTTGTTAGTATCTCGCGACAGCATGATCCATTGACCGTTACTGCAAATCCGGGCTCATATTCGCAAAACACGGCCCAATCACGCCTTTAGACCACATAGAGCACCGTATAGTCACACGTTGAGCATGCTAAGGCTTCTCAATCACTGCTCTGGGATTTTTAGATGCCTAAAAGCGGCAATTTTGTTTGTTGACATACCCTGACAAGTGACAATGCGCCTCGTCGAGAAAATGATTTTTTCAGAAAAACCAGCCGTTTGTTCCTAAATGAACTGAGCGAATCTACGGCGATGTGAATGGTCGGTCGACTTTAATTCCTGCACCAATTACTTACGCAAAGTTCACCTAATTGTTGAGAACGTCGATGAATTGACAAATTTTGATCTGCTTCAAGACTGTGGCTCACGACTGCGATGTTTTTACCATTTTTATAGCGGATTTTACTTATTTTAATGCGATTTTCATGCGAAATTGAATTCATTGTAACAATTGCCAATGCATCTACTACGAATACGTCAAAAAACCAAATGCAAAAACTATCATGTTGTTGCCACAATTGAAAAATAAACTTCTTGTTGAAATTTAAAATTTAATATTTTATTTGCAATTCTTTTTTCTGTGTTTCTTTTTTGCTATTTTATCTTAACTTATCTTATCTTATTTTAAATAAAGTTAAACTTGCTTTTCATATTCATTTTTACGATCAAACATTGTTGTCATTATTATTTTCAACAAAGCGTTTATATTTTCTTACCATTTAGAGTTGAATCGTATTTTTAAAATTTATAAAATTTATTAAGCAAAAAAATCTATTTATCTTTGACAAAAAATAAAAAGTTTATAGAAATTATTTACGTTTCATTAAATAATAATACAAAGATAAAAACAACAATAGAACGACTTATTTTTTGGGTTGTTTTGAAAGCATATTTACACAATTAAACCACAAAAGTCTTGCTTTTACATACAATTTTATTATAAAAAACTAAAAAAATATTCAGCCAAAACATAAATGTTAAAAACTAGAAATTAAATACTTTGATGTTATAAACAATAAAACTGATAACTTTGAAGGTTTATTTGTAGAAGAGACTTTAATTTCTTAAAATTAAGCAAATATTAAAGAAACGTAAAACTATAGAATGAAGAGGCGATATGTAGGTTTTTTCAACAAGAAGTTTGCTCTCAACGTTGGCAAGCTCAACCTCATGATAGTTTTGGCATTTAGATTTTTGACATTTCCGTCGTAGATGCATTGGCAATTGTTACAATGAATTCAATATTGCACAAGAATCGCTTTAAAATAATTAGAATCCACTATAAAAATGGTGGTTCTGCTAAAGTTACAGTTCGCAAAATTCGCGATATTTTCGCCAACATAATCGTCCTCCTGAGACCGTTATTAACAATTTAATCGTTAAATTTAAGTTGACAGCCTCGATATAAAATGTGGAAACACCAACGCGTGTGCAACCAGGTCGTTCAACTAAAAACATTGCAGCGGTACACCACAGTGTTATAGCAGATCCAAATTTGTCAATGCCTCCACATTCTCAACAATTGGGACTTTCCAAAATCACAACATGGTGAATTTTGCTTAAGGATTTGACTTTAAAGCCTACGCGTTTTAACTGGTGCAGGAATTGAAGGCGACCAATCATTCACATCGCCGTAGATTCTCTCCTGAACAACCGGCTGGTTTTTCTGAAAAAATTAAATTTTCACTTGCCAGGGTATGTCAACAAGGAAAATTGAGAAAATTTATAAGGAGTGTTGGTTTCACTTTTGCTCCCTTTTCAACAAATGTGTCAATTTGTGGAATTTTAAATAAAGGGTTTCTCAGCAAGAAGTTTTTTTTTTTTAATAAACAACACAACAAAATATATTTTAGTATTGCGAAGAGAAAAATTCGACAATTATGAATTAAAAACTATATCTAGCAAATTTCCACCGCGACCACGCTGACAGATGTCGATTCTTTTATCAAAGGTTTTAATCACGTTATGGCAAAATGGCAGTCCTATTGAGTTTTATGGCTGAAATCGATTCGATTGGCTCCATATAGACTCTGTCTTTAACATAGCAACACAAAAAATAATCAAGTGGTGTTAAATCACACTGCTGATTCTCGTGAAATTTGGTTTGCAGTAAAATCATCGATCCACGTCGTCAAAAGTAGGCCAAAATTGAGGTGTTGGCATCTCGCGATAGCGTCATCCATTGACCGTTACTGCATTTCCGGCCTCATCTTCAAAAAACTCGACCCAATCACGCCTTCAAACCACATAGCCTTCCATACAGTGACACATTGAGCATGAAAACGCTTCTCAACAATCGCTCTAAGGTTGTTAAAAACCCAACTGCGGCAATATTGCTTGCTAACATACTCTGACAAGTGAAAATGGGCTTCGCCTGTAAAAAAGAAAAACCAGCCGGTTGCTCTTGAATGAATTGAGCGTGTCTACGGCGATGTGATTGGTCAGTCAATTCATCAGCTTCAATTTCTGCACCAGTTAAACCTTGTAAGGCTTCAAAGTCAAATCCCCATGCAAAATTCGCCATGTGAGGGTTTTGGATAACCTCAACTGTTGAGAACCTCGAGAAATCCATAATATTGTATCTGCTTCAACACTGTGGCTGCGATGTTTTCAATTTCTCGACCCAGTCGATCATACGTTATGTTGTCCAAAAATATCACGAATTTTATGAAATGTAACAGTAACAAAACCACCATTTTCGTAGAAAATTTTGATAGTTTTAATGCGATTATCGTGCGAAATTACGAATACGTCAAAAAAAAAAGAAATATCAAAACTATCATTTTGTTGATGTTGGCACGGTTGAAACGCGAAACTTCTTGTTGAAAAACCCTATACCTTTTACTTCCTGGGTAATGGTGAGTATTTACATTCAGACCTCCTACGTCAGCGAAGTAAAATAAATAATAAAAATATGGGTATTTGCTTCAAAGCTACCGCTTAACTAACAACTACGAGTATTAATGTAAAATTAATATTTTTATCTATCTTTCTTACGATTATCGGCCTCGGAATGCTGTTATTTTTTCCATTATCGGTTTTTTTTTCAGGTCAAAATAATACAAACTTATCGGTCTTACAAAAAAAAATTTGGAAATTTCTTTTATTTTAGCAGTCCTTAAATTTTTTCTTTCTGTTTGCAAAATTAAATTTTGTTTAAGCAATTTTTTTGTTTCTTTTTGCTGTTTTTCTTAGAATCGTTGTTTCTAGCAGCCTACAGCAATCAAATAAAACATATTAATTGTCAGCATCTGAATAGCCAGTCACTATGGTGTTATTCTTTTATTAGAAACTGAAAGCTTATGGTACTCGTTAATTTTAATTCATTCTGATTACAGACAATTTTGTTTATTTTCTCTTTTTTCAATTATCATTACATCGGTGAGCATAAGACCTGTGTCTGTGTCTGGAAATGAATAAATGATTGATGAAAATCTTTGTACAAAATGAAAATAACAACAACGATAAAGATTTCGTAATATCACAGCCGCATTACTGTCACCATCAGAAGCATATCTGTATCTTTAAGAACCATTTTTAGAAAAACAAGAATTATTAGTTACGGATGAACTACTAAAACCATAGAAATTTTAATTAAAACTACGAAGTTTTATTATAGAATTAATTTTAGTCTTCGTGTTAATGACAGTCAAAAAGCCGTTTTATTTTATTTTTCTTCAGGATAATTGACAAAAATTTGGGCTTTTACAAGTTCCAATATTCTATTAGTTAAAACAGAAATAAATTTATTTTTTGAATAGCCTACAGTAGGCTGGATACAGGCAATCAATTAATCAATCAATCTATTACGTAAAAAAAATAAAACTGCATTACGATATCCTTCAAATGTAGTAGTTGTGGCTTGACAGCAAATCTAAAAATTCGGACAATTCGTTATAAGATTTACATCTCCACCTGGCAGTTAGTCCTAACCAGATGGTGGTCATACCACTGGGAATGAAAAGCAACGTCATTCACGCCCTAGGAAGCCGAATACTAGTTCTAGCAACAGGTCTTTCCTAGTTAAAACTTCGATGATTCCTGAACAGGGCTGCAAACCACCACTCCTTGCTGAAGAGCTGGAGACTATTCAACTCCTGTCCAGAACACATGTCTACCATGCTTACTGGATCTAGGATCATTCCACCAGGTAGGTGTGATTAAAGGTGAAATGATCTTGGCACCCATTAAAAACTGAGCTGGCGAAACCACAACCACCACGATACTCCCGAAGGGCCAACCTCAATAATCAGTCAGAGAAAAAGCTAAATGTCTAAAGAGACAAATAGCGGAAATTCTGCGGGCTACTGATTCCCGTGGAAATAACGTGGGGTTTCCAGTTGACCCCTGCTGCCTTCAGGGGCTGGGCTCCCTTAGACCCCCAGTTTCACAGGTCTAGATAGTCGAGCTTTCTATAAAGACCATAAATGTGATATGTGCTTGGATTTTCCGACAGGGTAAAAATTACTTTTATTTGGGTACGGTTTTCCGTCGACCCTCGTCAAATTTGTTTTGTGAACAAATCGGTTTCGGCTGTTTGCCATCTTCAGTGTTCCTTTCGTACCATAGGATGGCAAACAGCCGAAACCGGTTTACAAACCAAATTTGACGAGGATCGACGGAAAACCTATCCAAATAACCATTAATGTGCCCTCGAGGGTGAAATCCGGACATAACAATTTTATCTTCTTCTTCTATATATAAAAATTAAGCCCAAAATGGGTGCCCGTTGGTTGCCAATGTTTGACGAGTTGCGCCGCCGAATTTCCACCAAATTTTTTTAGCACCTTCGTAATGGTCGTTTGTGTCTCTGTTTCCTGCGCACAATAGTGCGTAAAAAAATCAAAATTTTTTTTTCCACTACATGCTTCGACTCGATGTTTTGTATGAAATGATAAGTGTGTTTTCGTTTTTAAGTTGCTCTATGTGTGTGTGCTTGCACAGAATGCCACGACAACACAACTCGAAATATGCTCACATTCATAGCAAGTAGAGAATTTTGTTTTCAATATTCTGTTGCATTTTGTGTGTGTGTAATTTGCGTGTTCAATTGCAAAATGATCCATCAGCTAAACGTTTTTCAAAGCAATTGTTAGATATTGGGAATGGCGCAATTCCAATTGACCCCGCGACAAAAATGATTACGCTTCCACATAATTTTTGCCACTTTGCACAATCAAAACAAGAATTGGTCACAAACGTTTATCCCGGTATTGCACAAAATTTAAGAGACCATGATTGGTTGGAGGGAAAGAGCTATCTTAGCTGCGAAAAATGCAGATGTTTCGATATCAATGTGACAATTTTGAATAACATTCGTGGGGAAATTTTTACCTACAAATCGGTTGACGCTGTTACCAATCAAAACGAGGTTGTAAATTATCCAGTCGAATTCTTAAATTCGCTTGAGTTACCCGGACTGCGTCCCACCGCCTACAAGTGAAAATTGGTGTACCAATTATTTTGCTTAGAAATATCTGCCAGCCAAGACTTTGCAATGGGATACGTTTAGTAGTCAAAAAATTTCTGAAAAATGTGATTGAAGCAAAAATTTTAAAAGGACAATATAAGGGCGAGCACGTGTTGATACCACGCATTCCTATGATTCCTCCAGATTTGCCGTTTGAATTTAAACAGCTTCAGTTCCCCATACGTGTGGCTTTTGCAATGATCCCTGTTTTTCACACGGTCAATTATTTGTATCATGTTCACGTGTTAACAAACCAACTGCTTTGTTTGTCTATACCGCGAACCAAAATCGATCGAAGAATATCGTATACGTAAAAGCATTGCAATAGAATAAAACGTATTATACAAGCACACAAAAATATTGAATTGTGAAGAAGATACAATTATTAAAAAAGCATAAAAACCAAAAAAAAAAGAAATTGTTTTCTCTCTGATTAATAGAACGCTGCAGAATAAAAACAAACCAAAAATGACTTGCAAAGCCGTCACGGACACGCTAGTCTCTTATGAAAATTGTTTACATGCCGCCCGCTATGACATATTCTTAATGTGAAAAGCTATTTACAATTTTTTTCCTTTCTCGTTTCAAAATAATATAAACTATTGTCGTATTTGGATTCATAATAGCCCTCAAATATATATTGCGACACCATTACATCCAGAAATACTGACTGTGCTGATGGCATCATTGGTCCATATCTCTTTAAAAATGTTTCTGCTCAGAACGATACAGTCAAGGGTGACAACTATAGAGCCATGACTACTGACATTTGCTTTCATCAATTAAACAATCATTATGGGGTGCCGCTGTAGTTTAAACAAAGTGATTCCGTATGTCACACAGCTCATGCTGCAATTGCCTTATTAAAAGAAACGTTTGAGAACCACATACTTTCACGTTTCGGACCCGTAAATGGGCCTCCAAGACCGTTGGACTATTTTCTATGGAGAATCAATCGTAACGATAGATAGAGGGCAGCATTCATCGCCTTATTGCCGATATATGGCCACAAATGTTGGAAAAAGTAATAGAAAATTGGATCTCCAGATTAGATACGTCTGAGGCAGCTTTGGCGGTTATATGCCAAAAGTCGTATTTAAATTTTAATGCCAAAAGATTGTCTTTCGAATAAAGTTAATTTTATATAAATTTAAAAAATTTATCTTTGTTTTGTTCCACCTTAGCACAATGCCACTAAAATCTTTGGCTATGCTACTCTTATTACTTTCATTTCTATTAAAGTCTTCTTGTTGTAATGGAATAGTAGACGTGTAAAATTGTAATAAACTTCTTCTAAGAAGCGCACTTCTTTTTGAAAAGAAAACGAACCTTGAAATGAAACTTTTAATGACGTCAGAAAAAAAAGCCAGCTACTCACTATTATTTATAGGGGTTTTCAATGAGAAGTTTGTTTTCTAAAGCAAAATAAAACTAAAGACGATTCACATTTTGAATGTAAAATGATATCGGGCAAATGCCCACCACGAACACGCTGACAGATTCGATTCCAAAATAGTGGTCCTTTTACGTTAATCACATCGTAAATTTGGAGTTTAAAGGCAGAAGTCAGTTCGATTGGCTTCGTATAGACTTTATCCTTAACACAAAAAATAATCCAGTGCTGTTGAATCACACGATCTGGCAGGCCATTTAGCTGCTTGATTGTAGTGAAATTATTCTATCAGAAAATTTCTTTTGCAAATAATTTATCATTTAATTTGCTGTGTGGCATGTGGCACCATTCTGTTGAAACCACATGTCAGCGATATCTACGTTCCAAAATAATACATCAAAATTATGTTGTTAGCTTTTCGCGATAGCGTGATCCATTGACCGTTACGGAATTTCCAGCCTCATCTTCAAAAAAAAACACCCCAATCACGTCTCCAGACCACATAGACCACCATACAGTGTCACCTTCGACAGGCAAATCATATAGCTATTATTCAGAAGCCCAAATGTGGCAATTGTGCTTGTTAACATACCCTGACAAGTTAAAATGCGCTTCACCTGAAAAAATTATTTTTTCAGAAAAACCATCCAGTTGTTCCTGAAAGAATTCAATCTACGGCGATGTGAATGGTCGGTTGGTTTCAATTCCTGCACCAGTTGAACCTTGTAAGACTTTACACTCAAATCCTTGAGAACGTCGAGTAATAGACAAATTTGGATCTGTTTCAACACTGTGGCTCATGGCTGCAATGTTTTCAGTTGAACAACCCGGTCGAATACACGTTCCTGTTCTCACATTTTGGATCAACTCAAATTTAATGACCAAATTCTTAATGGCGGTCTTAGAAGGACTATTATGTTGTCCAAAAATATTACGAATTTTACTGTAATTTTAACAGAACCACCATTTTCATAGTGAATTTTAATTATTTTTATACGAATTCCGCGCGAAATTGACTTTATTGTAACTATTGCCAATGCATCTACTACGAATACGTCAGAAAACGAAATGTCAAAGCTGCCATGTTGTTGGCGTTGCCACAATTGAAAATCAAACTTCTTGTTGAAAACCCCGGTACAATTATTATTATTATATTTTAATTAGAATTTATTAAATCCAGAATATAACAAGAAAACAAAAAGGCAGTTTATTAAACAACTTGGCAATGCCACGGACAATGATTAAAAAATGTTTGTCTTTCCCATGTTTTGAGGTACGTTTTCCGCTGGACTGGCCATTTCTATTAAGTTTAAAGATATTTTATTTTTCCTGTTCACTGGTCCGTTGCTCTTTTAAGATTGTTAAGGCTGACTATGTGTTTCATGTTTTAGATTTGGGGTAAGAGCCGATAAGGTAAGACCACAAAATATTATTTAAATATTTTTAATCTTAGTTTTGCAAAGATGTTTAAGCCGACAAGAAAAAATAACAACAACAAAAAATATGTAGAAGTAAATCTAAATAATTTTCGTGTAAGCTAAAGTACTGTTTTCCAGCCTCAACCTTCTTAAATCTCAAATGGATTTTAACTTGAAATAGACATTTTCATATGCTAAAAGGAGATGGTTTTTCAAACAATTGTTGTTGTGTTTTTGTTTTTGTTTCTGAGTGTTTTTTTTTTTTTTTTGTTAGGTCAAAGTTGTTTTATCATTGAAGCTCAGTGTCTTTGCCTTTACCCCACCACCCCTTTTTTCAGCTCATATTTTCTTTTATTTTTAAAGTGATATTTTTCTTTTCTAGAATTTGTTTTTTGCGTATATTTTTTATGAAAAATTTACAAAAGCCATGTCATATAAACGTTTCATGAAAAATTACAAAAGTACACAAGAACCCAAAGTGCTGCAAACAAATTGTGTGATTGTTTTAAAGCAGAAGAAAAAATATATAAAAATTACACAACATGATGTAGCGAATTTATAATTAAAAACGTCCCGTTTTAATTCATGTTTTTAGTTTTTTGCTTAAAGAATATTGTCAAGGGGAACATAACTAAAAACAAAAAAAAATATTCTGTTTTAAATTTTTAATGAAGAAAATAAATAAAATAAAAAAATTTAAAGCGAACCCACGTCATAATATCTTGATGAGCATGTCACTTTGAAAAATGTCATTAAAACACATCCATGAAGAATATGAAACTTTTCATATTGTGAAGGGAGTTAAATCATTTGAAAATGTTCACAGCAATTAGAGCCATAAAGGATCATAGAATTTTAGTTTTTGACGTTTTAAGAAAACTTAAGAGGTAAACGGTAGATGAAAGAGTTAAATTCGCAGAGTCTAAAATTATGCTAATTATGAAGATAAATTTTCAATATGAAGTAGCAGTTATAAAAATAGAAGCAGTTAGCATTTATTTCTTAACTTCTTCTACATACATATCTGAAATAATAACACAGATGCGATTTTGAGATTTTCTTATTTCTGAACCGATATTAAAATTGTTGAATGCTCAAATTTTCATTGTTGAGTTCTACAAAGCTACGTGTTCATATAAGAGTTATCTCTGATTTTTAGGACTAGTTTTTTTTGTCACTTGAAAGATAATCATATCCCCACATTCTTGTAATAGTTAAATGGATTTGATCAGATTGTATTGTTACATTCATTCCTTTACTAAAACTTTAGTTTTAGAACTATTTATTTTTAAACACCTAAAAGCTGCTGTAACAGCTCTTATTTTTTCACTCGATCACGTTCACTGAACTATTGCCTAAGAGAGGCAGCTTCCTGTTTTGAGCAGTTCTAATATTTATTAGAATATTTTTATTATTCACTGTAGATGTTTGTTTAGTTGTCTGGCTTTTTCTTCTGTGTTAGTTGTCTCTATTTTATGGTTGTTAATTTTTTAATATTTGTTAAAATTTTTTGTTGTAGTTATTTTATGCTGATACGATTTTTTATAAACTTCTTAATTTGTAAACAGATACAATAGGTCATTTCACTTTGTGACGACCAAAAGTCGGCAGGCTTGTTTTTGGATCACATAGCAATTAAATCACAAGCAACTAGACTCTATATATATTTTTTTAAAATTTTTTAATTTTTTTTACTGAATTTCATAAATTTTTACATTTTTTGCATTTCTGAATATTTATTGTTTAATGAATTTCATAATTTTTTTAAAAGAGAACATTATTATTATACACTTTTCATTTTATATAATTCATAATTATATTTTATAATTACATTTATTATTTGTTAATGAAATATTTGAAATTATAGTAGCCGTTAAGAAGCGCCACCTATTAACATGAAGATACAACCGTAAGGAAAACATACCATTAAACACAACCCTAAACAGCCGTAAGCAGCTGTCGTTTAGTGGTATGGGTGTGTATGTGTGCCTTGCAGAAACATATAAAAGCGAGATAAGCAGAGTTGGCCACGGGCAAACAACCGGGCAAGACTTCTTTAAAGTGAGTTAGAATTTTATTCAACTTAATTAAAATAGTCTTGCGAATAGGTTCAGTTCAGTTAATCAGAGTCAGAATTTTATTCGACTTTGAATTAATTGAGTGTAGCTCAGTTCTACGGCCAAGCAAGGTCTGGCGCTGCTTCACCTGGCCAGAATTTTATTCGCCCAGATGACTGAGGCCAGAGCAAGGCCGTGCTTTGTTCAGCAAGGCCAAAAATTTTATTCGCCCTAGCTGAACAAGTTGGACAAGATCGTAAAAAGATTAACATCAATTTAGACGTGAAAAGGTTGTCTCAGAATCTTATTTGTGACAACCGCAACAAGTCAAAAATTGGTGGACAGGCAAACTGTTCTGCTCAAACTGGACCAGAATCTTATTCGCTCCAGTGTGAGAAGCAGTAGGCTAGCCGGCGGAGAGAATTGTTGAGGGCCACGAAGCGATGGATCGTCGTTGGCATGGTCAGTAGTGCTGTAGTATAATTTTAACTTAGTTTAAGAGATCCACTCTATATAATATATAATCCATATAATAAAAAATTTTATTAGTAAAACAAAAGTGTCTCTTGTGTTATTAGTTAAGCAAACTTTTTTTTTGTAACGAACCCTGGAAGCCGCGAGTTCTATCCAAGCATAACGCGAGAACGTGTCGTTACAACTTTCCTTTTTAGTGATAATTATGTTTTTTACGTTTTTAGCATTTTCAGATACAATAGGTCATTTTACTTTCCTTTTTAGTGATAATTATTTTTTTAACATTTTTAGCATTTTTGTAATATTATCACTCATAAGCTACCCAAGCGATGAAATTTAGGTTGCATACACACTTTTTTAATAGATAGTATAAATGATTCATTAGTTTCAGTATTTCGGTCTGTTAGCATAACCTGTCTAGACAATTTACTCAGTCTTTCGTTTTCAAATTGAATGTAATTTCTGCTCACAAAAACTTTTAAAGTAAAAGTATAAAGTGTGTCGCAATTTAGATTCATGATTTCAGCAAAGCAGTCCAATTTTCTTAATCGCTTTATTTTAAGGCTGAGAATATCGATATGATATGATAAATTAGAGTTTTTGCGTAAATTTTAGAAACGTTCAAAACAGAATACAAAGGCTCCCTCTTCTGGACAAAAGAGTAAGTGTGAAAGTTGTTAAGTGATGACACAACAGTTGAGAGTTCAGTTTAATTGTGAAAATTATTGAGTGATAAAAAATAAGTTGATTTAACAGAATTTTTTCATTTTACACTCTTGTATTCCTTTTAGCGATAATTAATGCCTTAATCAAGCCTCTAGTACTTACGGTTCAAGAAATAAAACCCAATACGTGAAAATCACTTCATGTAAGGGTACGCTTAAATTTTTAATTATAATTTAAATTTGTGATAATATCTTATTTGTGATAAATGCAAATAAGAAATTTAAATCCGTATTCGAAAATATCAGCAAATTCTTTTTCCAACATCCTGATTTTTACGTTTTCGCTTGATTTTTCCTTTAACCTTTAACATAGTCTATTTTTTCCTCCCCCTTAACAATATTTTGCTAAATGTTTCAAATATTTTTTGTACCATTTTCTAATTTGCTTTACTGCCACAATACAAAATCATCGTTTAAGTGTGCCACAGTCAATAGCCCAAAACAAGTAAATATTGTTGTAATTATCCTTTTAATGCCTTGTGACTCCATTATTAATAAAACAGTTACGCCTTTCAACACCAATTAGTTACCACAACGAAATGGCAAAATGAAATGTGGAATGAATTCGGTTGGCATAACAAAATTGGTTTCAATACTTTAAATATTAATTTAATTCAAATTATACTTTTTATTATTCAGTCAGTGTATTTTAAATGGTAAATAATGTGTTAACTTTTTTATAAGTGACATGTACATAAAAGTTTATGTGGTATACAGTCGTTATTATTTGTTTATTAAGTTATAAAAATAAAATTATTACTAAAAAGAAGGAAGGTGAAATAACCTATTGAGTCTGTTTACAAATTGAGACGCATTAAAGAAGTATTATGAACACAAAACACCAACAACGTGCTACAATAAAATTCCATGAACTAAGATTAACAAGCAGAAAATAAAAACAACTAACACAAAACAAACAGACACCTAATTAAAGAAACATATATAGTAAATAACGATAACAACGTCATCTATATTTGGTGCGATGATTTAATCGAAATTAAATGCTAGAACCGTTCAAAACAGAGTATAAAAGCTTCCTCTTTTGGACAAAAAAGTCAGTACAAGCGCGAATGTTGTCGAGAGAAGAGGGTTGAGGGCTTAGTTTAATTGTGAATATGATCGACTGAACAGTGATCCGGCTTTTAGGCGTTATAATTATCATCGAGTATTTTTGTGTGTATAAAAAAAATAAGTTACTCATCTAAATAAATTAAATCTAAAACTCTGAAAAGTTGTGTGTAATTATTTTGCAATTAAAAAACTAAACATTAAACTTTGTTTAATTTATTTTTAAAACAAAATGGCATTTTCTTCTACTCATCTAGGAACTTTTTAATAAACCGCATACAATACAAATGATTTAAAACGTTGAACGCTCAAGGCTCGCTTCCCATTTTACAAGCCAACATCACTTCCACAAATGAAAATGCAAAATATAAACCGAGTGCAGCAACAACGAAATAATTTTAAGGATTATAACTGCAAAAAAAAACCATAACCGTTACAATTCACATTTAAAAAATTTCCGTTTTGAAGTTCCCAGTGGCAAGATTGCATTGTTATCCATAAAATGACTGCCCTGTGGCTGATAAAACTATTCACAAAATAAAATGAAAACGAAAAAGAAAAACTAAAACGTCAAAAAGTATTTCATTTGCCAATGCTGCACACATACACTTACACACACACACACACACTTACAAAAACTAGGCTTCAATATTTTATACGTTAAAATACAAATCTTGAATTCAAATTCTCCAACATAAGTGGTGACTTTGATATTGACTTGATTTTTCCCCCTCCCCCTGCTTTGTCATTAATTTCGTAGAGGACTTCCTTTTGTGGGAAAGATCTTATGCATCTCGTTGGCATTAATTCATTTAAATTTCTGTTTATGTTATTTATGTGATTTTTATGTTCGTTAACAAGTGTTATATTTTCGCTTTTGGGAAATTATATTTCAAAATATTTAACAGACATGGAAAAAGAGAAAAAAAAAATTTTTTTTCCAGCCAGCAAAAGCAGAGTTTTCAACTGCTGAAAACTTTAAAAATTTATTTTGGTAATAACCTTTGATTCATAAATATACTTTCTGCCTGCGACTTCGTGTGTGTAGCTCATTATGCTATGTATTTATTTAAGTCCTTTCTTCTATATATTTAAATTCAATATTGCGTATTTCACATATTATTTATTACTCCTTAAAGTATGCTACGGTTTACGGTTTAAGGTTTTTACTCTAGAAAGGCTACAATCTTAAACGGGTTCTGGTTTAGAAAAACGTATTCTATTGATTAACACATATTAATAAAATATCTTAGATCACAATTTCATCACAATTGGTTTGAGTGTGAATGAGCAACAAACATATAAACTAATAATATTTGTAGCAATCGATTAAAAGTAGAAATGAGTTTTATTTGGGTACGGTTTTCCGTCGACCCTTGTCAAATTTGGTTTGTGAACAAACCGGTTTCGGCTGTTTGCCATCTTCAGTGTTCTTTTCGTACAGTACGAAAAGAACACTTCGTACAGTACGAAAAGAACACTGAAGATGGCAAACAGACGAAACCGGTTTGTTTGCAAACCAAATTTGACGAGGGTCGACGGAAAACCGTACCCAAATAAAACTCATCGTACAGTACGAAAAGAACACTTCGTACAGTACGAAAAGAACACTTCGTACAGTACGAAAAGAACACTGAAGATGGCAAACAGCCGAAACCGGTTTGTTCACAAACCAAATATGACAAGGGTCGACGGAAAACTGTACCCAAACAAAAGTAATTTTAGCCCCGTCGAAAAATCTAAGCACATATCTAAAAATGAGTGGTG
Organism: Trichopoda pennipes; assembly: GCA_030448955.1. Taxonomy (NCBI): domain Eukaryota; kingdom Metazoa; phylum Arthropoda; class Insecta; order Diptera; family Tachinidae; genus Trichopoda; species Trichopoda pennipes. Next base: position 18,159,702 of record JASKUP010000072.1, read on the forward strand.
AGTAACGTAAAACTCTAATCGAGTTCACTCTTAACATTTGCGGATACCATAATCATCCTTCTGAGACCGCTATTAAAATCTTGGTCGTTAAATTTGAGTCGACAGGCTTGATAAAAAATTTGCGAACACCAACGCATGTTCGACCAGGTCGCTCAGCTGAAAACATCGCAGCCGTGAGTCACAGTATTCCAGCAGATCCGAATTTGTCAATTCCGCGACGTTCTCAACAATTGGGGTTATCGAAAACCACTACAAGGCGAATTTTGCTTAAGGATTTGACTTTTGAGGATTCAACTGAAGCTTTTCAGGATTCAACTGGTGCAGGAATTGAAGCCGACCGACCACTAACTTCGCCGTACATTCAGGCTGCTTTTTCTGAAAAAAATCATTTTTTCAGACGAAAATTCAGTGAAAGTGGTCACTTTGCAAGCGCAACGTGTCACTGTATAGTGCGCTATGTGGTTTGGAGGAGTAAATGGATCATTTTTTTTTTTGTAATGAGGGTGAAAATGCGGTAACGGTTAATGGATCAAGCCATCGCGAGATGCTAACAACTCAATTTTAGCCTATTAATGACGACGCCGATATTACTGACATGTGGGTTTAACAGGACGGTGCCACATGTCACACAGCCAATGAATCGATCAATTTATTGCAAAGCAAATTTCCCGACCGCATAGTTTCACGACAAGTGGCCAGCCAGATCGTGTGATTTAACACCACTGAATTATATTTTTTGGGATAAGGTTAGGGACAGAATCTATTAGGAGCCAGTCGAAACAATTTGAGCCTTAAAACTCATAATCCGTGATTTGATTAATGAAATTGGAAAAGTGATTTAAAACTTTGATGAAAGAATCGCATCTGAGAGTGTGAGCGTGGTGGACATTTACCAGAAATTATTTTTCATTCACAATTGTCCAATTTTTCTCTTCATAATACAATAAATATTTGAATTATCTTAATTTTAATTTTTTTGTGTTTTTTTTTTTTTTTTTTGTTTTAGAAAACAAATTTCTTGTTGAAAACCCCTTAATTTAAAAAAAAATCCTTCTAGACACAATTTTATGGCGTTTTATCATGGCATAACCTTGGTGACCAAGTGTCATTAAACTTTAGCATATAATTGTATATGTAAGTTTTATGTGAGTTGCCCGTAACATCAACGACTAAAGTTGCTCTAATAAGTCTAAAGAAACTCCTGATTATAGTTTGGTATAATTAAGCCATATTAGGGTCATGTATTTGAATTTTCTCAAAATACCCAAACTGTTATAAACGTTCGAATTGGTTATAAATTGTCTTTATTTTATACGCTGGCCGAAAAGGAAATTAATACTTTATTTATTTTTAGGTTTTTAATGTCTCTTATATTTATGGTTTAAATTTAAATAATTAAGATAAATCAGTCTTTCGCTTTAATTAAAGCTCTCTCTCTCTCTCTCTCTCCCTCTCTCTCTCTCTCTCTCTCTCTCTCCCTCTCTCTCTCTCTCTCTCCACCTATTCTGCTACTTATAGTTTCTTATAACATGTCCATACTCCTTAATTTTTAATTTATAAAGCACCGGGAAAAGTTATAGAGCCCAACTTGAAAAGGGCATTAACTTTAATTTATTAATTTTTAGCTAAATGAATTCATTCTCTTTCTACCCTGCTTTTAAATTTACAGATTAAAGCAAAACTTGCTCATAAAAAATATTTTACTACCAAATATGTAGCATCGTGTAATATGAAAATTAAACGCAAAACAAAACATTTAAAAAAAAATAAAATTAAAATGTCACAAAAATCTTGTTGACAGTGTGAAAAATTAAAATTAATATTACTAAAGTTTCACCAACAGTTATGTGATAATTTTAACAATAAGTTTGCTTAACCTAAGGGCATCAAGAAGAAAAAATTATCGTTTAGTGAATTTTGATTTTGTTACGATAAAGTTTTTCTTGGTAATTGAGGAAGGAAAATGTATGCCACTAGTGTCTTCTAAATAAAGTTGATTTGGTTGAAGGAAATAATTTTTAGAATTAAAAAAATATTCACTAGTTCATAATTTCATTAATTAATTTAGTCATTACGTTTATTCGAATGAGTTTCTCTAGCTACTTAATTACATGTTTCTAATTGTCATTTTAAAAAATTTAAGAAGCACTGTTCTAATTAACTCCTTATTTATGAAAGGCTCTCTTAAAGCTTGAAATGCCGCCGTTTTGAAAACCAACAACAATATACCAATTGTCATTATAAAAACATCTGCAGAATAGTCAAGCAATGTTTCTGGTCTTCTAACTTCACCCAATCCCTGACAAATATTGAGTACAATTTTTTCAATATGTTTTAAAGTTCTGTTACCTAAGTCCAGCATTACCGTTTTCGAAAAGCCATTTTCTTCCAGGTTTCTCCTGACCTTATAATGGATGGATAAACTTGGTAACCCCAAGAAAGTAAAGTAAATTAATGGCCCAACTATAATATGCATAATCTGGCTTAAGCTAATATCAAAAGTCGGACGAAAAATCTATCAAATGTTTAAACGAATCATTGAAGACTTTTACGTGGCTATATTGTACTTACATGAATATAGAAATTATTATGCGCAGTTGCACATTTATTTTATTCGTACTTTTGCAAAAAAAATAATTTCGTTCTAAAAAAATGGAATTTATTAGCAAAAATGCGTTTAATAATCATATTTTGTATACTTAATACTATCCCTATACAAATTTATAATTTTTTGTTAAAAGTTTTAAGAAAATTACGAAAGAAAAATTACACATAACGCTGTATATATTATTTGGGCTAAAAGTACTAAAAAAATGCAACTGTGTATATCATTGAATATACAAACAATAAAAAACTAAATTTTATTGCAAAATGTGTGTTAAAAAATGGAAAGGAATATAAAATGTTGAAAGGCCATCGTTCCCTTGAATTACCGTTATAATAAAACGTGTGACTTTTTCATATAAGCAATTTTTTCTCTATACATTTTCAATTAAATTCAGATAAAATACATATTTTCTGCCCTCCATTCCAATTTTTTTACTAATGTATCTATGACACAATGCAAAATCAGCTGTTTCCGTACGGAATATGCAATCAGTTTCGTACTCTGCGTAAGCAATTGACATTTGAAGAAACTTGACGAAAAGTTTTGTTAAGTACATTATAGTTCGCTACATATGATTATTAGGTATTTGCACAGTTGTTTAAGTTGGCTTAAGCCTGCATATGCATATTATAGTTGAGCCTTAAATCACACACTTTTTTTGACAACTTCAGTTTTATCGATACAGGGAAAATGTCCCCCACTAACATATCAACAGACGACCAATCTTTTCATAAAATTTTGCAAGACATTTTGAAACAAAGTTTCGCTTATCTCGTCAATGCAACGCCGAATTTTATCTTTCAGAGCATCAATGGTTTGTGGGTCGTTTGCATAAGACCAGCCTTTCAAAAGGCCCCAAAGAAAATAATCTAGTGGCGTTTAATCACAAGAACGAGGCGGCCACTTTATATTGTTACGAATATGTCTTGCTCAAGTTTTAAAATAAAATAATTAAGCAATAAAGCGAACTACTGGTTACAAATGGCGTAGACGTTTATACACACACAACTACAATTTGATATGCTGTTTACTAACTGGCTGGCATGCAAGAAAAAAAAATACATGTATGCTGTTTATCATCTAAACGCGCGAGACAAAAACTAATTTTACAACAACAAACATACATGTTGTTTACCATCTGCGTAGTTTTCTAAGAAACCCTTTTTTACAAATAACAACAACAAATGTATTGAAATAAATCCCAAGTAGCATAAAACAAAAACAACTATTTACACAGACATACAGGCGCCTATACATCGAATAAACAACATACAACAACAAAATGCACGCAAAGGGAGTATAAGATTCTTAAATCTTCTAGATTCTAATTGGACAAGTATAAATAGAGAAGCGTCTGAGTGGATGGTCAATCAGTGTAAAATTAAACCTCATCGAGTAAAGACGTGTATATTAAGTAAATTATTCTGTGTCAGCTTTGTGTAGTTAAAGTAAATAAAATTGTTGTTATAATTTTAAAAATTCTAAAAACTAGTGTTATTTATTTTGCAATAAAGAACTGAAAACAAAACGGTTATAAACGGTATAAACGTAACAATATCAACAAATCGAGAAATTATGCAATCGGTAAATGTCTTATGCAATAACTGAACTGCTGAGATGGCTGTGCGGCGCCGTCCTGATGAAACCAAAGATTTTTGATGTCAACATAAGTCAATTATGGCCACAAATTGGTATCACGGTTTGATAGCAAAGAGAATTTACAATATAATCTTCGATTATAATGGCATTTCGAGGACAATTTGTGGATTTTGTGAGCTTCATATGCGACATTGTTGTTTCTTTACATAACAGCCTAATTAAAAGTGTGTCTCAGCCAATTCATGTGGTTGCAACAACATGCTTTACGACGATCGACTCCATCAACTTATTGCAACGAAGACCATAAGCGATAAGTTTATTTCGTAAAATGGAAATGCCAATTGGCCTGCAAAGTTATGCCATTTGGCAGCTCTCAATAGTTCCTAAGCGAGAACGTAAAGCCGTGGCAAGTGACGCTTTAGAGTTCAACATAGTACCTGCTATTTGTTACACACGGCCAGCTACCATAAACTGGTCATAAATTACACGGTTAGAATATGCTGTAGCAAAAATAGCTGCAATGGCAAAAAATTTTCAAATGTTTACGCCACATATTGATGTTTAGGATAAAAAATTTTGCATTACATTTTACCATTTGAACTTCTGTTGGAACTTTAGAAATAACCCGTATTTTTAGCCCTGGATTCAAAAGAGGATTTTAATGGCAAAAATGTAACAATTGTAGTACTTTCCATGTAAAGGGGTTTTTCAAAAAGACGTTTCTTTTCTAAAAAATAATAAAATAAATAATTTATATTGAGATACATCAAATTTTTATTGTATTGTGAGGAGAAAAGTTCGGCAATTTTAAATGAAAAGGATCCCTGGTAAATATCCACCATGACCACGCTGACAGATTTCGATTCTTTCATCAAAGTTTTTACACAACCCAACAACATACTTGTGAGAAATTCTATCAAATAAGTAAACAACAGAAAACAAAAACAACTAACACAGAACGAAATACACAGCCAAGCAGGCACATCAACTAAATGATAACAACAACAACATGGGATGATGTTAAAAGTTAAGACTCTTCCACTAGAGTTGGCTAAAAAAATTTGATTTTGTAAGGGCGCGACTAACTTCGCCCTATAAAGGAAAACTCACTTTTTTAATATTTATTCAAGGATTGATATTTAACACAATATTTTATTTAAGATTTACTTAAGGATCAGTATTCCTAACAATTAATACACTTGAATTTAGTGATGTGCACGTCAAATGCGTTAACGACCTCGTAGCGGAAGACTGACTTTTGATTTTCTTCCCATGAACTGTGTCACTTTGACAAAAATTATAATTTAATTTTGATTGGCTGCAATAGGTAAAATTTTGTCAATTGTAATTTGGCATTTGTCGAAACGTTTGACTGAGTTCGTTAACCCATGCGGCGCCGTTAATTTAGAGTAAAATGTTCTTGTATATGCGAGAACCGCTTAAAAAACCATATAAGCACCACTGGGCAAATGAATTAATTCCTGTTGAGCGAAGACAACAAAGTTACCATCGTATTTATTTTGTGTGTATTGAAAGTAAATAAATCGTTTAACTAAATATGTTTTTTCTTTTTTAAGATCTTTTTTTATATAAATTTTTCTCTTTTCAATATTTCGCTTTCCTTTGGAAAGCTTCTTCAGAAAAAAAATTTTTTATATATTTTTGAAAACAAAACAAAATTATAATAATAATAATAATAATAATAATAATTTTGTTTTGTTTTCAAAAATATATAAAAATTTTTTTTTCCTGAAGAAGCTTTCCAAAGGAAAGCGAAATATTGAAAAGAGAAAAATTTATATAAAAAAAGATCTTAAAAAAGAAAAAACATATTTATTTAAGATAAAAAAGATCGTTTAAAAACTATAAAAATTAAATCGTTTAACATTATTTTCAGTTTTATTCGACCTTTTCTATTTTTATTAAATATGTATTAATCTTTTAAATGGTCTCTTTTAAAAATTAAATTTTAACGATTTATTTTTTCGATATTTCGCTTTCCTGTGGAAAGCTTCTTCAGGAAATTATTTCTTCTATTTTACAAAAACAAAAAATTAAATTAATTAAATTAATCGAAAAAATAAATCGTTACAATTTTATTTTTAAAAGAGACCATTTAAAAGATTAATACATATTTAATAAATCGTTTAACTTAATTTATAACTTTAGTACTTTAGGTGCTGGGTTATTATTTAGCAATTGTAATGTATGGAATCGCTTCGCTTGCAAATTATTTCAGAACGTAAATTTGTTTAGCATTTAATAATAAATTGTGATTTTAAAACTAGAATGATTTGAACAAAAGCAATTTTCTTCAATATATCATTGCTGAAAACAGTAGTTTCAAAATTATATTCTTATATTACCAAGTGAGGAATTTGATACTAAAGCAATAATATGTCACTGAACTCGTTGTAGAGTTTTAAAGTTCATAAAAATCTAATCAGAATATCTGTGCATTCTATAATCAGCAAAAAATATTAAAACGAAGTGTTTAAACGCATACGCGTGAAAAGTGCTTGGTAGAAAGAGGACGTAAGCATCAGGGAGTGAGATATGAAAGTAAAAATAGAGGAATGTAATATAATAAAATTTTTGTATCCACATAAATATAAATACATTTTCTTTTTTTTTTGCCTTTTTTCTTTCTGCTTTCTGCTCAAGGCTCTGTTTGTCATAATGATACTTTTCTCACACTTGAGTCTCATACTTTTGAAATAACACGTGCTGATGTTGCATGAATAAATGTGGGGAAAATAAACCAATGAAGCTTATAAAAAAACCAAAAAAAAACTCCAATAATGCTGTAAGGACATAAGCAAAGTGACCCACGTCACTTAAAGTAACTGTTGTTCATTGCTCGTTTCAATATCCTGTTTTCTGGCAGTGAGAGTGTGTTTGTTTGAATTTGATGACTTTAAGTTTCGGTAGCCAAAGGAATATAAATGTCGTGTAGACAAAAGTTATGTCTGAATTTTGTAGTTGTTGGCCTGTTGTTATTTATTGTTACTATTAGCCAGGATTGGCCAAAGACTGGCCAAGGGTTTGATACTTACAAATATAAAAAAGTTAAAGTAAAACAACAACGAAAAAAAAGAAACATTTTTGTATCGTTTATAACACGTTTGCATTTCTGAATTTAGGATGAAAGTTTTCGTTACACATTCTAGATTTTTCTGTTTTCTTTAATCGCTGTATTTTTTGTCTTTTACGAATGAACTTAACACTGGCTCTGGAGAATATATTCTATGAAACTTTTTATCTGATTTTTTTTTTATGATAATCGCATTGAGGATTTTTTGTAATTTTCTTAATTCGAATGATTTATATTTTACAAGAAAAGTTTTATAAAAGTAAATTAAGGCAGAATTTGAATTGAAAAAAATTAACATGTACAGAAACCCAATCACAAGCTTGTTAAATTATATCGGGCTTGTCAACAACAAGTCTATTTTTCAATCGTGGCAACACCAAAAATATGATCGTTTTGACATTTAGGTGTGTTCGTATGTTCGTGTTCGTATTAGATGCATTGGCAATTGTTACATGGAATTCGATTTTGCACGAAAATCGTATTAAAGTTATGAAAATGGTGGTTCTGTTAAATTTAAAGTTCGTAAAATTCGTGATATTCTCTAAAACCGCTTTTAAGAATTTGGTCCTTAAATTTGAGTCGACAGGCTCGATATAAAAAATACAAACACCAATGCTTGTTTGACCGGATCGTTAAACTAAAAACATCGTAGCCGTCAGCCACAATTTGTCAATTTCTCGCTCTTTTTAACAATTGGGGTTATCCAAAACCACCACATGGCGACGAATTTTGTGTAAAGATTTGACTTTGAAGGATTTGACCCATTGACAAGGTTCAACTGTTGCAGGAATTGAAGCCGACCGACCATTGATATCGCCGTAGGTTTGCTTAATTCATTCAGGAGCAACCGGCTAATATTTCTTGTCGGGATACATCAGCCAGCATAATTATATCATTTTTCATGCTCAACGTGTCACTGTATGGTGCACTCTGTGATGTGGAAGCATTCTTTTTTTTGTCGAAGATAAGGTTCGAAATGCGGTAAGATTCAATGGATCACGCTATCATGGGATATTGCCAACTCAATTTTGGCCTGTTATTGACATGTGGTTTCAAGAAGACGGTGACACATGTGACAGCCAATAAAACGATCAATTTATTGAAAACCAAATTTAATCTCATAATTTCACGACAATCAGCAGTTAAGTGGCCAGCCAGATCGTGTGTTTTAACACCAGTGGATTATTTTTTGTTAGACTATGTTAAGATCAAAGTCTATATGGGCCAATCGAATCGATTTCAGCCTTCAAACTCAAAATCCGTGAAGTGATTAACGAAATATTACCGCCAATTTGGCAAAAATAAAAGTGTTTAAAAATCGAATCGAAATCTGTCAGCGTGGTCATGATAGATATTTACCAGGGATCTTTTTCATTCAAAATTGCCGAAGTTTTCTCCTCATAATACAGTAAAAATTTGGTTCATTTTAATCTAAATTATTTATTTTATTTTGTTTTAGAAAACAAAGGTCTTGTTGAAAAACCCCTTTGCATGGAAAATACTACAATTGTTACATTTTTGCCATTAAAATCCTCTTTTGAATCCAGAGCTAAAAATTCGGGTTATTTCTAAAGTTCCAACAGAAGTTCAAATGGTAAAATATAACGCAAAAGTTTTTATCCTAAACGTCAATATGTGGCGTAAACATTTGAAAATTTTTATTAAGAATGTTGCCATTGCAGCTATTTTTGCAACAGCATATTCTAGTCGTGAAATTTATGACCTCTTTATCGTAGCTCGCCGTGTGTAACAAATAGCAGGTACTATGTTGAACTCTAAAGCGTCACTTGCCATGGCTTTACGTTCTCTCTTAGGAACTAATTGAGAGCTGCTAAATGGCATAACTTTGCAGACCAATTGACATTTCCATTTTACGAAATAAACTTATCGCCTTTTGTCTTCGTTACAATAAGTTGATGGAGTCGATCGTCGTAAAGCACGCTGTTGCAACCACATCACTCCCGAAAAATGTTATTAAAATCTTCGCTTAAGTTCACTAATTACGGCGCGGTTATGATTTCCAGCGAACACGACGCATATCAGCGCTTCATTTTGAAAAGAATAAAAAGGAATAAGAGCAAATGAGGTCAACAGACCTCACAGTGCATTTTGTATGTTCGGTCCCCCTCGGGGGCACATTTATCGGTCTTTATAGAATACTCTACTATCTAGACCTGTGCAACTAAGGGGAAAAGGGAGCCCAGACCCCTGAAGTCAGACAGGGAGACAACTGGAAACCCCACTTTATTTCCACGGGGATCAGTGAGCCCCAGAGTTCATTATTTGTCTCTTTAGACATTTAATAGTTCTCTGGCTGATCATTGAGGTTGGCCCCTATATGGGAGCATCGTGGTGGTTGTGGTTTCGCGGCCCTATAACAATCTATGTTTCTATGGTGGCCAGGATCATCTCACTGATTATGACACGCAAAGTGAATGATCCAGTCCAGTGAGCATGCTTGACATATGTTCTGGACAGAAGTTAGAAAGTCTCCAACTCTTTAGCAAGGTGTGATGATTTGCAGACCTCTCCTGGAATCATTAAAGTTGCAACTAGGTGGTTCTGTTGCATAGAATTATGGCTTCGGCTATCTAGGACGAGCATAACGTTCCAAATTATGTATAGTGGTTTGTCCACCATCTGATTAAGGCTACATAGCGCGGCGCGGATGTAAAACAAATCACACTCTGTATGTTGGGTTCACTCTATATGCAATAATTTTTTTCATTAACCAGCTCGCTAGGCAAAAAGAGTCTCATCGTTGAAATTATTTTGCAATTAAATAAATTCTCAGTTTCCAATGGCGATAAAGCGTAATGGAATAAAGAACGATTGGATCAATTTCCAACTGCACTATAGCTTAATCCAACTTTCAAACTGCTCCAACACCTCAACCGGGGAAAAAACAATGCATATGATGGATTTAATTTCTGCACCAGCTGGCTCTTTTCTAAATGCAAGTCGTAAATCGAATTCCTTAATTGTTTACCAGCTGGCTCTTTTCTAAATGCAAGTCATGGATCGAATTCCTTAATTACTTACCGAAACTATTCTCTTAAATATGCACATTTTTTCCACTTGTTGATGTTATTTTATAGTCTAGAGAGCATGTAATTTAAAATCTATCCATATCTGGATACAGATAGACGATTATGTACGGCATTGGAACCACCTGTTTGCCTATAAACTTGAACAAATTGATGATTGATTTCCAGCATAAATCTAGATAATTTTGTAACATAAGGATTTGCCAGAGAGTTAGAAATGTGAAGAGATGAGCTCTCGTTTAAGATGAAAGCTCGTTTAAGATTCTTAGCTTTCGTAACTTCTGTTAGACTTAAAAAGCAACCATTATTTTAGAGAACTGCTTTCACGCCAGTTTAACTGAAATTAAATCAACAATTTATTTAATGAATAAAAAACCAAAATTTTTTAATTAAATAAATAATTGCTTTAATTAAACACATAAGCAATTTCCATATAAATTTTGAATAAATGCAAAAACTTTTTTTGCAGTGTAGTTGTTGACTTGCTTTCTTCTAAATTTGAATATATGTGCATATGTACACATTAATGTAAATTCTTGCCCTGCAGGATGTCTCTTGGTTAGCTGTTTAGTTGGTTGAATGATTCAATGTGTTTTAATGTTGCCTTGTTAAGTTGCATTATAATTATGTCATCATTATTATGTTAAAACATAGGACCCACATATCAACACACATTTTCTCTCGTGTGTCATCTTTAATATCTGCACATGAAAACAGGATAACAACAAAGATTATTATCCTTATCATTATTTAAAAAAAAAAGAAAGCAACAAGCCAGGTCAGGTTACGAGATTTGTTCATTTTTGTGGCTTTAAAACAGGGTCTTACATAAGAAACTGTAAATTATGATTCATTAACTACTAACCATATGACTGGCTTTATGTTTAATGTTCATATCCCAGCCGCAGGAAACTTAACATTAGAACCGTTTGCTGTACAACATTAAATATTCGGCGCAGTAATTTCTCTTTGCAGAGATAATGCTTCTACTTAATTCCAGATATGATTCCATAATCGAGTTTATTTCATTTTCAAAGATCCACCTGACAAGAATGAGATAAGTATGCAAGTATGAGATACTGATAGCTTCTGCAAAAGTCTTTGTAATGTAGTACCTACTCCTATAACCAGAAGCAGTAGGTCGCGTAGATGAGCTGTTGTTGGCATTATTAACTGCTTCAGCCTTCAAGCAGCTCATTTTTTCATGCCATATTCATGTTCGAACATGTTCAAGTCAAGCCATGCAGGCCGAGAAAGAGATGCCACAGTAAGTTACAATGTATCCATCCGGCAGCAGCATTCACAATATAATGGCATAAAATATACCCTTACCAACGCTATTTTTTGTTATTGTAAATATCGCAATTCATTATTCAAAGGCAACAACAATAATGCCATTTCTATTTTAATATATATTTGAAGCTGTTTAAATTGAAGTATGAAAACTTCTTGATTTCAAGTTTACATTCCAAATTTTATTCTCATTATCTTAATTAATTTTTTAATCAATTTTACCGCCGCCATTTCGGTAAACATTAGTCCTGACAGTTATAATTTGGCAGTAGACACGTGGAAAATTTATTATAGAAATATATTCGATAAAGCAACGTGTTTTAATCCCTAAAACATTTTATCAAACTTAATCATCGATTACTGTGACGACATCGTGCCAACAAAACGCGCTATTTATCGTGTAGCTAATGATTTCAAGGAAAGAGGGTCTGTTGGAGATAGGCCCAAGCATGGACCACAATGTACTGAACACATTACGGCTGAAAACATTACCGTTGCTCAAGAAAGTGTTCAAAACAATCCATCAACCTCAATTCGATGATGTGCTCAACAGCTTAGCCTTCAAAGAACAGCTTTTCACAAGGATTTACATTTGTTTCCATATAAGATTCAGTTGATACAAGAGCTTCTTCTATAAGAACATTTACGATGCCAATAGGATGTTACAGCTCGTCCATAACAACTTCACATTTTCATTTGAATGGATATGTGAATAAACAAATAGTCGGTTCTGGGGAATGGGAAACCCTCAAATTATTCATCCTTGACAGTCCAGTGTGCAATTTGGTAAGAAGGAATCATTGGACTTTACTTCTTTGAAAATGAAAATAGCGTAACGGTAACTGTCAATAGGGAGCGATATGATTGAAAACATTTTAACGCCACAACTGCATGGACTTTGAACTTGATTAACATTTAGTATCAACAAGACGGTGCCACATCGCATATAGCCAGGATTACAATAGAATTACTGCGAGACCTCTTTCCACAACAAACAAATTAAAAAAATTATGATATTGATTGGCCTCCACGGTCACCTAATTTGACTGCTCCGGACTTCATTTTGAGGGGACATCTGAAAATCAAGGTTTATGCAAACAAACCAGAAACGCTTAAGCAACTCAAACAAAATATTCATGTGAGAATGTAATGAAAAATATGCTTGTGAGGCTAACAAAGGCGGCTATTTTTCTGATTTTGTATTCCATACATAATTGTCGACATTAGATAAAACATTTATCACTATAAGATTCATTCTCATTCATTTAATCAAAAATTATAAACAAACAAAGTAGTATAGCTTCCCGGCGGACACCCTGTATTTGTAGAATTCAAAAGTGTTACCATTCCTGAAGTTGAACAAAATGTTTCACCACATTATTGTCTATTTTGGTCTTAACTTTCTAAACTTTTTTGTTATTTGCTGTTTATATTGCAATGCAACATTGATTTGCAACAAATTATGTATTATTGTAAGTTTTCTTTGTTTTGAACGACCAGACTCCCCACATTCATAATTTTAATCTTTGAGTCAAAGGCAAGTACGATGAGTTAAATAGTTAAAGGAGTGATCCTTCACTTACATTGACAGACTGGTACATTAGAGGCTAAAATAATTGAAGTTACTGAAAAAATCTTCAAATAATTTGGAATGCAAATCATGGAAAATTTAAACAAATTATAAGAGCAATATTTGTTATCCAAATTTAAAACACGTTAAAAACATTATTCATACAAATCTACAGCAGCATGATCACAGTAGCTTTTAACTCTAAAATCAATAATACGCAACATCATAATCGAGAATTTATACCCGAGTAAAGTTTTGAAACTAATTGACAGAATAAACAGTAGACAATTTATCAGCTCTTATTTGAAAAATTTCGTAACAAATAAAAACCAGCTGAACGATTTGACAGCTTTGAAAAAAGGTTGCCAGTAACTTTTTATTTTTTTTATACTAGATTTTTCAAACATATTTTTTATATATTTTTTGTAAACCAGACTTAACAGGAAATTGTATGGTCTATTGTCTTTTGTAGTTATAATTATTTGTAGTTATTTGTATTTTTTGTTGCTCCTATTATTAGCCAGCTGCAAACAAAAATGTTGCCAGAAACATTTTGCTGCATATAAACATGAAAGCACAAACATTCTACAGCTCTTCAAAAAATGAATAGCGTAAAATTTCAGCAACATTAATTTTTATTTATTTCGCTTTATACTTTTATATCGGCTCGCTATAGTTAATTTTAATGCTTAAGATTCAGACTATTCAATTATTTACATCTTTTTTTTTTTAAATTTTCTGTGACTTTTGTATGTTGGTGATGTTATTTAAGGTGATAGCGAAATAGCAACAATAAATTGATTAATAATTATGGAAATATTTTTTAAAATAAAATAAATATTGATTTTGATCTGTAGTATGGAAATCATTACAAGGCAAAAAGCAAATCAGATGGAAACCAGCCTTAACAGAATACCAGACTAAAAGATCAAAAAAACATCACTGCAGTTTAGAAGGATATTCTCATATCTCTGGTGGATATAATTACGTCTTATTTGTATTTTTCGTTTTATTTTTCGTTGCTCACATTATTTCACAGCTGCAAATAAAAATGTTGCCAGAAACATTTTGCTGTAACACGAACATGCATGCATGCATGCATGAAAACACAGACATCCTGCAGCACTTCAAAAAAAAAAAGCCTAAGACTTTAGCAACATTAATTTTGGTATTTCGCTTCGTACCTTCATATGGGCTCGCTGTAGTTAATTTTAAAGGCGATGTCAGATAAAACTTTGTTGCTTTGCGTGACATTTGAAACTTTAAAGCAAAAGCGTAAATCAAGTGGTGTCACAATAAACTTTGACAACACTCATGAATTTTTTGTTTACGCCCACACACAAATACACAAACACAAATAATAAAAGCCAGGTGTTTGTCAAAGCGCGCAAAAAGTTGAATGTTGGTTAACTTTTCGCTTTGCGCTGCGTCAAAAGTGCTTTATGTGGCAACTTTCATACATTTACATACATTTTAACTTAAATGTCAAAGCGAAACTCTGACGCAACGCAAAGCAAAAGTTTTATCTGACACAGCCTTAAGGCTTAAGCTTAGTACTCTATGCTAATTTGCGAAAAGTGTTAAGCAACATTTGATATTTCGCTTGAAAATTTACACAATATGTTGCCAGCTGATTCTCTCTTTTTATCTAATATTAATGTTGCGCATTACGGCAGACAAGATGAATCAGATGAATCAAACCGTGTTGTTCTCAATAAAATTATGACTTATTTTAATTCCGACATCTGTTACTTGGCAGCGAAAATTCGCTTTTTTGGAGGAGATTCCTAATTAAAATTAAAAATAATAAAAATTATCAAAATGCTTTAATAAAAAGATCTGTTTTTAAACAAAAAAAACTTTTAATAAGGTGAATACGTAAGGCAATAGGTTATATTGCAAAGAATAATATAAACATATACTATTATTAAAAGAAAAACTTTGGCTATTATAAAAAAATTCATATACTTATTTCAGCCTTTTGTTTTGTGCGGCTAGTCTTTAAAAAATTTGAAAACTCTTATTTTACTATGATGTAAAAATTGCTATTATGCATTAACCCTTAACGGCCGAAAGGCCCCGCTGAGGGGACATAGTACTTATGCCATAGAAAACGAAAGGCCCCGCTACGGGGACATGAAAAGAATTTAATTTTCATTTCATTTATATAATATATAAATAAATATATAAATATATATAATTATATATTATAATTATATATATAATTATATATAAATATATAAATATAAATATATTATAAAAATTAATTTTATTTATAGCATTAAAAATCAAGTAA
The DNA here is from genome assembly GCA_030448955.1 of Trichopoda pennipes. Classification (NCBI taxonomy): domain Eukaryota; kingdom Metazoa; phylum Arthropoda; class Insecta; order Diptera; family Tachinidae; genus Trichopoda; species Trichopoda pennipes. The sequence continues at coordinate 18,175,209 of JASKUP010000072.1, forward strand.
ATATATTGAATTCATATCTAAATAAATCATTTTAATCAGTTTAGTTTAAGTTTTCATCCTTATAAACGTTTTAGAATTTCACCTAATTTTCCGTCGTGCTATGGGCGAGTATTACAAAAAAAGCTCTCGGCCGTTAAGGGTTAATATTAAAAAAAAGTTGCTTAGTTGCTAATTAGTCTTTGAGCAGAGATCTCATCGTAAAGCATGACAATAATTGTTCAACGTACATTTTCGCCAATCTCATTAGGCAATTTTAACTACAAGGAATTAATATAATTGAGGAAAGGCGCGTTGACATATCCACCAACGTTGTCATCACATCTGCCACCTTTGAGACACCAGCTCACATTTCATTTCGATATACGTTTTTCGATGAAACTGCTGTGTTTTTCTAAAACAAAATAAAAGCTTGTAAAACTGGTGTCTACTTGCATATAAATTTTTTTTTGCCGGTGGCGTAAAAGACAGCATCTCAGAATCAGATAAAATATCTTGCTTTAAAGCTGTGAGCAACTGGTTCTACAATCAAAATTTACATCACTTACGAAAGTTATAATAAGCAACAATAAGTTAGAATAATAACACTTACGTTCTCAATTCCGACGGCTCAATGAAGTCCTCAGAAAACTGACACGGATCCTGAAATTCGTCTGAAGAGAACTGCATGTCGCATCCACTACCAGATTTTTTTGATGCTTTTCGATTTTGGTTGTAATACCGTTTGCTACTCAAAATACTCCTCCAGTTTTGCTTACATGCTTCATCTAATAATAATCAAAACAGATCATACAAACCTTACCAGGTTTTCCAATCTCTTTAGCAATATCTATCCACGATGATTTCGCGGCACTGTGATTAGAATATATCATTTGGGACTTATCCCAAATAAGTTTTCTTGTTTTTACTGCAGCGATAAGGATACGCCTTTCTGCGTCACTAAATTTTATTTTTATTTTTTCACTTTTTAATAAATTTACGCTTTTCTCCATACTTTTACTTTTTGGCACAACAAATTAAAAATACAAATACTTAACTGATCAGCTGTTGCTCACAATTCCGTCCGAAAAAACTGCTGCTCATATTGTTTCGTAGTTGAAAAAAAAATGTTGCCTGAAACGTTTTTCATTTAGAAAACATGTGGCCAGAAACATTTCGTGGCTTGTCAAAAATAAACAGAATACTAGTTTAGCAACATTATTTCTTATTTATTTCCTACGAATTATTTTTATATGGGCTTTGACAGCATTTCGCACGAAATTATGAACAGAGTATCAGGCTTTTAGTTTCAAATTATTAAATTATTAACATTTTCTCTAAAATTTTCTGTGACTGTTGGTGATGTTATTTAAGGTGATAGCAAAATAGCAAGAATAAATCGATTGATAATTATTAAAATATTTTTTAAGATAAAATATATATTAGCTTTGATAAGCAGTACGGAAATCATTGCAAGGCAAAGAGCAAATGTGATAACGAATATATAAAGTAGTGAAATTTTTGCAAAGCAATTTAATCGTTTGATCCGTCTAAGAAATCCTTGTATAAGTTTAATATTTTCAGCATGTATTTGCTGAACCTTTTCTGCACATTTTCTGGCTCAGCACAGAAACACCCCCCCCCCCCCACACACACACACACACGTATACTATACAATATCATAGGCACAAAAAATATTAAAATAAACGGAAAAATAATAAATAAATAAACTTTTTTGTAAAAGAATTTTCTCTGTGGAGCCACAAATTTGATAATTAACAGTTAAATTACAAAAAAAAAAAAAACAACAACATCATTTGCTGACTATTGCAATTTATGAAATATTAAACAACAGCAGCTAGAGAACAAAGTTACAAAGAAATACATTAAAAGCCCAAAAACTCAGCTTCCAACAGATAACAAATAACAAAATAACAAAATAACATCCCATTAAACAGAAAAAAGTTATTAGCTTTTCAAATAAAATGAAAATATTACAATTTCCAAACATGGAAATATGTATAGTCACGCAACTAATAAACACGAGTAAATAATTTGATACACACTATCATTAAGTACATATGCATGTGTATATGTATATGCATGTGTGCATGTATATAAACATGTTTATTATTGTATGTTTTTATTATCATCGTGTGATTTATGCAATTACACAAAAAACTACTTTTATAGACAGCAAACGAATTAACCATCAGCATATAAAATTGTTCAACAGTGGGCAACAAAAATCCTCAAAAACTTTATTTAATTTTATTTCTTAAATTAGTGAAAGTAATAATTTCTTTTAATTATCAAGACATTAAAACTATCTGCCAGCCATTCATTTCTGTAGCTGTCATCAATAGCATATCCGCTACTCAATACTTTTTCAAAAGCTAGCATTGTCCAAAAACAAAAACTTTCGATACACTTGTATAAATCACAAGCATGTAAATTCGTTACCTCGACCCCGAATCATCTTTCATAACATTGGTTGCGACCGTAAAAATACTTTTTCTAGCATCTGCTGAAACCGAGTTTTTACACATGATCATGTCATATGATTTTATATAAAACTCGATTTTTTGTAGGTGAGCCCAAATTACGCTTATTTTTGCGAAATTCCGCTTATTTACGGAGATACAGCCATTTTAAGTTTTTAGTTAAATTTTCATATAAAAATCGATGTTTTGTAGATGATCCCAAATTATGCTTATTTTTGCAAAATTTTAGTATAGACATAGTATTGGGGTTTTCAGTTAGAAGTTTGTTTTTTAATTGTGACAACACCAACAATGATAGTTTTGACATTGAGCTGTTTGACGTATTCGTAGTAGATGCATTGACAATTGTTACAATGAATTAAATTTCGCACAAAAATCGAATTAAAATAAGAAAAATCCACTATGAAAATGGTGGTTCCGCTCAAGTTATATTTCGTAAAACTCGTGCTATTTTCCGACAACATAATCGTCCTTCTAAAACCGTTGTAAAGAATTTGGTCGTTAAATTTCAGTCGACAAGCTTGATACAAAATGTGCGATCACCAACGCTTTTCCGATCGGGGCTTTCAACTGTGGCTCGCAGCCGTGAGCCAAAGTGTTCAAGCAGATCCAAATTTGTCAATTCCTAAACGTTCTCAATAATTGGGTTTAACTTTGAAATCATACAATTCTTATCATTCACGTCGCCCTAGATTCGCTCAATTCATTCATGGGCAACCGGCTGGTTTTTGTAAAAAAATAATTTTTTCAGACGAAAATTATTTTCACTTGTCAAGAAGCAAAATTGCCGCATTTGGGCTTCTGAAAATCCCAGAGCGATTATTGAGAAGCCTTTGAGGGCTCAACGTGTTACTCCATGGTGCGCCGTGTGGTCTGGAGGCGTGATTGGGCTGGTTTTGTTTTTTGCGAAGATAAGGCTGGGAATGCAGTAACGGCCAATGGATCACGCTATCATGAGACGCGTGATAAGATTTACGCCAGTACCTACACCGACGGTGGATCAAACTACTTTGGGTGATATGTAGCGTCACCCTCGCCCTAAGTAGCCATTGAATACGTATATCCTCTAGTCACCCTTAGTCTCAACTTCAAAAGCTTGGAGCAGGCCGTCACTGCCACTCCTTACTTAAGAATCGAAGGCTATCCAGCTTCTTGTCCAGAACACATGACAAGCATGCTCACTGGACCTGAATCATTCGCCCTGTGTTAACGTCAAAAGTGAATGATCCTGCTAAACCACACAACCAGCATGATTACTGACTGACCGCAATAATCAGTCAGAGAACAGTTAAAAAACTAAAAAGCCAAAATGCTGAACGCTGGGGCTTACTGATTTTCGTGGAAATAACACAGAAGTGTCCAATTGATTCCTGTTAGTCTATACATCAGGAACCATCAAGACATATCAATGTCCCCCCGGGAAGACACTATCACGAGCTACTAACAACTCAATTTTGACCTATTAAAATCCACGATGTGATTAACGAAATAGGACCGCCATTTTGCCAAAACGTGATTAAAAACTTGGATGAATTTGTCAGCGTGGTCGTGATGGACTTTTTTCTTCTACAATATTTAAATCATCTTTATCTAAATTTTTTGTTTTATTTTGTTTAAAAAAACAAACTTCTTGTTGAAAAGCCCCTTAATTTTAAAATTAGAGGTACACTCACCGAAATATTTAGCATTACATTTCTAAAATGAAGCTTATGAACGCTCACATGACCAGATATTGAAAATTATTATTTTAAGTGATAAAGCGTGCTTTACGCATATCATCTACACAATGATATGTTCCATTAAAAAAAATACAAATACATCATTTTCATTTCGCTTTCATTCTCTGTGTCTTTGGCAACTTAAAAACCAATTTCGCACTTGAAAGGGCTCAACTTTAACTCAACAAAAGCGAAAAAGAAATTTTGTTTCCATATTTCATTTTTCAACTAAAGTCCTTGTTTATTATTATGTGCTCTTCAATTGTTTTAAGTTCACTTTTATGTCAAATAATTTATTCATTTTGTGGTAATTCTTTTGTTCACTTTTATTTATTTTTTATTATTTTTTTTTGTTTTTTGTCTTTAATTTTTATCCATTTTTAGTTTTCAATTGAAACACATTGTGTGAAGGCATTAAATATGTTCATGCATTCATACGTTCAACAACAACATGTGTGCCTTATAGTCACATAACTCTAATAACGAACAACATGAGAATTATAAGACTGATTTCAGTCAAATTGTAGCTTAAAAAAATGAGAAATGAAAAATAATTACGAAAATTATAAATCATTAACGTAACGCAACGTAAAATCTGTAATATTATAATTTTAAAGCAAAACTTACAACTTAGTTTTCTATTTCCTCACCTGAGAGATTAGTTCTAGTTAAAAAGTAAAAGCTTTAAAAATTCTCATCCAGTTGAAACAAGATTTTTCTTTTAATTTTAAGTCTACACTTCATAAGTACTTTCGCATTTTTTGTCTTAAAGGCATTATAAAGGAGAGTTGGCCAAATAAGACACCGTCCAGTAAGCTAGTGATATGTTAGCTACTTTATCGTACATTCACTCTAATATTTTGAAATCATTGCTATGATATGGTCAAATAATTGAAATGGCTTTGACTCAATGGATTATAAAGTAAATATTTTGTATTTTCATGAAAATGAAAAACTTGGAAAATATTGACTCCATGAAAGATTACTTTGTAATCCTACTGCCAGATATTTAATGAAGCTTAGCAGTACTTAAAGACATTAACATTTGCAAATAGACTAGGCGAGTGGGATTATCAAGCAGCTCAAAACTTAATTATTGTAATTAATTAACTTGACGATTTGTAAGGATAAAATAAACAAATATCATCACTATACATTAAAAGCTTTCCAAAATGCACAAAATACTTCTATATTGTGTCCTTCTGACACAACATGATTAGCAGCACTAAGAGATTTGCGATTTGTTACATTCTTAGGTATCATTTCACCACCACAATAACCGTAAAATATAAATTTTTCCTATAATAAAATGCCGTCACAAAATCATTTAAATAAAGGGTTCTCCACAAGAAGTTTATTTTCTAAAACAAAATAAAACAAAAAATTTAGATTAACGACGAATCAAATTTTTATTGTTTTACGATGAGAAAAGTTCAGCAATTATAAAAGAAAAATTATATCTGGCAAACGCCCATCACGACCATGCTGACAGATATCGACTCTTTCATCAAAGGTTTTAACAAATTTTTGACAAAATGGCGTATTTATTTCGTTAATCACATCACGAATTTTGAGTTTTAAGGCTAAAATCGATTCGATTGGCTCCGTATAGACTCTATCCTTAACACAAAAAGTAAACCAGTGGTGTTAAATCACACGATCTGGCTGGCCACTTAACTGCTGATTGTCGTCAAATTATGTGATCGAGAAATTTGGTTTGCAATAAATTGCTCGTTTCATTGGCTGTGTGATATGTGGCATCGTCCTATTGAAACCACATGTCAGTCATATGCTGGTCGTCAATAATAGGCCAAAATTGCGTTATTAGCATGATCCATTAACGGTTACCGTATTCTTAGTCTCATATTCTAAAAAACAAAACAGTCCAATCACGTCTCCAGACCACATAGCACACTATGCAGTAACACGTTGAGCCTGCAAAGGCTTCTCAATAATCGCTCCGGGATTTTCAGAAGCCCAAATGCACCAATTTTGCTTCTTGACAAGTGAAAATAGTTTTCGTCTGAAAAAATTATTTTTTTACAAAAACCAGCCGGTTGCCCATAAATGAATTGAGCGAATCTAGGGCGACGTGAATGATAAGAATTGTATGATTTCAAAGTTAAACCCAATTGTTGAGAACGTTAAGGAATTGACAAATTTGGATCTGCTTCAACACTTTGGCTCACGACTGAACGCCCCGATCGAAAAAGCGTTGGTATTCGCACATTTTGTATCAAGCTTGTCGACTGAAATTTAACGACCAAATTCTTTACAACGGTTTTAGGTGGACTATTATATTGTCCGAAAATATCACGAGTTTTACGAAATATAACTTGAACGGAACCACCATTTTCCTAGTGGATTTCTCTTATTTTAATTCGATTTTTGTGCGAAATTTAATTCATTGTAACAATTGTCAATGCATCTACTACGAATATGTCAAACAGCTCAATGTCAAAACTACCATTGTTAGTGTTGTCACAATTGAAAAACATCCTTCTTATTGAAAAACCCAATACTCAGCTTTTACATATGACACGATCTGGCTGGCCACTTAACTACTGATTGTCGTGAAATTATGTGATCGAGAAATTTGGTTTGCAATAAATTGCTCGTTTCATTGGCTGTGTGATATGTGGCATCATCCTGTTGAAACCACATGTCAGTCATATCCTGGTTGTTAATAATATGCCAAAATTGAGTTATTAGCGTTTTGCGATAGCATGATCCATTGACCGTTACCGCATTCTTAGTCTCATCTTCGAAAAAACAAAACAGCCCAATCACGTCTCCAGACCACAATGCACATCATATAGTAACACGTTAAGCATGAAAAGGCTTTTTAATAACCGCTCTAGGATTTTCAGAAGCAGTTTTGCTTGTCAACATACTCTAACAGGTGAAGAAATGATTTTTTCAGAAAACCCAGCCGGTTGTTCCTGAATGAATTGAGCGAATCCACTGCGTTGCGAATCGTTGGTCGGTTTCAATTTCTGCAACAGTTAAATTTTGTAAAACTTCAAAGTCAAATCCGTATGCAAAATTCCTCATGTGGTGGTTTGCGATAACCCCAATTGTTGAGAATGTTGACAAATTGACAAATTTGGATCCGCTTCAACACTGTGGCTCGCGGCTGCAATATTTTTAGTTAAACGACCCGGTCGAACACGCGTTGGTGTTCCCACACTTTGCATCGACCCCGTCGACTCACATCTAATGACTAAATTCTTAATAGCGATCTCAGAAGGACGATTATTTTGTGCGAAAATATCACGAATTTTACGAAATGTAACTTTAACAGAACCATCATTTTCATAGTGGATTTTAATTATTTTAATGCGATTCTCGTGCGAAATACGTTGAAAAAAACTAAATGCCAAAACTATTATATTGCTGGTGTTAACACAACTGAAAAATAAACTTGTTGTTGAAAAGCCCAATACATCAACACGATTTCTATTTTAATTTATGGGGTTCTTACAACTCTATAAGTGTTCGAATCATTATTGTGTCACTGTGATTCTGTTATGAGTTAAGGAATGTTAAAAAAGCTGAACACTGCAACAGAATATTGGCGCGATTAAACTCCCAAAATTTTTTAATATATTTAAATTGCACGTTGGTCAGCTTCCCTTTGGAATAAATTCTCGAAGAAGGTGCCTACAGAGGATTCTGACTTTCCAGAATTAAAGTATAAACATTTTAGAATTTGAAATATCAGATTAATTATTAGCGTAATGGTAAGTAAAACATTTCTGGATTAGCTCTTCTTCTACCTTCCTTCAGCTAATTCGTCACATAAAACAATCTGTGTTAATGTATGGACACAAAATAAGATTGATTTGTTCGCTAAGAACAACTTGAAAAATTTATTTCCTTTTCAACAGCTTTTATTCTTCAGCATCCCTTTATCCTTATCCAACTCCAATTACATTCAAAACTGATAGCAATCCTTAGTTTTGGAAACCTAATCGTAGACGTGCACAAGCAACGCAATCACCTTCTTATAAATCCCTAAAATAAAAAAATAAAAAGAAAAGAGAATCGAGACACAAAACCACCAAGTAAAATCATATACGAAAGCCACACATCAGCTGCAGACTTTGTAAAGTAAACTCCGAGTACTACACACTACTACGCACAAATGCTCCTTTTTCTCTTTTTCGTAATAGAAGTATTTTAATATGAGTGCATGTAATAATAAAGAATTAATTATAAATTTAATAGATGTGAGATGACTTTACATCTCTATAATTTTGTTATATGAATTATTATATGAATTAAGGTGTTTTGAAATTTTGCGTTATTTTACTTAAAATATTTATTCATATTTTATGTAAGAATTCTTGAAGGAGTTCTCAAGCAGGCACCATGATGTACAATGATGTAAATAAATGGTAAAATTTTCATCGCACAAAGATGAAATAAAAAAAGATTTATACTCAATGTGAAGGGGTTAAATCAAAATATTGACCTTTAAAGGCAGCACATAAGAAAAAGCCTAGAAGAGTAAAGTCACAGCTACGAGACGACCACTCTACTACCGATGTAAGTGTCTAAAATATAGATTTTTTGATGAGCTATGTGGCATGGAGCGCTAGTTGGCTGAAAGTAAAGACTATAAAAGTTCATATCGAGCATTTTAGTCTTTAAGAGGTCACTTATCACGGCTGTGTTGTCCTCATCATTAACTACAAAACCGTTGTCAGCAACATTTTTCTAAAATAATAAGTGGGATAATAATGCTACTACCAACTGTCACTTTATTTTCCCACTGGGGCACGCAGTCTTGACGGATCTTTTCCTCATCTTGACATGTGCCTTCGGGGGTAAAAAGCGCCACCAGTCAAAGTCTGATCAGTGGCTTATTAAACACACACTGGTACCTGTGTGATTAGATTTTCATCTGCGCCTGGCCATGAAGCCTTAATCAAATGGTGGATCAAACCACTGCATAATTTGGAACGTCATGCTCGTCCTAGAAAGCCGAAGCTATAATTCTATGCAACAGAACTTTCTAGTTGCAACTTCGATGATTCCAGAGCAGGGCTGCAAATCATCACTCCATGCTTAAGAGTTGGACACTTTCCAATTTCTGTCCAGAACACATGTCTAGCGTGCTCACTGGACTAGATTATTCACCTAGCGTGCCATTAACGGCGAAATGATCCTGGCCACCATAATAAACAAAAGACCTGATATGGGGCCGCGAAACTACAACCACCACGTTACTCCCATATAGGGGCCAACCTCAATAATCAGTCAGAGAACAGTTAAATGTCTAAAGAGACAAATAACGAACTCTGTGGCTTACTGATTTCCGTGGAAATAAAGTGGAGTTTCTAGTTGTACCCCTGCTGACTTCAGGGGACTGGGCTCCCTTTTTCCCCCAGTTGCACAGGTCTAAATAGTCGAAGTTCTGTAAAGACCATATATATGTGATTTATTTTACATCCGCGCCTGGCTATGTAGCCTTAATCAGATGGTGGACAAACCACTATACATAATTTAGAACGTCATGCTCATCCTAGATAGCCGAAGACATAATTCTAAGCAACAGAACCACCTAGTTGCAACTTGAATGATTCCAGGACAGGTCTGCAAACCATCACACCTTGCTAAAGAGTTGGAAACTTTCCAACTCATGTCCAGAACACATGTCTAGCATGCTCACTGGACTGGATCATTCAGTGTCATTATCAGTGAGATGATCCTGGCCACCATAATAACCGTTTTACTGTTATGGGGCCGCAAAACCACAACCACCACGATACTCCCATATAGGGGCCAACCTCAATGATCAGCCAGAGAACTATTATAAGTCTAAAGAGACAAATAATGAATTCCGCGGGCCACTGATTCCCGTGGAAATAAAGTGGAGCTTCCAGTTGTCTCCCTGTCTGACTTCAGGGGACTGGGCTCCCTTTTTCCTCCAGTTGCACAGATCTAGATAGCTGTAACGTACTATAAAGACCATAAATGTGCCCCCGGGGGGTAAGACACTAGTGCAATGGGAACCAGTTGCCCGCAGGGCTATGGCTCTGTTATGATTGTTGGTGAGGCCCCTCGGAGAGCAACATGAGGGCTGTGGTTTAGTCGGGCTTTGCAAAAAGTTCCGAAGAGGTTTTAACGAAAAGAAAAATTTAACATCCAAATAAATTCTCTAGCTTTTACTTGCAACAGAACTAGAAGATGGATGGCCTCTAAATGTTAAGCAAGGAGGGGAGACGCGACCTTCTACCGTGCACTCGAAAACTGATACCTAGGCCTGTGTGCAACTAATGTGCATGCGTCTCAGGGCGTGGGAGGCGGCTTTTTTATGTAAATTCTATCAGATCTGTCACTTTATTTAGATCCATAGGAACCTGGATAATGGCGTTCGGGTTTCCCTTCCTTCAAAATTTTGTTTGTTTGCATAGCGGCCAAGATGAAAACGTAATTACTCGGCCAAGTTGAATATCAGGCTCAAACTAAAAAGCCGAAACGAAACGAATCATATTTTTACGGATGCCTCCTGCTGGAGTTTGAAAAGAAAATAATTAAATAACAAAGTAAACAGCTGGGTATGGTGTTCTCAAATTCACAATTTTCATTTTCACTATAGTGAAATACAAACAAACTTACATAATAATAAAAACCTTTATGTAAGTAAGAATAAGGATTTAATGTTTATTACTGCTTTTAAAATAATTAATAGGAATTATGGTGTATTTAATAAGCTAAAGTTAAGTATCAAATAAATGTGTTAGCCAATAGGATTATAACACCTGCATTCGTTCAACAAGTAAGTATCGGTTTTACATGAGAATTCCTAAACTATCACACTCATCCACATGAAGCACACATTTAAGCCAGGTTGATGATGATGATGATGATGTCAAAGAAAATGTTTTAATGCAGAAAAGGATTAAAAAGTATTAAACTCAACTTTCAATTATTAGAAATGCATGAATAGAGATTTGAAAGTGCCATAATGCCTCTAGTTGTTTTAAGAAATTAAAATGGAATATTAAAAATGCTATAAAGACGACATAATTACTTTTTAAATAAATAAAATAAAATCAAGTTAACACAAATATTTATAGAGAATAGATGAGGAAAGAAGCAAAAAAGAAGAGATTTAATTTCATATTAATTAAATTTGGATTTATTTATAGGACTGATGCTGCGAAGGCTAAAGAATTGCATGTTTGCGTCAACACGTCTATTTTAATTAATTAATTGCTTGACTGCAGCCATTAAAAGCTCTACTTTTATTAGAAAAATTCTTTAATGAACAGGTTATTTCCGTTTTTTTTTTTGCAAACAAGGAAATTAAAGTGTTTAATACCATATAAATAAGAAACAAAAATAATTTGTAACTAGAAATAGAGAATATAAGCAAAAAGCAACTTTACACAAACAAAAAAAAGGATGAAAAAATTATTTTAAAAATTGTTTGGGGTTTTCTTCGATTTTGAGCTGAAAAGATTAGTGCTATTTTTGGTATTTTTGATATTTTATTTAATTATCTTGAGTGTTTTTATGATGCCACCCACAGACTTTGAAAAGTTACATTTCTCTATGGCATTCACAAACGGTGTTGCCAACACTCTCTCAACAGGCGGCATTTAGTCAGCTGTTAAATTAACTTGACGTGACGATGTGTGTTCGCACATTTTGTATCGAGCCTGCCGACTCGAATTTAACAACCGAATTCTTAATAGTGATCTCAAAAGGATAGATTATTAATGTTGTCCGAAAATATCAATAATTTTTCGAAATGTAACTTTAAGAGAACCATCATTTCTAGCACATTTTGTATCGAGCCTCTCGACTCAAATTTAACAACCAAATTCTTAATAGCGGTCTCAGAAGGATGATTATGTTGTCCAAAAATATAACGAATTTTACAAAATGTAATTTAAACAGGGATACCATTTTCATAGTGGATTTTAATTATTTTAATGCGATTTTCATGCGAAATTGAATTCATTGTAACAATTGCCAATGCATTTACCACGAATATATCAAAAAACTAAATGTTGTTGTTGTTGTTGCCACAATTCATTTTGAAAAACCCGATATATTGTTGCGTTTATTACTTTAACAAAAGTTTTTTTATTTTAAGTTATTTTATTGCAAAATAATAGCACAGTACTTTAGAGTTTTAAATTAAGTTAAACGATTTATTTACATTCAATACACATATAATAAACACGATGGTAACTTTGTTGTCTTTAGTCACTGATGACTCTAAATGAATTAATTCATTTTCCCAGCAAGTGGTGCTTATGTAAAGGATTCGCCAAATAAATTTTTTTTGTTTTAAATGCTATAAAAAAACTACTAAATATTTTCTCAAATATCTTTTCTTATTTGAAAGTCAAATCCGGTTAATAATGGAAAATAATTTCATTCAAATGGCTGCCTCGGCTAGCCTACACGATTGGTTCAATTTTCAAGCACATTATCGATTATGTGCAGCTGTATTTCACCAATGGCCTCACGAATATTTTCCTTTAAAGCGTCAATTGTCTCTAGCATGTCGGCGTAACACTTATCTTTGACGTCACCCCACAAATAATAGTCCAACGGTGTTAAATCGCTGCTCCGAGGCGGCCAAACGACATCAGCTCTGCGGCTGATAGTGCGATCTTCAAAAATAGGGCGCAAAACATCGAGTGTAGCTTCGGCTGTGTGGCATGTAGCGCCGTCCTGTTGAAACCAAATGTTGCCAATATCCTCCTCTTCAATTTTTGTGAACAAAAATTCGTTCAACATGGCCCATTAACCATCGCCCTTGACTGTAACGGTCACTCCTTGCTTATTTTCGAAGAAAAATGGCCCAATTATGACTCTGGACCAAAATTCGCACCAAACCGTGACTCGTTTTGGGTGCGTCGGCTCTTCAATATATGCCTGCGGATTCTCTGTGCCCCAAATGTGACAGTTTTGCCGCCAAGATCAAAATGAGCTTCATCTGAAAATATGGATGATTTTTTTTTGCAAAATCGGCATCTTTTGTAAGTCGACTCCAGACCCACTTAGCGAAGTGAAATCGCATTGGATAGTTACTTGGCTTCAATTCCTAAACCAATTGGTCTGTGTATGGCGGCATACCAAGGTCTTTACGCAAAATTCGTCTTAATGATGTCTCTGAAATGTTCAATTGTTTAGAACGAATTGCCACAGCAGCAATTATCTCAGGTGTACGCACTGTTTTTAGCTTTTCAGGCTTTGGTTTATCGATGAGGATGCCAGTTTCTTTCACTTTTTTCACATGATAACGAACATACGAAGCTGACGGTGCTTCTCTTCTTCCAAAATCCGTACGCAATTTTCGCACACATTCTGCAAAATTACCATGATTTTCAAAGTAATGTCGCAATATTTCCCAGCGCTGTTCAAGCGTATACACAACCATATTCGTTCAGCGGAAGGATAAAACTAATTATCTGCCAAATCAAACATGAGCTAAGTATTACCATTTACGAAATAAGCACTAGTTGGAAAAAAAACGTTAGATGGCGGACCCTTTAGTTAGGAGCCCCTGTAAGCTAGTAGGTAGTATACTAGCTTGTCAGTATGGGGGTTGTGGGTTCGATTCCCAACGAAGACCTTGTTTTTTTCACTACAAAAATGAAGGCATAGTCACTGTTCGCTGTGCTGTCTTAAACAGCAGTTATTTTCCGACTATCCTTCTACTTTCACCACCTGTTTCATCTCTTCTCTATTTCTTTCCTAAAAAATGTAGCACGGTATTTGACTAAAATGGGCATTATTGCTTGAAGTGCTACTTCTCTTTACAAAAAAAAAGCGGTTCTGCCTTATGCAAGAATATTCTATTTTAACATCTTCCCATGTTGTTGTTGTTGTTATAACTCGGTTTAGGTGTCAGCTTGGCTGGATGTTTTGATTTTGCTCTGTGTTAGTTGCTTTTGTTTTCTGTTATTTATCTTATTTGGCAAAATTTCTTATAAGCACATTGTTGTTGTTTTGTGTGTATATGATTTCTTAGAAAACTACGCTGTTTGTAAAATGTACAGTGGGTCGTTTATTTTTTACTGTTATTTATTTTCTTTCATACCTTAATAAATCGTCTTGGTAATAATACTTTATACGTTTAAAGAGGTGTGCTAACGTTTTATACAGAAATAATCATATCCGCATTCTTTTTTTGAAAATTAAAATGAAAAAAATTAGTCGTTGCAAAAAAAATATTTTCTCAAACACGATGATGGCTAATTTACAGAATGGTGCTAATTTTTATGTCGTTTTAAGAAGAAAGGTAATGTTAAGCAAGTATAATGCAAGAACCATATAGTATTTTCTGATGACATCATATTTTTTAAAAGTTAACATTATTTAATTTAGGCAGAACAAATATTTATTATCGGCATAACCTCATTAAATTGAGAACTAATCAGTCGCATAATAATAAAAAATAGCTGTGAATATTACATTTTTAATTTTCTTTTTTTAATTTTAAACTAAAAAATTTAAATAAGTTCTCTTTTATCATTTCTAACCCTAAAGAATCACAACAAACCCTTTGACTTAAACAGGTCACTCACTCAGTTGTTCTTCCTCCTTCTCTGCATTTGCTTATTTACACATTTTGTGTAAATTTCAATCGCTTGTTTTTAAAAGTTCTAGTTTGCAAACGATGTTGAGGTCATTTTAAAAATAAAATCAGAGGTCTGCTGTGGTTGCCCATGAACACGAAAGCACCCTTTCATGTGGTTACTTAGAAGTATTTTACTATCTATCACCCAACATTGATTTTTATGTTTATCGTTTTTTCTGTCTAACGCTTATATTTCCTTTTAATTTTCTACCACGGCTTTATAAACCTTGAACACTCCCATAAATTGTATCACGAAACTCAATATTAACGTCATCAATTATTTAACCATAACATATAACACATCAATAAGCAGAGAAATAAATTCGAAAAAAAATAAAGTAATCACATTTAGGAGAGATTCGCATACAACGATGAAGGTGTTTAAGATTAGATAATTTTAGTTTTCCATGGCTTAGGGAAATTAATATTCAGGGTATTCATTGCAAGCAGAATTTGTGGTTATAAAATTTCATATCATGCTTTTACAAAATCATAATATCAAGAAAGTTGAATAATTATTTATTAAAATTAATTATTTACTTTGGCCATAATGGCTTAGTTAAAGAAGCAGTTATCCCATTTATATGACACCTTTGGTCAGACAGAACAATTTCTTATACAAACAGTGGGAGGCATCTATCTCACTTTATCTCGGGGACAATTTTAAAATTGTACCAAAATTGTATTAATATTGTACTTTTAGGACCATATTTTTTTCTAAACTTACACTATTATTTCTAAATAGTAAAGGGTTTTTCAACAAGAAGTTTTTCAATAGTGGCAACACCAACAAACATGATAGCTTTGACATTTATTTTTTTGACGTATTCGCATTGGCAACTGTTAGAATAAATTCAATTTACAACGAAAATCGTATTAAAGTAATTTAGTCGATTTAATGGTGGTTACGTTAAAGTCACATTTCGTAAAAGTCGTGATATTTTCAGACAACATAATCGTCCTTCTGAGAGCGCTATTATTCCACTTTAAAGCCTTAAAAGATTTAATCGATGCAGAAGTTGCAGCCGACTGATCATTCACATCGACGCAGATTCGCTTAATTCATTCAAGAACTGAAAAACTCATTTTATCAGACAAAGCCAATTTGCACTTGTGAGGGCATGTCAACAAGCAAAATTGCCGCATTTAAGTTTCTAAAAATTGTAGAATGATTATTGAGACTCCTTTCATATTCAACGTGGCACTGGAAGCGTTATTGGGTCGTTTTTTTTTTGAAGATGAGGCTGAAAATGCAATAACGGTCAATCACGCTATCGCGAGGCGCTAACACCTCAATTTTGGCATATTATTGACAACGCACACTGGGGATTTCGCGGAGAAAAGTCAAATTGTCGTCATACTCTTCCTGCAATATGCAATGATATTTTGAAGTTTTAGACTAAATGGTACAATCAAATCAAAAAGAATTACTCCGATCTGACTGCTAGTTTTTTTTTTTATAGCCGTCCCAACTCAGCACTTGTATGTTTTACTGAACCAACTTAATTTAAACCTAAGAATTTCAAAACGAATATTATTTTATTATGTGAGCTAAAGTTTTTCTTTTTATTTTCTATTTAAAGTAGGATATTTCAGTATACTAAAATTGAAAAAATAAACTCTGCAGAGACCTCAGTTTATTTATATGAACATATAAAAAAATCCCTTTTTTCTCCAAACATTTGGACCTGCAATTTTAGCTTTTTCCTGCAGTTGGAAATCACCGCTAATATTTATATTGCCTCATATCTCTTTTTACATTTTTAATCAATTTCAAGTGCCACCAGGTGTCAATCAGCTGATTGATTCGCAACTCAATTCTGATAAGGCCCTTTTGCTTAACATAACTCAAGAACAACTAGTCGGCTTTTACTTAAACAAATTTAGAAAAATCAAGATTTATAAGTACTTTCATCTGTTTATATAATGTTTTGCTACATAAGCAACAGTTTCGAAGTTATAAATAAATGTATGAAGAAAAAAAAATATTTTTTGCGTAAAGAGTTAAGTTTTTTTCACTCACTGTTCATACATGTATGAATATGTACATTTCATTTTTTAGCCGCTTCTTCTCATACATGTGTGAGAGACTACAAAATATTTTGTGTTTTCTCATTTGTGAATGCGACGATTTATTTTTTTCTTTCTATTGATAAGTGAAAAAATAAGAAACACACAAGTGTTCATTTTTGAATATTTACAATTTTGATAATTTTTCATAAATGAAAAGGTCGTAAAAATATGTGCGTTAAGCATTCGCGTACATAAACGCACATATTTGATAATGTGCAATTGTCGGCGTATGTAGAAAAAAAATCTTTTTTTTTAATTCTTTTAGAATATATTGCAAAATTGTATATTGAGTTAATATGTACCCATGTGTTTTTACGGTAAACTGCGATCGTAGGTAGAAAATTTGTTCACGTTCATTTATGAGAAATTTTATAAAATTTCAACGTTTATAAATGAACATGTACATTTATGAAAAATAACATTAATGAGAATTAGCTAATTTATCATTTATCGCATATGAATAAGACTAAGACTAATAATTCTTGTTGTTCGCATTCATTTATGAAAATAACCAGAACATTTTTTGTTGTTCGTTTATGAGTGTGAAAAATAAATATAAAATTTTAGATTTCTCAATTATGAAAAATATCATGAATGTTGATTTTTGAATGTTCATAAATGAAAAATTCTGAACCCTGTTTTTTTTTTTAATTCATAAAAAATCCAAAACTGTAAAAAAAGCGTCAAGTCCTATTACTTCCACGTACAGTCGTATAACCTGTGAACAAAATGAGACATACCTCATGAAAATCGAAGAACGCGTTTCGCTTTTATGAACAATTAAGTAAAGGTATGAATTTAAAAAATTTGCTCGAGATCACAAATTTCTGACTCTCGTTTATATACGACATCAGTTGTTTCACTTAAATTATCATTAAGTGATGACATAAATAAATTAGTATGGAACAACAATTAACCCTTTCCCATACAGTATTGTAGAACACTACAGTTTGCATACGTTAAAGATACACCTCATGTTATACGAGAAGAAAAGAGAAGAGTCGATGAGGAGATATCTCAACTAAAAGAATTTGAGTTAACAGTAAATAATCGCAACTTTAGAGTAAAACATGAATTATATTTTACAACACCATCACCATCTTCTTGTCTCATTTGTGGAGCCACAACATCCAAGATGGATAAAATCGAAATAGTTCAAGCTATTCCCATAAATGAACAGGCACTGCAATTTGGTATGTTACCACTTCGTGCGCGTATTAAGCTGATGGAGTGTCTTTTGCATGTGGCTTATAATATTGAATTTAAACGTGGAACAGTCTACTCAAAAGAAGCCCAAAAATGTTTGAAAAAGCGTAAACTTAGAGAGAAAATTGAAATACAAGTTATCAACCTGTTAAGTAAGGCTGTGGTACGACAAATGCAGGAAGTACGTCATGAAGATTCTTTACGAATCTTGCATTGATTTCCGAAATCACGGATCTAGATGAAAACATAATCAAGTGGTTTTCAATAATTCTCGAAACTATAACAATCGCCGAGGTAGCAGATCCAAAACAATTTGGTGATTTTTGTTTGGAGACGGCAAAGAGTTTGTTCCAGTGTACGAGTGGTACAACATCCCCCACCTACACTTCTCAAAATTCTGACTCATGGCAAGGATATAATTGAAAAGTGTATTTTTCCTGTAGGCCTACTATCCGAAGAGGCTCAGGAATGTCGTAACAAAGACTATAAAAAATATCGCTTTAGACACTCCAGAAAATGCAGTCGCATTGCCACGAACGAAGAAGTTATTACGCACCGAATGATGGCAACATCAGATCCCATGATTTCACATTTGACGCCTTCATTTAGCCAGAAAAAGCATAGTGTTATAAGCGACGAAGTTAAGGCTCTTTTAGAATAATAAATTAAAAATAGAATTAAAATAAATAATAAATTAAAAAAATATTTTAAATTTTATTTGTTAGTTATGTAATAAACATTGTAAGTAACGATCGACATTTCTCTAATTTTCTTTATTTTGATTACTTTTGTGTATTACTATATAATAAAATTAATTTGCGATGAAATCGCTACATTTTTCGACAAATATATTTTTTCCTCACCTCCATACAAAAATCCCCAGTGTGCGACGTGGATATCACTGACATGTGGTTTTAATAGGACGGAGCCAAATGTCACACATCCGTTTTATTGCAAATCAAATTATCCGATCGCATACTTGTAGGACAATCACCAATTAAGTGGCCAGCCAGACCGTGTGATTTTAGACCACTAGATTATTTTTTGTGGGGCCATGTTAACGATACAGTCTATACGGAGCCAATCGAATCGATTTCAACTGTAAAACTTTAAATTCGTGATGTGATTAACAAAATAGGACCGCCATTTTGCCCAAAAGTGATTAAAAACGTTGATGAAAGAATTAACATCTGTCAGCGTGGTCTTGCTGGACATTTGCCAGATATCATATTTCATTCATAATTGCCGAGCTTTTCTCTTCGTAATACAATAAAAATTTTAATTACTTTAATCTAAATTGTTTGTTTCCTTTTGTTTTCGAAAACAAACTTCTTGTTGAAAACCCTTTTCTATTGATGGTATTATTTGTCAGTCTAAACTATCAGCAACAATAAGCGAGTGGTTACAAGGTTGGTGTGGGTTTTCGAAAAACAAAGCGAATAGTCGGGAAAAAATGTTGGAACTGGTGGAAAAAAGTGTCCTTCAAGTTTGATGTGTTTTTTGTTTTTGAAAATAGAGGGGGAGAGAGAGAACGAATGCACATATGCTTTTTACGTTGATAATGGTAGATGTGTAAACATGAATAAACATAAATAATATTTTAAAATCCGTTAATAATTTTTATTCCCCGTTTTATTTAAAAATGTGTTATCAAATAGAATATTAATGCTAAAATTTATTAAAAATTTTTTTTTTACTTTCAGAAAACCACTGGACTGATGGAAGGACTACAATCCATAGATTTGAGGTTTTATCAAAAGTTTGGTAAGCAGTCTTATTACATTAAAGACATTTATGGCACATCAACTAAATACAATATACTCTAATAGGCGAATCGTTAATTTAACCTTTAACTAGCTTTATTTTCTTGGAACTATCTTCCTCTTCTAAACTTATCTGAATTGAAGCTACAGTGTTCTTGGTTTTGAGAAGAATAAAATATTTAGACTTTACCAAAGTTTTTTAAATAATTCACTTAAAATTTCTATTTATATTGAGAATAAGATAAATATTGTTACTTTTATTCCTTTTACAAACGTTTAGTTTATTGATTTCTTTTATTGTGAAATAATTACACAAAATTTTTAGAGTTTTAAATTAAGTGACGCGATTTATTTAGACGACCTATTTCATTTATACACACAAAAAAACACTTTATGGTAACTTTAGCACTTTAACTCCTAACGCCTAACGTTCAGAATTAAACTGGCTCTCAACTGAAGTGTCTTCACTCGACAATACTTAGACTGACTCGATTACCAACTGGGGGAGCTTTTATATCCTGTTTTGTGAGATCCTAGCATTTACTAAAAAGCTTTAATTCACCGCATCGAAAACAGATAATGTTATCATCATTCAGGTTAGGCGCAGTGTAGCATTTATTCGAAAACTCTAATTCAACGCATCAAATATATATACATGACATTGTTGTAATTATTCACTGTAGGCGCCTGCTTAGCTGTGCGTCTTTTTGTTTTATGTCGGTTGTTAATTTTTATTTATTATTTTTATTTTTCGATTGTTAATCTTAGTTTATAAAATTTTAATGTAGCGTGTTGTTGTTTTGTGTTCAAAATATTTCTAAAAAAGTTCTTAGTTTGGAAACAGATAGATTTCGCTTTATTTTTTGTCAGTGATAATTATGTTTTGATAACTTAAAGTATACATCTTTGAAACAATATCTATTGTAATTTAATATTGATGCTCTTCCTCAAGAGATTTGTAACTCTGCGCAGTCTTGGTATCTGAGAAAATTAACAGCCTTTTTAAATACATAAAAATGACTACATTTTCTCCGTAGAAAAGGTGCATTATTAAAAAAGCTTTGGACTAAGAACACCTAAATATAAAATGGACAGTAAATGAATAATATAATTAAATCTTTTATCTCCATGAAAAAATTTTTTGAAAAAAAATTTTAAAAATTTTTTATTGTTCTTAGAATTATTTTTGTGAAAAATCCAAAAATTTAATAGAATTGAAAAATAGCTATGAAAAAACTTTTAAAACCCATTTTCAGAGAATATTTTACGGAATAAAGTATTAAAAATAAATACAGGAACTAAAAAAAGTTTAATTGTTGGGGCAACTTAGAAGTACTTTACTTCTAAAATTTTAAATTTTTAAATTAAGCATTCTTTGTATAAATATATTGTTACGAAGATTCTTAGTTCAAGTTATAAAAAGATAATTATCCCCAAAATATAAAGAAAAATGACCTAATGTGTCTAAAAATATTTAGTTGTAGTCTCAACTGGAATGTGCTGCACTTTTAAAATTTAAAGGTTTTAAAATATACAACTTTTACGATAAATCTTAGTTTATGTTATAAAAAGATAATTATCCCCAACAAAATAAAGCGAAACGGTCTATTGTGCCTAAAAAGATTTAATTGTGGTAGCAGCTGGAATGTTCTGCATTTCCAAAATTTGAAGGTTTTAAATTATGCATTGTTTGTATGCTAATATTTTTGCGAAGACTCATAGTTTAAGTTATAAAAAATATCACTAAAAAAAGGACACCGAAATTGTATCACAAAACACAAAACAACAACATGCAGCATGCGTACAGCAAAAATCCATGAACTAAGTTTAACAATTAGAAAATATAAACAACTAAGAACAAGAAGACGCACATTCAAGCAGGAACCTACAATGAATAATCACAATAATATCATAAATATTTGATGCCTTGAATAAGAGTATTCAAGTAAATGTTATAACGGAATATTTTTCGGGATAAAGTATTAATATTTTTACGAAGATTATTATTTTAAGTTAAAAAAGATAATTATTACTCAAAAAAGTAAACCAAATTGACTTGTTGTATCTGTTTGCAAATTAAGAAGTTGTTAAGAAATATGAATATAAAACAACGATGTGTAGCATGCTTACAGTAAAATCCCATGAACTAAGTTTAACAATTAAAAAATAAACAACTTAAAACAAGAAGACGCACAGTCAAGCAGGAGCCTACAATGAATAATAACAATAATATCATAAATATTTGATGCCTTGAATAAGAGTATTCAAGTAAATGTCATAACGGAATATTTTTCGGAATAAAGTATTAATATTGTTACGAAGATTCTTAGTTTAAGTTAAAAAAGATAACTATTACTAAAAAAAGTAAGCCGAAATGACTTGTTGTATCTGTTTGTAAATTAAGAAGTTGTTAAGAAATATGAATATAAAACAACGATGTGTAGCATGCTTACAGTAAAATCCCATGAACTAAGTTTAACAATTAAAATATAAACAACTTAAAACAAGAAGACGCACACAATAACATCATAAATATTTGATACGTTGAATAAGAGTCTTCAAGTAAATGTTATAACGGCTCAAAACAGAATATAACAGTTCCCTCGCTTGGTGAAAACCTGAATCAGTGTAAGTGTAAACGTTGTCTAGCAAAGACATAATAATTGGGAGTCAGTTTTAATTGTGAACATAAAGGAGTGAAGACACAAAATTAGTATTTTTATGTGTAAAAAAATAAAATCTAATTTAAATACATCCTGTAATTAAATTTAAGGACTCTTAAAAGTTGTGTGTTATTATTTTGCCATAAAAGAACTCAATAAACTAAACGTTTATTAAAGATAAAAAAGTAAAAATATTTTCAAACATAGTTTTGCATGTTTCTTTGATTGCCCTTAATATTAACATTAGGAAAATAAATTTATTTTTCTTTATCCTTTTTTGTAATTAATAGATTAAAAAACTGTAATAAAGTTTTATTAAACCAAGGAATTTTTCATATTGGTTGTCAAAGAAACTTTACTTGACATCAAAGAAAAATAAATAATATAATCTGCAGGACATTATTAAAATTATAATTAACGTCAGTGACAAAAGTGGGATTTAATTAATAATAATAAAGTTCCAACAACAAACTAAAAACGAAAAACAGAACGAATCTTCTCTAACCCCAATCAAAGACTTTGTAACTAGCTTTAATTATTTTCAAGATTGTTGGAATTTTTATTGGATTATTTTCTATTTTTTCTTTTTTTTTGTGTTGTGTTGTGTTTTATAGCCTTAACTGAAGTCAAAAACAGCGCTTTGGCTTATCAATGTTTGTTATTTGCTGAAGGATGTTTGTAACTGCCGCAGTAGCTGGTTGTCAAACACACATTTTAGTTAGAAAAACACTGTAATACCTTTACTCAAACACTGCTATTTACATAGCCACACACACACACACATATACACGAATAAATATTATGTAGGAGGGCGTTACTAAACTGTTGGTTCATTGGCTCTTAACTAAGGCTGCATGAAAGAATTTTTTTTTTAATTTTTCTTTTTTCCCTTTAGATCGCATAAATACTTTTTCTTCTTGCTACTCAGCGTGTTCCAAAAATTTTACCACAGCATGCCATAAAAATCATTTTCATCCAGATTTCAACGTTATCTCATTTATGAGTTTTTCCTTCCATTTATTTCTTCCTTTATTGCAACTTTTTCGAGTTTCTTTTATTTTTTACTTTAATTTAGTGTTTTTCTTATTTGTTAAAATCCACATAAAATGATAAAAATATTTTTATTTTTATTTTTAATATTGTATGTAGAGCAGAAAAAGAAATGAAATAATGTTTCAGTTGAAATGAAAGGCCTTGCGGCTGTATTCGAAAGGATTTATTTTTTAAAACACAATAATTTGCACGTGTAGTAAAATTATTATTTTTTTTTTAATCGTTGAAGGGGATAATTCTCTTCAAACCTTAAAAAGCGTATGAAATTGCTGTAAAACAACAAAAATATAAAAATTCAATTCAATACATTCTGTTTCTTTTTCTTGTTCATTATTTTGCAAAAAAAAAACAAAAGAAGGGCCTCTTTAATAAATATTTTCAAAAACGTTCCCTAAACGCCTAAAAATATGCTTCAGTGGTAAACTAATGGCCGGATGGTCATGCATTTTGCATATTTTGTATATTTTTGTTTTTCAAAAATATTATTCTCATGTTAGAGCTTAAGGAAATTATTCCCAAAAGGACACAGCAGCCTCATGTTGTATTAACGATTCGAAGTCATCGAAGGAGATCTAAAATTTAGAAAAGCAACACGTTTCGAAAGGTGACTCAATTCTATTCACTTTAATATTGCCATTTTCCGTCCTAACTGGCTGGTTTGTATTCGATGGCGAGCGCTTTCGATGCGAATGCATCATTCTCAAGCCGCGGTTTAGTTTGTTCTGCTGAGTCAGTGTTGGCGTTCATGCAGTTCTGTTATTAGGTTCGTATATATATGGCATTCTATTCACTTTTATACACACAAAACTAACTTTATCACTTTAACCCCTAAAAGCTGTTTTATTATTTTGAAGCCTTAAGTTGACAAGATTGACATTTCAACTGCGTTATTGCCCAAAGAAGGGAACACTAACACCTTCTGTTTTAAGCGGTTCTCGCATATAAAGAGTTTTTCAACAAGAAGTTATTATTGTGAATGAAAAATCATATCTGGCAAATGTCCACCCTGACCAAGCTGACAGATATCGATTCTTTCATCAAAGTTTTTAATCACTTTTTGGCAAAATGGCGGCCCTATTTCGTTAATCACATTACAAGTTTTGAGTTTAATGGCTGAAATCGACTTGATTGGCCTTGTATGGACTCTGTTCTTAACATGGCCACACAAAAAATAATTTAGTGGTGTTAAATCACACCATCTGGCTGGTCACTTAATTGTTGATTGTCAAGAAATTATGCGATCGGTAAATTTGGTTTGCAATAAATTGAAGGTTTTATAGGTTGTGAAACCGCTTGTCAGTTATATCCACATCGTCAATAATAGGCCAAAATTTTATTATTAGCATTTCCCGCATTATTAGCGTCTCCAGACCATATAGCGCACCATATAGACTTCTCAATAATCGCTCTAGGATTTTCAGAAGCCCAAATACGGCAATTTTGCTTGTTTGACAATGGGCTTCGTCTGAAAAAGTGTTTTTTTTTTCAGAAAAAATCAGCCGGTTGTTCCTGAATGAATTGAGCGAACCTTAGCCAATGTAAATGGTTGATCGGCTTCATTTTCTGCACCAGTTGAACCTTGTTAGGCTTCAAAGTCAAATACTTACGCAGAATTCGCAGTGGGGTGGTTTTG
This sequence comes from Trichopoda pennipes, assembly GCA_030448955.1. Taxonomy (NCBI): domain Eukaryota; kingdom Metazoa; phylum Arthropoda; class Insecta; order Diptera; family Tachinidae; genus Trichopoda; species Trichopoda pennipes. The sequence goes on from JASKUP010000072.1 coordinate 18,200,410, forward strand.
GATAAATCCAATTGTGAGAAAGTCGAGGAATAGATAAATTTAGATCTGCTTTAACACTGTGGCTAACGGCAGCGATGGTTTTAGTTAAGCAACATGGTCGAACACGCGTTGGTGTATAACTACCAAATTCCTAAACAGCGGTCTCAGAATGAAAATTACGTTGTCTGAAAATATCGCGAATTTTACGAAATGTAATTTTAACAGAACCAGCACGATTTTAATTATTTTAATGTGATTTTCGTGCGAAATTGAATGCATTGTAACAATTGCCAATGCTCTACTACGAATACTTCAAAAAACTAAAAGTCAAAGTTACCGTGTTGTTGAAAAGAAAAACTTCTTATTGAAAACAGCGATTCAATTTCAACATCATCACATATAGTTGGTGTTATCATTTATTTAACGCTCCTCTCTGTTTGTTTGTGTGTCTTCTTTTTCTGTATTAATAGCTTTTACTTTCTGAATGTTTATTTTATTTCATGTAATTTTATTTTAGTAGGTTTTTGTTGTTTTTGTGTTCTTAAGATGTCCTAAAGACTTCTTAACTTATAAACAGACACAATAGGCCATTTCGTATACTTTTTACTGATAATTATTTTCTTTTATAACTTAAACTAAGTATCCGCGTAACAGTATTAATCGTAAATTGTTGGCAAGTGTTAAAGAAATTCTTGAATGCATTTTATAACCAATATTTGATGTATTTTCTTCATGAGAGGCTATTATTTTTCCCGCATACAAAACGCTTCCAGTTCTCAGTTACGATTTTTCTTAGAGAAGCTCTTTTTCTAAGAAGGAAGAATTTTATGTGCGTAAAAATAGTCATTTTTATATATTGAAATATCATTCGCAATTTAAAACGAACATAAAATCTAAGCAATCAAAATGAAAATGGCCGAAACAAAATTTCTTTATAGAAGTACCAATTCAATTTCAAAAGACATTTTAAGGACACTACAAACAAATTTATATAAGGAAGGGAATTTAATATCAACAATTTCGCATGCTAAACTTAAACTTTGTTTTCGCTTCTAAAAACCAAACTTTATAACTTGCTACAATTTCGTGTCACCTTTTATTTAAAGAACAAGTTTTCGTTCATTTTTGAGGTTAGTGCTATAATAATAATTAAAGTTTATCCAGAATTGACTAAAATAACGAGTTTCAAAATGTATTCCTTTAAATCTCTGTTCTCAATTTTGCGACCTAGCGATGCTTAAAAAATGCCTCAAATTTTATTATTCGTCGTTTTCATCCAATTTTGTTTCTTAATAACGAGATGTTGATAAAATGATTGCTGATAAACTTCGCAATAAAATGCTGGCTTGTATAAAAGTTCGTGTGCGATGAAAATAAAATTTATTTCCATATTGCACTGTAAATTATGTTTCGCCAAGCGAAAAACATCTATCTACCTTCCTTAACAATACTAATGATATTATATTCGCATGTTTCTACTACAACTCGTACGAATGCATACGCCTGCTATTTGAAATCAAATATTCCTACAACATTAATGGTAACAAGGTGTAGTGAAAGTTATTCACGAGATAACATATTTATTCTTTTATACAGGGTGTTTCAACAAAAAGTTTGTTTTATACAGCAAAATAAAACAAAAAATTTATATTAAGACGATTTAAATTTTTATTGTATTGCGACAAAAAAAAAGTTCGGCAATTATGAATGAAAAATAATATTTGGAAAATGTCCTCCACGACCACGCTGACAGATGTCGATTCAGCACCATTTGTCATTCGTATTCATTTAGTAATAGATCGAACCAGTTGGAGGTAAGTTTCAAAAGGCGGAACATAAATGATACGTTCAATCACGATCTCGCGGCGATCTCCGTTTGAGGTCTTGAGTCTTAATCGACTATGCGATTTTAATGCCCGTAAGACGCAATGTTACATGCTTACACATAGATCTGTGTTCGGAAATGGTGCTGCACCTGTTAGTTTGGGTGATATAAGTATTAAGAAATAGGAAGCTCTTGATGTTCTTGGTATGAAAATTCAGTGTGATGTTCGATGGACTAAACACATTTTTCAAGTTTCTAAAGAAACTTTCAAGTGCCTCGACTTTTTAATATGGTGTAAGAGATACCTCACTCCATCCGATCTTCGTACTATTTACACCACCTATATCCGTCCAAAGGCGCCCCCATTTTTTTTTGGAGTTGCTTGACCGCGCACAGGTAAGGCCCTAGAGGCTCACAGGTGATGGTAGGATATCGAACTCCATTAATTCCCTAGAGCATCGTCGCAATGTAGGTTTTACTTCACTATTTTATCGTTACCACAATGGTAAGTGCTCTAACGAAACTAGGAAACTTATTCCCGAAACTCGTACATTTTTGCGTTTGACTCGATTTTTATTGAGAACGCATACATTTGTGGTCGATTGGCTAGTGAATCGCAGTACGCATTACAGGGAAAATTCGTATTTCAGAATTTCGAATGTGGTCTTTCCTGTCACTTTCAATATCCACAAATTCTGCTGCCTCTTTCTTCCTTCCCATAACCAAATTTCCTAGTTCTGATACAATGCATTGCATGAGTAGAGGTCATCCCTGAGTACTGCTTCCAATGATTAAATAAATGGCTGTCCTATTTCTATAAACACATTACAGATTTTGAGTTTTAAGGCTGAAATCGATTCTATTGGCTCCGTGGTGTTCAGTGGTGTTAAATCACACGATCTGGCTGGACACTTTACTGCTAATTGTTGTGAAATCATGCAGTCGGATAATTTGGTTTGCAATAAATCATCTTCAAAAAAAGTTGCCCAATCACTACTCCAGACCACATAGTGCACCATACAGTGACAGGATTTTCACAAACCCAAATGCGGCAATTTTCCTTGTTGACATACTCTGACAAGTGAAAATGGGCTTCGTCTGAAAATGTGATTTTACAGAAAAGCCAGCCGGGTGTTCTTAAATAAATTGAGCAAGTCTACGGCAATGTGCATAGTCAGTCGGCTTCAATTCCTTCAGCAGTTAAACCTTGTAAGGCTTCAATGTTAAATCCTTACAAAAAATTCGCCATGTAGTTTTGGATAACCCCAATTATTGAGAACTTCGAGGAATTGACAAATTTGAATCTGCTTCAACACTGTAGCTCCCGGCTGTTACACGTGTTAGTGTTCGCACATTTTGTATCGAGCCTGTCAATTCAAACGACCAAACTCTTAAAAGCGATATCAGAAGGACGATTACATTGTCTGAAAGTATCACGATTTTTTACGAAATACTACTTTAACGGAACCACCATTTCCATAGTAGATTTGAATTATTTAAATGTGATTTTTATGCGAAATTGAATTCATTATAACAATTGCCAATAAATATACTACGAATACGTCAAAAAATTAATTGTTGAAAAACAAACTTCTTGTTAATAAACCCCTTATATTGAGTTGTTGTTTAATCGCAGACTTTTCACTTATGCTGTCACAAAATAATTTGATTTAAAACTAAAATCAATACTAATTATTTTAAAATTGATTTTAAAATCAAATTTTCGTGTTTGACAGGCACAAACAGGGCAAAACATGTCAATAAGTAAATAAAAATGATGATGGCACTCATGAAATGGTATGAAAATAACTTAAGGACAATTCAAAGCCATCAAAAATGCATATAAAATAGACAGTTTAGTATGTTTGTTGGTGCTAAGAGAAGGTAAAACATAACGTCATCCAAAATTTGCAGATTGGAATGGTGGAGATAACGTTAGTTTTTGTAAAATCATAATTGAGCAATTATTGCACAATTTCTCTTAGCACTTACAACGAGGATAATTTAGGCGAAATTAAAAAACAGCTTTCTATCTGAGTTACACCATTGCTAGCTAGATCTACGACAGCTATAAAAGGCGATTTTTCGCAAAATATATTTGCAATCATTGAAAAGTTAAAAACTGAAAGACTATTTTGCTTTAAGTTGAGCTGTCGACCTTTTTGTTGAACATTGGCTATCATCAAGCTCAAATAACAAAATGGGAAAATCGTAGAAATTGTGAGTGAACACCAAAAAAAATCAATCCGCGAAGTGTTAGTTGGGTTCATAGGCGAAAAGTTTTGTATCATGTAAAGGCCACCCTTTGATTGGTAATTTTATTTTTTTAAACTGTTTGCGCGAACATAAAGAAAAAAGAAGGCCCTGTGAATATAATGCAATATGGGGACACCTTGAAATTTTAATTTGTTAAACTCGCTTTTGTAGCGAACTAGCAATACATACTTTGTGTTAATTTATTGTCTTAGCCTACTGCAGTTCAAAATTAAAAGGCATTACTATCGAAACACCCTTTATTTAATTTTATTTTTTTTTTTGCTCGCCCTTATATCAGGCATAGCAGCACATATTTTGTGCGACTTTCAAGCATTAAAATTTTAAAAATATAAGGCCAAACACTCTTAGCCTCTATGGAAACACCTTTCAATTTTAAATTAACTTTTCACATCAATTTTTACAGCGGTCAAATTTATGTATACCAGTACTCTACACAAACTCTAAATTGCAGCCTAGTGTCGTTAAAATACTAAATCAGGTTGCTATATGAACTCCCTTTCATTTTGGCTGATATAGCTAATATTTCAAGAATTTATCTATTTCGGTTCAAAAAATTGAGGGGCAGATGTGCGAAAACAATGAGGTTACATAAAAGACTACTAGACCCAGGCAGTGCTCAGTATAGTTTCATTTAGAACTAAATTCTGTAGTATTCGACTCTCAATCTCATATCAATTTTAATCACGATCGTTTAAAACGTTCTTACCACGGACACATTTTTGTAACTACGATAAGGCATGACACATAACCACAAGTACATAAATACAAGCCTAAAATGCAACTAAATATTAGAAAAAGTTGCCATATCTTTACATAATAGAAAAATCTAAACGCTTTTACTCACCTATAACTACTAATCGCGTTAAGCAAAAGATTGAAATCAGAACAGTTTTATAAACAAAGAAAAAATAATAAATTAACATCCAAGAGACATGTTTTATTTTTTATTTCAAATAGTTCAACCAGGAAATTAGACGCAGCAATAATATTAAATATCTTATCCTCAAATACTAAAGAACTGAACAATAAGTTTTTTTGTTAAAAGTATTTTAAATTTTATTTAGCGAAATTACAGTTCGGTATATATTTTTCGTTGCTTAAAATGGAGTTTACTGGATTTCCAGTTATGCAGTTTATCAACAAGAAGTTTGTTTTTCAAATGTGGCAACACCAACAACATGTTAGTTTTGACATTTAGTGTTTTCGACGTTTTCGTATTAGATGAATTGGCAATTATTACAATGAATTCAATTTCGCACGAAAATCGCATTAAAATAATTCAAATCCACTATGAAAATGGTGGCTCTGTTAAAGTCACATTTTGTAAAATTCGGGATCGTCCTTCTGAGAACGCAATTAAGAATTTGGTCGTTAAGTTTGAGTTGAAAGGCTCAATACAAATTGTATGAATACCAAGGCGAGTTCGACCGAGTCGTTCAACTAAAAACATTGCAGTCGTGAAACGTAGTGCTGAAGCAGATTCAAATTTGTCAATTCCTCGACGCTTATTGCAATGGAGGTTATCTAAAAAAAAACACATGGCATATTTTGCATAAGGATTTGACTTTGAAGCCTTGCAAAGTTCTACGGGTGCAGGAATTAAAGTCGATTGACTATTCACATCGACGTAGATACGCTCAATTCATTCGGGAACAACTGGCTGGTCTTCCTAAAAAAAATAATTTTTTCCACGAAGCCCATTTTTACTTGTCAAGATATTTCAACAAACATAATTGGCGCATCTAGAGTTCTGAAAATCCTAGAGCTATTATTGGAAAACCTTTGCATGCTTAAATTGTCCCTATATAGTACGCTATGTGGTCTGGCGGCGTTGTTAGGCCTTTTTGTTTTCGAAGATGAGGCTGGAAATGCGGTAACGGTCAATGGATCACGCTTTCGCGAGAATACGTGATAAGATTTACGTCGTTACCTAGCCATGTGCTCATAACACGATCGTGGATCAAACCACTTTGGGTGATATGTAGCGTGCATCCACGGTGTAGGAAGCCGAAGCACAATACTATCCAACGGATCATTCCTTCAATTTTGAGAGCGCGGAGCTGGGCCAGCACCCCCACTCCTTGATGAGATACTCCAACTCCTGATACAGAACACGACATAGCATGCTCACTAGATTTTTATTTATTTATTTTGTTCGACCTTTTAGGAATGTCTATTTCACTTTTCTTTTTTCTCCGGAGAAAAAAATGCTCACTAGATCTAAATCATTCACCATGTGTTCTTGGTCAAACGTGAGATGATACTGGCTTCTTAATCATTTCATAAGGGCTTGTGAAATCACAACCACCACGATACTCCTGGAAGGACGAACCTCCATAATCAGTCAAAGGACAGCAAAAGCTGAACTATGGGGAAGTTTCCCAGTTGGCTCCTGCTAGCCTTTAGGGGACTGGACTCCCTTTTACCCCTAGACGACACATGTCTTAAAGGTGAGATTCCATTAAGACATATTAATGTGCCCCCGGGGAGGGGTCTAACAACTCAAGTTTGGCATATTATTGACGACGTGGATATCACTCACATATGGTTTCAACAGGACGGTTCCACATGTCACACAGCCAATTAAACGGTCAATTTATTGCAAACCAAATTTCCATAATTTCACGACAATCAGCAGTTAATTGGGCAGCCAGATCGTGTAATTCAACACCACTATATTATTTTATGTGGGACGGAGTCGATATCAGCCTTAAAACTCAAAACTAAATAGGTTCGCCATTTGGCTAAAAAGTGATTAAAAACTTTGATGAAAGAATCGACATCTGTCAGCGTGTTCATGGTGGACATATGCGAGATATCATTCTTTCATTCATAATTGCCGAACTAATAGAAAATAAAAATTTTAATTAAAAATTAATCTTTTTTTATATATTTTTTTCTCTTCTTCAGGAAAAATATATAAAAAATTTTTTCCTGAAGAAGCTTTCCAAAGGAAAGCGAAATATTGAAAAGAGAAAAAAATATATAAAAAAAGTTCTTAAAAAAGAAAAAACATATTTATTAAAGATAAAAAAGATCGTTTAAAAACTTTAAAAATTAATCTAAATTTTTTGTTTTATTTTACTTCTATTGTCCTTATTATCCTTTGTGTAAACTGTATAATGATTCAGCTCTCTAATAGGATTTTTAATAACAATTTTTCTAACTTATTGGAAAGCTTGCATTTAGAAATATTTTATTAAATTCTTGTTCAGTAAATTATTTTAGTTGTCAGAAACTCATTATTTTCTGTAAACGTTTTATAGTCCGGGAAAGGTATACATTTGGATGTTCAGAAATTTTCTGTAAAAAAAATAAAATATAGACATTCTTCGATTTTTCTCCCCAATTTTTTTGTAGCAGTTATCAGAATGTTCTCGTTTTATTTTCCAAAGATTACGTTTGATGTAAAAGAAATTGTGTCTTTAAAATAAAGATCAACTTTAATGATCTAATTCTGGTTAAGGCAGCCCCTGGCTTAGGGTCAAAGTATTAACCTATAATTTATTTATGTATCTATTGTGAATGAATACTTCGCACATACACACACTCATACACTTATACACTTCCTTTTGTTTGTAAAAGTTACAAAAAGACACAATAACATTTTTATTTTGTTCAAAAGAAAAATATTGCCTCTGGCTCTGTGTGAGAATTTGTTTTATGCCATTTATCGCAATAAATAAATGAATGAGCTTATGAGTGTATGACTAAACGGATGAATGGATGGATGGGTAGTAAAATAGGGTAAAGTATTGTTTAAATGTAACGACAGCAGGCATTGACATCCGTTACATTAGATAGTAGCTTTTTTTTATAGATTTTCTTTTCTATTATACATTTTTCTTCTTCGTTCACGTTAATTTTTATTGCTTTTTTGTTGATGTTGCTACTGTTGCTAATGTATTGTTGTGTTGTTTATTTCTGAGGTGATAACGTTACACAAACAGGAACAAAAAAATAGGAGGCAAAACGTTCATGTGGTTTTCTGAACAAACATTATAAAACGAAAACGAACTTACAATGTGCTATGATATGACACGATACGATACGATACAAAAGCATCATTACAGCAGCAACAAAAAACACATTAATGTTTTATTTGGTTTTTTTTTTTGCTCCCTAAATAAACACATAGGCATCAAATGATGACAAGATGAATGAATGCTTGGATGGATCTATCTATGTACGGTTAATGTAATACGGCATCTATGAATAGGTTTATTGCTATCAGGTGTGTCATTGAAAGAAAGGCATGTATTCGGTTAAACGTTGCATAAGAAAAATATGTACCTGTTTTTGAAATGTTAGCAAAATTAATTGCAAATCAAAAATATCTCGATCAGATAGATGATTTAAATCACCTAAAATTCTATTTTATATATACAAAATTTACAAAAAATACCAAAAAAATACTCTGCTTTCTAATAAACATCAGTAAACAACATCAGTGAACAAAAAATATTTGATAAATGTACAATATATCGAAAGAGGCAGGAGTAGATGCGTTTCTTTAACTATTCCTGTACCTGCAATGTATAGAAAATTTGCCGAGGCTTTAAAACGCTGCCCAAAAAAGGAATAATTTTGAGAACTCTTTCAAAACCAAGCCTGCCCATAAATCCGCTCATGTACCTGGTGACCCGTGGAAGTTGTTTGCAGATAACATACCTGAGACAGAACATACGTACAATAAATTTTCTAAAGTTGCGCCATAAAATAATTTAATAAACACAAATTTTCTTCAATCTGCAGTATTTTTCCACAATCATTCCATTTATCGGGTCTTTCAACAAGAAGTTAACTTTTCAATTGTGGCAATACCAACAACATAATAGTTTTAACATTTAGCTTTTTGACGTATTCGTAGTAGATGCATTGGCAACTGTGACAATGAATTAAATTTCGCACGAACATCGATCGCATTAAAACAATTAAAATCCATTATGAACGTTGTGGTTCTGTTAAAGTTACAAATCGTACAATTCGTGATATTTTCAAACAACATAATCGTCTTTCGCACGAACATCGATCGCATTAAAACAATTAAAATCCATTATGAACGTTGTGGTTCTGTTAAAGTTACAATTCGTGATATTTTCAAACAACATAATCGTCTTTCCGAGACGGGTTAATTTGAGTCGATAGTCTCCACACAATACAAAATGTGCGAACATGTGCGTGTTTGACTGAATCTGTCAACCGAAAACATCGCAGCCGTGAACCAGAGTGTTGAAACAGATCCAAATTTGTCAATTCCTCGACGTTCTCAACAATTGGGGTTATCCAAAACCAACACATGACGAATTTTGGGTAAGTATTTGACTTTAAAGCCATACAGGGTTTAATTGGTGCAGGATTTAACGCCGACCAAACATTCACATCGCCGTAGATTCGCTCAATTCATTCAGGAATAAAGGGCTGATTTTTCGGAAAAAATAATTTTTTCAGACGAAACCCACTTTTACTTCTCAGGTTATGTCCACAAGCACAATTGCCGCATTTGGACTTCTGAAAATTTTAGAGCAATTAACAAGAAGCCTTAGCATACCACACGTACCACTGTATGGGTGACACATATGGAGGCGTGATTCGGCCGTTTTTTTTTTTAGAAGATGAGGCTGGAAATGCGGTAACGATCAATGGATCACGCTATTGTGAGACGCTAACAATCTAGTTTAAGCCTATTATTGAAGATGTGGATATCACTGATACGTGATTTCAACAGGACGGTGCCACACGCCACACGTTACACAGCGAATAAAACGATCAATTTATTGCAAACCAATCAGTAGGCAACTGACGAGGCAGATCGTGTAATTTAACACCACTGGTTTCATTTGTCAGAGTATGTCAACAAGCAAAAATGCCGCATTTAAGCTTCTGAAAATTCTAGAGCGATTATTGGGAAGTCTTTGCATGCTCAATGTGTCACTGTATGGTGCGCTATGTGCTCTAGAGGCGTAAGAGTACTGTTCAATGGATCAGGCCATCGCGAGATGCCTGATAAGATTTACGTCGGTACCTAGCTGTGTAAGCCATAACTCGACGGTGGATCAAACCACTTGTCACTGTATGGGTGCACTATATGGTATGTAGGCCGTGGTGTTTTTAGAAAATGAAGCTGGAACTGCGATAACCATCAATGTATCACGTATCGTGAGATACTAACAATCTAATTTAAGCCTCTTATTGACGATGTGGATATCACTGACATGTGGTTTTAAAAGGACGGTGCCACACGTCACACAGCCAATAAAACGATCAATTTATTGCAAACCAATCAGTAGTGGCCAGCCAGATCGGGGGCTATGTTAAGTACAGAGTCTATACGAAGCCAATTGAATCGATCTCAGCCTTCAAACTCAAAAACCGTGAAGTGATTAAAGAAATAGGACCGCCATTTTGCCAAAAACTGTGATGAAAGAATGGAAACCTGTTAGCGTGGCCGTGGTGGACATTCGCCAGATATAAGTGCAATTCACAATTGCCAAATTTTTTTCTTCTTAAAACAATAAAAATTTGAATCATCTTAATATTATATATTTTGTTTTACCTTTATTTTAGAAAATAAAACTTCTTGTTGAAAAATTCTTACGAGTAGTTTCTTGCGCACTACGACCGGCACTCATTGGAAGTTTTGAATAAAGGAAAGCCAATTCGGTTTGTTTACAAGTATTTGCACATGGCATCTGACAAAGTATTTGACATCGGACTACGTTAGCTCACACTTATAGCATGTTCAGACATACATTTTTAATTGACTCAATATTCGGTTTATTGGCAATATTATTTTAGTGTTCAGACATACTAAACTTAGCTAACTTAATAAACATTTGACAGCTGGAAAACAGCTTTGTTGTTATTTCAGTTATAAATTTTATTTTATAAAAATGGAAATAGATTTATTTATTAAAAAGCAATTACTATTGTATAATAAAAATGCTAAGTTTTTACGGTTAGTGCGATTGTGTTTTAATTCAAAGTTGCCGATACTTAAAAATAAAAAAAACGAAAAATTTGCAAATTCTCCAGAGTTTAAGAAACCAACAGCTCGTGCTTCTTGCATTATTATGTTTTGTTTCACATTGATGGCATATGTCACTGTAGATAAGTGATAGATAATATTTTCTCACTGAACACACCTGTTAACAGTGTTGCATATCAAGGTTTACTCAATATTTATAACAATTTCGTACTTATTGAACAATATTTGAAGTCTAATTTTGTATGGAATATTGAGCTCAATAATGGCATTTATTGCGTTAATCTCAATAATTGTGAATTTCTGAACACAATATAACAGTCATAAGAAAACGTTTTAACGTTTTTCAGGCAAGGATATAAATCCCGTTATCACTGCGTGTTTTGAAGGCAAAACAGATTCTTTCGCATTATTCGTTGTTTTAGTGAATAGTATTTTATTAAAATGAACACACACACGCTTTTACAGCGCACTATAGAACCTTGACACATCATATCTCGAAGCTTCTCTTTCATAAAAAGTACAATAAATATTCATTTCTAATCCGCAAGTCTTAAGAAATGTGATCCTATTTCCACTAAGCATTTCTTGGCTTTTAAAGATTTTAAAGATGAAAGAATTTAAATATCTCAAAAGCTTCTATCTTTCCCTGTATTATTTACCCTGCTCTAAGAAGTCAGAAATCATGTGTTCAAATTTTTCTCACTTAATAATAAATTTACATTTAAAGGCTTCTGAAGGCGAAAAGGACATATTTACAAATACAATAACCTCATTTTTATGATAAATTTTCAACTTCTTCTTATCAACGGTGTAGTTAACACAAACACGTTTTCTAAAGTTTTCTTTAAACAAGCAAACCTCCATTAAACTCATTAATTAAAAATTATTAGGAGCCACATCTGAGTCTTAATAAAGAGTATTTTCAACGACATTTTTGAATCATCCCGCAGACCCCTTAATGAGTTTCTTTACAGAGTGCTCATTTAAAGGTTTGCTGGGATGCTATTATAATATTGGTTATACTTGTGAGCTTTGTTTTGCTTTGTTTTGTTATATGTTGTCCTATTTGATGTGCTGTTATCTCAACCGACTTCTACCAATTGTTGTGAGAAGTGCATGTTCATAAATGTTTTGTTAAATATTTATTAATAATCTTAAGTATACATAGACATTTGTTTAAATACCATAATGAATAACCATAAAATACAGACACGCACGCAAACACACACACATACATACTTATTTATACAATAGTACACAATAAAATATTTATGATTTTTTAAATAATATAATGAACATTATTTTGTTTTAATTTTATAAATATCGTTTTTCTTTTTTAAGATCTTTTTTATATATTTTTTCTTCTCGATATTTCGCTTTCCTTTGGAAAGCTTCTTCAGGAAAAAATTTTTATATTTTAATTTTATAATATGAAATTGAATATTTTAAATATTAAAATATTAACCGATAAAAGTTAAATATTTTTCAACTAGATTAATTTCTTTTAGTATACTCTTTAGCACAAATTTAAAGTTAAGCATATGTTTTGTATAACTTTAAGTGAAGGGTTTTTTAACCAAAAGTTTGTGTTCTAAAACAAAATAAAACAAAGAATTTAGATCACAATGATTCAGATTTGATTTGTGTTATGAAGATTATGAATGAAATTATTATGAATGAAAAATAATATCTGGCAAATATCCACCACGACCACGCTGACAGATGTCGATTCTTTCATCAAACTTTTTAATCACGTTAATCACATCACGGATTTTGTGTTTTAAGGCTGAAATCAATTCGATTGGCTTTTCATAGACTCTGTCCTTAACATAGACACACAAAAAATAATCCAGTGATATTAAATCACCCGATCTGGCTGGCCACTTAACAACTGATTGTCGTGAAATTATGCGATTGGGAAATTTCGGTTGCAATAAATTGATCGTTTCATCTATTTTTAATATTTTTAATAATATTATCATGTCATCGACGTTGCCGTCGATATGGAAAAATGCGAAAATTATTTCTCTGCCGAAGGCAAATGGCGAATACAGGCCAATTTCCATTCTTTGTTTTTTATCAAAAGCTTTAGAGAGAATTTTATACCAACAAATGTTGGTGTGCAATCTGGTTTTCGTCAGAACCATAGCTGTATTACTGCTCTTGCAGAAGTAATAGAGAACATACGACTGTAACTGGAATGTGGAAATATATGTTTTTTAGTGCTTCTAGACCACTCTAAAGCATTTAACACCGTGAATCATGACATATTACTAAGAAAATTAAAATTTTTTTTCAGATTCTCAGACACATCGGCCAAGCTAATTAATTCATATATATCGAATCGCACACAGTCGGTTTTTGTAAATAAAGTATGGTCGAACAAATTGTCACTTATCAGAGGCGTGCCACAGGGGTCTATTCTTGGTCCACTATTATTTTCAATATATGTGATTCATTTGCCAAAGGTGCTTTCAAAATGCAACATCCACCTATATGCAGACGATGTGCAAATTTCGCTAGGTACCCCAGTTGAAAATGCTGCCAATGGCCTATTGTATTTAAATAACGAGTTGACGAAAATTTATGACTGGGCTTGTGCAAACGGACTTTGCTTGAACCCCTGTAAATCTAAATGTATTGTAATAGGCAGGAAAAGTTTAGCATCAACTTTTTCAGGTGAAATTGTTTTAAAGTACGAGAATATCGAAATTGTTAATAAGGCAATAAATCTAGGCATAATGTTTAACAACTGGTTGACATGGTCGGACCATGTAAACGCTCTGGTCGGACAAGTGTATGTAAAGTTACAGACTCTCCGGACCACGCAGTTTTTCACTCCATTACGGATAAGAATTTTGCTCGCCAAAACATACTTAATTCCAACTTGTATGGATGTGAACTATTTGGTAATTGAGACGCCATTAGTAAAAGAAAGCTGAATGTTCTTTATAATAATATTACTAGATATGTCTATGGTTTGCGTAGATTTGACCATGTTTCATCTGTTTTAAATAATCTTTACGGGGTTAGTTTTGAAAGTCTGATAAAGATCCGTACTTTAGTTTTTTTTACACAAAATAATATACACAAAAACCCCCAGATATTTGTTTGAAAAATTACGTTTTTCCCAATCGCCTAGAAACCGAAATATTATAATACCTCGACATCAACATCTAGTGTCTGAGTGGCAATTTTATTTGTATGCTGCTCGCATTTGGAATAGTCTTCCACCATATCAACAACAAAACAGCAACGCTTTATTAAATTTTTGTTTACCTTTTTTGGATGATTTCTAGTTATATATTTATTTAATTATATTAAACTTATTTGAAAATATTGTATTTATTTTTTGTTAATTTTGAGTATAACGCGATGCGTTCCTGTACTATAATTATAAGATTTAGTCTTGTTGTACAGGAAATAAACAAATAAATAAACAAACAAACAAACAAACAAACATGTGGCGTCGTCCTGTTGAAACCGCTTATCAGTGATATTCACATCGTCAATAATAGGCCAAAATTGAGTTATTACTCGCGATAGCGTGATCCATTGACCGTTACCGTATTTCCAGCCTCATCGTCGAAAAAAACGGCCCAATCACGCCTCTAGACTACATGGCGCACCATACAGTGCCACGTTAAGCATGCAAATACTTCTCAATAATCATTCTAGGATTTCCAGAAGCCCAAATGCGGCAATTTTGCTTGTTGACATACTCTGACAAATGCAACCAGTGGTGTTAAATTACACGATCTGGCTGGTTACTTGCCTACTGATTGGTTTGCAATAAATTGATCGTTTTATTCGCTGTGTGACGTGTGGCGTATGGCACCGTCCTGTTGAAACTACGTGTCAGTGATATCCACATCTTCAATAATAGGCTTAAATTAGATTGTTAGCATCTCACAATAGCGTGATCCATTGATCGTTACCGCATTTCCAGCCTCATCTAAAAAACACACGGCCGAATCACGCCTTGTTTTTCACCCTGACAAAAAATAGGCTTCGTTTGAAAAAATGATTTTTTAAGAAAAACCAGCGGAATGTTCCTGAATGAATTGAGCAAAACTACGGCGATGTGAATGGTCAGTTGGCTACAATTCCTGCAACAGTTGAACCTTATAAGGCTTCAAAGTCAAATCCTTACGCAAAATTTGCTATGTGGTGGTTTTGATTTACCCCAATTTTTGAGAACATCGAGGAGTTAACAAATTTCGATCTTCTTCAACACTGTGGCTTACGGCTGCAAAGTTTTCAGTTAAACAATCCGCTCGGACACACGTTAGTCTTTGCACATTTTGTATCGAGCCCGTCATTTCAAATTTAACGACCAAATTCTTAGTTGCGGTCTCAAAATAACGATTGGTTTGCAATAAATTGATCGTTTTATTGGCTGTATGACGGCATGGCACCGTCCTGCTGAAACCACGTGTCAGTGATACCCAAATCGTCAATAATAGTCTTAAATTAGATTGTTAGCATTTCATGATAGCGTGATACATTGATCGTTATCGCATTTCCAGCCTCATCTTCTAAAAACAACACGGCCTCCATACCATATAGCGCACCCATACATTGATACGTGTAGTATGCAAAGGCTTTTCGTTAATTGCTCTTAGATTTTCAGAAGTCCAAATGCGACAATTATGCTTGTTGACATAACCTGCGAAGTAAAAGTGTGTTTCGTCTGAGAAAATGATTTTTTCCCAAAAATCAGCCACTAGTTTCTGAATGAATTGAGCGAATCTACGGCGATGTGAATGTTTGGTCGGCTTTAAATCCTGCACCAATAGAACCTTGTATGGCTTTAAAGTCAGATTCTTACCCAAAATTCGCTAAATTCGGTTGAAAGATCCGGTGGAACACGCACATGTTCGCACATTTTGTATTGTATCGATACTATCGATTCAAATTTAACCACCCAATTCTTAATAGCAGTCTCGGAAAGACGATTATGTTGTTCGAAAATATCAAGAATTTTACGAAATGTAACTTTAACAGAACCACCATTTTCATAGTGGATTTTAATTATTTTAAAACCACTTTCGTGCGAAATTGAATTCATTGTAACAATTGCCAATGCATCTACTACGAATACGTCAAAAAACTAAATGTCAAAACTAGCATGTTGTTGGTGTTGCCACAATTGAAAAACACACTTCATGTTGAAAATCCAGATACTTATTAACCTGCTTTCAGATTTAACGAAACTGTTCAGCCATTGAATTAGAAGCAATTGAAAATTTTTGCTAAAAATTGAAGAAGAATACACTCAACAGAATATGAATTTTTATTTTTTTCTTTTATAAAGGGTTTTTTTTTAAGCCCGATAGAACTTGAAATTGTAAAAAATAACACAAAAAATTAAATTGTAATCAAAATTTCTTTTTTATTCGAAGGATCAATACGTGACATTAACATTTGAAAATGATTTCGGGCATATTGGCACCGTAGCTGTTCTTGACGAAGCGCATTCTGGACGTCCAATTTTGGGCCACTTTTTCGAGCACTGCTGGGCGTATGTCACGAATAACACGAACAATGCTGTCCTCCAAGGCGTCAATTGTTGCTGGAAATAGTCGAGTGGTGTCAAATCGCACGACATTGGAGGCCAAATCGCCAAATTTTGATTTCAATAAGTCGATGGTTGCGTTCGCTGTATGGCACGTAGCGCCATCCTGTTGAGACCACATCTCGTCCGGATCAATGTCATCCATATTTTCAAACAAAAAATCATTGATCATGGTGCGGTAACGATCTCTATTGACCGTAACGCGAGCTCCGGCCTCATTTTTGAAGAAATAAGGTCCGATGATGCCACCAGCGTGAAAACCGCATCAAACGGTGCATTTTTCTGGATGTAATGGAGTCTGTAGGGTCTGTTGTGGATTGGTCTCACTCCATATGCGGCAATTTTACTTATTAACAAACCCGTTAAGCCAAAAATGCGCCTCATCGCTTAACACAATTTTGCGATAAAACAACGGGTCAGTTGCCAACTGCTCTAGAGCCCAATCGGCGAAAGAACGACGCATATAATGGTCTCGTGGCTTCAATTCCTGCACCAGCTGGATCATATACGGGTGTAGGCCGAGATCTTTGCGCAAAATTTTCCACGTAGTGGACGGACAGAGCCCCAATTCCTGCGACCGACGACGAATTGATAAATTTGGATCTTCTTCCACACTTTCGTTTACAGCGGCGATATTCTCTTCAGTACGCACATTCCTTCGACGTGTTGGTGTTATTGCATCCTCTAGAGAGTATGTGGTACGAAATCTATCGACAGTTCGACGAATGGCTTGTTCAGATGCACGATTATGTACGCCATAAAAATGACGAAGTCGTCTATAAGTTGCGCGAATCGACGACTGATTTTCAAAGTAAATTTGGATAATTTCGTAGCGTTGTTCAAGCGAGAGTCTATTCATGATGATTTGTCAGAGTATACTAAGAAATAAAAAAAAATGTTTCATCAAAATTTCATTTTTTGTGTTACTTTTTACAATTTAAAGTTCTATCTAGCTTAAAAAAACACCTTCTAGTTATTAACCCTACTGACTTCTTTCATAAACATACTAAAAATATTGAAGTTATTCATAAGTGCAGCTCTTTTCTTTTATTCCTTTACATACTCAGTGATTCAGTTGTAAATGCAGTTAGTTTTTAAAGCAACAGCAACAACAAACAAAACGAAACACAAAAGTAAAATTCAGACCTGCATAAGTTTGTTTAATTTAGTGTATTCATATATGAATGAGTAGCCCTATTTAAGGCTCAAGTATTAAAAGTAAAAAATAATTTAAATAAGGAAAATAATACAAAAAAAATAAATAATAATAGAAAGTGGGGTGCGTTATAAACAAACCATTGGCTTTTTATTCAAAAATAATTTTAATAATAAAAACGTTGAAGTGTTCATACAAGTGTGTTGAAGCCAAGACGGTTGCAGTGTTGCAGTTATCGTTGGCCTAATTACTGTCTATAGATATGAAATGAGTTTTTGCACGAAGAACGATTATTCAGACTTTTAAGTAATTACAAGCCAACAAAAGCAAAACAATGTTTTATCAGAAAAATTAATATTTCTCATTGTGATTGCGTCGGGGTAAAAAAAAACATTCTAATTTTAATTTAAAAAACATTTTCTCTTCATGTTCGCTTTTAATTTTAAGGGCCATTTTTAAACATTAAAAGGTTTTTAATATAAATGGTTTTACAATTCATGGCAACTCTGTTGTTCGTATATTATATATGTTTTTTTCATTTCAACTGCTTTCGATTTTTTCACTAAAATGCAGCCACTCAAAAAGGGTGGTTTCTATAGAAATATCGGATTTTTTCAAACTGTGGCGACACCAACAACATTATAGTTTTGACATTTAAGGCTGGGACACTTAGAATCCGTCATCCGTCATACGTTGTATTTTTCAACTGACAAGTAAGTTGAAATACCCGTTTATCAGCGTTGTCGCAATCAATACGTCTCCGTCAACGCAAAGTACGAAAGTTGGCCAGCTTTTAATTTTTGACGTACTTTGAATACTTTGACATTTTTCATTCACTTCTTCTCTTGTTTTTATTTTTTTTTTCGCTCTATCGTAGTAAAATATTTTTAAAATAAATTATAAATAATAATAATAATAAATAATAGAATAAATAGTACAAATTAGCATTAATAGAAAGTCTAAGATGTCGTCAAACTCCATTTCAAATGTGCACTTTAATAAAACTTTGCTGCGAAAAAATATAAAATGAGAAAAACAAAAAAACAGGTGATTTCTTATCCGTCAACAAAGTACTCATTGTGCCAACCTAATCCGTCGTTAGGTATTATGTTGTTTGTTTGTCGTTACTTTGACTTCAGTTGAATACGTCAAAGTATAACGCATGACGGATTCTATGTGCCCCGGCCTTTAGTTGTTTGATGTACACGTAGTAGATGCATTAGCAATTATTACAATGACTTCCGTTACACAAGAAAATTGAATTAAAATAATTAAAAACCACTGTGCATATAGTGGTTCCGTTAAAGTTACATTTTGTAAATTTCTTCATATTTTCGGACAACGTAATCATCATTCTAAGACCGTTATTAAGAATTTGGTCGTTAAGTTTGAGTCGCTCGCGTATTCAACCGAGTCGTTTAACTGAAAACATCGCAACCGTGAACCACAGTGTTGGAGCAGATCCAAATTTGTCAATTCCTCGATGTTCTCAACAATTGGGGTTATCTAAAACCACCACATGGAGAATTTTGCATAAAGATTTTACTTTGAAGACTTCGATGTTTCAAAAGGTGCAGGAATTGAAGCTGGCGGACCATTTAGATCGCTGTAGATTTACTTAAATCCTTCAGGAACAATTGGCTGGATTTTCTGAAATATTTATTTTTTGAAGGCGAAGTCTATTTCCACTTACCACGGAATGTCACCAAGCAAAATTGCCGCATTTGGGCTTATGTGGTGCATTTGGCATTGTATGGTGCGCTATGTGGTCTGGGGACGAAGATAGGGCTGAAAATGCGGTAATGATCAATGGATCATGCTATCGCGAGATGCGCTAACCTGTGGTTTCGACAGGAAAGTGAAAGCCACACAGCCAATGAAACGATCAATTTATTGCAAACCAAATTCCCGATCGCAATTTTTCACGACAATTAGTAGTTAAATGGTCAGCCTAGATCACTAGATTATTTTTTGTGTGGCTATGTTAAGGACAGTCTAGGCCATATGCCAATACCATAAAAACTTTGATGAAATAATCAATATCTGTCAGCGTGATCATGGTGGACACTTGCCAGACATGATTTTTCATTCATAATTGCCGAGTTCTTGTCTTCCTAAAGCAATAAAAATTTTAATCATCTTAATCCAAACTAGGGTGCCCCTGTAGGCTAGTAGGTAGTGTACTAGCTTGTCAGTATGGGGGTTGTGGGTTCGATTCCCAACGAAGACCTTGGTTTTTTCACTACAAAAATAAAAATTAACTGTCGGTTGGGCTGCTCAGCGATGAAGGCATAGTCACTGGTCACTGTGCTGTCTTATAAACGGCAGTTAATTTCCGACTATCCTTCTACTTTCACCACCTGTTTTATCTCTTCTCTATCCCTTTCCCAAAGAATGTAGCACGGTACTTGACTAAATAGGCATTGTTGTCTGAAGAGCTACTTCTCTTTAAAAAAAAAAAATTGTGGGGTAATTTGTTTTAGAAAATACACTTTTTGTTGAAAACCCCTTTACAAATGGTGCTTAAACTGCCTCTAGGAGCATAATATTTTGGTCTATTGACAACAATAATACCGCGAGCCCCAAATTAAATGATTAAATTACACACAGCGTTCTTAGAAGAAGTCTGATTATGACAAAAACCTGCTAGAATTTTTTGGTTACAGTGATATTTTCACCATTTTGTCAGTAAATTTTCAAAATTTAAATTCTTTATTCAGGAATATAACATTTCATGTTTAAAATTTCCCAACCGTTTACTAACTAAAATCAAGAACGGCAAAACTATTCAAATTTGCCCATCATTTATTATTTAAAAATAAAATAAAACTATTGATGCAAATATATAAAACAATTTTTATTCAAATAACGAAATTTCATTTGGTATAGTTTGAATTTATCCTAAATAAACGAAATATAAAGATTGAAACATTTTTAATATCGAAAAACTAGCTAACGAACTATAGCCAGCCAATAACTAAGTTTTTGTTTACAGTGGTGTTGATTTTTCCAACATTCTTTCATTAAACTTTCAATAATGAAGCATAGCAATCGGCCCAGTTTCTCATCATTTTGCCATTTAATAAATGTAAAATAAATGTAAATGTAAAAGTTTTATCGTAAACGTTTTTGTGTCTTAAATATTTCATTTTAACCATTTTTGTTTTTGATTACACAACACGCTGTTATACTGAAATAATGAGCTGAAGATACAACTTAAAAACAGTTTTTCTTTTTTTGGGTAAATACCAAAAACCAAAAAGAGGACATGAGTAAACATCATCAGAAATACAATATCAAATATGTGGACATAAGCATACAGAACAAAAAGCACTTGCAATCAAGTTTATGCATGATTTCAAAGCTCTCAGCTGTGTATGAACTTGTGTAGAAAGATTTTGGTGGGTCCTCAATGAAGGCTTTTGTATTTTTTATAAATTTAGAAACAGCCGCTCATCCACCGAGATGAAAATGAGGCAAAAAAACTTAAAGGGTTTTTCAACAAGAAGTTTGTGGTCTAAAACAATATAAAGCAAAAAATTTAGATTAAGACGATTAAAATTTTTATTGTATTACGAAGAGAAAAGTTCGGCAATTTTGTATGAAAAATGATACAACCACGTTGACAGATGTCGATTCTTTCATCAAAGTTTTTAATCACTTTTTGGCAAAATGGCGGTCCTATTTTTTTTTTTTTAATAGAAGTAGCAACAATGCCTATTTAGTTAAGTACCGTGCTACATGCTTTAGGAAAGAGATAGAGAAGAGATGAAACAGGTGGTGAAAGTAGAAGGATAGTCGGAAATTAACTGCCGTATAAGATAGCACAGCGGCCAATGACTATGCCTTCATCGCTGAGCAACCCCACCGACAGTCAATTTTTATTTTTGTAGTAAAACAAACCAAGGTCTTCGTTGGGAATCGAACCCACAACCGCCATACTGACAAGCTAGTACACTACCTACTAGCCTACAGGGGCACCTATTTCGTTAATCACACTGCGGATTTTAAGTTTTAAGGCTCCGTATAGACTCTGTCCTTAACATAGCTTCGCAAAGTATAATCCAGCGGTGTTAAATCACACAATCTGGTTGGCTACTTAACTGGTGATTGTCGCGAAATTATGCTATCGGGAAATTTGATTAGAAATAAATTGCTCATTTCATCGGCCCCCGTCCCTTACCCCGGGGGCACATTTATCGGTCATTATAGAACTTCGACTATGTAGACCTGTTAAACTGGAGGTATAACGAAGCCCAGTCCCCTGACAACAACTGGAAACTCCACGTTATTTCCACAACAATCAGTAGCCCACAGAGTTACAGAGTTTCTGCTATTTGTCTCTCCAGGCATTTAGCTGTTTCTCTGACTGATTATTGAGGTTGGCCCTTCGGGAGTATCGTGGTGGTTGTAGTTTCGCGGCCCCATAACAGGTCTGTTTTTTATTGTGGCCAGGATTATCTCGCCTTTAATAACACCTACTGCTGAATGATCCAGATCCAGTGAGCATGCTAGTCATGTGTTCTGGACAGGAGTTGGATAGTCTCCAGCTCTTCAGCAAGGAATAGTGGTTTGCAGCCCTGCTCTGGAATCATTGAAATTGCTAATAGGAAGGACCTGTTGCTAGAATTAGACTTCGGCCTCCTAGGGCGTGAGTGGCGCTGCTTTTCACTCGCAGTGGTTTGACCACCATCTGATTAAGGCTCACTACCAGGTGCAGATGTAAATCATATCACGAAAATGCTCATTTCATCGGCTATGTTGAAACCACATGTCAGTGTTATACAAGTCGTCAATAATCTCTCGATAGCTTGGTCCATTGACCGTTACCCCATTGCCAGCCTCATCTTCGAAAAAAAACAGCCCAATCAGGCCTCCAGAACGCAGGGCACACCATACACTGACACTTTGAGCATGCAAAGTCTTCTGAATAATCGCTCTAGCATTTTCAAAAGCTCAAATGCTGCAGTTTTGCTCTGCTGACAAATGAAAATGGGCTTCGTCTGAAAATATTATTTTTGGTAAAAAACCACCCGATTGTTCCTCAATCCATTGAATGAATGGTCGGTCGGCTTCAATTCCTGCACCGGTTGGACCTTGTAAGACTCTAAAGTCAAATCCTTACGCAAAATTTGCCATGTGGTGGTTTTGGATAACCCCAATTTTTGAGAACGTCAAAGAGTTCACAAATTTGGATCTGCTTCAACACTGTGGCTCACGGCTGCGATGTTTTTAGGCAGAACACGCGCTAGTGTTGGCACATTTCCTATCGAGCCTGTCCACTTATTCTTAAAAGCGGTCTTTGGAGGATAATAAGTTGTTCGAAAATATCACGAATTTTACGAAATATAACTTTAACAGAACCACCATTTTCACAATGGATTTTAATTATTTTAATGCGATTTCGTGCGAAATTGAATGCATTGTAACAATAACCCATGAATCTATTACGAAGACGTCAAAAAACTTAATGTCAAAACTATCATTTTGTGGGTGTTGCCACAATATAAAAACAAACTTCCTGTGGAGAACCCCAATATTTTAAAGTCACTGCAATAATCGTACCAACAGGTTTCGTTGCGTTTACTCTATGAGTGCTGCTTTAGTTTTGCTGTATATTAACTGTCTCAGTAGCCCTCAATTAGCTAAAGAATAAGCTGTTAGTAAGCAAATGTGATGGTACCAAAAATTATATAATTAAACTGTGTAATATGTCCTGAGACTCAATTAGTTTGGCCAGTTTAACTTCCACTCATAACGATATTCTGATGTTCAGCACTTATGGACGCTCGCATGTATGTTCAATTTACATTAAACCTTAAATACTCTAAAGACTTATGTGATCTTCAGGGATGACGTACGTAGTGTGCTTATGCATAATTGTTCGTTCAACAGTAAAAGCTTTTATATCATGCATGAAAATGTGTTCACAAATCCAACTCTATAATGAGACTAGGGCGAAAACAATAACAAGAACAACAGCAGCAACAAAAGCTTAAGCAGCAGCAACAGCCACCAAGTGTCATTGATATTTTAAGCACTTTTTAAGTGTTTCATTTTATTTACACTCGTTTGCACCAAATAACCACACAAAAAAACCAACAAGTTTAGAATATTATTTAAACATAGCAGGAATATATTGTTCCTTTTATAGTTATTGCTATTGTTGTAAATAGTTTGCAGCATTTGTTACTATTATATTTCAGTTATTGTTAATGTTTTTGAAACCGTTGTTTTTAGTGATTATTTTTACATTTCTTTGTAATTATTTAGAATTTCTATGGAATACGAATAAAAAAAACAGACTTGCATATACACAACAACAACTTACAACAATTTTTTGTGTATACAAAAATTATACACATAACTTAGAAATACCAAAGCGACAATTCGAGAAATCCGAGATTTTTCCAAAGTGGTAAATCCCTAATTCCGGCTTTTTTAAAAAATAAGTACCGAGTTTTGCAGGCTTAAAACTGTTTTCAACTTTTACATACAATGAAAAATCTGCATGCTGATTTAAATTTCTAGATATATAATTTTTTTAAATTATTAGCTAAGCTGTCTGATTTTAAAACAAATGAATTTATCTATTTTTAGTTCGGCTAAAGTTCATTTTGAAATTAATTACTAAATTTTGTTTAAAAATGAAAAATCATTCACGAATTTTTGCAGACATTTCTAAAGAAAACAGAAAACATTTGACATCAGTAGAATGCTATTTCTGATTCGCTACATCACTATAAGCATCATCTATTTAAAGTGCCAAGTGTTACGTGATATTGTTAGTGTTAGACATGCGCGTCAAATTTATAGTGTCAATAAAATTGTATCCCTTAAAGCAACTAGCAGACCACTACTAAAGTAACTACAAAAAATTAAGAATAAAACTAAAATATAAAGGGTGTTTCTATAGTAACAAGATGCAAGCTTTAATTATTAAAACAGGCATTTACAATTTATGCAGAGCATGTATTTCATATTTGTAGACCGCTATAATTATATGGAATTATCCTAAATAATATTAAGTACGTGGTTAATATCCAAGGCAGCCTTGCAAAGAACATCTTGATGGATTATACAATGTAAAAAAATTGTTTCGCTTTCAGGATTCTGACTTTTATAAACTCCTGCAAACCCCGTGTTTTTTCCCACCATGTTAGGTGCTCCATCAGTTGTTAAATTAATTAATTTGGAAATTGGGGCATTAAAAGATTAGATTCCATCACCTCCCTAAATTCATCATAAATTATTTTTCCTGTCGTCTTTCCTTTCAAAGATATCAAACAAGCAAGTACTTCGGTTATTACAAAGTTTTCATCGACTCCTCTGATAAAAATTAGAAGTTGGGCTGTACAACTCCTGTCAACACTCTCGTCCATAGAGACTGAAAAATGCTTAAACTTTTTAAGACGTCCATCGAGTTGATCGGTTAAACTAGAAGAAATCGCTTCAATTCTTTTTATGACCGTTCTACGTGACAGCCCTATAGATTCGAAATCTTTTACCTTTTCTGGGCATAATACTTTTCCAATGCTAGTTATCACATCCTTAATGAATTCTTCTTCAGAAAACGGTTTGTTACTTTTTACTATTTTCTAGCAAACAATGTGACCAGCTAAGGTGGAGGATCGCTGGACACTTCTTTGATTTAAAAAAAAAACATTTGCTGACTAGATATTTTTCTTTTCAATTCCTCTGAATGAACTTTCTTGTCTTCACCTGTCATTTGATAGTACTTCGACCCAAGATGGTTTGAATTAAAGTGCCTAGCGAGATTATAATCTTTTAGTACAGCTACCGGTTCTTGATAGATGAGACAAATAGGTTTTTGGTTATATTCCATAAAGAAGTACTTCCATCTCCACTCTTCTTGAAATACTCGACATTCCGAATCAATTTTTCTCTTTCTATTTTCGATTGACATTTATGGGGGTAAAAAACTTAGACTATTTTACTATTGCACTTATATTTACAATACACTTTATTATTTTAATTACACAAATAAAACTGTACGTTGGCAACTTTATAATTTTACTTCACAATTTATTCTTTGTGTCACAAGATTTACACTTTTACTGATTGCTGATTAATCCATCGCTGGCCCTTTTATATTTGTTGCGAATGTTGTCTCGAATATTCAAGAATCTTCTAGATCTCACATATAATAGTTGTTGTTATGCTATACGTTCAGTTTTCTATATTGGTTGTTAGTGTTTCATAATGTTTATGTTTCTTCATGGAATATTGCATCAGAAAGTTGTTGTTCTGTTGTGTATACAATATTTCCTAGAAAACTACGCAGTTTGGACACAATACAATATGAAAACCGCGATTTTTTGCTAATAAACTACTGAATATTTTCTCAAAGTTCTTTTTTTTTATTTGAAAGTACAATCCTTGCGGTTAATAATGGAAAATAATTTTCTTTCAAATAGCTGCCTCGGTTGGCCATACAGTAGCCTACACGATCGTTTCAATTTTTAAGCACATTATCGATTGTGTGCAGCTGTATTTCACCAATGGTTTCACGAATATTGTCCTTTAAAGCGTCAATTGTCTCTGGCGTGTCGGCATAACACTTATCTTTGACGGCACCCCACAAATAATAGTCCAACGGTGTCAAATCGCAGCTGTGCGACTGATAATACGATCTTCAAATAGTTAAAGAAATGTCGATCGTTACTTACAATGTTTTTTATATAACTAACAAATAATATTTAAATTATTTTTTTAATTTTTAATTTATTATTTATTTTAGATCTATTGATAATTTTCTTTATTTTTTTAATCGACCCTTTTATATTTTCAATAAATATCTGTTATTCTTTTCAACGGTCTTTTTTTATTAACAATATATATTTTTTTCGATATCTCGCTTAACTGTGGAAAGCTTCTTCAGGAAATTATATTTTATATTTTACAAAATCAAAAATTTTTTTAAAAAACAAATTTTTGAAAAACAAATTTTTGGAAAAAAAATTTTTTTTTTGATATGTTTTGTCAAATGTTTTCAAAAAAATTTTTCCTGAAGAAGCTTTCCACAGGAAAGCGAAATATCGAAAAAAATATATATATTGTTAATTAAAAAAGACCGTTGAAAAGAATAACAGATATTTATTTTAAATCTATTTTTAATTTATTATTCTAAGAGAGCCTTAACTTCGTCGCTTATAACACTATTCTTTTTCTGGCGAAATGAAGGCGTCAAATGTGAAATCATGGGATCTGATGTTACCATCATTCGGTGCGTAATATCTTCTTCGTTCGTAGCAATTCGGCTGCATTTTTTGGAGTGCCTAGGGCGATATTTTTTATAGTCTTTTTTACGACTTTTCTGAGCCTCTTCGGATAGTAGGCCTACAGGAAAAATACACTTTTCAATTATATCTTTTCCATGAATCAGAATTTTGTAAAGTGTAGGTGGCATATTGTACCATTCATACAGTGCAACAAATTCTTTTGCCGTCTGCAAACAAAAATCACCAAATTGTTTTGGATCTAATACCTCGGCGATTGTTATAGTTTCGAGAATTATTAAAAACCACTTGATTATGTTTTCATCTTCGTGACGTACTTCCTGCATTTGTCGTACCACAGCCTTACTTAACAGGTTGATAACGTGTATTTCAATTTTCTCTCTAAGTTTACGCTTTTTCAAACATTTTTGGGCTTCTTTTGAGTAGACTGTTCCACGTTTATATTCAATATTATAAGTCACATGCAAAAGACACTCCACCAGCTTAGTACGCGCATGAAGTGGTGACACACCAAATTGCAGTGCTTGTTCATTTACGGGCATAACTAGAACTAGAAGATACTGCTGGTGTTTCTGTTACTGATTGTGCTGTCTTGCCGTCAATCATTGTAAAATATAATTCATGTTTTACTTTAAAGTTGCGATTATTCTTTTAGTTGAGATATCGCCTCATCGACTCTTCTCTTTTCTTCTCGTTTAACTTGGTGTCTCTTTAACGTATGCAAACTGTAGTGTTCTACAGTACTGTGTGGAAGAAGGTTTGTTGTTGTTCGATACTAATTTATTTATGTGATCTCTTAATGATAATTTAAGTAGTACAACTGATGTCATATATAAATGAGAGTCAGAAATTTGATTATCTGAAAACATACCAAATTGCTTGTTCATATACGGGAATAGTTTGAATTATTTCGATATTATTCATCTTGGATGTTGTGGCTCCTCATCGACTCTTCTCTTTTCTTCTCGTATAACTTGAGGTGTCTCTTTAACGTATGCAAACTGTAGTGTTCTATAATACTGTATTGAAGACGGTTAATTGTTGTTCCATACTAATTTATTTATGTAATCACTTAATGATAATTTAAGTGGTACAACTGATGTCGTATATAAACGAGAGTCAGATATTTGTGCATATCTCGAACAAATTTTTTAAATTCATACCTTTACTTAAATGTTCATAAAAGCGGAATGCGTTCATCGATTTTTATAAGATATGTCTCATTTTGTTCATAGGTTATACGACTTTACGTGAAAGTAATAGGACTTGACACTTTTTTTAGCGTTTTGGATTTTTCATGAATTAAAAAAAAAATTAACTCTTTAGGAAAAAAATATTTTTTTTTTCTTCATACATTTATTTATAACATCGAACATAAACAAGTAGCGAAACGTTATATAAACAGATGAAAGTACTTGTAATTCTACTAATTCTTGATTTTTTTAAATTTGTTTGAGTAAAATCCGACTAGTGGTTCTTGAGTTATGTTAAACACAAGGGCCTTATCAGAATTGAGTTGCGAATCAATCAGCTGAAAAATGTTGTACTGTGTAATGCAACAAATTAATAGTGGGCGCCTGGTGGCTCTTGAAATTAATTAAAAATGTAAAAAGAGATATGAGACAATATATTAGCGGTAATTTCCAACTGCAGGAAAGTAAAGCTAAAATTGCAGGTCCAAATGTTTGGAGAAAAAAGGGATTTTTTTTATATGTTCATAAAAATAAGCAAACAAAAGAAACTGAAGTCTCTGCAGAGTTTATTTTTTCAATTTTATTATACTGAAATATCCTACTTTAAATAGAAAATAAAATGAAAAACGTTAGCTCACATAATAAAATAATATTCGTTTGGAAATTCTTAGGTTTAAATTAAGTTGGTTCAGTAAAACCTACAAGTACTGAGTTTAGACGGCTATAAAAAAAAAACTAGCAGTCAGATCGGAGTAATTCTTTTTGATTTGATTTTACCATTTAGTCTAAAATTTCAAAATATCATTGCATATAGCGTGAATAGTATATTGACAATTTGATTTTTTCCGCAAAATCCCCAGTGTGCGTCGTCAATAACACGCCAAAATTGAGGTGTTAGCGCCTCACGATAGCGTGATTGACCGTTATCGCATTTTCAGCCTCATATTCACAAAAAAAAACGACCCAATAACTCTTCCAGTGCCACGTTGAATATGAAAGGACTCTTAATAATCATTCTACAATTTTTAGAAACCTAAATGCGGCAATTTTGCTTGTTGACATACCCTGTCAAGTGCAAATGGCCTTCGTCTGATATAATGAGTTTTTCAGTTCTTGAATGAATTAAGGGAATCTGCGTCGATGTGAATGAACGGTCGGCTGCCACTTCTGCATCGATTAAATCTTGTAAGGCTTCAAAGTCAAATAATAGTTTTTTGAGAAGGACGATTATGTTATCTGAAAATATCAAGCTTTAACGTAACCACCATTAAATCGACTATGAAATCGATTTAAATTATTTTAATACGATTTTCATTGTGTTGTAACAGTTGCCAATGCGAATACGTCAAAAAAATAAATGTCAAAGCTATCATGTTTGTTGGTGTTGCCACTATTGAAAAACTTCTTGTTGAAAAACCCTTTACTATTTATAAATAATAGTGTAAGTTTAGAATAAAATGGTGTTGAGTAAAATTCTAGTCTTAAGAGTACAATATTAATAAAATTTTGGTACAATTTAAAAATTGTCCCCGAGATAAAGTGAGATAGATACCTCCTACTGTTTGTATAAAAAATTGTTCAGTCTGACCAAAGGTGTCATATAAATGGGATAACTGCTTCTTTAACTAAGCCATTATGGCGGTTCACGCACACTTTTTGCCACAGCATCAATATTCTCGGGTGCACGCACTGTTTATGGCCTTTCACGCTTTAGTTTATCGATGAGGATGCCAGTTTCTTTCACTTTTTTCACAAGACAACGAACATACGGAGCTGACGGTGCTTTTCTTCTTCCAAAATCCGTACGCAATTTTCGCACACATTCTGCAACATTACCATGGTTTTCAAAGTAATGTCGCAATATTTCCCAGCGTTGTTCAAGCGTATACACAACCATATTCGTTCAACGGAAGAATAAAACTAATTATCTGTCTGTTGAAAAAAAAAACGTTAGATCGCGGACCCTTTATAAAGCGTTATAGAGAAACATCTAAAAGCTGCACAGAGTATTAATTGCTTTGTGTGTTATTAGGACAAGTAAAAATATGAAATGAAGGCTATCCCGATAGTAACGTGATTTCCACATATATGACCTTAAATTTTTTAAATCGTAATAAACCGAGACTATGACTTAAAGCGTAAGTTTACGAGTATGAATTAGTTAATCGCTAAAACCTCCAAATTTAAAATTTAAATTACAACGTGTCCCAATATTTATGTTATTTTCGCTAGGCTTTATTTTTCAATTCATTAAAAAAATTTATCACTCTTTCGCAGTAAAACAGTTTTAAAAATAAAATTTATAAACAAAAGGTGACCCACAAAAATGTTGAAATTATGTGGCCTTTTATTTTTTTACTTGTGGCCATTTTGTAGAATTAAAATAATAAAAATATTTTTTTAAAGGCTTTCAGAATATCGTTCACAGCTTTTCTAATTAATATCTCTAAATAAAAGTCATTAAATGATGAAAGTGAAAAGCATCATTATAAAAAATTAGGAAATTTCATTAAGAATTTTAAGCTTCTGATAAAAAGACGTACCATACGTCCTACCATTATGACATACTGGAAAGTGAAATCTTGTCGGTTTCGTTAATATGCAGTATACGAAACAGATATTTTTTATATATATAAGGTTTTTGAATAGGAAGTTTGTTTTAAGATGATCCAAACTTTTATTGCATTACGAAGCGAATCGAGTTCGGAAATTATGAATGAAAGATAATAGCTGGCAAATGTCCACCACGACCAAGCTGACGATTCTTTCATTAAAGTTTTTAATCACTTTTTGGCAAAATGGCAGTCCTATTTCGTTAATCATATCACAAATTTTGAGTTTTGGCTCCGTATGTCTATACGGAAAATTTATCCAGTGGTTGGCTGGCCTCTTAACTGGTGATTTTCGTGAAATTATATGATCGGGGAATATGGTCTGCAATAAATTAATCGTTTCATTGGTTGTGTGATTAGATTTACATCCGCGCCTGGCCATGAAGCCTTAATCAGATGGTGGATCAAACCACTGCATAATTTGGAACGTCATGCTCGTCCTAGGAATCCGAAGCCATCATTCTATGCAACAGAACTTTCTAGTTGCTACTTCGATGATTCCAGAGCAGGGCTACAAATCATCACTCCTTGCTTAAGAGTTGGAGACTTTCCAACTCCTGTCCAG
The DNA here is from genome assembly GCA_030448955.1 of Trichopoda pennipes. NCBI lineage: Eukaryota > Metazoa > Arthropoda > Insecta > Diptera > Tachinidae > Trichopoda > Trichopoda pennipes. Next base: position 18,231,843 of record JASKUP010000072.1, read on the forward strand.
AACACATGTCTAGCATGCTCACTGGACTGGATCATTCACCTAACGTGTCATTAACAGTGAAACGATCCTGGCCACCATAATAACCATTATACTGTTATGGGGCCGCGAAACCATAACCACCACGATACTCCCACAAAGGGCCAACCTCAATAATCAGCCAGAGAACAGTTAAGTGTCTAAAGAGACAAATAACAGAACTCTGCGGGTTACTGATTCCTGTGGAAATAAAGTGGAGTTTCCAGTTGTACACCTGCTGACTTCAGGGGACTGGGCACCCTTTTTTCCCCAATTGCACTGTGTCTAGATAGTCGAAGTTCTATAAAGACCATATATATGTGCCCCCGGGGGGTAATTTCATTGGTTGTGTGACATGTGACACCGTCCTATTGAAACCATGCCAGTGATATCCACGACGTCAATAATAGATCACGCGATAGCGTGATTCATTAGCCGTTACCGCATTTCCAGCCTCATTTAAAAAAAAAATGACCCAATCACTCCTCTAGACCACATAACACACCATACAGTGACACGTTGAACATGCAAAGGCTTCTCAATAATCGCACTAGGTTTTTTGATATACCCTGACAAGTGAAAATAGGTTTTGTCTGAAACAAAAAATTATTTTTTCACAAAAAACCAGCCGATTATTCCTAAATAAATTGTGCGAATCTACAACAATGTGAATGGTTGGTGGGCTTCAATTCTTTATCAGTTGAAGCTTGTAAGGCTTCAAAGTCAAATCCTTGCAAAAAATTCGCGATTTTGGATAACCCCAACTGTTGAGAACGTCGAGGAATTGACAAATTTCGATCTGCTTCAACAATGTTTCTCACGGCTGCGATGTTTTTAGTTGAACGAGCCGCCAGAACACGCGCTAGTGTTTTCACGTTTACTATCGAGCCTGTCCACTAATTCTTAATAGCGATCTTTGGAGGATAATTAGTTGTTCGAAAATATCACGCATTTTACAAAATATAACTTTAACAGAACAACCATTTTCACAGTGGATTTTAATTATTTTAATGCGATTTTTGTGCGAAATTGAATTCATTGCAGCAATTGTCAATGAATCTATTACGAAGACGTCAAAAAACTTAATGTCAAAACTATCATTTTGTGGGTGTTGCCACTATTTTAAAACAAACTTCCTGCGAATAAGCCCAATATTTTAAAGCCACGGCAATAATCGTACCAACAGGTTTTGCCGACCCGGTCGACACACGCCTTTGTGTTCGCATATTTTGTATCGTGGCTGTCGACACAAATTTAAGTACAAAATTCTTAATAACGGTCTCAGAAGGACGATCATGTTATCCGAAAATATCACGAATTTTATGAAATGTAACTTTAACAGACCACCATTTTTATTGTGGATTTTATGCGATGCGATTTTCGTGAGAAGTTAAATTGATTGTAATAATTGCCAATGCATTTACTATGAACACATCAAAAAATTATAATGTCAAAACTATAATGTTATTGCTGTTGCCACAATTGACAAAACAAACTCTTTGTTAAAAACCCCGATATAAAGTAAAAAAAATACAAAAATATTCAGAAATCGCTAAAACCTGCAACTTCTTTTAACTTTCAAGATTTCGCAATCCTTTAAATGGAACTTTCAAGATCCCTAAGCCGGAGATTTTTTTTTTAAATTACCTAAACTGGCATCTGTATTTAAAACCCACAAATTTTAAATACTTTCAATACCCACTGAATATCATCTACATTTTTGCACACAAGCTGGATGGAGTCTTATCAAATTTCTTAACTTTTGCAATATAAGACGTTATGTTTATGGCTAAATCTTCGTACGGTTAATATTGTAACACCTAACACTCTAGAAAACATATATTTAAGCCTTAAACGTATAATATGAAAAAATTTAATTTTTAGCCTTCTAGTACGACCTCTTTAATGCCATTTAGTTAAATGTCCTCATTATAAATGACTGAGTGAACGCATTATATCCACAAGAAGTATCTTATACAATTATTATTGCAGCTCGTTAAAATGGTTGCGGTAAGAATACATAATGAAATGGGGTAAAATAAACACAAAACAAAGAATAGGTTGAGCAACAAAAAACAAAATGAAACTAAACTAAACAAAACAATAGATGACAAAAACAAACAAAAAAATATTTAGAGAAGGAGTAAATATTATTATGTACACAAAAACAATAACAACATTAAAATAAATACGTAATATAACCCAATCAACCATTTAATAAGTACTTCGATAAAAATAGCATATAAAAAACAAACTGCAAAGCTTTTTTCCAACTACTTCTTAAAGAGGGTTAAGTCATTTATCGGAGTTGACACTGAATTATGGGTAAATTCAGAGAACTCTGTAATGTGATTTAGATGTGATTCCTAAAAATTTGTAATTTATTCTTTGGCACTTCTAACTTGCGCTCAAAATATATCTGCAATTGAGTGAGTTTAAGAAAATTCGATATAAAACAACAGCCACAATTTAAAGAAACATCTTAAAATAAGTCTTTGTTATCTGTAACGTCTCTATAGTAAGAAGAAGTTTAAAATAAAATTTATGTTCCAAAAAATGAAGCGTTTACAGCCAGCGTACAGATAACAGGTACATTTTGAGATCACAACCTGATGTCTTGGTTTTTACCCAACCCGGTTTGTGCCTACAGTCGCTGCTGGAAGTGACCAGTGCAGCGTTAAATTGTGGTCTAGTGGGTTTTACTCTGCACAATTTTCGCTGTCCTGGCTATTTCCCTCGTCCACTAACTGTTGATATGTGGTACCTAGCCCGGAGATGCTTTCGCACACCATTGCTCCGCACACGAAGTAAAGAGGGTGAGCTGCCGTTAACGTGATTAGTAGCAAATAAAGACTAAAGCTTCATACCGAATCAACCAGCCGCCTTTTAATTAAACATTTGCACAATACGACTCTGGACACCGTTGAGCATACCCCAGGAACCAGGGAAAACGTGTCGTAAGAAGATGCTTATGGGTTGTGTATATCGTCCAAATAAGAGAATACCATTATCTAGTTTATATGCAGTTTTTGAGTATCATGTGTCCGAATATAATGACATAGTTATAGTGGGTGATTTCAACTCTAATTTAATGAATGATACGCGTCTTTCAGATGATATGTTATCATTCGGTCTTTTTCCCATTAACACGACAAATCCGACACATCACACATCCTCAACAAGTACACCTGATATTTTTGAATTATAACTTTCAGGCTGAATATATTGCACGGTACGTCAATTATCGCGACTTCAAACACTTGGACTATGATGCCCTAAGGGAACACTCCTTGCGACTGGCTTGGACTGATATCTATTTAATTCCTTCTGTTGAGGATCAATCGCTTTTTTTGGAACGTAATATTCAATATCTCTATGATCTAACAGTGCCACTTAAGCATCGTAAAGTTGTTCCGAACCAAAAATAGAGCTTTTACAAACATACCGGTTGTCGAATCAGATCCGAGTTTTTTTTTTCAATTCTTCATCGAGCTCTTCGAGTACCGTTGAACGTTTTAATTTTTCATGTGTATCCCAACATGATGTAGTTTTGGTATGTGCTTCGATTAAATCGAATGCAGTAGGTGTGGATAGTATTCACCCGAAATTTATAAGAATGCTCTTACCAGTGATTCCCACCTTTGTAACGCATTTATTTAATGGCATTATAATGTCATGTGTATTTCCATCAAATTGGAAACATGCAAAAGTAGTACCGTTACGGAAAGGGAATGGTGAATATAGGCCGATTGCGATATTATGTTTTCTTTCAAAAGTAATGGAGAAACTTCTGTTTAGACAGATATATAATTATGTTAATTCCAACGATTTATTGTCTCCCATGCAATCAGGTTTTCAAGAGAGTCATTGATGTGTTACGGCACTTGCATATGTTAGTGAGAATATACGGCAAGGGTTAGATAGAGGAGATATCAATTTCTTAGTACTCCTTGACCACTCCAAGGCATATGACACGGTCAATCATGAAATTATGGCAATGAAATTAAAACTCTTCTTTCGTTTTTCTGGCCTGTCAGTTAAACTTGTCTCCTCATATCTATCGAACCGTATGCAATCGGTGTTGGTGACTAATATTTGGTCGGATAGCTTACCTCTTACTAGAGAAGTGCCACAGGGTTCCATTCTAGGACCGCTACTATTTTAACTCTATGGGAATGATCTGCCGAAACAACTCTCTAGCTGCGGTATACACTTATATGCAGATGATGTGCAGCAAACACTAAGTAACTCTGTTCGGGATATTGACTCCAGCATATCCTCCTTAAACGATGATCTGGATAGAATTTACCTTTGGGCAAATGCAAATGGGCTTTACCTAAATCCATCTAATTCGAAATGCATCGTTATATGTAAAAGAGGTTTGCAGCCCGTACTGTCACATGATATTGTATTGAACAACGAGAGAATTGTGATTGTTAAATCTGCTAAAAACCTCGTGTGAATATGCTGGCAGGTCAATTGTTTATAAAGCTTCGAGCTCTGTGGTCAACACAATATGTTACACCTTGGAGGATACGAATCTTGCTTGCTAGAATGTATCTTATACCCGCTTTAACTTATGGATGTGAGTTGTTTGGATGCTGTGACTCGGTCAGTAGGAAGAAGCTTGAAGTTATGTTCAATAATATCTTTAGATATGTCTATCGACTCAGAAGATTTGATCATATATCACATGTCTCCAACAATCTTCTTGGAATCTCTTTTCAGGGACTAATAAAGGTTCGTACCCTTTTATTTTTGCATAAAATAATCGTGACAAGAACGCCCAAATATTTGTTTGAAAAAATACGTTTCTTCCAAAATATTATTTTGCCTCGTCATCACTTCCTCGTATCCGAATGGCAATTTTATATTAATGCCGCTCGTCTCTGGAATAGTCTTCCACTAAGTCAGCAAATGAATAGCAATGCTAACAATTTTAGGAAATTTCTATATAATTATTTCACCTAAACTATTTTATAATTTTTTATTTTTTTGTATCTTAAGAAAACTATTGTAATATTGTACGTTCCTGTACTATTAATATAAAACACAATCTTGTTGTACAGGAAGTGGAGAAATCGAAATGAAATAAATAAAATAAATAAATAAATAATGTTAGTTTTATCTAGTTTTTAGTATCTAACTAACTAGAACTAACAAAGTAAAAAAAAAGTTAACAGCATAGAACTGGAAATGGAATAACACAAACATGAATTTCTTAAACTGATTTATTTTATTCGAAAGATAAATAAAATATGACTTCTGACAAATGAACGCCACGGCTTGCTCGGACGCACTCTAATCTGGAGGTCTATCCGCAATAATAGGGCGAATGTTGTACTCCAAGTGATAAATAATACATATTCTTAAAGAAAATAGTCTAAAGGCATTAAATCGATTCTAGTGTACCACACAAATGTACAGTGTACACTTAGTCAAATAGTAATATGTATCATATCATCAAATGCATTTGATCTAAGCGATTAACGTACACAACTTGAGTGACGCACTTTTGAGTGACAAATTTATTTGAGTGTTTTTATTCTTTCAAGCATTTTGATGCGCCTTATGGAAAGTATAACACAAATGTATGTCATTGAAATCAAATGAACATATATTAGTAATGAGTAATGCGTGATCTGATGTACAACTGTACCTGGCAGCTAGCCCTTACCAGATGGTGGTCAAACCACTGTGAATGGTATGTAGCGCCATTCTCACCCTAGGAGGCCTTCGAGTCCATGCCCTCTCCGGTCACTCCTAGTTGCAACTTCAAAAGCTCGAAGTAGGTCGCAGCCTTTACTCCTTACTAAAGAGTTGGAGACTATCCAACTCCTGGTCCAGAACGCATGAAGCTTAATATAGTTAAGAACACGACGGCATTAATACTCACTGGACCTGAACCATTCATTGTGTTCATTTTGAATGATCCGACCCACAAACTTTCACGAGGGCCTCGAAACCACAACCATCACAATACTCCCATATAGGGGCCAACCTCAATAATCAGCCAGAGAACAGCTAAATGTCTAAAGAGACAAATAGTGAACTACTGATTCCCGTGGAAAAATGTGGATTGTCCAGATGGCTCCTACTAGTCTTTAAGGGGCCTGGGCTCCCTTTTACCCCGCAAGACACCAGTCCAGATGGAATAGTAGGTTTCAAAAAACTATCATGTGCTCCCGGAGGGAAGTAATGAGTTATAATAAGATAGAAAGGTTAAGTTCAAAATGTAAAATGACTATAAAAAGGACTGCATGCTAAAAATAAATGAGACTGACTTGACACTAGTTGAACTAGTTTTGTTGTTTAAGCCTACAACATTTTGACAGTTCCTTTGAATGCCTACTTATAAGCTGTAACCGTACAGCTATATAAACAATATAAAGGGCTATAGGGCTAAAGAAAGAATAAATAACATTACAGCATCATTTTTTAGACCAGACCAATCAAGGATCCGAAACGTGAAACTAGGCGGTTACCAAATATTTCCTTCCATAAATCAATTGGGGTACGAACTGTGTGAGATGTTGCGCCGTCTTGTTGAAATCGCAGATCCTGCACATCATGGTAGTTCGCTTCATTAACGAAAAGTCATTTAGCATGACTCTATAGCGGTCACCATTGTCTGCAACGTTCTGATCAGCATCTTTTTAATGAAGTGCAGATCAGTGATTCCACCAGGCCATAAAGCATACCAAACAGTCAGATTTTCTGGATATAACGGTGTCCCAACATATACTTAAGGACTATCATTACTCCAAGTGTGGCAGTTTTGTTTATTATAATATGCCACATAACTCGTGCCACATTTTTCTTATTAAAGGAAACGGTTGATTACCGGATAGTTTCACGCTTTGAAGGGGTTAAGTGGTCTACAAAATCGTGCGACTTAATACCGCTAGACTTTTATCAGTGGGAATGTATGTGTCACTAGTCTGCACCGAAGAGCGATTGACTCTTTGAGGAACAAACTATGGCGCGTTATTGCCGATACACAGCCACAAATGTTGTGTAAAATGCTTTCAAATAGCAAAGGACTAGATGAATTATGCCGAAAGATGTAGAAAATTATGTAAATTATTTGAAAATTTTTTTAGTATTAAGTTGTTTGAATTTATTGAATATCAATATCACCTCAAATCACCCTATCCAACATAAACTAGCACGATTTTGACATATGATAAACACACTTAAAATAATCCAAAGAACTCGACACAATTTTCACAATAGCTAAAAATAACGGCTACAAACCCACTACTGTCGACTAACTTCTTAAACAATTCAACAGTTAAAACAGGAACAAAGAAGACAAAGAGATAACCCATACAAGATGACTTTTACTTACACAGGACTAGAAATATATAGATTCACTAAGCTTTTTAACAAAGAAGGTTTACTCACGGCATTAAAAACTAGCAACACTCTGAGACATAATCTCAGGACATCGACAGAAAAAATTGACACATTTAGTTCCAGCAGAGTATACAGACTTACTTGTACCTGCAAACATTCTTATATAAGACAAACTGGACGAACACTAAGAATAAGATTTGCATAACACATGCACTCATACAAACGAAAAAGAGAAGACTCCAACCTTGCATTAGACCTTAACACTTACGGATACACACCAAGGGAAATAATATGAATATTTTATATTATTACATCCTAGCAAAAAAGAACGAAGGCTAGACATTCGTGAAAACATAGAATTCTATAAAACACGACAAAATTTTACACCACTAAAACTACTCATACACTCAAACAAACGGAAAACAGCCTCAGGGTGACACACGTATCAGAACACTAATAAAAGATGGAAATATTGAAAACTAGCCCGCATAAAATGCCAGGTGGCACGCATTCTATCTACATGAGTAGATACGAATGTACATACCAAATAAACCTGCAAAGTACGGCCTAAAAATGGTATTGATGTGTGACAGCAGAACGAAGTACATGGCTGATGCTGCACCGTATTTAGGGAAATGTTCAAACCAAACTAATCTGCCACTTGGCGAGTATTATGTAAAACAACTAGCAAAAACTTTTTATGGAACAAATATATATATTACAATGGACAATTGGTTTATGTCAGTTCCGCTTGCAAAATCCCTTTTACGTGAACCATATAAGCTGACGTTAGTTGGTACGCTGCGATCAAACAAAAAGGAAATTCCTAAAGAATTAAAAAATAAAAAGGAACATAAATGTGGCACATCTATGTTCTGTTATGACAACGAATTAACGCTACTTTCTTATAAACCAAAACCAAAAAAAAATGGTTTATTTGCTATCGTCATGCAATGAAGAAGGATCAGTCAAATAAGGGTCCAATAAACTTTATATAGTTGAGTTTTACAATAAAACAAAAAAAGGTGGTGTCGATACTTTTGATCAAATGTGCTCTACTATGAGCTGCTTCAGAAAGACAAACAGATGGCCAATGTGTCAGTTCTATGGTATTTTGAATACCATAGATGTCGTAATGAAATTATTAAACACCTCTTTGAAGTGAAGGTCTAAGCATGTCTCTCTTATTTCTTAGAATATCTATGGCGTCTGCTGTGAGAACCTACTGAAAATATGCACACTCATATTCATTTGATAGGTTGCGCGTTTTTCCAGCTTTTTTTATTTCTCGGACCAGTACTCAGGGGATGACCCTTACTCGTGCAACGTATTGCACCAGAACTAGGAAGTTAGGTTTTGGGGAGAAGGAAAGAGCGAGTAGTGTTTGTGAACATTCGATTTGAATTTTCCTACATTGATAGTGGCGCGAAAGATCTCTGGAGGGAGTTCATTCCACATTCGAACCGTTCCGCTAAGAAACGAATTTTCCCTGTAATGCGTACTGCGATTCACTGGCCAATCAACCACAAATGTGATCACTTACCATTGTAGTAACGATAAAACAGTGATACACAACCCTCATGGCATCGATAATCTAAGGAATTAATAGAGTTGGATACCCTACCGTTCCAAATGAGCCTCTTGGCCGTTTCTTGTGTGCGTTCGACTAACTCCAAAATACACTTTAGACCGTTGAGTTCCATGAGAGTTGTATTCCATTTTTGGACAGATATAGGTGGTATAAATAGTACGAAGATCGGATGGGCCTAAGTATATCTGAAGCGAAGTGTTTAGAAAAACGAGGCACTTGAAAGCTTCTTTAAAAATCTGTAAAATGTGCTTAGTCCATTGAACATTACAATGAATTTTCATACTAAGAACATCAAGAGCTTCCGATTCCTTAATACTTATTTCACTCATAGTAACACATGCAGTTTCATTTCCGAATACAGTTCTATGCGCAAGCATGCATGACTCTTACGGGCATTAAAATCGACTCTATTTATACGACACCATTTGGAGATTGTTGGGAGATGGCGATTGAGCATATTATTTATGTTCCACTTTTTGGAAACCACCCCCAACTGGTTCGGCCTACTACTGGCAGTTTGACAAAAAAAAGGTCATTTAGAAAAATTAGAAATAGGGTCGAAGAAAGAACGCAGCCTTGCTGTAGCCTTGAATTAATTTTGAACTGGTCTGATGAAATCCGATCTATAACAACTTGTTTAATGCGATTCCTGAGAGAACTCATTGTTTAATTTCTGAATGGTAGTTTTATATACATGTCACACAACTTTCGAATTTGCTTCCACGAAAACTACGACTTAATATCAATGGTAACAATTTCTAAATTATTTAAAATATCTATTTTAGTATTATTCAGTAACATCCTATGTTGCTTAAATTCCTTGCTATCAATTTTTTATGTGTAACATATTGTTACTAAGGTGCTTAGTTTCAGTTAGAAAAAGATAATTATCATTAAAAAAGAGTAAATTGAAATGACCTATTGTGTCTGCTTACAAATATAGTAGAGACTGAAGTATGTAACCAAGCCACAAACAATATGGACTTGAATTCAATGCTTACCGCTATGAATGCAAAAATGGAAGAAAGCAACCCGAAGCTTCAAGAAAGCTTTAAAGCAAAACTTCTAGTTAAAATTTATGCAATTTAAGAAAGCCAACAGTACGTGTATGTGAGATAAACGATAAACTTCAAGAAATATTAGAAGCCTTTGGCAAATGAATGGATGCCATGGAAAAGAGAATCAGTTTAATTATGATCGCTTAAAGACACAAAAGTTGATACAACAGCTTTTAGGCATTAAAGTGTTAAAGCTAGCATCATGTATTTTTGTGTGTAGAGAAGTAAATAGTTCGACTATATAAATCGTATAACTTAATTTAACTAAACGTTTATTAAAGGAACTGACTCAGTAATGTTCCCTACTTGATTGGTTTTCTGGTTAGCCACTTAATATAAATACACTCACACACATGTGTATATACACTTACAGCATACTAATACAAGTAGATAGATATAAAAATAACCGTTAAATGTATACTCGTATTAAAATTGTTCTCACGTAATGTGGCTCTAGTCAAAAAGTACGAACTATTGGTGTTAAAATATTGTACATGTTTAGAATTTTATTGATACGAGTAAAAATATTAATGTCTTCTTTTCTTTCACTTAGCTGTCTTTCGTATTTTCTTATTTTATTTTTCAGCTGATAGTTTAAAACTAATTTATTTTAACTCTATTTCTTATTTACATAGGAATAATTAAATAAGCAAGAGCTTTGTATATGTACACACATCTCTTTGTTGAGAGGGTGTTTTCTTTTGAATATGATAGAGATATGTTACGAAAATGCTTAGTGTAGGTTATGAAAAGATAACTATCACAAACAAAATGTAAAGTGAAATGAAATGAAATGTAATGAACTATTGTATGTTTCTTATCTTATGAACACAAAAGAACAACAACATACTACATTAAAATCTCATGAACTAAGTTTAACAAACAGAAAACAAGAACAACTAGCAGAGAATACTAAGGCGTACAGTCAAGCAGACGCCTACACTGGATGATGATAACAACTTCATCTACATTTAATTATTGCATTAAATATGGATGAAGTTGTTTTCTAGAAAATTCTAAAAACCGCTCAAAACAGAAAGGCACTCTCTCTTAGGTATTAGAGTCAGTTTAACTGTAAATGTGATAAGGTGAAGATACAAAACTTGATTCAGCAGCTTTTAGGCGTGGTGTAAGAAGTGGAATAGGTGCCCTTGTAGGCTAGTAGGTAATGTACTAGCTTCTCAGTATAGGGATTGTGGGTTCGATTCCCAACGAAGACGTTGGTTTTTTTTCGCTACAAAAATAAAAATGACTGTCGGTGGGGCTGCTCAGCGAATAAGGCATACTCACTGGTCGCTGTGCTGTCTTTATACGGCAGTTAATTTCCGACTATTCTTCTACATTCACCACCTGTTTCATATTTTCTTTACCCCTTTCCTAAAGAATGTAGCACGGTACTACACTGCCTGAAGTGCTACTTCTCTTTAAAAAAATAAAAAAAAAACTAAACCTTTATTAAAGGAATAAACTTAATAATATGAAAATTATTTCAAGTCCTTTGCATGCGCATTCTGGATATGAAATTTCGGGTTAGTCTTATGAAAATTGTTGATCGCCTGTAACGAATAACAATACGCATGTTAGCTTTCAAGTTGTCATTTTTTGCTTCTTTATTGGCATAAACACTGTCATTCGCGGTACAGCAAAATATCGAAAAGTATCAAGTCACACTATTTTAAACCAATTGATACTTCTCGAAATCCACCTATCACTAATTTTTTCCACATGAAGCCTGTTTTTTAAACGGAATAGAACAAAAAATTTAAATTAAAATAATTCAAATTTTATTTTATTACGAAGAGAAAAGCTAGGCAATTATAAATGAAAATTGACATCGGGCAAATGTCGATTCTTTCGTCAAAGATTCTAATCACTTTTTGACAAAATGCCTATTTAATCATTGATCAAATCACGGATTTGGAGTTTTAAGTTTTTTATGCTGTTTACTAACTGCATAGCATGCAAGACAAAAACAAATTTCTGTTGTATACGCGCAAGACAACAACAAACATGTAAGCTGTTTATCATCCTGCCCCTGTAGGCTAGTAGGTAGTGTACTAGCTTGTCAGTATGGGGGTTGTGGGTTCAATTCCCAATGAAGACCTTGTTTTTTTTCACTACAAAAATAAAAATTGACTGTCGGTGGGGCTGCTCAGCGGTGAAGGCATAGTCACTGGTCGCTGTGCTGTCTTTATACGGTAGTTAATTTCCGACTATCTTTCTACTTTCACCACCTGTTTCATCTCTTCTCTATCCATTTCCTAATGAATGTAGCACGGTACTTGACTAAATAGGCATTGTTGCCTGAAGTGCTACTTCTCTTAAAAAAAAAAAAATCTGCGTAGTTTTCTAAGAAACCTTTTCTACAAAAGACAACAACAAAATGTGGTACAAAAGGAGTAGAAGATTCTTTAATTTTCTAGATTTGTGATGGACAAATATAAAAGGGCATCGTCTGAGTGGATAGTCAGTCAGTGTAAAATTAAACTTCATAAAGTAAAGATGTATCTTTTAAGTAAATTGTTCTGAAATGTATAGTTAAAGTAAATAAAATTGTTATAAATTTAAAAATTCTAAAAACTGGAGTTATTTATTTTGCAATAAAGCACTCACAACAAAACGTTTATAAAAGATATAAACGTAACAATATTATTTTGGTCTATAGTCAAAAACAATACCGCAAGCCTTGAATTTAGGGACTAAATTATGCACAGCGGTATCAGAAGGAGTATGGTAACGAGGAAAAGCTGCTCGAGATTAACGCAGTGATACATTAAAATTTTCATTATTTAGAGAATAAATTTTCACAATTAAAATTGTTGGCTCAAGAGTGTAATATTTCATGCTTCAAATTTGCCAACTTTTTACCAAATGGATGTAAAAGTATGACAGCCCAGTTCTTAACATTTAATTATTTGACAGACAATTTGCTTCCTAACTTTAAATTGGCCCACCTACTTTATTTATTTATTATTGTTTTGAATTTATAGTTGATAACCAGTTTTCAGTTTATTTTTGATGATATTTCGATGTTTATGCGACGATACAAATTTTTTCCAGTATATGGGTTGAGCAGTATTGATAACTAAAAGTCCAGAGATTTAAATTGAAGGAATGGCCATCCCTGCAGCAAAATCATATTTAGAAAATTTTTTTATTATTTCATTCTGTTTAAAAATTGCGTTGTTTGCAATTCTTATATTAATTACTGTGACTTATTTAAGTTTTTTTTAAATTTAAGAAAGATAAAACCAAAGAGAAATAGTAACAGTAAATAAACACCAGCGTCAACAACAAAAAAACTTTATAATTGCAGAGTGTAAACTTACGAAATGCTTATTGGCGCAGAACTTTCATAAATTGGAAAATTAATTAAATAAAGTATTCGGTTTTCCAACAAAAAGTTTCATTTTCAATTGTGGTAACACCGCATATTCGTAGCAGATGCATTGGCAATTATTACAGAGAATTTAATTTCACACGAAAATCACATTAAAATAATTAAAATCCATAGTAACATGGTGGTTCTGTTAAAGTTTCATTTCAAAAAATTTGTGATATTTTTTAAGATATTTTTAAGATATTTTTTTAAGAATTTTGTCGTTAAATGTGAGTCGAAAAGGGTTCAATACAAAATATGCGAACACCAATACGTGTTTGATCGGGTCATTCAACTGAAAAGATCGCAGCCGCGAGCCACAGTGTTGAAGCAGATCAAAATTTGTCAATTCCTCGACGTTTTCAACAATTGGGGTAATCACATGGCGAATTTTGCGTAAGGATTTTACTTTGAAGCATTACAAGGTTCAGCTGGTGCAGGAATTGAACCCGACAGACCATTCACATTATTTTTCCAAATGAAGCCCATTTTCACTTGTCAGGATATGTCAACAAGCAATATTGCCCCATTTCTGTAATCCTAGAGCGATTACTGAGAAGCTTTTGCATACTCAACGTGGCACTGTATGGTGCGCTATGTGGTCTGGAAGCGTTAAAGGGTTTTTTTTCGAAGATGAGGCTTATAATGTGATAACGCTCAAAGGATCACAGTATCGCGAGATGCTAACAAATAAATTTTTGCCTAAATTTGACCACGTGGACATCAATGACATGTGGTTTCAAGAGGACGGTGCCATATGTTACACAGCTAATGAAAAGATGCATTTATTGCAAACTAAATTTCCCGATTGCGTAATTTTCAGAAAATCAGCAGTTAAGTGGTCGGCCAGATCGTGTATTTCAACACCTGGATTATATATATTTTATGTGAGGCTATGTTAAGGACAGAGTCTAGATGGAGCCAATCAAATCAATTTTAACCTTAAAACTCAAAATCCGTGATGTGCTTAACGAAATAGAACCGCCATTTTGCCAAAAAGTGATTAAAAACGTTGACGAAAGAACTAACATCTGTCAGCGTGGTCGCGCTGAACATTTGCCAAATATAATTTTCATTCACAATTGCCGAACTTTTCTCTTCGTAATAGAACACAAAATTTGAATCATCTTAATCTAAATTTTTTGTTTTATGTTGTTTTAGAAAACAACCATCCTGGTGAAAAATCCTTTATATGGAAGTTAAGAAAGAATGTGTTGAAAACTTCATTTATCTGTGTTTTTGATTACACAACCATATTATAATTTTCAAAAGTCATATCTTATTTAATCAATCACTTTTTTTATTTCTTAAAATTGATAGCAGCAGAAAACAGTTTTCAAAATCACATAAATCACTTTAATAGCGGCTCTTAATTAAACATACAAATTCGTGTCAAATTATAATAATATCAGCTCTGAAAATATTTTTTATTCCAGTTAATGAACCCTTTACATAACACCTGCAATATTTAAATAAAGACTGATATTAATTAACTAATAAATAATAAGGGTCGTCCTTTTTCATATTTTTTTTAATGAAAAAGTATAAAAGAAACTCTTATACTTGTTAGAAATTTAGCAACTGTCATGTCCTAATTAAGAATACTCGTATTTGTTTTTAGCAGTCAACCATTTAAAAATTTATAACACAAAAAAGACACATGTTTCTGTTTAAAGGACAAAATTGAAAAAAGAGCAAAGCAAAGCAAAGCAAAATTTATAAAGAGTAAAAATTTAAAGAAAAGAAAATCAATATTAATCAGCCAACTAAGGTGGAACAATCAATATTGTATTCATACAAGTGTACCTTCCTTCATGTCTTTGTGACTTCAGTTCAAAGGTTGGCAGGTAATTAAATATGTACGCATGGAATACTACTGAATACATTTGTCCTGTTTTCTTTAAGCACAAAAGCTAAAAGGTGTAACTGTACTACGTTTGGCCTTAGTGAAATTTATACACCCTAAAAATAAATAAATAATAAAATTTTAAATATTTAAATAGCAGACGAAAGTGCTTTTTTTACTCAATTTAAAAATGTTTGATACTTTTTGGAATCAAAATTTTTTTTTTAAATTCGCTTAATAATTTAGTTTAATTAATTTTAATAATAGCAAACGGGGATATTTTAAAATTAAAATAGTTCACCTATTTTCATATTTTTAAATAAGATTCTGAATTTGGTAGGTATGAGATTTTTGTTTAAATTTTGTCTTTTGTCTACCGCTAAAACTTAAGTCCTTTTATTTCTACTTTTAAATGTGGGCGCACCGTTTAAATTTGACCCGGTTTTTTCAAACATTAATTCGTTTGGGTATGATTCACAAAACCCGTCGGACAATATACGCACATAACAATCTTACCTCGCTTTGAAAAGCTTGACAATTGACTAGTTGTGGCAATACTTTAATTTAAAAGGATGTTGTCATTTTGGCATATTTTATCCGAAACTCTTTTTAAAAATAATGCGCATACTTTATATCAGAGGTACCCCCCGGGGGCACATATATATGGTCTTTAGAGAAAGCAACAACTTAGACCTGTGCAACTGGGGGAAAAAGGGAGCCCAGTCCCCTGAAGTCAGCAGGAGTACAACTGGAAACTCCACTTTATTTCCACGGGAATTAGTAAGCTCGCAGAGTTTCGTTATTTAGACATTTAACTGTTCTTTGGCTGATTATTGAGGTTGGCCCCTATATGGGAGTATCGTGGTGGTTGTGGTTTCGCGGCCCCATATCAGGTCTATTGTTAAATATGGTGGCCAGGATCATTTCGCGTTAATGACACGCTAGGTGAATAATCCAGTCCAGTGAGCATGCTAGACATGTGTTCTGGACAGGAGTTGAAAAGTCTCCAACTCCCAAGTAAGGAGTGATGAATTGCAGCCCTGCTCTGGATTCATCGAAGTTGCAACTAGAAAGTTCTGTTGCATAAAATTATAGCTTCGACTTCCTAGGACGAGTATGACGTTCCAAATTATGCAGTGGTTTGGTCCACCATCTGATTAAGGCTTCATGGCCAGGCGCGGATGTAAATCAAATCAATTAAGCTCTATTTCATTATCTTACTTTTTCCACGCTATCCCTCTCTTAGGTTTTTTAGATAAAAATGATTGAAATCAATTATTTTTGCTATAAATTTTTTTAAATTAAAATGCCTAATTTATTTTAAATTTTGGTTTTTCATATAAACTAAAAATTTTTAGTGTAAATTCTTCAATTTTGTGCTAAAAACGGTTTTGTGATCTTTTAAAGTTAAATTTTTTTTTTGGATAGAATTTCGATTATTTTTTTTTATTTTTCGTATTTAAGTACGGGTTCATTTCACCTTTAATAACACCTACCTGGTGAAGTGTTCCCAGATCCAGTGAGCATGCTAGATATGTGTTCTGGACAGGAGTTGGAAAGTCTCCAACTCTTAAGCAAGAAGTGATGATTTGCAGCCCTGCTCTGGAATCATCGAAGTTGCAACTAGAAAGTTCTGTTGCATAGAATTATAGCTTCGGCTTCCTAGGACGAGCATGACGTTTCAAATTACGCAGTGGTTTAATCCACCATCTGACTAAGGCTTCATGACCAGGCGCAGATGTAAATCTAACCACACAGTTGTCAATAACAATATCGTGAGCCTTGAATTTTGTGATTTATTAAGGTCTTAAAAAAGCCTATTTACGTTGAAAACCTGCTGTAACTTTACAAAGTGGTACAGTGAAATTTTCACCACAACAATTTACAATCAATTTTCGCAATTAACCTTCTTTGCTCAAGATCATAACATTCTATGTTTAAAATTTTCCAACTTTTTACTAAATAATATCCAAAAAATGGCAGCTCAATTCTTAACATTAAATCATTTGATGGACAATTTACTATCTAACTTCAAATTTGCCCATTCATTATATTAAAACATATAACACACGGTTGTTTATTAAAATTAACAAAACTAAAACAGAAAACAACAACAGAATAAATATAAAAATTAACATCATATTTTAGCTATTTGAACTATAAATTTATAGGACAACTTGGCACATCTGATACATGGTGCCCTCGTAAAATCCATTTCTTATTCAATAAGACCAGATTGCTTTTTACATAGAAAACAAGAGAAAAACGTTATTAGATGGCGAACATTGAGAAGCTCCTTTAACTTAAATATAACTCTTTTTACAAGTGAGTGGTATCAGCGAAAAGCTTATGACTTCCAGATTAACAATTTATTAACATTTTTTTAGGAGTTTAATTTTTAAATGCCATTTACCTTTAAAACTTTAAATTTCATGTTTAAGTGGTTGTGTGAAAAATAAAATATAGAAGTTGAATTTAAACGAATTGAGATATTTTTACAAAATTTTGAAACAGTATATTAAGAGCCTTTAATGAAATGGTAAAATAAAATTTTATTTTTTTTTTTATCCCAACACCTTAATTCCTTAAACGGGGAAGAATGTTCCAAAAATTGTGTTGTATTTTAGAAAACTGGCTTTATTAACTATAGGACTGCTAAATCCTTTTTGGAGCATTTAGCCAAGAGCTTTAATCTGTTTACTTCTTTCAATCGGTGCTTTTGGCTTCGAGTAATTTTTATGTAGTTCATAAATTGTGTTTCAAAATTGGCTATGTTTGGAGAGGGCTGAAGGGTAAGACGTTACAATTTTTAATGCAAATTTCTTTTAATCGCATTTGCTATATGTTGTCTTTAGAATAGCCCAAAAATATTACTAGTACCGTTGTAAATTTCAATTATATAAGCAAATAAATCATATCACCTTGTTGGGGAAAATCTTAAAAAAACAGTAGTTTTTACTTTTATTTTGGTACGGTTTTCCGTCGAGGCGAACAGTAACTATGCCTTCATCGCCGAGCAGCTCCACCGGCAGTCAATTTTTATTTTTGTAGTGAAAAACAAAACCAAGGTCTTTGTTGGGAATTGAACCCACAACCCCCATACTGATAAGCTAGTACACTACCTACTAGCCTACAGGGGCACCTATCATATGGGAGGCAATTTCCTTGCTTTTGAATGAATCACAAAGCTTTCAATCGTAAGGAAATGGCTTGTTGTGTGACTGCCAATCATAATGCAAGTTCTTCTTGTGGCGTTTGACAATAATCTTCGTCGAGTAATGCTTTCCTCAACTTCAAACTCTTTCAGCTGATCTCAGGCCTTTCTTGTCTTCTCTGTCGAAATTATCAATTTTAAATCTAATGAATCACCGTTCACAAGTTTTTTTTTTTTTAATTAGGTGCTTGTTGATCGTTAGCTTCATCAATAAGTTTCAGCAGACGTTTCCTGCAAATGAGAGAGGGTTATCAGACTTTTCCGCAAAACATCTTTGTTAGGGGCAAAATTCGTCATTATTCAAGCGATTGGAAAAAATGTGTGTCTACACTTTGTCATTTATCGACTGCTAAAGTATAATGACAGATCTTTAACCTCCGAAATAGCATATTTGTTATTATTGACACAAACCATATGACACAAATATACATATGTGTCATATATAGTCCAAATCGACATTATTAACTTGGTATAACTTTTGGCGATGTTAGCAAATTCAATGAAGAAATTATTTTATTTTTCTTTTTTTTTATAGAAAAAATGTGGTAATTTAAAAAAAAAAATATTTATATATAAAAATACTTTTTTCAAATATTAAAAAAATAATTTGGCGATTTTTTAAAAATAACTTTGGCGATTTCGGTTTACAAGAAATCTGACAACTCTATTATTGATATTACTATTCAAATATCAAAAACAAGCGCTTTTTGTATAAATTCCGTGTTTTTTAATCGCGTGATTTCTGATTCATTATTCATTGTTCTAAATATGTCTACAATTTAATAATTTTTCTAACACATTTCTGTTACCAATTTACGCCATGAGGTGATTTCGTTTGTTCCAACATTTTTCTCCTACAAAAGCAAATTGTTACAACAGTTGAGTTTTAAGATTTTTCAAAATTTTAGTCATGATGACATATAGTTTTACAGTGGAACATGTCGGAAATGTGGTTAAAAAAAATTTTTTAAAAATACATACAAAGGCGGTTCAAGAAGTCCGTGACTTTTTGAATGAAACACACACAGATTTTTTTTGCGTAACAAAAATGTATTTTTCAACTTAATCTCCATTTAACTCAGTAACATTTCTCCAGCTTTTGTAGTATCCCTTCCAAAAAAAAATAGGATTTTTCGAGGTTCTTAAAATAGGCATATGTTTCGTTAATAATTTTACCATTGGAGCTAAAGCTCTTTCTACCGAGCCATTTCTTTAGGTTTCGAAATACAAAGGAAGTAGTCACTAGCGGCTAAATCCGTAGAATATGCTGAATGAGATACCAATTCGTAGCCGAACCATAGAGTATTGTCATTGAGACTGTACACATGTGCTCCCGTGCACATTATCTTGATGAAAAAGAACTGTTTTTCTTGCTCATAGGTACTTTTCTTTTTAAATCTTCATTAAATCGGTGTAATAATAAATTGGTATGATATTCGCGTTTTATTGTTTTTCCCTTTTGAAGGTAATCGATTATTCGATTATTATCAACGTGCATCCTACAAAACTGGTCGCCATTCCAAAAACAAAATGTAAAATTTTTAAGGTAAACTTTTCGTTAAGTGGCCCTGTAGGCTAGGTAGGTAGTGTACTAGATTGTCAGTCCGGGGGTGGTAGGTTCGATTCCCAACAAAGACCTTGGCTGTTTTTTCACTACAGTGATGAAGGCTCAGTGATGATAACTGGTCACAGTGCTGTCTTACACGACAGTTAATTTCCGTAACTATCCTTCTACTTTCTCCACCTGTAGTTTTTACATTTTCCCAATTCAGAGGTTTGTAACTTTTTAACGAAACATGCCACCAGAACAAAGCTTAGCTTATCACTGTTCTATTACAAATTTTATCAAAAATGCCGACAATATCATGGAACGATAATCCGAGCATAAATAAGTACACCACGTCAAAAAAACTAATTTAAGGGCAGCCAAAAGTTAAAAGAAAGAAACTAAAAGAGGCAACTTAGACACGTATGGACAGGGTCTATTTAAGTTCAAAATCTCTTAATATTTGAGTAATCAATTAACTTTTTATGACATTTCCACCATTTTTTATCCCGAGAAGCCAACTTTGGGCCCATACCCAGAAGCCCCCCTTCAACCTAGATGGCCGATTGTCCAAAGCTTTACTCAGAAATACTTCTGCTTGCTCTTTGAAATTTCTTAGAATATCTTAGGAGGTTCTTGAGTTACCGAATTATTAAAAATAAAATCAATATGTGCACTTAGGGATCCAGTTTTTAATACCGCAGAGTTTCAGGACGAATAATAATAACTACGCTTTCTATCTATATATATTAAAAGTAGGAGTAGATATTACTTACTAAAGCAGCTCAACACAAAATATTTGATACACTTGATTACAGGTAATAAAGTAAAATAAAGTAAAACCATAATAAATAACAAACAAAAATCTACTTCTCTTAAAATACCCCACACAGAAGCATCTTAAAGTTATAATAAACGACTATAAATTGATTTTCATCAATAAAATAATATTTGTATTCGTTAAACGTATTCGAGTTGAAACGCAATAAAAAAGAAACTGTTTTTAACAAAAAATTATTTCTTTCCAACTTCTTCGCACCACACCAACCGCCCAACTATACAACAGCGGCAGGTGGAAGGGGATATTAAGTTAAGCATGTTTAATATGGGCAACATCGTGTTACCAACATGTTTTTAAACTCGTAAACGTCTCAAATATTTGTATTATTGATGTGTTTAACTTTTACTCTTTATTACAAGGATTCCAAGAAAATAGAAGAGGGATGGTTTTTTTTCTGTTCTCTAACAGCTATTGTTGTTAAAAAAAAATTGTAATTGAAAATGTTTCATAGAGAATTTAAGAATGTGGCGTTTTTACTTTAATAAAATAACTTTTAGTACTAAGCAATTCTTTTATCTTCTATAAAAAATATTGGAAAATATCACCAACAATTACAAAAGAATATTTTATTCCTGTAAATTTCTCATAATTTCGTAAAATACACCTTTTTTTAAAATTCACTTTACAGGCATAAAATTTTTTTTTAGAAAAGTGTACTTTTAAAAGTACCTAAAGGTACCTTTTAAAAATACCTAACAGAACCTTTTAAAATTATGTATCTAAGAGTACCTTTTAAAATGACAATAAATTTTAAGAAAACTACGAAAATCCTTTCAAAGAATACTAATAGAAACAAACAAAATAACGGGGTTGTCAACAAAAAGTTTGTTTTTCAATTGTGGCAACACTAACAACATAACAGTTTTGACATATTCGTAGTCGATGCATTAACAATTGTTTCAATTAATTTAATTTCGCAAGAATTAAATCGCATTAAAATAATTAAAATCCACTATGATTCTGTTAAAGTTACATTTCGTAAAATTTTCAGACATTAAAATCGTCCTTATGAGACCGCTATTAAGAATTTGGTCATTAATTTTGATTCGACAGGCTCGATACAAAATGTGCGAATACCAATGCGTGTTGGGCTAGATCAAATTGGCGAACTTTTTGGGTGGCGGGCCAATAAATTAAAAAAAATCTTGCGCCGGGCCATTAAATTAAAAAAAAAAAACACAGAGGGTCATTCATCAAAAAATTATGGGATTGCTGGTTTTCGCTATATATTTATTAGTTATATTACGTAAGATTTTAAAACAACATAACAATGTTATAAGATACGGCTTATTATGATTTTAAGATTTTCAAGATGTATGGGAAGCATGGATCTGTTTCTGACTTGACATAATTTCCTCAAAATCTGGTTCCAGCTGGGAGGATGCGACTTTTAATAAATTAAATAGACTCTCGTCTGACAATCGGTTTCTTATTGAATTTGTTCTGCATTTCATTACTGAAAAGACCTATTCACATAAATATGCGGAAGCAAACATTGCCATAATTTTCTGCGCATGATTAATTAGCTTTGGAAATTCATCTTTTGGTTAGGATTTATAGAAATTAAGCTTATCTGTATTTAAAAATAGCTGTTTTAAATTATTATTACATTGCAATTCTATAATTTCCAGTTGTAGATCAGATGGAATATTCTTAGGATTAACATTAAAAGGCATTGAAAAAATATCTAAACATGGTTGGATTTTTTTAAAGTCAGCAAATCTGGCCTCAAATTCCGAATAAAGACTGTGAAAAGACTTTTAACTTCTCTTCACTCACAGGCCTCAAAGAATTAAGACTTGGAAAATGAGTCAAATCATTTTTTCCCAAACATTTAGAAAATATAAACAATTGAGTTTTAACAGACCTCAAACTGCCCCAAGTTTCATCTATAAATTGATTTCTTCCCTGTAACTTCTTGTTCAGTTTATTATAGTCTTCGAGTTAATCCGTGAAAAAAGCAAACTCGATGCACCAATTCTTATCCTCCAATATTTACCACTCATCCCAAATTTCAGTTTTGGTTTTTAGAAAAACTTTAATTTCTTCGAGTTTGGAGTCTACTCTCGAGAATGCATGCCCACAACTCAGCCACCTGATCTTTGTGTAATAAAGTACATCTGAAAATTCTGCATCAACTTCCGATAAAAACTCTTGAAATTGTCGATGTAACAAACCACGGGCTCGAATGGTATTAATTAATTTTAAAATAATATTAAGTACGTGGTTAATATCCAAGGCAGCCTTGCAAAGAACATCTTGGTGGATTATACAATGTAAAAAAATTGTTTCGCTTTCAGGATTTTGACTTTTATAAACTCCTGCAAACCCCGTATTTTTTCCCGCCATGTTAGGTGCTCCATCAGTTGTTAAATTAATTAATTTGGAAATTGGGGCATTAAGAGATTCCAACCCCTCTCTAAATTCATCATAATTCATATTTCATCATCTCGTCCATAGTGACTGAAAAATACTTAAACTTTTTAAGACGTCCATCGAGTTGATTGGTTAAATTAGAAGAAATCGCTTCAATTCTTTTTATGACCGTTCTACGTGACTGCCCTATAGATTCGAAATCTTTTACCTTTTCTGGGCATAATACTTTTCCAATGCTAATTAACACATCTTAAATAAATTCTCCTTCAGAAAACGGTTTGTTACTTTTTGCTATTTTATAGGCGACAATGTGACCAGCTAACGTGGAGGATCGCTGGACGCTTCTTTGATTTTTAAAAAACATTTGCTGACTAGATATTTTTCTTTTCAACTCCTCTGAATGAACTTTCTTGTCCTCATCTGCCTTTTTTTAGTACTTCGACCCAAGATATTTTGAATTAAAGTGCCTAGCGGGATTATAATCTTTTAGTACAGCTACCAGTTCTTGGCAGATGAGACAAATAGGTTTTTCGTTATATTCCATAAAGAAGTACTTCCATGTCTACTCTGCTTGAAATACTCGACATTTCGAATCAATTTTTCTCTCTCTATTATCGATTGACATTTATGGAGGTATTTGCAATACACTTTATTATTTTAATTACACAAATAAAACTGTACGTTAGCAACTTTATAATTTTACTTCACAGTTTATTCTTTACGTCACGAGATTTACACTTTTACTGATTACTGATTAATCCATCGCTTGCCCTTTTATATTTGTTGCGCATGTTGTCTAGAATATCCAAGAATCTTCTAGATCTCACATATAATAGTTGTTGTTATGTTATACGTTCAGTTTTCTATATTAGTTGTTAGTGTTTTATGATGTTTATGTTTCTTCTTGGAATATTGCACCAGAAAGTTGTTGCTCTCTTGTGTGTACAATATTTCCTAGAAAACTACGCAGTTTGGACACAATACAATAGGTCTATATTAGTTGTTTTTCAACCAAAAAGAGTGTTAAACGCAAAAACCTGCGAATAACGGAAGCAAGTTCTCTAATTTCATTAGAGCTGTTACCATTGTAGTAACGATAAAACAGTGAAATGCAATCTACATTGCATCGATGCTCTAGAGAATTAATAGAGTTGGATACGCTACTGTCTCGAATAAACCTCTTGGCCCTCTCCTGTACGTGGTCGAGCAACTCCAAAATAGACTTTAAGAGTTGCATGCCATCTTTGAACGGATATAGGTGATATAAATAGTACGAAGATCGGATGGAGTGAAGTATCTCTTAAACCGTTTTAGAAAACCGAGGCACTGGAAAGCTTCTTTTGATACCTGAAAAATGTGAACATCACATTGAATTTTCATGCCAAGAACATCAAGAGCTTTCGATTCCGTAATATCTATATCACTCACAGTAACAGAGACACAGCACCATTATAGAACACAGATCTTCACATAACCATGTGAAGATCTGTGGGATTTTTGGTAGATCGTGACTGAGCGTGTCATTCATGTTCCACCTTTGGAATCTAAATGAATAATATGAATGACAGAAGGGTGTTGTCATCTGCGAAAGAGTAAATAGGTTTGAAATTTTGACAACGAAGGTCATTTAGAAAAATAAGAAATAGAGTAGGAGAAAGAACGGAGCCTTGCGGTACTTCTGAATTAATCTTGAACTCGTCGGATGATATCCCATCTATAACAACTCGTATAGTGCAATTCCTGAGAAAACTCGATATAAATCTGTAGAAATTACCACCGATACCAAAAGTAACTAGTTTTGACTGAAGTACATCATGCGGCACTTTATCAAATGCTTACTTTCTTTCTTCAAAATAATGTATGGCCTTGCACCATTTTTCCGCCGGGAAAGCCAGCAAATCGCCCATAGACCGCCTCCTACGGAAACCATACCATCGTTTGCTAAGTAAGTTTAGTAATGAAGCCCACTTTTGGTTGAATGGAAATGTCAATAAGCAAAACTGTCGTATTTGGAGTGATGATAAGGCCCCAAGTGTATATTGAGACAATATTGCATCCAAAAAAACTGACTGGTGTCCTTTAACTTCTGCATTAGTTTACAACATAATAACCTTTCTTCACTCTCTCTAATTAAGTTCTGTTAATGGCTTTCAAAATATTATTGTTGTTGTTAAATCTTCTATACAAAGTTCAATCTAATTATTGTTGCAATTGCATTTCTTACAGTTTTAATAAGTTTCTCAAAACCACTTTGGCGGCTTTAATAATTTTACAAAATAGATTTATTTGGCCTACAGGCAGATAACAATATTTGTTATTCTAAGTAGAAAAACTATTTGTGGGAAGTCTTAATATTTACTAAACTTAGTTTTTCAATAATATAATGAAGAATCCATTTCCTTTTCTTTTTTTTTTGCTTTTTGCTTTAAGTGGTCCTTTGGAACAGCTTGCACCAACAAAATACATAGAATAGTTAAACTTAGTAACATCTTGTTATACAACGTGGTTTTTTTATTATCGTTCAACTTTTTTATGCTTTATTTTTATACCAGCTTAACTTCTTTTGATTTCTGTTTTCATTTGTATTCCTCCTTGTGCTCTCTGTTAACAATGCATTACCAAGGAATTACATTTGGACTGCTGAGAATACTTAGAATGCTTTGCTTGTAAGAAACAATTTTACTAAAAAAATATGTTTGTGCGTTTGTGTTTAAGCAACTACTTGAGTGTATTAAAAAACTGTGCACACCTGAAAGCAGTACAGTGGGTAGTCATGCCACAAACAGCTATAACAACAGCAGTTGCAACAAAAACAAATGCAACTACAGTTACGTTAACTAAATCAAGAACTGTTGCATTTCCTTCGTATTTATTAAGTTTAATACTTTCATCCATTTTCCTTTGAATTTGTTGTTGTTGTAGGAAAACAACATGGTGGCTACTAAATTGAATTTTACATTAAAATTAAAACTTTTTTTCGTACGAAAAGCAAACTTGTGGCCTCTAACTGAACGCATACTTACCAAAAGCATTACAAAGTTAGAAAAGACGGACATAAAATAGACAAGGACACAAAAATTTAAATATTTAAATTAAAATTGCAATCTTAAACATTAAATTCTTTAAAATTGCATGAATTTTGATGTAAAATACAATTTCTAAAATATCTAAAGTACTGTTAACAAAATGGGTTTATTTAAGTTGGTGTAAAAAATAATTTTAACAGAAATCTTTCACAAACATACTCTTTAAAAACGTACCTTTTTTGATTACAACTTTTAAAACGGTTCCTTATAGCTTTTTTCTTAAAAAACAAATCTTTAAAAAATTTAAAGTTTTTATAGAACTTTTCTAGAAATTATTTCTTGGAAAAGTATCCATAAAAATGCATACTATTTTTTATATATAATAAAGCCTCTTTAAAAATAGATTTTAAAAAGTATTTAGAGAAAAGTACCTTTTCAAAACTGTTTCTTAAAAAGAACCTTTAAAGATGGTACCTTTTAACACATTTGCAAACAATTTTTTTTTTTCAAAAACTATCAATTATAAAAAAGTAACTTTAAAATTAAAGTCTCAAAAAAGTACCATTCAAAATACAACTATATAACAAGAATATTTTTGAAAGACAATAATAAATCTTCTTAAACAGTTTTGAAAAGAACAAGATAATAAAAAAAATAAATAAATAAAAAAGAATTATCTTTATGTAAGTAGCATTTAAAAGGAAAAGTAAGCACCTTTAAAGAATAACAAATTTACAGAAGTGAAAAGCAAACTGTACAAAGTATACAAAAGTAACTTTTAGAAAAGTCGCTTTTAAAAAAGGTCCTTGAAAAAAGCACCTACAAAAATTTTTTTTTTAATTTTTTTTTATAGAATTTTTTAAAAAGAAATATCTTTACTTAATTTGCTGAAAATTTATTTTTGAAATACGATTTTAAATTATTCTATTCCAAAAATTTGCATGTTATAGCCATTTCTCTATTTCTTTTGTAGGATCAATATTCAGCACTTTTTAAAAAGTTTTATTTAAAAAAATAGTTTTTAGAAATAAAACTTTAAACAAAACAAGGAATTATATTTTTTAAAATGGACATTATTTATTAAAATTGACATTAAAAAATCTTTTTTGAAAATATATTTAAAAATGAAAAGTAGCTTTTATAAGGATAGCTCTTAATAAAATATTTTTTTCATAAATTAGTTTTTTATGAACGGCTTCGAAACCGTTTAAAAATGTTTTTAAAATTATTTTTAAAATATAAAATACCCTTTGTGAAAAGTACTTTTTCGACAAGTACGTTTCCGAAAAGTACATTTTTCGAAAGTACTTTTTTTTCGAAGCCGTTCATAAAAAACTAATTTATGAAAAAATAAAAGTTAGTTTTGTATACTTTGTACAGTTTGCTTTTCACTTCTGTAAATTTGTTTTTCTTTAAAGGTGCTTACTTTTCCTTTATATATATATATATATATATATATATATATATAAAATATTTTAAACTTATAATAATGAGCAATTCTAAAAGAAAACACCATTTAAAAAGTACCTTTTTCTTCACCTGGCTGAATAGCTACGTAAAATATAAAATAAATCTTTTGTCGGCAGTCGATTTAACAGACCTTTGTACCCTTAACCAAGACAGCTATTTAGCTGTGATATGTGTGTGCTGTATGGTTTGTTTCAATAGAAAAGGTAACAGCTGGCGGTCATCAATAAGCAAATTTACAACGACTATTCTTCAACAACTACTTCTTTTTACTATCATGTAAAGGGTTTTTCAACAAGAAGTTTGTTTTCTATAAAACAAAAAAATTTAGATTAAGATTATTGAAAATTTTATTATATTACGAAGGGTAAATTTTAGGCAATTATCAATGAAAGGTGATATCTGGCAAATTAACATCACGACTACGCTGACAAATGTCATTAAAATTTTTAATTACTTTTTTCGTTAATCACATCACGGGTATTGAGTTTTAAAACTGAAATCGATTCGATTGGCTCCGTATGGTGATAAATCCAGTGGTGTTAAATTGCATGATCTGGATGGCCACTTAACTGTTGATTGTCATGAAATTATGTGTCCGAGAAATTTGGTTTGCAATAAATTGATCGTTTCATTGGTTGTGTGACATGTGGCACCGTTCTGTTGCAACCATGTGTCAGTGATGTCCACGTTGTCAATTATAAGCAAAAAATGGCCCCTCCGTGGGCACATCTATACGTCTTGACGGAATCTCATCGTCATTAGATATGTCACTGTGGCGAAAAGGGAGCCCAGTCCTATTAAGCTTAGCAGGCAGCCAACTGGAGAACTCCACGTTATTTCCAAAGGAATCAATAAGCCCCAGAGTTCAGCTTTTTAACTGTTCTCTGACTGATTATTGAGGTTGGCTCTTCGACAGCATCGTGTTGGTTGTAGGTTCGCAGGCCCTCATAAAGTAAGGGGCCACGATCATCTACCCTCTACTGAGAACAAAGGGTGGATGATCCGGATCTAGTGAGCATGCTTATTATGTGTTCTGGCCCAGGAGTTGGATAGTCTCCTCCAACTCATCAGCATGGAGTGGTGGTTGGCGGCACTGCTCCAAAGCTTCAGAAATGGCAACTAGAAATTACATGTTGTATAAAATTAGGCTTCGGCTTCGAGAGTGGGTGCACGCTACATATCACCCAAGTGGTTTGATCCACCGTCGAGTTATGGCTTACACAGCTAGGTACCGACGTAAATCTTATCAGGCATCTGGCGATAACCTGATCCATTGACAGTTCCCGTAATTCCAGCCACAGCTTTGAAAAAAACAGTACTCTCACGCCTGCAGAGCACATAGCGCACCATGCAGTGACACATTGAACATGCAAAGCCTTCCCAATAATCGCTGATTGTTTTGCAATAAATTGATCGTTTTATTCGCTGTGTGACGTGTGACGTGTGGCACCGTCCTGTTGAAACCACGTGTCTGTGATATCCACATCTTCAATAATAGGCTTAAATTAGATTGTTAACATCTCACAATAGCGTGATCCATTGATCGTTACCGCATTTCCAGCCTCATCTTCTAAAAAAAAACACGGCCAAATCACGCCTCCATACGAGTCACCCATACAGTGACACGTGTGGTATGCAAAGGCTTCTCGTTATTCGATTTTCAGAAGTTCAAATGCGGCAACCCCCGGGGACACATAATCACTCTTTGTGGAGAGTAACTATTAAGACCTGTGCAAATGGGGGAAAAAGGGAGCCCAGTCCCCTGAAGTCAGCAGGAGTACAACTGGAAGCTCCACGTTATTTCCACGGGAATCAGTAAGCCCCAGAGTTCCGTTATTTGTCCCTTAGGAATTTAACTGTTCTCTGGCTGATTATTGAGGTTGGCCCCTATATGGGAGTATCGTGGTGGTTGTGGTTTCGCGGCCTCATAACAGACAGGTCAGTTTTTATATGGTGGCCGGGTTCATTTCACTTTTAATAACACCTGCCTGGTGAAATGTTCCCAGATCCAGTGAGCATACTAGACATGTGTTTTGGACAGGAGTTGGATAGTCTCTAACTCTTCAACAAGGAGTGATGATTTGCAGCCCTGCTTTGGAATTATTAAAATTGCAACTAGGAAAGACCTGTTGCTAGAATTAGTCTTCGGCTTCCTAAGAAGAGTATGACGTCCCTATTTATGCATAGAGATTCGACCACCATCTGATTAAGGCTCCATAGCCAGGCGCAGATGTAAATCTTATCACGTAGTCCAAACGCGGCAATTGTGCTTGTTGACATAACCTGAGAAGTAAAAGTGGGTTTCGTCTGAAAAAATTATTTTTTCCGAAAAATCAGCCCTTTGTTCCTGTATGAGTTGAGCGAATCTACGGCGATGTGAATGTTTGGTTGGCTGTAAATCTCCTGCACCAATTGAACCTTGTATGGCTTTAAAGTCAAATCCTTACCCAAAATTCGCCATGTGGTTGTTTTGGATAACCCCAATTGTTGAGAACGTCGAGGAATTGACAAAATTGGAACTGTGACTCACGGCTGCGATGTTTTCAGTGGAACAACCCATGCGAACACTCGTTGGTGTTGGCACATTTTCTATCGAGCCTGTCGACTCAAATTCTTGATAACGGTCTCAGAAGGTAACTTTAACAGAACCACCATTTTCATACTGGATTTTAATTACTTGAATGCGATTTTCGTGCGAAATTGAATTCATTGCAACAATTGCTAATGCATCTACTGTGAATACGTCAAGAAACTAAATGTCAAAACTAACATGTTGTTAGTGTTTTCATAATTAAAAAACAAACTTCTTGTTGAAAAAGCCGATATTTGCTGTATTAAAAATTGCATGCCACTTAGCTGATGCTGCTATGGATTTACCTGTAAGTATATTTCAAGTTTAAAAAAATGTTCATTCTGTGGCTTATGGTTAATTGAAAAATGACTGGAATTTAATGGTTTCAGAGTAAAATTGCTTTTGCTTTTATAGAAATTCTAGCTTTTATGTTTTAAGTATTTCAAGTGAGTTTTAATGTTTTTTATCAGAAACGGAAATAATACATATTTAGTAAAAACAAAATGATGGAAATGCATACTGAAGGTTTTCATTTTTGTGGGTTACAGATTATAAACTGGTACAAATATTCATTTATTTGTGAGAATGTGTTTTCTTCTAGTTTTCTTCTTGTTTCTGTTTCTTATATTTAACCCTTAAAAGCCTAAAGTTTTAAATTTGATACCTAACTTTAAATCGGCTTGTAAACTTGCAATTATCCAATTTTTTTAATTTTACATTCTAAATGGCAACAGTGTACAGTGTTCTCAAAGTTACAATTTATCAAATAAATAACAGTTGGTAGCATTGCTTCAATTATATGCAATTTTGTATTTCCCCCATAAGAAACGCGTAAAAGTGTTTTGAGGAATTTCAAAGCAGAAAATATTTTTCGCATTTAATTTTATTAACAAGTAAAAATATATTTGGGGTTGGTAAGTATGTTGTTTTTTACTAAAATATTGATGTTGAGAAAAATTCCGTTATTTTTTCGAGTACCAATATTGATACTTCAGGCATTACAGGCTATGTAACATTTGCTCTGGCTGTTATTTTTTGTTTTGATTTTGTTTGCATTTTATGTTTGTTTTCCTGCTTTATTTACCATCGGAATAAAATTATTAATAACGAAGCCCCATGAAATCGAAGAATTTTTTAAAAGACTAGAAAATGGTGATATATCAGAGGATGAGACTACTGACAATGAGGATGACATCGACTATTTTCCCACCCGAAGAGAGCAGCAAATGGAGTTGGAAGTTGATGATAACGAAGAAAATCTTCCCGCTGATAATAATTTAGATGTTTTTAGATCCAAACACATTTTCAGAAAATACACACTCCGTAGAACAAAACTCGTTTCAAACAAACTCGAACTTCAACCCCCGCAATACAATTTGGAGAATAGCAAACATGAATACTGTTCAAAATGCGTTTATGTTTGAAGGAAATACAGAGTATCCACCTGAAATACTTGAATTGGAAACACCTTTTCAGTTCTTTTCTTATTTCTTGGATGAGGAAATGTTAAAATTCCTTGTGGCTGAGTCAAACAAATGTGCTGTTGAAAAGAATCCTAACTTTTCGGAACTTGATACTATTTCGGATCTACGTACATTTTTTGGGATTCTTAACTGTACTAGTGTTTACCATTATCCTTCTGTTAGATCGTATTGGTCAAATAATGTAAAGTTTTGAGCCGATAGCACAAACAATGAATCGAAACAGATTTGACAAAATCAGGCAAATTTTTCACATGAATGGCAATAACAAGCATTTACCTACCGCTCCTCAGCATGATAGGTTACATAAAATAAGGCCAATAATAGATCATTTGAATAAACGATTTGCTTTTGTACCATTTGACCATCGACTGTCACTGGATGAACAAATGTGCGCCACAAAGTTAAGCATTTTATGAAACAATATTTGCCTAACAAGCCACATAAGTGGGTATTTGAATTGTATGTTTTATGCTCTCTTTCGGGGTATGCATACAATTTTGAGGTGTACTCAGGGGCTAAAAATATTGGACGTTTACCCGGCGAGCCAGACCTTGCAGCTGTATCAAATACAGTTGTGCGATTATTGCGACCCGTTTCAAAACACGTAAACCATACAGTGTATTTTGATAATTTTTACACAAATATTCCGCTTCTACATTATTTAAACAAAAGCGGTATTTATTGCCTTGGCACTGTACAAAGAAATCGCCTTGGAAAGTCTTGCAAATTGCCAGAGAAAAAAGAAATTTTAAAGCCCGCTGTGCCTAGAGGAACTTACCATGAAAATCTTACCACTTTTGAGGGTGTGGAATTCTCAGCAACAAGATGGAAAGATAATAAGCAAGTTTTACTCCTTTCCACTTACGTTGGCGCTGAACCCTGCTACGACAAAAATCTTAAAACTAACATCCAAGTGTCTTGTTCTCGCACTATAAAAGAATATAATGCCCATATGGGAGGCGTGGACTTAATGGATAGCTTCATCGGCCGATATCTTATACGCATAAAATCTAGAAAATGGACAATGAGGCTGTTTTATCACTCGCTTGACATTGCTGTGATAAATGCTTGGGTACTATATAAAAACACCAATATAATAAAAGGTAGATCTCAGAAGGGCATAATGAAGTTAGCTGACTTCAGAACCGAACTCGCTGACACCTTATGTCGGTATCAGTGTCGGCTCGACAACAAAAGAGGAAGACCAAGCAATAACATGTGATGCCTTCAAGTGACGTACGTTATGATCGTTTAGGACACGAAAAAGGATTTATGGACTCGCGTA
Organism: Trichopoda pennipes; assembly: GCA_030448955.1. Lineage (NCBI taxonomy): Eukaryota > Metazoa > Arthropoda > Insecta > Diptera > Tachinidae > Trichopoda > Trichopoda pennipes. Next base: position 18,264,905 of record JASKUP010000072.1, read on the forward strand.
ACAAATGTAAATATAACAATTGCAGGAAACTTACTTCCTGGATTTGCAAAAAATGCAAGGTATCTTTATGAGATAATAAAACGAACCAATGCTTTGCATCATTTCATGCTTAAGTATATTTAAAATTACAAAGACTTATTTATTCCCCAAATGCCTAAAGTATCAAAATTGATACCTGCTTTAATTTTTGAACAAAGTGTACAAAAATGAATTAATTTTGTTTTTTATTATTTTTTTCTTTATCTAATAAATAAAATAAACCCATCAATACGAGTTTTTATATTTTATAGAAAATCAGGCTTTGAAGGCATCTGACATTACGTGGATAAGTCTGGCATAAAATCTTCTCGAAAAGGAGATCTAAAGGGGGTTTTTTATAGAGACATACAACATAGAAATGGAATATGGAAATAAATTGGAAACAAAGATGGATTTTTTTTAATTTGACATGAAATTTACTCTATTCGAACAATAATCTACCGCCATTATAATTTAAATGTGAGATTAAGATTAATCAGAATGTAAACGCTGAAAAGCCGCAAATGTATCTTTTGCCATCACTTAAATAAATGAAAAAATTGCAGTCGAATTCCTAATTTCTAATATCTGTCTTAGTGTTCCGCTTTGTCCAACTCGACTTTATCAGCCACTGTCCTTTCAGATCTTCCGAAATAATTAATCAAATGCGTATCCAATTCTACGAATTTGTAAAGATTTTAATAGTCTATATGGATTTATTGATTATCCTTTGTCATTAAATGATGTAATAAAGGGTCCGCCAAAAAATTTTTTTTAAATGCTGAACCAATTGGACTTTGTATGGCGTCATACCAAGGTTTTATTGCAAAATTCGCCTCAATGATGTCTCTGAAATGTTCAATTGTTGAGAACGACGTTGAATTGATGTTGATGGCGCTTCACGCACACTTTCTGCCACAGCAGCAATGTTCTCGAGTGTACGCACTGTATTACACTGTTGCAGCCTTCTTCGTCGGTACTTCTCTATAGCGCATTCATTTACAAAGTCAAAGTACGGTTTCAAGCTAAATAGGCATTGCTGCTTGATCTCCTACAATTCTTTCTTTTTATTTCTTTTTTTTATTATAAGATAACGCAGCATATACAAGTGTTGTCCTTTTCACTTTTAACTTTATTTAATGCCAAACTTGTACACTGTACTTGCATACGATTTTGATGGCATAAGGTAGAGTGACGATTTTTGAACTTTTGTACTTTACATGAGAGCTTTAACTTATCGTTTTGTCTGCTTTAGCTCTGATTATAAGAGTAAAGTTAAGTGTTTTAAATATTAGTGGGTGCACCTGTTTTGTGCCTCCTGAGGCTCTTAGCCCCCATTGAGGTAATACATGCTTTACAAATTGAGGGTTTTTGTGTTCATTTAAACAACGAAATATCACTAAAGGAACTAACTTCTCTGTTTCCACTGATTGCTGTGGTATCAGGAATAAGTTCAGACCACAGGGCGCGTCTATTTAAATTTGTTAAACGTTTTTGCCTGAATTCGTATCCTAAACACTAAAAATTTAACAAAAAAAACGGTCCTACGCACCGCTAGAAGCGCTGCTATCGCCGCCATTACTGTACACCATTAAATCGTCAGCTAAACACAACATAAATCAAATTGTTACGCTAACTTAAATACATAAAATGCAGTGCAACAAGAAACTTTCTAATAATTATCAGAGATACCATCAGGAAACTGCAACAAAATTCGGACAGATGTCTACTTTAGATTTTGCCTGAACGTCTGTCATTTCTTTGACTGTTAAGGCTTTCGTTAAGACTTCAGATTAGTTACTGTTTAAGTTCTAATTCTTTTTATTTAGTTACTTCATTTTATTTTACTTATTATATTGACGCAAATCATAAAATTAAATATTTTAATTCTTAATTATTATTATTATAATTTCATCAAAATCACTTAATCAAATTTACAATAATTTAAATTCACTTTACTTTTAATTCTTCATTTTTGGCTGCCAAAACGTTATTGATTGATTTCCTCTCGCCGCTCTGCCTTTTATACCCTCCAAAAAGCTTGCGGTTTTCTTCCTTTGGAAAAAACCCGCCAGTTTTCCAATTCAGCGACTGTGTTGCCGTCGTGGCATATTTTGTCCATAAACATGGACATGGCGCCGGCCTCGGCTTTAGGCAACTGAAGACGAATTCCCGGTGTTGCATAGTACTTGGGCCAGAGAGCGAATTGCCTCAGCAAGTATTCTTGAATCGGGAGTTGCATTGTAGAGGGATTGTTCTCTTGTCGAACTGGTTGATGCGGTTCTGATTGTATCGCGACCTGTTTACGTCTCCGCAATGGTTTCTGCTTAATACGGTTTTCCTGTTGAGAACGCTGATGCTTAGGATAGAGCAGCGTATGGTGATACTTGTTACACTTCCTACATGTGTCCTTGGAAGAACAACCCCGTAAATTATGACTTTTTGCCAAGCAATTCTCACAGTAGTTGTTTCTTTCAACCACTTCATCCCTCTGCTCTACCGTCATTTTGATGAACTTACGACAAAATCGCAAGGCATGAAATGTTCTGCACAAAACGCATTTATAGATGTCCGAGTCTTGCTCGTTTTTACGATTTTGTGGCTGTTTAACACGCACTTTATCTTGGCGAGTGACGACTAATCTTCTGTTAGGCCTAATGTAGAGAGATAAAAAAAAAACCAATTCAGTAAATTTGAGCATTTTAAAGTTTTTTATATCCGTCTTAATTTAGTACATGGTGTAGATAAGTAATACTATAAAAATATATGATGGTTAATTCTAAATTTTAATAATTTTCGAGTTCAAATAAGACGTTCAATTGTAATCTTCTTTATTCATAAAAGGAAGATAACACAGTTTGACGATGGGTCGCGTTATAAGCCCTGAAGCTGTACGCACCTTTGCGGTACGAACTTTTCCATCCGGGCCAGGATATGTCTTATCTAGCCTTCCCAATCGCCAGTCATGAGGAGGCTGCAGGTCATCCATCACCACCACTAGATCCCCGACCTGCATATTGCGATCGGCGACCTTCCATTTATAGCGTTTTTGCATAGATCTTAGGTAATCCTCTTTCCATCTTATCGAGAACTGATGGTTTATTACCTTCAACCTTTCCCATCTATTGATCAGAAACATATCCTGGTGAACTTGCTCTAGAAAAGCGAGCAAGGGCGCCTCTCTTAAAAAATGGCCAGGTGTTAGCGCTTTCAAGACGCTAGGGTCTTCTGAAAGTGCAGAGATCGGCCTTGAATTAAGCACACCTTCGATTCGTGCTAATATGGTTGAAAATTCTTCGAAATCGAATAGTTACCTATATAATAGTCCAAGGCGAATTCATAGCAGATGAGACTACATTAGCCTTAAACAGCTATTCGGCCTTGCAAAATTCGGCTTAGTTTTTAAAGAACACAGAAGTAAATAACTTTAACATTTGCGCATTAACAAAAGGCAATTGTATACGGGGCGCATTCATTCACCTGAAATTGACGCATAGAATTCACCTGATATTGATTCGTTTTTATTTACCAAGGACGTTAAATTTGCTTCATTTTTCACTTAAATACCCATCATAGCATATTATCTTCCTAACACGTCTCTTTAATCCATTTTTTTTATTTTCAGAAAGTTATATGCCGATGTTCTAACACTATGGTAGCTTTGCTGGAAATAAATACACAAACAATAGAACTAATTTAGAAAATATTTTGCGAAATGATGAACAGTCAATTGGCCAATAGTGAACATGAAGTGGAGGAATATGAGGAGACCACCAATCGTACCGACCCCATATACTCAATCAAACCAGATTTTATAACACAATGGTAAAAATATTTGTAACATCTCTGTCAATTACTTTTATTATTTGACATCGTATTTTAGGCGCCTGAAGAAGGAACGTGAAAATCTGTGCAAAACAATCTACCATCGCGTAGTGGAGCATAATGAATGCAAACGTTTATTGCAGGCCTTCATTGGCGACAGTGATAAATTGGAGTTGTGGAGTAAAAGTGATATCAAGCAATTAGCATCATATATAAATGAGACTTCTAATAGCACCAATATCGCGAGCAATGGGTTAAGTGAAAATGAGAGTCCAGCTTTAGTATTGCCGCCTTTTGAGCTTTGGCAGTCAATAGTTATTGCAGTATGTTTGGCCGTATGCATTATATTGACAGTGGGTGGCAACATTTTGGTACTATTAGCCTTCATTGTGGATCGTAATATAAGACAGCCAAGCAATTATTTTATTGCTTCATTAGCTGCCACGGACATGTTAATAGGTAAGTAAAAGTTATTATCCTAAATAATATAAAATAGAATAATTTTGATTTCTCCAGGAACTGTTTCCATGCCTTTTTATACGGTGTACATTTTGATGGGATATTGGGATTTGGGTCCATTATTATGTGACCTTTGGCTTTCCGTGGACTATACTGTATGCTTAGTTTCCCAATATACGGTGCTGCTGATAACCATCGACCGCTACTGTTCTGTAAAAATTGCAGCAAAATATCGGAGTTGGCGTACCAAAAGGCGTGTTATATACATGGTGACAATAACTTGGATAATACCAGCCTTACTCTTTTTCATATCCATTTTTGGGTGGGAACATTTTACGGGTAAACGTGATCTGCTGCCTGGTCAATGTGCTGTGCAGTTCCTAAAGGACCCCGTATTTAATACAGCTCTTATAATAGGCTACTATTGGACAACATTGATAGTTTTATTTGTGCTGTATGGTGGCATTTATAAAACAGCCTACGAAATGCAAAAAAGAAGCGAAGCTAAACAGCGAAAAATGCAGTCGATGGTGGCTCTAAGTGCAGGAGCGATGTCCGGTATGGCAGGTCATGCAGCTGGTATAGGTGTTATAGAGGAAAAAATACTAAAAACCAAAGTTGAAATGGCTATTGGCCAGAATTCGGAAGCTGGAGACTTGGTCAAACGATATAGCGGTTCGGGACAATCAAATCCTTTGGCCCAAGCAGCCGAAATAATAAATGGCGCTTTAGTGGAAGCAGTCAATGAACAACGACGCAAGTCCGATGCCAAAACAAGCAGGGAAACGAAACCGGACCCCGGTGAAATGGAAAAGAGTGAACGTTCTAGCAGTCCAGCATTTGATTCCGACGAGGAGTCTTCCGTTAATCAGGTGCAACATTTAATGAATCAACAAAAGTTGGCAAACTTGCGCAAACGATCTTCCATTGGTTTGGTACTTGGAGCCCAGGCAGCTTTGATAGCTACGCGGAGCAAAGGTTTGTGTACCCCTACCACGAAATCCAGTGAAGTTATCTCTTCAGGTAACACTCCTCCCTACCAATGCCCTAATTTAGAGAGAGCACAAAGCAAAGAGGAAATCAATCGCCAACTGACGACAGAAAAAACAAAAAAAATCTCTTGTGCTACTCTCTCTCAAATCGTTGAAACTGAACATAAGCCGAGTGTACCGGCATCTGTTAGCAAACAAAGTGAAAGTACACCCTTATCTCCAGTAAATTTGGCTCCCATTGATGTCCCACACGAACACGTACACCACAGTCTTGTTCAGACTATTTTACCTCCTCCCGAACAATTTCAGTGTGCTTCTTTATTTTCCGATTGCTCAGAAAATATTTTTGGAGATCGCAGTAGTACGAGTGATCTCCAACTTACTTATGACTTGATGACAAATAATTCTGAACTGCGTTATATGGATGAAAGTTCAATAGTCTTACCTTTACCCAAAACTAATGAGGACAGTCAGCGTAACTCTTGTCAGCACCCACCAGTTAACCAAAATATTCAGATACCATTGAACCAAATCACAAGTGCCGGCTCTCCTTTACGTGCCAATCAAATTGCTAGCAGTCCTACACTGCTTGCACAGGCCTTACAAAAAACTCAGCAACAACAGCAGCAGCAACAACAAGAGCTAGAGACACAATCACCTTCCGAACTATTACATACATATGCCAAAAGCAACAATAATATGCAAGATGACCCTCCTACCCTTCCACCCCCGCTAACATCCACCGAAATCTATTTTGCTCCCAATTTTGAAAATCCCCAACAAGATGTAGAAATTGAAAAGCGATATCTCGTTTCCTATACAGGTTTGGAAGACTTTGAAAAATTACGTCGCGAAAGCTGCATAGATCTCATGATGTTACCGCATACGGCGAAACTTATTAAGGCAGAAACGCAGGTAAGACGTAGTTCCAGTCCACCTGCAGCTGGCTCAATGCCCAGTAATGGCGCCGCAAAGCACACTACAACTGCCAATAAAATAGAAACGGCAATAGCAACAGCCACTACAAATACTGACGGCAGCAATGTACACAAAAGTCTAGACAAAATTGAAGAACGCGAGTCGTCCGATACCACGAATAAAATTGCCTCCACCTCTGTTACCACTAGCTCAGCATCGGGTGGTCTGCAAAATCCATCTACCGCCCCAGAAGTGAAAAAATCAAAAAAACAATCTGGCTCTGTCAAATCACAAAAGAAGTCGTCAACAACCACGACGCATAGCAATCGTAGCTCCAGCAAGCGAGCCTTTATATACTCAATAGGCAAACACTTTAAAAGTAAAAAAGCCACTATACCCCTGGTCATAGGAGTGGGCAGACAAAAATCAAAATCTGAAAACCGAGCACGTAAAGCTTTTCGCACAATTTCCTTTATACTTGGCTGTTTTGTAGCCTGTTGGACTCCCTATCATGTGTTGGCCTTGGTAGAGGGTTTCTGTCGCAACCCACCCTGTACCAATGAGCATTTGTATATGTTCTCATATTTTCTGTGCTATGCAAATAGCCCCATGAATCCCTTCTGCTATGCATTGGCCAATCAACAATTTAAAAAAACATTTACAAGAATACTTAAAGGCGACTGGCATATGACTTAATTGATAGGTGATGCCAACCACAACTACTAGTCAAACATCTAATCAACCAACAACACTCAAACATACTTAACTGATATTTTAGGAAAGAAAAAGCACATTATTTATAGTTTACAATTGAAATGTTGTTGCAATTTGCCGCCACTTGTTACTTTTGTAATTTGAAAGTTGAAACGTAAAAGGTTATTCATTACACATACTTACCCCCCCTCCCTTATAAACATATCTGTGTGTGTATAGCACACACATATATCACTTTTACATTTATATAAAATATTTCTTTTTTTTTGTGTGTAAATACTGATGACAAAAAAATTAATAATTAATAGTAAAATAATATTTAAAGTTTCATAAAACTTTTAATTATATTTTATTTTTTATTAAAAGTAAAAACAACAACAAATAAATAATCATAAATATAATTTAAGTAATTGTAGTTGCTATAAGAATGAGAAATGAAAACAGTTATGCAAAACATAACTAAACACACACCCGCACACACACACACACACCCACACGCATACAAAAGACTCCCAAATACACACAACACGGTAAATAAAAAAGTAAGCAAAATAAACAGGAGGAGACTGTTTTTACCCAAGTATTTTCTAAACTTTTTCATCATTTCATTATTCATTCTACTTTTCTTTTATGTTAAAAAGCAAAAACAACACGAACATGATTGATGCACAATCTTATGAGCCCCTAGAATTGTGCTACAAATCGCATCATAATTTGTAATTTTAACGCATCTAGAAAATACTGCGCTAAAAACGGTCAAGAGGAAAAATTAAAAAAATATATATATATATATAAAATAATATTACAAAAATAAAAACAAATGATAAATGATTAAACAATTTTTACTCGTTAACTGTGAAACAGGTCAATTGATATTTTAAACGTAAAATGAAAAAGTTTATCTGCTTTTTATGATTTTTATTTTTAACTCTTATTCCGCTTGCTCTAGAGGCAAACAATTTTTTTTTTGTAAATACAGTTGTGTGCAAAGAAATAGCAGTGTTGTTAATTTAAATAACAAAAAATTCTACAATAGTTAAAATAATAATTAAACTGAAATATCTAAATAGAAATTAATATCAATTTGGATAATATTCGATCTATTATCTGTTGCATATATTCATTTAATCTACCTGTGTTGGGTCTTAATAAAAAGTTTTACAATCTCTTAACAATCTTAATTTAACACCAAGACGAGGTGTAACATTTTTGTTTTTTTTTTGTCCAATAATGATAACACATTGTTATAGAATATTGTTACGTTTATAGCTTTTATAAAGGTTTTGTTGTTACTGAGTTCTTTATTGCAAAATAAATAACACCAGCTGTTTATTTACACTAACTACACACAAAGTAACATTCGCTGGCACAAAAGAACAATTTACTAAAGTCTTTACTTCACGAAGTTAATGTTTTAACTAGTTATTTAGTCTTTTATATTTGTCCGCTAAAGGTCTAGAAAAATTAAGAATTTTTCAACTCCCTTTGTATTACATTTTGTTGTTGTTATATTAATCATTCAATATATAGGCGCCTGTTGGTCTGCGTGTGTTTTTATTTTTGTTTTTGTGCTGTTAAAGTTTATTCCTGGAATTTATTTTCAGATAGTTGTTATTGTCTTGTGTGCATAAGTTTTCTTAGAAAACTACGCAGTTAGTAAACAACATATCCAGTTGTTGTTGTTGTGCGTGTATAAAATTTCTACGCAGTTTGTATCTAGAAAGTTGTTGTTGTCTTGCGTGTATTAGTTCTCTTCGAAAACAACGCAGTTAGTAAACAGCATACCTAATTGTTTACTTTATTACTTAATTATTTTCTTTTAAAACTTTAGCAAGACGCATCCATAATAATAATATGATGTCTAAATGTCAATTTTGTATCTATAACAATTTGGAAATTTTTAAATTCATTTAGATTTGGAATTTCTTCGCCATCAACAATAAGAATGTGGTAGATTTATTGTATGGAAATATCATGGTTTGGGTTATTACTTTGTTTACTTTTATTTTCCATTTGGTGTAGAATTTAAAAGCATGTAAAAGTTCAGATTTCATTTTTTAAATGGTTGAAACTTTTGCTATTGTAATTATTATTATTACCTACATTCAATGCTGCAGAATAATTCTGAAGAATTTTCAAATCTGAAATGTATATTGAATGTAGGTGGTAACAATAACCCTTATGGTATCCCAAAATGAATATTTTATAGGCTGTATGCATAAAAAAATCTAACTTGAGCTTTAAAGTACACGTTAGTTAACAAACACTTTAAGGCTAACAGACGTTTGTTAAAAAATGGTATTCATAAACAGTACTTTAGCTAATGTATGCTTTAGTAAAATTAGTATTTTGATGCTGGCAATATCACTGTTTTCTGTTGTCACTTTGTAGTTAACGATGTATAAAAATGAATATTATCTATCCGGGTAGTTAGATCCATAAAAAATGTTTTTATTCTTTTCAGCAAAATCAACATATTTTTTTTTTTGTTTTTTTATCAATCTTTTTAATAAAAAGCAAAGAACCCAAGAAAGGGTAATTTGCAAGGCTTACGAAGAACTTACAAATAATTTGTTCATTAAAAAAAAATAATTATTCGGATAACGAGCTTTGTTTTGATTATATGTACATCAATAAAACTTTTGTTTAAAATAATTAATTTTAATTATATTTTTGTAAAATATAAAATAATGATGTAAAAATGTTTAATATTGAACGGCGTGTTATATATTAATTTTTATTATAATTTGTATACTACAATTTGTTTTTAATAAGCATTTTTAAAATTTTATGGAATAACAAAGTAAAACTGTCAATTGAGCCGTTTTCATTGAAAGTGGCATAAGTCACAACTGAACAGTTTTTTTCATTTTTAATAAATATAAAATTAATTAGTTAAGAAGTATTGAAATTTGTTTGAGAGGAGTGTTAATTAACGTTAATTAACGGTATAACAAAAATGTTTATTTTAAAATTGGCGTTAGTCGCTGTACTCAGGAAATTAGTTACGGAAAGAAATGGAAACATGTAATAAGTGTGTGTGAAGTATTGTTGTGATTATTGGACTTATTTTTATTAGTTCGAAAGAATAGTGCAGTTTACTGATCTATATTATAGTGATATCTAATATACTACACATAATTAGCATTATTTTGTTATTTTTTTATTCTCAGGAGGTTGCTTCGTGTTGTATAAAATATCTAAGAATGTCACAACTCAAAAGCATATTATTGCAAATAGTGACTTAGGTAAAGGACAAAATTGTAATAGTAGCCCCCTGTCGAAAAATCCTTCACAGTACATAACATCGAGAAAAAAGATTTTATTTCAACACAATCATTAGAAAAATCTATTTCAGAAATAAAAGTAAATACAGACTAATTGAAATGTCTAAAAATTCAATGGATTAAATTTTACCATGATATTCCCTATAAAATGTTTTATAAACTAATTTAAAATAAAAAAGATGACAATAAAAAAGTAACTTATGCCATTATTAAAATAAGCGGCTCAGTTTATTGTAAACACTATTTTGTTTTTGAACATTAAATAATAAAATTGAACTGTTAATTTATTGTAGGTTTCACGTAGATTTTTCCTACTTTAAAGTTAACAAAGGTATTTTAAGGTAAAAGTGTTTTATGAATACAACTTTAGGAAATTGTGCTTAACAACGGCAGTTAAACCTACTTTAAGTTTTTATGCATACGGCTGTTAATCTTCAATATCTACCGTAAATAATCTTGCGAAAGCCATGTGACATTATAAATACCAGCTTTAAAAAGTCTGTGCGGTTAAATATGTTTTAAGCAGAAATTGCTTTGCTGCACTAACTGCAATTTTTGTGTCGACAAACTATACATATTAATGGCTGTGATCTCACAAAAAGTATTTTTCTCTTAGCATTTCATTGTCAAAATGCTTTACAAATTTAAAAGAATAATATTCTTCGTATTGGCTTTTGGATAGTTTTCCACTAAATTCTTATTTAATTATTTTATTTTCAAAATATTTTTTAACTATTTTTCCAAAAGTTAAATATAGAGTCTTAGGCGACAAAAAATATACTTATTTATTATCGTCTTTTTATCCAACTGGAACACTGGAACAACAGCAACTAAAATGAGTGTAATGAGTTAGAAACATAGAATTGTTTAACGAACAATCTGGTAATATTATTTTAAAACACGGGCAAATGGCCCTATCTGATATATTGATATTGTCCGTCTGGATTTTCTTTTTTTCCTAAAATTCTTTCTAGCTTAATTCAAATTATAAATATCTCTTAATAGTCCTATTTATAGATGTTTAAAAATAAAGGCTACACTTAGCCTTGTTAGCATAATGGGTGGACAAATTTTAGGTTAGAAAGTAAATTGGCTCAAAACACAAATATTTTTGGAAAACTGCAGTTTTATTGTTACCAATGTAAAGTACAAATATGAGAATTAATAATGAAATATGATGTCGGGGAAATGTTCACCTCTAGCATGTCGAGAGACAGCGCATTGTTTAACAAACCGTCAATGCAGCACTGAATATAATCTTTTAGAGCGCCAGTTGGTTGTGGGTTGTTCATATAAGCCTGTTCTTTCAAATGACCCCAGAGGAAATAATGAAAAAACGACGCGACCAATTGATATTGCCAAATCAAGAAATTTCGCCACCAGGAAATTTCTAATACAATAACTGAGTGGCTGTGTGACTTGTGGCGTCATTTTGCTGTAGCTAGAGGTTATTGGCAACAACATTAGCTAATTGTAGCCATAAAAAATATGTTATCATGGTTTGGCAGAACTTCTTGGTGGCGGCGTTTTCTAGCTTATTTTCAAAAAAATGCGTACCGATGATGCCACCTAACCACAAACCGCATCATACCGTCACTTTCTTTTTCCCCCGGGGGCACATTATAGTCTTTTTGGAACCTACTATTCCATTTAGACTGGTGTCTTGCAGGGTAAAACGGAGCCCAGGCCCCTCAAAGGCTAGTAGGAGCCAACTGGACAATCCACATATTTCCACGGGAATCAGTTGCCCCAGAGTACACTATTTGTTCTCTTTAGACAATGATGTGCTCTGACTGGTTATTGAGGTTTGCCCCTATATGGGAGTATCGTGGTGGTTGTGGTTTTGGACTCTCGTGAGAATTTGTGAGTCGGATCATTCAAATTAACACAATGAATGGTTCAGGTCCAGTGAGTATGAATGCTGTCGTGTTCTTGATAAAAAAGAGCTTCATGCGTTCTGGACCAGGAGCTGGAAAGTCTCCAACTCTTTAGCAAGGAGTGAAGGCTGCGGCCTACAATTTAAAAAAGCCTGGTAAAGGTGTGTATAATATACCAATTTAAGGCTGGATAATGTACGTTAAAATAAAATGTGTGATAAATGTTATGATCGAATGATTTGCTTGTCAGCTAGGAAATTTTGGAAAATAAAAGTTTCTGTGCAACCAGAGTTGTATAATGAGTTGCATGTTTTTTTTTTGACAGTGTGACTTTGTCTTGTGAAATCTGTCAATAGTTTTCCACTTAGACAAGAAATAAAATAAATAACAATTAAAAAATAATTTTTGTTGTTAAAATACTAGGATACTTCAATTTTAAAACAAAATATTTCTTAATTTTATAAGCTGCTATTTTTCTCACACAACTGTATGCAATTAAAACCAACTAATTTATCTACAAGCAAAAGTACAACTTTTTGTTTTATGTAATGGAAACACCAAAATAAATAATAATAAAAAAATAAAAATAAATATTTATACATTTACGCAAATAAAAAAAACGGTTTTAAGTAAAAAATAAAAATTTACATATATAAAAATACTGAGTATAAATGTTTGCTTTAATGTAAAGTTTAAATTTCTACAGCATCATAATCATTATTAACAAACAGGAGCATCATCGTCATCATTATAAACGAAAAGTTTATCAAAATGAATATAGAAACAAGAGTTGTCCTACATGGATGGCTAAACCGATGAGTAGTTTAACAATAATTAAAAGGAAATTTAAACAATTGTAGAATTTAAGTTTTAGAAAATCAAATTTTAGACAATAACTAATACATACACACATAAATAAATAAGATAAAAATATATAATTCAAAAATTACAAAAGAAAACTAATATATAAAATAAATATATAAACATGCCTACATATATAAAGGAAAGTAATTATAAAATATATATATCACATACATACAACTATCTATTTAATACTTTATTTACTTTGTGACAAAATTTTCAATAGAAAATGTCTTGCAATTATTAACCAGCATAATTTTCAACTGTCTGGATTAGTTGCATATAGTCAAGTAATGATTTGTGTAACAGCCTTCCATAAAGTTTACAATAGGGAGTTTTATTCTTGATTATTCTAATGAGACCTGCTGTGTAAGGCCTTCAATAGAAACCTCTTTTTGTTATAATGTGAGAAAATAACGTAACGTATTATACGTATCTAGCGAGAAACGTCATTCCACTTTATGTCCGGTATATTTCTTCCTCCCCGGCACCGCTCTCGCTTAACCTAAGGAAGGATCCCTATTTGGCCAGTATGACCGTGTTTCACTAAACCTGCGTCCAGGTACCCACTTTGAGCACCAAATCAGTCCTGGTTTATGGTCACCATATTCAAGTCACGTTTCTTCATGCGGAGTATACGTTCTACATAATTCGCCACAACAGTCCAATTTTCGCAACTGCTAACCATTTTGTCTACTATATTCGCTGCTGTCGTTCGATCAGTTTGTGTCTCCATTTCCGTGCATCACTACATCATTCTCCTCGTAAATGCAGAAGGATGTGCTGCATTTCCCCATATCATATAGATACTTACAAAAGTAGCCAGACAGCAGCATCTGCATTAAATATAAATTTACCTCTCCGTTCTTCCTGCATATCCATTTTTATCCAAAGCCGGAGTCATTTGTTACGTCTATCTCCCATAGTACTTACTCCTCCATCGCATCTGCCATTTCTCAATGGTTGCCCTTCTCATGGCAGTCACTTCGGGTGCTGCTAGGGAGTTATTTTGTCTAACGTAGTAAATTTTATTTCACTTATTGCCAGTAAATCTATCGACCGTATTCTGGCTATTACAAGAATAGCAGGTGTCGGTACAGTGCAGTAAGCAAAAGCGACCCGCAATGCTGTTGTTGTCTGCACTGACAGTAAAGCCTTTGTCCGGGTTTTGACGTTTAATGTCTGCGCCCATATCTCTTTATCGTATAATAGAATGCTGTTGTAGGCCGCCATCAGTAGGCTTCGCCCAGTTGGGCTGGATCTCCCGGTATTCGCCATAAGTCGGCCGAGGTGTGCCGTTATCTTCGCCGCTTTTGATGTTGAATGTTGGATTTGATTCCAGTGTGTCAGCTTTGGATCCAGCCTTACCCCGAGGTAATTCAGCATCCTCCGTGTGCGCAGCACTACATCATCCATAAGGACATCTATTTAGATAGGAATTTGCAGGAGAAGCCCTGTCTTATTTCAGTTTTATTGATAGCAATGTAACCAATGGAATAAAATGTCAGGCAAATGTCCACCTCAAGCACGTCAACAGAAGACCGCTCTTCCGCTCTTTTAACAAAATTTTTAAGCACATTTTGCAGCCAAGTTTGTCTTATCAAATCAATGCAGTGCTAAATTTCATCTTCTAGAGCATCAGTTGTTTGTGCTTTGTTCACGTAAGCCTGGTCTTTCAAAAGGTCCTAAAAAAAATAATCCATCAGCATAAAATCAGAAGAACTTATCCACCAATTAACATTGCCTAATCCCGAAATTACGCGACCAGGAAATTTCGTTTGAAATAACTGTGTGGCGCTGTTTTGCTGGAACTAAAGGTCAACATTAACCAATTGTGGCCACAAAAAATTGGTTATCGTGATTAGGTAGCACAAAGAATTTATGGCGACGGTGTTTCTTTGCTCATTTTCGAAAAAATACAGGCTCCATACGGTCAACTGTGTGATTAGATTTACATCCGCACCTGGCCATGAAGCCTTAATCAGATGGTGGACCAAACCACTGCGTAATTTGGAATGTCATGCTCGTCCTAGGAAGCCGAAGCTATAATTCTATGCAACAGAACTTTCTAGTTGCAACTTCGATGATTCCAGACCAGGGCTGCAAATCATCACTCCTTTCTTAAGAGTTGAAGACTTTCCAACTCCTGTCCAGAACACATATCTAGCATGCTCACTGGATCTGGGAACATTTCACCAGGTAGGTGTTATTAAAGGTGAAATGAACCCGACCACCATAGAACCATAGACTGATATGGGGCCGCGAAACCACAACCATCACGATACTCCCACAAAGGGCCAACCTCAATAATCAGCCAGAGAACAGTTAAGTGTCTAAAGAGACAAATAACAGAACTCTGCGGCTTACTGATTCCCGTGGAAATAAAGTGGAGTTTCCAGTTGTACCCCTGCTGACTTCAGGGGACTGGGCTCCCTTTTTCCCCCAGTTGCATTAAGACCATATATGTGCCCCCGGGGGTGCTCCATACGGTCAACTGTGTGATTCGATTTACATCCGCACCTGGCTATTTAGCCCTTATCAGATGGTGGATCTAACCACTGCATGATTTGGAACGTCATGCTCGTCCTAGAAAGCCGAAGCTATAATTCTATGCAACAGAACTTTCTAGTTGCAACTTCGATGATTCCAGACCAGGGCTGCAAATCATCACTCCTTTCTTAAGAGTTGAAGACTTTCCAACTCCTGTCCAGAACACATATCTAGCATGCTCAATGGATCTGGGAACATTTCACCAGGTAGGTGTTATTAAAGGTGAAATGAAACCGGCCACCATAGAACCATAGACTGATATGGGGCCGCGAAACAACAACCACCACGATGCTCCCATATAGGGGCCAACCTCAATGATCAGTCAGAGAACTATTAAATGTCTAAAGAGACAAATAATGAACTCTGCGGCTTACTGATTCCCGTGGAAATAAAGTGGAGTTACCAGTTGACTCCCTGCCTGTCTTCAGGGGACTGGGCTCGCTTTTTCCCCCAGTTGCACAGGTCTAGATAGCTGATAGCACCCGGGGGGTGCTTCATACGGTCACTCTGTATGGATGTAATGGTTTTGCAAGGACTATTTATGAATTTTGTGAGTCTCATATGCGACAATTTTGTTTGCCTACATAACCGCCAATTTGAAAATGAGCCTCAACCTTGATTGATGATTTTGTTGAAAAATGCGTTGTTTTCATTAAGTTTTTCATTCAGCCAATTCACAAAGATTCGACGCAAAAAATGGTCAGATGACTTTAATTTTTGACTTCAAAAGCGTGAAGAGGAAGATATTTATGAAAAATGTAGTACAAAATACTAGTGAAGCCCAATTGCTGCGAATGCCAACAAATTGATGTTCCACGTTCATTCTCATTACGCAGAGCGGTCTAAGAATATGAAAAAAAGCTGCTCGAAATTTTCACTATTAAAATTCTTTACTCAAGAGTGTAACACTCCACTTCCCAGCTTTTTACTAAATAAATGTCAAAGTACAACAGCTTGATTCTTGAGATTTAATTATTTGATATGAAATTTACTTCCAAGCCTCAAATTTGCCCACCAATTGCACATTTTCGTCTTAATTTGTTGGACTTAGCAGTCACCCTTCTTTTTCAGACGAAAGAACACTCTAGATTATATTCTCTAGATTAGCGTTAATATCTAACATAAAGCCACCCGATTTTCCTTAAAAAATTTAACCGTCTATTCAAGGGGTATCGCCCAACCAATCGTGAAATAATTCAGCCTGCAAAAGGAAAAGAGTTATAAAAGCTTTGTAAAGTAGGATGTGCTCCTTAATTTTAATTTTTCTACATCTATCAAAAATCCAGAATGGAATGGTTACACAAACTGGTCCCTACTCTAACGGATAAGCGACTCATAATTATACCTGTTAGAACCCTACCCAAATCTAAAACAGGTATATAAATACCTGTTATACGTATTCTTGGCTGCAAGACATTTAACATTTTGCGATCCTCTGCACCTAACCAGGACTAATTAATTCTACTTAAGACCAGAATATGATCACTTCTGATCTTCGAGTTTATCTAGCAATTTCATTACCCTCGACAATGAAAAAATCCTTTACCTAACTTAGATTGAATTAAGAATCCTTGCAAACTAGCTATAAGCTCTAATTTGGTACTCTGGTATTTCAAAATCATCAGCTCTACCTGACAGCGAAAAATTAATCCCACTCATGGTAACGTGTTTGGACCTCATTGTGAGGCTTTGACATGTACATATATGTCTTACGAAATTTGTTTCACAAAACCGGCAAAAGAAAATTATATTTATATGACAATCTTCAGGGATAGTCACTCAATAACGAGCACGTATATATAATTCCGATAATAAATAAATGATAAGTAGTAGCAAGACATAATCAATTAACTGTTTTATTTTCCAAAAATTAGTTTTCAATTTTTAATATTTTTCATTAAAAAAAGGAAAACCTGTTCTAAATATTATTTTAAAAGCTTTAGGAATAAAAATTATGTGGCAAAAATCGACGATACCCAAGACTTTTCTTTTCGCCTACCAATACGATCTCAAGTATTTGAAAACTTAGTGTATAAATGTTTAGATAAATGTATACATAAATATGTATGCTGATTATATGCAATTTCAATATCAAAATAATAATTAATTGTTAAGAAAATTAATTAGAATTTAATAGATTAAATGGCATAATTATAATAGAAAAATTACTACAAATTATAACAATAATAATTTAAAGAAAATTAATTTAATTATTATGGCATATAAATGTATGTATATACAATTGACAACAATAAAAAATAATGACAATTATAACAATAAATAAATACTAGATTAAAAATAATAAATAATTATTAATTCTAATGTTAAACAGTTATTTTCTTTTAATTTGTTTAATTGAAATTAATTCTAATTCTCTAGCTTTACAGATATAATTTATTATTCATTTAAAATGAACTCCTTAAAGTATGCTTTAAAATAAAAGTTTTCTGAAAATGGGTTATATCGGGTTTTTCAACTAGAAGTTTGTTTTTCATGTGTGGCAACACCAACAATATGATAGCATTGGCAACTTTTACAATGAATTCAATTTCGCACGAAAATCGCATTAAAATAATTAAAACCCTTTATGAAATTGGCGTTCTGTAAAATTCGTCGTTAAACTGAAAGCATCGCAGCCGTGAGCCACAGTGTTGACGCAGTTCCAAATTTGTCATTTCCTCGACGTTCTCAATAATTGAAGTTATCTTAAACCACCACATGGCGAATTTTGCGTAAGGATTTGACTTTGAAGTCTTACGATACTCAACTGGTGCAGAAATTAAAGCCGACCGACCACTCATATCGCCGTAGATTTGCTCAATTCATTCAGGAACCACCGGCCGGTTTTCTGACAAAATAATGTTTTCAAATGAACCCTATTTTCAGTTGTCAGGGCATGTCAAGAAGCAAAATTGTCAAATTTGGACTACTAAAAATCCTAGAGTAATTATTAAGAAGCTATGTGCCTTATATGGTATAGAGGCGTGGTTGAGCCGTTTTTTTTTTTTTTGTTTTAAAGATAAGGCTGGAAATGAGGTAACGGTCAATGGATCACGCTGTCGTGAGATGCTAACAACTCAATTATTGGATATCACTGGCATGTGGTTTCAATAAGACGGTGCCACATGTCACACAACCAATGAAACGATCAATTTATTGCAAACCAAATTTCACATTCGCATTATTTGACGACAATCAGCAGTTCAGTGGCCAGTCAGATCGTGAGATTTAACACAACTGAATTGTTTTTTATGGGGCTATGTAAAGGTCAGAGTCTATACGTGGCCAATCGAATAGATTTCAGCCTTAAAACTGAAAATCCGTGTTGTGATTAACGAAATACGACCGCCATTTTATCAAAAAAAGTGATAAAAAACTTTTATAAAAAAATCGACATCTGTCAGCGCGTTTTGTCGTAGTGGACATTTGCCCGACATCATTTTTCAATCATAATTTCTGAGCTTTTCTCTTGTTGACAAACGCAAATCACAACTTAATAAAATTTAAATGTGATATAATAAATTTCTTCCAATGAACAGAGCATTCCCGTTGTATAGCAAAAATATAAACATTCAGAAGGTTCTAAACTTTATATACACTGGTTAGAGCTGAAATTGTGTAACAAGCGAAAGCCTTTAAAAGAAATAAATTTTCTTTCTTCTACAGCGCCTCAAACATTCTAAGGAAGAAAATTTTTTCACCATCTTGAGCCTATTTGTCATTTTCTCCTACATACTCTCGCTCTCGAAGCAGTGTTGCCAGACAGTAAGGGTAAAAGACAGTACATTTGCAGCGAGAACTAATCCAGTCAACATGGCGTGCGAGAATTAGCTACTAAACTTCGGATTGATGTGATTTGATTTACATCTGCACCGACTAGGTAGTCATAATCAGATGGTGGTCAAACCACTTGAATGAGTTGCAAACGTCATTCACGCCCTAGGAGGCCATCGAATACGTATGTCCTCCGGTCACTCCTAGTAGCAATTTCGAAAGCCCGAAGTATGCCGCAGCCTTCACTCCTTGCTAAAGAGTTAGAGATTTTCCAACTCCTGGTCCAGAACGTATGAAGCTTAATATAATTAAGAACACGACGGCATTCATACTCACTGGACCTGAACCATTCATTGTGTTCATTTTGAATGATCCGACCCACAAACTCTCTCGAGGGTTTCGAAACCACAACCACCACGATACTCCCATATAAGGGCCAACCTCAATAACCAGTCAGAGAATAGCTAATTGTCTCAAGAGACAAATAGTGAACTCTGCGAGCGTACTGATTCCCGTGAAAATATGTGGATTGTCCAGGTGACTCCTACTAGCCTTTAAGGGGCCTGGGCTCCCTTTTACCCCGCAAGACACCAATCTAAATGGAATACTAGGTTCCAAAAAGACTATCATGTTCCCCCGGCGGGACTAACCTTCGGATTGTTTGATGTCAACTGTACCCCACTAACTTTCACGACAGCTAAGCTCACACATGTTGGACCATTAACACACTTTATCTTAGCTGAGCTGGATGATAAAAATGGGATTCTTGCGGTATACAGGGATAGACTAAAGTTGGAAACAGGGAATAAAAGTGGTGTCTTCTTTCCTATATTGCAAAAAAATATTTTAAGGCTACTGTATGCCTGATTAATGCTCAAATTTCAGCCAGCAAAACAAGGCTAACCGGCCTAATATGCCAATATATACCAACAGTAGGGCTATAGTAGTTTCCTTATTGATTGTCTACTCCATATATTTTTGGCTCTAAGCGCAATAATAAAACATTCCAACCCGAAATACTTTTTAGTCCCACCTCCGACACTTTATAGAGCTTTTAAGAACATTTCAGTTAACGATTGTGGATTTATAAAGGGTGTTTTAACAAGAAGTTTGTTGTGTAAAACAAAAAAAAACAAAAAAAAATTTTTTTTGAGAAATTATGAATGAAAAATGATATCTGGCACAACGACCACGCTGACAGATATCGTTTCTTTTATCTAAGTTTGTAATCACTTTCTCAATATCACTTTCCTATTTCGTTAATCGCATTGCGGATTTTGAAATTTAAGACTGAAATCGATTCGAGTAGCTTCATATACACTCTGTCCTTAACATAGCCCAACAAAAAATAATCCATCGGTGTTAAATCACATGATCTGGCTGGCTGTTTAATTGCTGATTGCCGTGAAATTATGCGAGTGGGAAATTTGGTTTGTAATAAATTGATATCCATGTGGTCAATAACAGGCCAAAATTGAATTGTAAGCATCGATAGCGTGATCCGTTGATCGCTACCGCATTGCCAGCCTCATCTTGGAAAAAAACGGCGCAATCACAGCTCCAGACCACATAGCGCACTATAGATTGCGGCAATTTTGCTTGTTGACATACCCTGACAAGTGAAAATGGGCTTCGTCTGTGCGATTTCTGCACCAGTTGAAACTAGTAAGGCATTAAAGTTAAATTCTTAGGCAAAATTCGCCATGTGGTGGTTTCGGATAACACCAATTATTGAGAATGTCGAGTACTTGACAAATTTGAATCTGTTTCAACACTGTGGCTCACGGCTGCGATGTTTGCAGTTGAACGAGCCGGTCGAACACGCACATGTTCGCACATTTTGTGTTGTATCGAGCCTGTCGACTCAAATTTAACGACCAAATTCTTAATAGCGGTCTCAGAAGAACAATTATGTTGTCCGAAAATATTACAAATTTTACGAAATGTAACAGAACCGCCATTTTCATAGTGGATTTCAATTATTTTAATTTAATTTCCGTGCGAATAGAGTTGAGTTGCTTACTACGGTTACGTTAAAAAACTAAATGTCAAAACTATTATGTTGTTGGTGTTGCCACAATTGCAAAACAAACCTCTTGTTGAAAATCCCGATATTAGAAACAATACAATACTTATTCTGGGTGTTAAATCATACAAATAAATAAATAAACAATGGAAAAGTTTATTTTATTCTACATGTGATACAAAATACGGCACCGATAAAATTATTTTATTTATTTGCACCTTGTAATATGTAAACAATTAATTCAAGCTACCTAAATTCAACATGTCATTTTAATACTTCTTAATGCAAATTTTTGAGAGATTTTTGTAAAAAGCCTGCTTCCACTGTGGTCGTAGATATCAAATTGCAAAAACTAACAGCGGTAAGTGGTTTTGTGTAAACAGAAAACAATACACGCTTGAAGTTAATTTAAAAACATGTTATCCAATTATTAGCTACTGCTGTTACTGACAAATTAACCCATTTAAAACATGATTTTAATATTATTGCATGACTTTAATTGAGTTAAGCAAATTATCAAATTTAGTATACACTTCTGTTTGATATACAACATTATACTTTTGTTTAGTAAAAATCCTAAATAGTTTCCTTGATTTTGGCGCAGAATATCCTTGAAGATTTTGCAATTAATGCACAGTCAGTCTGCACTTAACAAAAAGCTGCTAAAATAACACATTATATTACACAAAAAATTATCTCATTTAACATTTTCTAATATCAGGGTATTAAAATCGCCCCACTTGCTTAATAAATATTATTATCTGTATTCGTGATACATTATCCCGAACATTCAATATGCTTCTATGGACTAATAAAGTCTTACGGTAAGTAAGTTATAAATATGCATTTCTGTTGTTTTATCGAAAGAGATACAATAGTTTACATTACCACAAGAGAACGTATCGTAAGGTCTCATTGGGAATATTGTGTGACACAAATGCTGGAGCACTTATTTTGTTAAAATTCATTAGCATTTCTCACTAACATATAATAATAAATATCTGCCAAGTTTTATTAATAAATTTGCTACACTTTTCTTAAATGAAGGCAAAAACATGTTTTGCCTAGAAAACCCCTTTTTCAATAGAATGAAAAATTTACGTGATAAAGTTAGTGACAACGCTACAGCCGATGTGGTGCCAGTGCCTTTAAGAAATCCTGCTGTAACTTACAAATAACAAAAGCATGGATAGAGAAAACACAAGGTAAAACAAAAGAATGGAAAAAAAACAATAGAAGACAAAATAAAAGAATAAAATGATGAGTAAACAAGGGAACAGAAGAGAAACGAAGTTAAAAAACCAGAGAACACAGAAGAGAAAATAAACAAGAAAAGACAATAAATATTAAGTAAACTAAAAAAAGGAAATAATAGAAAGGTTTCTTTATAGGAATAGAAAAGGATTTAGGAGAAAAGAGAAGAAAAGAAGATCGAGAGGAGATATTCGAAAAAATTAAATAAAAGAAATTAGAAGAGAGCAAAAAAACTAAAAGAACAAAAGATAAAAATAAAGCAAAAAATGGAATGGAAAAAGGAGAAAGTAAAAAAAGTTAAAAAAAATAAAATTCTGGAACGCAAAATGAAAAAGAATAAAATTTAAACGAAGACAAGGTAAAATAAGATTATAAAGAAATATGATAACAAATAAATAAAAAGTGGAAAATAATAGTGGCCAATTTAGAGAAGAAAAAAATAAGTCAAAAAGTAGACAAAAAGAAAGAAATCGAAGAGAACAGCAAAGAGAATAGAATAGAAGAGAATAGAAGAGATTAGAAGAGAAGAGAAAAGAAAAGAAGAGAAGAGAAGAGAAGAGACGAGAAGAGAAGGAAAATATAAAAATAATTAAAAGAAAATTAAATAAAAGATTAAACAAAGAGAAAATCAGAAAAAAGCAAATATATAAAAAATATAAGAAAAATAAAAAAGAGAAAAACAAATAATGAAAAGGTATAGAGCAGAATGGTACAGAATAGAACAGAATAGATTATAAAAAATGGAGTAGAACAGAATAGAATAGAATAGAAAAGAATATAATAGAACAGAATAAAACAGAATAAAACAAAATAGAACAAAATAAAACAAAATAGAACATTATAGTGTAGAACATAATATAATAGAAGAGAAGAGAGTAGAAGAGAAGAGAAGAGAAGAGAGGAAAAGAGATGATTAGAGAACAGAAGAGAGAAGAGAGGAGAAGAATAGTACGAGAAAGCACTGAAATTAAAAAAGAAAGGGGAAGAAAACAAAAGACATAAAAAGAGTAAAGTGTAGAAGAAAGGTAATAGAAAAAGTAAATAAAAGAGAAGTAATGAAACGAAATACAACGAGAAAAAAAAGAAAAGGAAAGGAAAAAAAATTAAAGGAAAACGAAAAAAATTACAAGAATTAAAAGAAAACAAAACGGGAATAAAGAAATAAGAAATCAAAAAAGAAAAGATAAAATAAAAATGATTGGAAAAAATAAACGGAACTTGTACATTTTAAATTTAATTTCTAGACAATCGCATTTAATTTTAGTAGCAGCTATAATAATCGATAATATAATTCTCAATTTTCCTAAGAGACACCATAAAGTTAGGATGAAACGACCGAATTTCATTAATATTTTCTTTAGGGTTAAAAGTCTTCGTTGTAATAAGCAGCAAAGCATTTGTTCACAAATTCAATTTTAGGTAATCAAGGAGCTTCTTATGGATATTGTTCAAAGAAATTATTTTTGAAATCATAAAACTTTAAATTTTTTTTGGCTACTTTTTTCACTGTACCAGAAGAGGTTTTGAGTCAATTCGCTAAAATCTTATTTTTTATTTATTTATTTATTTTTTTTTTTTTTTTTGTAACTTACTGCGTCTAGACTCTAGAACTAACAATATTCATTTCAAAATCGATTCCAACACATACGCACTAAGTCAATACGAGGAAGTAAATCAATGAGAATTTTAATCAAAACTCAATTTAGTAGCAAATTAAAAGCTGTGTAATAAACAAGTCTCAAGTGAAACTTTAAAGAAAAATTTCTTTGGTTCATTAAATTACAAAAAAAAAATTTAATTAAAACATTTAAGAACTTATAAATAAAAACATTTTCAGTAGCTTAAATAAATAATTAAAATATTCATTGTATTTGCAAAAAGCATGAGTTTATTTTTTAGAGTCTTTAGTTTTATTTTAAATATAATTGCTGTTATAGTAAATGCTGTAGCAAATTTACTAGTACCCCGACAACAGCCCTCGTTTCCGGCCATCAAAAATCCTATTTTAAAAAAATCGGTAACATTATTACGAGAAGAGTTGAGGCTTCAAAAGGTATAAAATTTAAATTATAATAATTAATAAAGAAACAAACCAAAAAAATGTATACCCAAAAAAAAAATTTCACACTATAGTTAACTTCTCAAGAACTGGTTGAGGCTTATATAGAACGTATCAATGATGTTAATCCCTGCCTCAATGCAGTGGTGCAAGATCATTTTGAAGATGCCATTAAAGGGGCTAGACATGCTGACTCTCTTATAAATAAAGCTGATAATGAGATAAAAAGATTGTTGTTATTTCAACGTTATCCACTATTGGGCATACCATTCACTATTAAGGAATCTTGTGGTCTGAAAGGTTAGTATGTTAGTGAATTACAAGCACACAGTAAATGGCAACGTTACTAAGTTTGAAAACGTTGTTGCTTTTTTTAATTCTTAAAAACGATGAATTAAAGCTGCGTAGCGAGAATTGTTGTCATTATTTTACTTTTTTTATTGTTTGTTCAATAGATGGCACGAAAGGTCGAAAAGTTAATATTTAGTAACTGTTTTCCAATTTAATGTATTTAAGCATTTTTGCATAGTGCACTTTTAAAATAGTGACAATTTTTATATTTCAGCCATTTCAAGTCGGAATTTATTAGTGCTACAGTTGCCAGATTAAACTTAAAAATATCTTCCTTGTGTGGAAGAGAAATTTTGCAAATTGCTAGAATATTGGCAATATAAAATTTTAGCATTTACAATATATTATAATATGCGAGGGTAGGTCAGTAAGTCTTTAATAAAATAATATATTGTTTTTTCTAACATTCACCCCTTCAATCAGTTCAAATGCTTTGTCATTTGACACTACATTTTCTAGTGGCTCATATTCTAAAAATGATCCATAATTTTTGGATACAAAGCCACATTTGTATAAAATGTATCCAACACTGGTACTGCATAACCAGGAAATTTGTTTAATTCACATTTAAATTTTTAATGTGTAGAGAAGTAAGCCTTCAACACACTACTACGTATTTTAATAGTACCATCAACGTTTCATTACTTTAAATCTTTGTATTTTTCCATCTAGCGCCATGTAACGTTTTTTTTTCAACTAGTGCTTATTTCGTGAATGGTAACACTAGGCTCATGTTTGATTTGACAGACAATTAGTTTTATCCTTCCGCTGAACGAATATGGTTGTATATACGCTCGAACAACGCTGGGAAATATTGCGTCATTACTTTGAAAATCATGGTAATGTTGCAGAATTTGTGCGAAAATTGTATACGAATTTTAGAAGAAGAGAAGCTCCGTATGTTCGTTATCTTGTGAAAAAAGTGAAAGAAACTGGCATCCTCATCGATAAACTAAAGCGTGAAAAGCTAAAAACAGTGCGTACACCCGAGAATATTGCTGCTGTAGCAGAAAGTGTGCGTAAAGCGTCATCAACGTCCTTCGCAACAATTGAACATTTCAGAGACATCATACTTTCAAATAAAAAAAGAAATTTGAAATAATAGTCAGTAGTTTTGTTTATAGCATTACTGCATAACCAAGAATTTTGTTTAATTTACATTTAATTTTTTTTTTTAATGTGTAGAGAAGTAAGCTTTTCTTTTTCCTTTGGGCCCTCAGCCCACCACTACGTATTTTAATAGCACCATCAACGTTTCAATACTTTAAATCTTTTTATTTTTTCATCTCAGTCGTCGTAAATTCAAACTCTTTCAAAACATTAAAAGTAATCAGCTGCTTTAAGAGGTGTTACCAGCGTCATTACATTAAATACCAAAATATTTATAAGCGCATAGTCTACAGTAACTACAACATTAAAACAATAACAAGTAAATTGTTGGAGTAAAAATTGTTCGTTGTATTAAAAAGAAACTGAGTATAATTGAGCATTACCAGAGGCACTTTGCGCAACATTTTGCATAAATTTTCTGCATTTTCACACTCATTCAAGAATTAAAGCCGACCGGCTATTAGTAGGGTAGCATCTCGTAAATTGGCTGTTTGAAAAACTGAGCGTTGAGGCTCAATCTATAGTAGGCGGTTACGTAAATAAACAAAATTGTGGCATATGGGGCTCGCAAAATCCACAAACAATATTAAAAAAACACTACATCCAAATAAAGAGACCATATGGTGTGGATTGTTGCCAGGGGACATCATCGGGTCTTATATTTTAGAAAATGAGCAAGGAAACGGAACCGTGAATTCTCCGCGCTACCAAATCATCATAAATAATTGTTTATGGCCACAATTAGCCAATGTTGACATCGTATTAGCAAGACAGCGCGTCAAGCCACCCAAACAATTCACTTATCGCATACGAAATTTTACGATCTCATAATTTCTCCATTTGACGTCAATTGGTCGGCTCGTTCTTGTGATTTAACAGCGCTGGAATATTTTCTCTAAGGCCATTTAAAAGGGCGGACGTACATGAACAACCCACAAATAACTGACGCTCTGAAAGATAAAATTCGGCAATGCGTTGACGAGATAAGCAAAGCTAATTTCTAAAATGTGTTTCAACATTTTGTAACTGCCGACGTACTAGAGGTGAACATTCGCCTGATATCATATTGGCCGTATGTAGGCAATAAGGCGAAGAATATTGCTCTCCAAGTGGTCAATCATTTCGGGCTTATCGGTGTAGACTAGCAACATCACATTTCCTTACAAAAAATAGTCTAGCGGCGTTAAATCGCGCAATCTTGGAGGCCAATTTACATATTCGAATCCTGAAACTATTGTAGCGTGTTTGACAGTATCGTTATTGCCATGCCTTCTGCATGCAATCGGACACGCACATTCCAACTGAATGTGGGCAGGATCGCCATGAAAAGATATGAATTGAAAACACTTTATAATATTTTTTTTAATTACACTTTTTTTTATTTGTGACGCTTGCGCGACTGATCATCAGTAACATTTTTTCTATACTTAATCCTACAAATATTAATTTCTTATAAACTAACTAACTCACTAATCCATATAAAGAATGTGTGTTGTGGGAATATGGAACGTTTGCATATTCTCACACATGAGTTTGGTTTTTATGTGGTGTATCCGATTGCATGCAGAAAGCATGACAATAACGGCACTGTCAAACACACTACACTATGTTGTTATCAAACGCTTCCTTCAATAAATCAGTTTTGGTCCGAATTCACGTTAAAACCACAGCATATCATAAGGCCGGGGCACATAGAATCCGTCATACGTTGTATTTTTCAACTGACAAGTAAGTTGAAATACACGTTTTCTTATCAGCGTTGGCACAATCAGTACGTCCCCGTCAACGCAAAGTACGAAAGTTGGCCAACTTTTAGATGTAACGGTGAATCAACAAACACTTGAGGATTATTATCATTCCGTATATGAAAATTTGAGTACCATTTGCATAATTTGAAAGTGTCAATCGACAAACAAAACTAAACATAAATGATTTTACAACTGACAAATGGCCGCCAGTTAAAAAGGTATTGCCAACTTTAAGTTCTATTCCTCTCTAAGAAAACAATATAAATTTATGTTATTCGAACAACAGTTGCTTATAGCTTGTTTCCACGGCACCTGCTTCGCTCTCTATTCTTGCTTCACACCCCAATCATAAGCGAATCAACCTGCTTCGCCATACAAAATTTTGAGAGCGAAGCTGGTAGATTCATATTGAAGCTAGTTGCGAAGCAAGGAAAAATCCTCTCTTCTCTAATTTTTATCGTAAGTTTATCTGCACTAGTTATCAAAATTAAACGTTTTTGTAAACAAAGAAAATTTACAAACAAAACAAAGTTAAAAGTGAAAACTTAAAAAATATAATTGTTTTGTGGGTGTGTTAATTAATTTAAATTTTATAAAATTAAAAAAAAAATGGATAGGAAAAAAAATTATACTTAATGCTATCGCGGCAAGAAGGATATCTTCCTTTTTCAACTTATGTTTTTCTGTTTAATAACAACTGCCAAATCGAAGCAGATAAATGAGTCGTGTAAACAGCATGATTCACAAACTTGCTTCAGAGAGCGAAGCACGAGATTCAAACTGTCGTGGAAACAGGCTATTACAAATAAGTTGTTGTAATAATAACTGTTGCAAGTATTGAGCAAACTACACATACATAAACAATAAAAGATAAATAATAAGCCCAAAGCCTTGCCGTACGTATAAATTTGTTTTTTTTTTCAAATTACCATCTTGTTTAGGAAGTTCCTTTTCGGTGGGCAGCTTAAAACGCCAAAATGAAATATGTCCTCAAGACAGTGAAGTGGTGAGTTTAGTTAAAGCTGCCGGTGGTATTCCACTCTTAGTATCAGCAAATCCAGAATTTTGTCTATCCTTTGACTGTGATACTTACCTTCATGGAAAATGTTTGAATCCCTATGATTTGGCACGTTCATCAGGAGGATCTTCAAGTGGAGAAGTAAACATTTTTCGAATAAAGTGAAAAGTTATTTTAAGATATATTTTATTCAGGGATCACTAAATGGTGCCGGCGCTACACCTTTTGGTGTAGCTTCAGATGTTAGTGGATCAATACGTTTACCTTCTTTATGTTGTGGCGTTTTTGGCCATAAACCAACAGGTGGTTTAGTTTCTGTGCATGGACATTTTCCATACAGTAAAACTGATCCCGAATTCAACAACTTTTTACAAATAGGCCCTATAACGAGATTTGCTATTGATTTGCCGCTACTAATGCAAATAATGGCGGGTAAAAATGCTGAAAAACTTAGGCTTGAAGAGGGCGTCAATTTGAATGATATAAAGGTAAGGGAATAATAGTTTTATTATTATTAAAATATTATTTATATATAAGAAATATTTTTTTTCCCTAGGTAACTAGAAAAATTTGTTTAAGCACTTCAACCCTACACTAAGCAAACTATAAATATTTTATGCTATCACTTTGTATTTGCAATATCGCAAAATATAAGGTTATGCAAAAAATATTTCGTCGAGTTTATTAAATAAATCAGCCAAGTACGATTTATGGGCGATCCTTTAAAGTTTATTTTTTTTATTCAAACTTTTACAATATTAATATACAGATGCTCACATTGAAAGTTGGGCAAATCGTTGGAAGATTTTTATCAACTTTTTTTGATGCCACAGCTTATTATTTTTGAAAAACTCTTCAAAACTTTTAATTAAGCATTTACTGCGGCCAACGCCACACTTTAAAAATAATTTCAAAAAATTCTAAAATTTGGTAACACTGAAAGCTTGGCAAAGCGAAAAATTCATTTCAATTACCGTTATATTTTGTCATTTATTATTTTTTTATTTATTTACTAAATTTATTATTTATTTACTAAATTTGCTTTCGAAATGTGAAACGGTAGACCCAGAAGAGAGAAAAATAGTTATTAATAACTATTTAGAAGGTAAATCTCAACGAGAATTCGGTGGTATCGTTAATAAAAGCAAATCATCTGTATACGCTATCACTACGCAATACAAAACAGACAACAGAATTACAAATAATCTCACGCAAATCAGTAAAAAGAAAGCTTTGCCTGAGAGATGAGTTTATAATTCGCGAAGTACAAAATAACCCCTTCAGTTCCTCTCCAAAGTTTGCCATAAGGGTTAAAGACAATTTTAGAAGAAACATTTTACAGAAAACCAAATTGCATGGCCAAGTGGCTCGAAAGAAACAATGTATCAGTGTCAAAAACAGAAAGGATCGCTTGGATGTTGAGCGAGAGCACATAACAAAGCTTTTATCTTGGTTTGGAACATAATAAAATTTAATTTGTTTGGTTTCGATGGCTGGCGTTACGTGTGGCGTCAACACAGTGAAGAATTTATTGCACAAAAGCACTAAAAAAGAACAGTGAAACATGGAAGTATGGGGGCTGCATGGCAGCTTCAGGTGTCGCAAACCTTCACTTTATAGAAGGTAACGTGCACAGGGACATGTATTTTGATATTTTAAAAACTAATGTTAAAGAAAGTGCGAAAGTTTTATTACGATAACGACCCTAAGCACACATCACTGATAGTAAAGATCTGGTTGATTAATAACTGCCCTAAGGACATCAAAACACTTGCACAAAGCCGGGACATAAACATAATTGAGCATTTGTTGAACAAACTTGGAATTTGTAGGAAAAACACAACAATGCTGTAATAAAAACCGGGTTTAGGACGGATTTCAGAAGGAATAGAAGCAAGTTTGTGGAATTTATTCTAAGAAGTTTAAAAGCTTTAGGAAATCAAAAAGAATATGCAACCATATATTAACTAATGCATAAACATATAAAATCGAATTTAAAGACTGGCCGACCGTCAGTGTGATCATATTTTTAAGGTTTTGTTGAATATTATTTGTTATTTCTATTGTTATAGAGCTGCAAAATAAATATTTCAATGAAATATTATGAAAAGCTTTAAGCGTTCTGTAACTAATTTCCCCACTTTCGATGTGAGCCGCTGTAGATATGAATACACAATTTTTCTTTTAAGATCTACTACACATTTTCAATGGGCAACCTTTTACACATCCCAGTTGATTATGAAATCAAGTTGGCAATTAAACGAGCGGTAAAATGTTTTGAAAAAGGGGGCTTGTATACAAAACAGGTATATTTCTGCAGCAGAAAATTATATACTATATAAATTATCATATATAGGGTGTTTTTATAGAGATGTATAGAACTTTAAAGAGAATATAACAAAGATGAGTTTGCTTAAATTGACTTGAATTTTGCTTTATTCGAAAAATAATCTTCGGGCATTATAATTTAAATAACTTCTGGCATATGACCGTCACGGCTAGCTAAGACTTAATTTAATCTTGATTCGATGACCTTTTCCAATATATGTGTGTGTATGTCGGCGATAAGGAAGCTAGGTATGTTCTCCAAGTGGTCAATTGTTTCAGGCTTATCGGCGTAGACTAGCAACTTCATATGTCCTCCCAGAAAATGGTCTAGCATAGTTAAACTGCACTATCTTGGAGACCAATTTGCAGATTTGAAACGTGAACCTACGCCGTTACCACACGTTTCCTTCAATAAATCAATTCTCGCACGTGTTGTGTGATTGCGTGTTCGAGCTACAGCTCCTGCACATTATAGCTGCTCACTTAATGGACGTTCTATAGCGGTCACCATTAAATGTAATGCTCTGACTAACATTGTTTTTAAAGAATGATGCCACCAGCCCACACATCACGTCAACAGGGTCACGTCAACATACAGTTGAGGATTATCATAACTCCAAATACGGAGGTCTTGTTTATCGACGTATCCATTCAAACAAAAGCTGTTTCATTGCTAAACAAAATTCGCTTACGAAAATCGGGATCAATTGCAATCTGGTTTTAAACCAAATTTGGGCAATTTGAAACCGTTTTTCATTCGCCAGTCTATTCATTTTGAAATGACAAACCATATTAAAAATAAATCATTTAACACAAAAAGACTGTTGCCTACTTCAAGTTCTATAACTCTATGAAATCACCCTTTATAAATTATAAACAACAACCTTTATCTGAGTCAATATTTTTTATAAATTAATTAAGATAAATGTTACCGGCTTCAACAACGCTATCGAAATGACTTTATCACATCTAGTCAGTCTAAAGGGTATACCAAGCGTGGTTAACCATCCGGAAAAAGAGCGACCTACACGGAAAAATATTATAAAGGAAATAATAAAATATATAGTTGGTAAATCAAAGATTACCACAATGCCGTTATTAGTTGACTTTATGATTGACGTGAATGCCTTCCTAGCAGACGAGCAGCATAAAAAATTAAAAACGGAAATGGAAAATCTCAAAGCGCAATTATTTGTAAGTTTAAAATATTTCCAAAAAATCGAACTGATTTGTATACACTTTCATAATCTACTACAGGAACTTTTAGGCAATAATGGTGTGTTATTTATACCCACCTTCCATAAATCAGCCGGCTTTTTTAATGGCTGTTCTATAGTCAATATTAGTGGAATTATTTTAATGCTTATGTTCAACGTTTTGGGTTTTCCTGCCACTCATGTACCCATGGGCTTGGATCGCAATGGTATGCCGATAGGCTTTCAAGTTGTTGCAGCTCCTTTTATGGATAAATTATGTTTTCAAATTACTGCCGAGCTCGAAGTTGCCTTTGGTGGTTGGATTGAACCTCACTAACGACAATAATAACAATGTGTGTTTTTAACATAATCTAATAAATAGTTAAGGGTTGTAAAACGAACTACTTTATAATTTTAAAATGGCAGTACTATAAATATGCAACAATAAAATGTCAAATCCTTTACATTTTCTATGAATTTATATTTTTTCCAACAGTCATGAGCTTTAATTTAGTAGAATCTAAAAGAAAATAATTAACGTTTGTAGATAAAACAGAAATTAAATTTGTTTTTTCAAAAAATCATCTCTTATATAGGAAATATTTTTTGTATATTTAATACAGTTTAGAAAAATAAATATTTTATTAATTTAAATTAAAACACATTAAAATACATAAATTAAAATTAATTTGGTAGCACTTTTTAATCACAAACCTTTTTTCAAAACTACACAATTCAGTTGTCAAATTTCTCTTTGGATTTCGGAAGATGCTTTCATCAACCTTTTGTGGGATAGCAGTTTGTTTTTGCATAAATGCCTTTTTCCTGATTTAGCAAGAGCTTTTGTCATCTAATTCGTGTGGGATAATGTAAAGCAGCCGTAAAGGTGAATTTGCTTTAACAAGGCTGTGTGGTAAAAAGAACATGCCCCTTTATTGTTGCTGTAAAGTTGGAAATGCCAAATGTGTGTCTGTCCAAAGTACGGCTGACTTTTTAATTTGTATTATTGGAAAACTAACATGGATTTTTATTGCTACTTTAAAGTTCAGAGATCTTTTGTTTTACAAATAAAAACCTGTATGTTTACTATTTTCATGCAATTATGTTTATTTGTGCAATTATGTCGTTGTATTCGTTTTTACAAATTTCCAACTTTAAAGCAACGCAGACGATGTATGGTGTTGCTGCAATGTAGTATTTGTTGTAGAGACGCCTTTACCTGGTGAAATAAATGTTCAGAGCCAATTTTTGCCCCTTAATCACAATTTCAATGGGAAAGTAAAATAGAAATTGTAAATACCAAATTGCAATATGTATAACATGCCTGAATAACCTCTTTCGAAAAAAACGAGTTAGGAGCTTTCTACATCATATCAGTGAAACTTGCGTTATTTCTTTTATTTGAACTGCAGCAAATGACAATGAAGCAGCACCCACCCAAATATGTACATAAGTAGTTTCTTTTAGATATACCAATCATTTCAATGAAGAACTAGCATTTAATCGTTGGAAGACTTTGGTAATATTTAAAGCATTTGCTAAGGAAATTATAAGAAAATTTTACATGCATACATATGTACATTTACTTAATTGTATTTTAAATTGCCCATGCAAATATATTTAATTTCAGTGTATTCGTCTATACCATGATGACAACCTTCCCTTCCAATGCCTGACTCTTTAATTCCGCCAAAAGGAGCTTCAGCTGCAGATATAAGACCTTCATTAACGCCAACCATGCCAACTTCGAGACGTCTTGCAACGCGAAATATTTGTTGAATATTTTCGCTATAAAAATAACCTGCCAGGCCCCGCAGGGATTCGTTGGCCTTCGACAAAGCTTCTTCTTCTGTTCTAAATTTAATAATCGAGATAACTGGACCAAATACTTCCTCGGCGTAGATTTTGGCAGTTGGTGGAATATTTGCGACGATTGTAGGTGCGTAAAAAAGGTCGCCAAACTCTTGCAAAGGTTTGCCCCCACAAATAATTTGTGCATTCTTACTTCGAGCATCCTCTACAAATGCAGACACTTTTTTAAACTGCATTTGATTTACTAGAGGTCCAATTTGAGTACAATCGTTTTCACCAGGACCTATTTTTAAAGCCTCAACTCGTTCTTTAAGGGCTTCTAAAAATTTTTCATAAATTCCCTCTTGAATAAAGAAACGATTAGATGACACGCAAGTTTGTCCACAATTACGGAATTTTGAAGTCATAGCACCTTCTACTGCCTTTTCCAAATTAGCAGAATCAAAAACAATAAATGGAGCATTTCCACCCAATTCTAATGAAATACGCTTGATACCATCGGCCGATTGGCGATACAAAATTTTTCCCACTTCTGTTGACCCTGTGAACGATATTCCCTGTATATCTGGGCTGCTACAAAATAATTCTCCTATAGGTGCAGATTTGTTTGAAGTTACAATATTTATTACGCCCTTTGGTATACCTGCTTCGACAGCTAGTTTAGCTACAGCTAAAGCAGTAAGGGGAGTGTCTTCAGCCGGCTTTATAATAACAGTGCAGCCTATATATTTAATAAAGTGATTAAAACAGTTTACTAAACTGCTGTTTGCTATTATAAAAGAAGCAATAGTTACCTGCAGCTAAAGCTGCTGCAGCTTTACGAGTTATCATGGCCAATGGAAAATTCCAAGGTGTAATTAAAGCGGCTACACCGAGAGGTTGTTTCATAACAATCAGCTCCCGATTTGGAGTAGGCGCTGGAACTATCTCACCATAAATACGTCTAGCCTCTTCTGCAAACCATTCTACAAATGCATTTCCATAAGCAACTTCACCTTTAGATTCACTAATAGGTTTTCCCGACTCGGCTGTCATTATTTCTGCTATATCATTAGTATGTTTCTCAATCATATGATACCAGTTCTGTAAGATTAAAGAGATTAAAAAAAGTTGTGAGATTAAAGAGTATTATAACCTTTAATAACTGAGATCTTTGCTTGGCAGTCAATGATGTCCATTGCTGTGAATAGAATGCTTTTTTAGCAGATGCAATTGCTAATTGAGCATCTTTTTCGCTCATATTTGGTACGCAACCAATAACTGTACCATTAGCCGGATTTTTGACATCAAATGTATCTCCGCTAATTGCGGACACCCAGTTACCATCAATTAGAGCTTTGGAGCACACAAGTGACGACACTGCGCGATTTCCATGGTTTAATTTTCTTACGGCACACAAAGCACTTCTTTGTAGTAGCATTATCGATTATTATACTTGATTTGTTTTTTCCAGTATTTAATGTTATTCGATTATTATTATTATTATTTGTCTTATCTGTATTTTTTAATCAACTCTTACTCTTATAGATACATGTATTTAATTTACTTCTTTCAGCAAATAGTTAGTAGTTCTTTATTACTTTTAATCATTTCAATTGTCTGATACGTGCATACATACAAACATATGCAAATATAATTATGCGTTCAAGGGTGGGGTGCAATTCTTGTTGGTAAAATATCAATAGTGAGATTTAAAATAAAATACTGTGAAAATACAAACATACAAAGAGGGTTATACATAAGTTTGTGAAGTTTACACACCGAGGGAGCACTAAAAAAAAGAGTTTTTTGTTTCTTGTTAGAAAAAGTAATTTTACGAAAAACATGGGTATTAAATAAAGAGAAACGGCAATCTATATTTTCGGAGATGCGGACATCCAAAAATGTTAGTAATTCTTCGCAAGAAGCGGTTTCATCGAAAACCCGAAAATTGAAAGAAAAAACAAAACAATGAGAAAGATATCTCATAATATATGTATGCGTTTTTTTGGGTTTTCTAGAGACTGATAGACAACTTTGTCTTTTTTCCAGTAGTAGAAGTAGTTTGAAATATAATTCAAGTTTCAAAAGCAGTGCCTTCTATTGGATCTACTATATAAATTCTGTGACGTATATAAATTGCTTATTATTCCTTGTTTTTCTTTACTTATAGCCAAAAGTTCTTATCAGTTTTTAAGATTGACTAATCAGTATAAACTCACAATTTTTCAGTTTAACCTTGCCCCTAGACCCAAGTTTTGAAGAAAGACATGTCGAGAAATCGTGACAAAAAAATATTAAAGACAATGCAAATTTCTCGAACTGAATATTAACGTTTTGCTTATGTTTTTATTGTTGCTATTTTTTAAATAATTTATTTCAAGAGCACGTATTCTGCCAAATTAAGCAATACTACTTGTTAAATTTTAACATTTCTAACATATGATAATAAACAACAACAACACAGCTTACAAATGTGTTTTCTAAAATTAATATCAATTTTAGTTCAAACACGAGACTCAATCCTGTGTTGAAATCCAAGAAAGGAGTGTTTGCTGGGACGCAGTAGAGTATACATGTATGTGCATATGTAAGTATTTCATATATGTACGTGTTGGAATGTATTAATAGCACCATATATTATGATTTCTTTAAACCTGCTTTTTGAGTCTGCAAATTGCAATTTCAAGATTGAGCATTTTACAGATTCATGTTTTCGAATGATTTTAGTTAAGTTTAGTAAAGTGCATTGATCGAAGCGTATGTATACGTGCTACAAACGACTTTAAAAAATATTTAAAGTAATTATTCTAATTGCTTTTAATAAAAAATAACACTTTCAGCAATTAAGTTGAAAAATTTTACAGTAAAATATTTTACGGTGCACTTTAATAATTGTTTTTATTGATTTAAAACTTTCCCCTTAAATAGTTACAATTACGTATTAATTTTTTATTTGCCTTTTAAATATTCTATTTAAATTTAAAAATTTTTCAAAGCGAATACTCCCAGAACTTCGGTGCTGCCAAATTGTAGTTAACTACACTCGAGTAACTTAAGAACATCATCCCTAAATATAACGAAAACAAGAAAAGAAAATGAGAAATCTGTGGAAAAGAAACAGCAAAAAAGTGAATGTGAGTGACTGTGGTGCGTTAGATTGCTCTGAAACGCGGAGAGAGAAAGAATTGGAGATTTATAAGCCGATATCAGAAGATACAGAAAAACTTAAAGGTCAGAACAAATTGGAAATTAACAAAAAAGGTAATAAGAAATATAGTAGGCTTTAAATTAACAAAGCCAAATTTAATATCTGGTAAAGGGACAGGCAACAATAGTTATATTTACGTGCGTATGGAAATGAATGTATGTATATACATATTAGTTTATTTAACTATAAACAAATGAAGTACTTACAAAAAAAATTAATAATTCAGGCACATAACTAGATGTGGTTAACCAAAAATCAGTTATTATAAGTATCTATAAGATTTTGCTTACATAACATAGGATATTATTTGTTACATATGTACATACTACGTGCGTGCATAAGCAAGATGTGAATGGGCGTAGCATGATGTATTTAAATATGTACACCTATAGCTAAATAAATATGTATGTACCTATATATGCATGTATGTACAATAAAATTTAAAGTACTTATTGCATCAGCCACGTTTTATGATAAAATTAATTCATATTAATAAATGAAAGTATGTACAGTGGCGTCGTTTACATTGATGTCGCACAAATCATTGGTAGATATTTATCAACAAGCTGTCCGCTTATTATTTTTGGCTATTAATTATGCATTTATTATACTATTCGGTAAAACCATTACCAAGAATTCTCCAAACCCGGTCCCTAAAAAATGATTTTAAAAAATTCACGCCAAAAGTAGAGCAATATTAGAGTGTGAATTTTTAAACTGGAAGTAGAACAGCAAAATATTCATTTCAATT
Source organism: Trichopoda pennipes (assembly GCA_030448955.1). Lineage (NCBI taxonomy): Eukaryota > Metazoa > Arthropoda > Insecta > Diptera > Tachinidae > Trichopoda > Trichopoda pennipes. Next base: position 18,303,023 of record JASKUP010000072.1, read on the forward strand.
ACCGTTATAGGTATTTGTTTATTTAAATATTGCTGATAATTTTAAGTTTCATCAAGGCCCTAGTCACACTTCACTGATAGATAGTACAGTTATGAAATCCAGTTTAAGGCCGCATTACAGAATGTGTACCAAAAATTAATCGAATCTACTCCAGAAAAATTAAAAGCTGTAGAAAAACAAAAAGGATATGTAGTCAAATATTAATTAATGCATAAACAACTTAATTTAAAGACTGTCCGACTTTAAGTGTAATTAAAAACCTTAAAACTAGGTTTTTTGAGTTTTTTGGTTTGGCTGAAGAAAAAATATTTTAAAATTAAATTTATTTTGCAAAACTAAGTTGGTGAACTTTTCTGTAATTCAATGTGAGCCACTGTATCTGTACAATTTATCAATTTAATTCATTTTATTTTTATGAATGTGCTCTAGCTGGCTATTAAACTTTAATTATATACATATAACACATACAAACATACATGTATATATAGATATACATTAATCTATTGGTATGTGTGTATATTATTGTGAAAAAGTGAGCACTAAATTTAAAGATTCTTGAATAAACAAAATCTCAACAGTTATCTTTAATATACTACATTGGCAATATACCCAAATAATAATTTTATTGTAAATTATACAAAACCAAAACAATTTCTACATAAGCAACTTTAACTATTGTTTTCATAAATACGAACCATTTAACATTGAAGTAATGACTACAAGTAAGTTTGATTCCTTCAAAATTTTAGTTTTGTTAGTAACAAACAATTTCGTGATATTTTTTCGAATTATACAATGTTGACGCATCCCAAGAAATAAGAGGCACAGTGTATTACCTGGGAAAAACATATCCAGGCTTAGTGTATCGTGTTTATCTTATTAAAATCGGATCAGTATTTCAGGAAAAAATACTTATTAAATCAATCGTGCGAAAAAAAAAATATTTAGAAAAACACACTTTGGTTTAATTGAATCGAATAAATAAAAAATAAATGGGTCCTTTGACCACAGGGTGTATTATATTATTATAAAAATTTTAATAAGTTGCATTAAATAATGAGATTTAGAAAATTATTCGACTTTTAACTATATAAAATTATAAATTTTGTTTGGACTCTATTTTGGAATTTTGAAGCAGAAAATAAAATTATAATTTTAGAATAGTTCATATAATACATATATTAATAGATAAAAAATGATTTATTAAGTTGACAGCATAACATTTACTCGATTCAATTCAGTGTTATACAGCTCAAGTTTTTTTGTTAATTATTTAAAAAACCTTTGGCCGTACCAGAATTTTTAAGTGTTATAATGTAAAGTTTTTTTTAATTTATTTAGGTATGATTTTACGTCGACCCTCGTCAATTTTTTTTAATGATAACGTAATTATAAATATATAATTAATAAGGCATATTTATAAAAAAATTTTTTTCCCTTCGGAACAGTACTCAGGGGATGATCCCTACTAATGCAATGCATTGTACCAGAACTAGGAAATTAGGTTATTGGGAGGATGAAAGAGGGAGTAGGGTTTGTAGACATTCGATTTGAATTTTCCTACATTGAAAGTGACAGGAAAGACCTCTGGAGGGAGCTTATTCATACGAACTGGTCTGCTAAAAAAAACGTTCTTTTTCTGTAATGTGTAGTTCAATTCACTGGCCAATCGACCACAAATTAATGCGCTCTTAACAAAAATCGAGTAACAAGTTTCCTAATTCCGTTAGAGCAGTTACATTGTAGTAACGATTGAACAGTGAAATTCATTGCTCCGGGGATTCAATACAGTTGCATAGGGCCGCTTGGCCATCTCCTGTACGCGGTCGAGCAACTCCAAAATAGACTTTGGGGCGCCGGTCCATAATTGAGAGCTGTATTCCATCTTTGGACGGATGTATGTAGTGTAAATAGTACGAAGATCGGATAGAGTGAAGATCTCTTACACTGTTATAGAAAACCGAGACACTTGAAAGCAGCTTTAGAAACCTGAAAAATGTGTTTATTCCATTTAACATCACACTGAATTTTCATGCCAAGACCATCAAAGGCTTCCGATTCCGTAATACAGGTGCAGCACCACTTTCGAACACAGATCTATGTATAAGCATGCAACATTGCGTCTTACGGCCATTAAAATCGACTCTATTTACACGTCCCCATATGGAGATCGCTGCGACGTCATGATTGGGCGTATCATTCATGTTACGCCTTCTGGAACTCACCTCCAACTGGTTCAACCTATTGCCAAATGAATACGAATGACAAATGGTGCTGTCATCTGAAAGTTTTACAAAGAAAGTCGTTTAGAAAAATAAATAGGGTAGGAGAAAGGAAGGATCCTTGCGGTAAAAAATTCTTAAAAATATGTTGATATTTAAAACTAAAAATATTGTTTATAAATATTTATCGCCTTATTGTTAAAAAAAATAAGTTAATCAAATTATACAACCATGCAATTTAATTCTACCGCTGCTTATTTTAAATAAATAATTTTTTAAGAATAAAGATAAGCCTACTTTTTCCACGCTTATTTACTCATCTTTAAACGACTAGATAGACATTCATTCATTAAAATTTTGTTTTGCAGAAGTAGACCATTCATCACCACCTACTGAAAACGTAGTAATATTAAAAGAGGTAACTATCTCAGCTGATAACAAAATGGTACAGGAAGATAACAATACCAATGATGGTGCCGATGAGCAAATGTTGGGTGCCGAAGATAATGAAAAATTGGCTGACAAACGTGAAGAAGTCAAGTTTATAAAAGGTGATCATCAAAACGGGGATGCTAAGATTGATATTGATGTTGTAAATGGAAAGGTAAGCAAAGTAGGAAATTCAATGAATATTTTATTTATTTGAAATATCTCATTAATAAATTCCTATTATATAGACTTAAAACAATAGTTTTATATACCAACCTGTTTGCTTGGTCAGGATAGTCGGTGTAATATAATTTTTCGTAAAATTTTCTCCACATCTTCTAAGTGCTATTTTGGATTCGTATTCTACTTATATGTAACATATATTAGCAAAATTTTTATTCTTGATTTCTATTCTACTCAATTTTGAAAAACATAATTATAGACCATATATGCAACACTCGCATATAAAAAATTTTTTTTATTGTGCTAGAAACCATAAAGTCAATTTTTGATACCCTCTTGGCCATTACTTGGCAATTATAATTTGAAAACAATTTCCTTTTCAAAAGATCCACATCACTCAGTCGAAATTTTGCATATCTTATTACAATTTCACAATTTATTTCAGTTGCAGGACTATAAAAAAACTGTTTTGTTTGTTTACTTGTCCAGCAGAAATACTTAACCAGTATTTCTTGTTAAAGTTAATAAAGTTAATTTGCACATTTTGTTTACTAAACCAAATTTTGTATATCAAAAAAAACTTGACTTTGACAGTTAAAACTGAATTAGTTCTAAAAGAAAAAAAACAAGGTTGGAACAATTTTAGTTCACTTTACAAACTCTTTTTTATTGTTTTCATTTGAATATCTAATATATATACACACATATGTTTGTCTAATTTACAAACTTCTTTACTTAATTTGTAACTTATGCAGGCTTTTACGGGCATGACAAAGGAGGAGCTAATAAAATATGCCAATGACCCTTTTTGGGTACGATTGCGTTGGATATTCTTCATTACATTCTGGTTGGTTTGGCTTGGAATGCTAGTTGCCGCAATTTTGATTATAATTGATGCACCAAAATGTGCCGCTCCTGAACCTTTGCCATGGTATAAGAGTGGAATTTTAGCGAAATTTCATAGTTTCGATATAAATGCAGAAAATGTAGCCGCAGCCGGCCAGATGAAAGCCAGCGGTGTAGTTTATGAATTGCCAGCAGTTCTTACTTATGATATACATGAACCAGAAGTCGAAGAGAAAATCAAAAACATTGTTAATCACTACAAAAATAATAATATTCACGTCGTTTTGGATATTACAGCCAATTATGTACCAAAAACTTCGAGGCTAATGAAACAGGCTTTAGGCGATGAAAGCAAACGTTCAGCATTTGTTTGGATTGAGAAAGTGGAAGTGCCCAACAACTGGTTGTCGTTGGTAAATGGTTCTGCTTGGGCTGAGGTTATGCCTGGTAATTATGTCCTTTCACAATTTGGTGATGGACTTTATGATTTGCACATGAATGACAGTATTGTGAAGCAAGAATTAAAACAGGTGCTTCAGCACGCCATTGATTTAGGTGTTCAAGGGATACGTTTAAAAAATACCAAGTTCTTTATATTAACAAAGAACTTAAAGGACGAAATTCCAGCGGAAACAACTAATTATGATTTAACGCAATATGGATTTTGGACTCATAGTCAGACAACATTCCAAGAAGGTTTAGGTGATGTTCTCGCTGAATATCGTGCGGTGGTTAAAAATCGATCGGCAGAAGCCTTTCTTTCGGTGGCTGATGATATATATCTTCCTCAAGTATATATGACCAGTACAGGAGAGATAGCTGTCGATATTCCTATGTACGGACAGTTTGTAAAACACTTGGTGGCACCTAAAGATAAAAAATTGCGTCGTGAATTAATGAGTATCTTGGAAGATATTAAATACAATTGGGTGCAGTGGAATGTAGCAGATTTTGGAGAAAATACCTCTGTTAGCCCATTTGCCATATATTTGTTCTTATCGTTATTACCCGGCACGCCAGTGCTTCCAGCGAATAGCAAAGTCTATGGCAACATTACGAATAAGGTTTACGAACAATTTGAACAATTGCGTTTATCGCCTTCCTTTATGCACGGTGATTTTGAAATGTTGGCTGTTGATCCGTTAGTTGCTTATACCAGGTAAATATGTGTTTAGAGTATATATATATATGCATATGTATATGGCAGACATTAAATTAATTTAACAAACTTTATTTTGTCGTCTAACTTTTTATTAATTAAAAATTTCAAATGCACTCTAATAATTAGGCAAAGGTAAGAGGGAATTTCTTAATACTAACTCTTACTTCTTTAACCCTTGTATTGTTTTGTTTAAAACGGCTCTTTTTTTCTTATAGGATTAAGTCCGGTAATCCCGGTTATTTAGTGGTTTATAATCCCACAGATTTTAACCAAAATCTTAGCTTGAAAAATACCAGCTTCCCGGACACTATGAATATAAAATTTGCGAGTAATAATTTTAATGGAACTAAAACGTAAATTAGTTTGCTTTATTTTGAAAACTCAATTTATTTAATGTATTATGTTTCTTTGCTTCTAGCGGTCAGATTTTAGTTTCCGACGTGGAAATTTTACCATTGTCCACAATCGTTTTTTCCTACGTCCCCATCAAATCGGATTAAGGCGGAAATATAATTAAAACATTTAAAATATAATTAATAAATTTGCTTTACAAAAAAAAAAAAAGCCCAGAGATATAAAATATTCTGCTTAATAAATAAATGCTTTTGAAAGTTAAAGAAATCAAAATTTCTATCAAATGTTTGGACTCCTTTACAATACTCCCCACCTAATAATAGATTTACTTCGCCCGCCCTAAAAAGAACAGATAAGTTTTAATTATCTTATAATTCTTTTTACAATATTAGTGTGACCTATAAGCATGATACAATCATCTGTAAGTATAATGTAAATTGTTCTGAAATTAAAATTATTTTCCACCGTAAATGTCATTTTTGAGCGGATAAGGTAAGGATATTAACAACGCAATTATTACTGGGTTATAGTGAATTTAGTGAAAAAATAGGAATGAGTTTCGAGCATAGCTACTGTTAACATCATTTGCTGTGGTGCTAATTCCTTCAGTCGGGCATTTTGTCCCCTAAAGGTTTAGTGAAGAGTTTTGATATCTTTATCCTTATTTTTTAAATTCGTAGACTACCGAATAGTAGTAGTAGTAAAGAGTGATAAGAGAGTTCGAAAAAGTCAATACATACATGCAAGTCTTCTGAAAATCACATTTTATGAAAGTGATTTGAAAGCACAAGAAATGTGTTCTGTGCACAAAATTTTGTGCTTTGAAACCACTGGGGAAATTTTGCTACTATTACAATGAAAACTTTGTTAATAATTTTAACCTGGTGTGCAGAGATTTGGGTATAAAACAACTGGAACAAAAAATATCAGAGATGGTAAACAAATTAAATTAGTACTACCAGGCTTTTAGAATTCAGGTTTTTAAAAATGTGTATATTTAGAATTTTTAAAAGCTTGTGCGGAGCCACAGACAAAGAATTTGGAACATAACAAATAATCAAAAAGTTTTCTCAAAAAAGGTATAAATCTCGTGCTGTTTGTTTTAGAATTTATTTCTTTTGATATAGTATCCTTTTTATATAGCCATTTTAAGTTTTTAGTGAAATTTTCATATAAAAGTCGATTTTTTGTAGGTGATCCCAAATTATGCTTATTTTTGCGAAATTCCTCTTATTTACGGAGATACAGCCATTTTAAGTTTTTAGTTCAATTTTCATATAAAAATCGATTTTTTGTAGGTGATCTCAAATTATGCTTATTTTTGCGAAATTCCTCTTATTTACGGAGATACAGCCATTTTGAGTTTTTAGTGAAATTTTCATATAAAAGTCGATTTTTTGTAGGTGATCTCAAATTATGCTTATTTTTGCGATATTCTTCTTATTTACGGAGATACAGCCATTTTAAGTTTTTAGTTAAATTTTCATATAAAAACCGATTTTTTGTAGGTGATCCCAAATTATGCTTATTTTGGCGAAATTCCTCTTATTTACGCAAATACAGCCATTTTAAGGTTTTAGTGAAATTTTCATATAAAAATCGATTTTTTGTAGGTGATCCCAAATTATGCTTATTTTTGCGAAATTCCTCTTTATTTACGAAGATACAGCCATTTTAAGTTTTTAGTTAAATTTTCATATAAAAATTGATTTTTTGTAGGTGATCCCAAATTATGCTTATTTTTGCGATATTCCTCTTATTTACGGAGATACTGCCATTTTAAGTTTTAATTCAATCATCATATAAAAATCGATTTTTTGTAGGTGATCCCAAATTATGCTTATTTTTGCGAAATTCCTGTTATTTACGGAGGTACAGGCATTTTAAGTTTTAATTCAATTATAAAATAAAATCGATTTTTTGTAGGTGTTCCCAAATTATGCTTATTTTTGCGATATTCCTCTTGTTTACGGAGATACCGCCATTTTCAGTTTTAATTCAATTATTATATAAAAATCGATTTTTTGTAGGTGATCCCAAATTATGCTTATTTTTGCAAAATTCCTGTTATTTACGGAATTAAAAATTTCAAATGCACTCTAAAAATTAGGCAAAGGTAAGAGGGAATTTCTTAATACTAACTCTTACTTCTTTAACCCTTGTATTGTTTTGTTTAAAACGGCTCTTTTTTTCTTATAGGATTAAGTCCGGTAATCCCGGTTATTTAGTGGTTTATAATCCCACAGATTTTAACCAAAATCTTAGCTTGAAAAATACCAGCTTCCCGGACACTATGAATATAAAATTTGCGAGTAATAATTTTAATGGAACTAAAACGTAAATTAGTTTGCTTTATTTTGAAAACTCAATTTATTTAATGTATTATGTTTCTTTGCTTCTAGCGGTCAGATTTTAGTTTCCGACGTGGAAATTTTACCATTGTCCACAATCGTTTTTTCCTACGTCCCCATCAAATCGGATTAAGGCGGAAATATAATTAAAACATTTAAAATATAATTAATAAATTTGCTTTACAAAAAAAAAAAAGCCCAGAGATATAAAATATTCTGCTTAATAAATAAATGCTTTTGAAAGTTAAAGAAATCAAAATTTCTATCAAATGTTTGGACTCCTTTACAATACTCCCCACCTAATAATAGATTTACTTCGCCCGCCCTAAAAAGAACAGATAAGTTTTAATTATCTTATAATTCTTTTTACAATATTAGTGTGACCTATAAGCATGATACAATCATCTGTAAGTATAATGTAAATTGTTCTGAAATTAAAATTATTTTCCACCGTAAATGTCATTTTTGAGCGGATAAGGTAAGGATATTAACAACGCAATTATTACTGGGTTATAGTGAATTTAGTGAAAAAATAGGAATGAGTTTCGAGCATAGCTACTGTTAACATCATTTGCTGTGGTGCTAATTCCTTCAGTCGGGCATTTTGTCCCCTAAAGGTTTAGTGAAGAGTTTTGATATCTTTATCCTTATTTTTTAAATTCGTAGACTACCGAATAGTAGTAGTAGTAAAGAGTGATAAGAGAGTTCGAAAAAGTCAATACATACATGCAAGTCTTCTGAAAATCACATTTTATGAAAGTGATTTGAAAGCACAAGAAATGTGTTCTGTGCACAAAATTTTGTGCTTTGAAACCACTGGGGAAATTTTGCTACTATTACAATGAAAACTTTGTTAATAATTTTAACCTGGTGTGCAGAGATTTGGGTATAAAACAACTGGAACAAAAAATATCAGAGATGGTAAACAAATTAAATTAGTACTACCAGGCTTTTAGAATTCAGGTTTTTAAAAATGTGTATATTTAGAATTTTTAAAAGCTTGTGCGGAGCCACAGACAAAGAATTTGGAACATAACAAATAATCAAAAAGTTTTCTCAAAAAAGGTATAAATCTCGTGCTGTTTGTTTTAGAATTTATTTCTTTTGATATAGTATCCTTTTTATATAGCCATTTTAAGTTTTTAGTGAAATTTTCATATAAAAGTCGATTTTTTGTAGGTGATCCCAAATTATGCTTATTTTTGCGAAATTCCTCTTATTTACGGAGATACAGCCATTTTAAGTTTTTAGTTCAATTTTCATATAAAAATCGATTTTTTGTAGGTGATCTCAAATTATGCTTATTTTTGCGAAATTCCTCTTATTTACGGAGATACAGCCATTTTGAGTTTTTAGTGAAATTTTCATATAAAAGTCGATTTTTTGTAGGTGATCTCAAATTATGCTTATTTTTGCGATATTCTTCTTATTTACGGAGATACAGCCATTTTAAGTTTTTAGTTAAATTTTCATATAAAAACCGATTTTTTGTAGGTGATCCCAAATTATGCTTATTTTGGCGAAATTCCTCTTATTTACGCAAATACAGCCATTTTAAGGTTTTAGTGAAATTTTCATATAAAAATCGATTTTTTGTAGGTGATCCCAAATTATGCTTATTTTTGCGAAATTCCTCTTTATTTACGAAGATACAGCCATTTTAAGTTTTTAGTTAAATTTTCATATAAAAATTGATTTTTTGTAGGTGATCCCAAATTATGCTTATTTTTGCGATATTCCTCTTATTTACGGAGATACTGCCATTTTAAGTTTTAATTCAATCATCATATAAAAATCGATTTTTTGTAGGTGATCCCAAATTATGCTTATTTTTGCGAAATTCCTGTTATTTACGGAGGTACAGGCATTTTAAGTTTTAATTCAATTATAAAATAAAATCGATTTTTTGTAGGTGTTCCCAAATTATGCTTATTTTTGCGATATTCCTCTTGTTTACGGAGATACCGCCATTTTCAGTTTTAATTCAATTATTATATAAAAATCGATTTTTTGTAGGTGATCCCAAATTATGCTTATTTTTGCAAAATTCCTGTTATTTACGGAGATACAGGCATTTTAAGTTTTTAGTGAAATTTTCATATAAAAATCGAAATATAGGTGATCACAAATTAGGCTTATACATATTTGAAATAATTAATAAGTAGGAAATAAGGTAAGGTTTAATAATTAAAATAAAAAAAAAACGTGGAGTCCCCCCTAAATTCTCATTTTAAGCATCTCTATTAAGCTTTCAGCAGAACGAATAAAGTCTAGGGGCTATTGCTTAAAATAAAAAGTCTAGCTCAAGTCTTAGCACTGAGTTCTGAGCTGCAAATTGTATATCTACAATATGTATGACATCGAGTATTTTGTGGCGAAATGGGTCAAGTAGAAATTTTAATTAAAAAACTATGCAATTAAAAATAATTGAAGCGAATTGTTGTCGCAAAAATAGCAAGTAAAATTACATAGCTGGGCGAAATACAGCCTACTAAAAACATGTACTATGGCCGACTCTTGAAAGATTCTTATGCATGTCAATGTCCAAATATAGTATTACAAAAAGCTTTATTGTGACAGAAAAACGGAAATACATGCCAAAAATTATAACTCTAATGCTACATCCATTAAGTGTTGATTCTGGTTTATTTCATGCTTTAGCAGCTTCCATTCTGTATCAATTTCTATTTTAAGAGATTCCAATTTTAGTTTTACGCCTTCAATTTCTTTGTTTACCATTTCCAGGCATTTTAAATCCTCTGTAAACTGTTCAAAAACTGGCCACCAATCGTCTATTGTGTTCGCAAACGGCTCTGACGATTTGTTATTAAATCTAGGTTCAATGTCTACTTGAAATGTTTCAAGGTCACATAGGATATCATCCAAAGATGGTGCAGTTGGTGGCGGAATACTATTGTTAATTTTTGGTTTTTTGAACATGTTTTATGAGTTTAAACAAAAACTTGTAGAAAAACAGCTGAGGGCATTTTATTAAACTAAAGATATTGCCAGAGTATAATTCTCTAAGCGCTTTTGCCATAGATAAACGTTTTTGCTTAATTGTTGAAATTAATTTAAATTCCAAGCAAGGGGTACACGTCCTTATAATAATCTCAAAATCTTTAATTGTCATCTGCTTTAAAATTATCGTAGTGTCTCCTGTTTCTGTTGCAATGAATTCGAAAAAACTTTTATTTCTATAATTGTAAAAAATTTAGTATAAATTTATTAAGGTACGGTAAAATAAAATTTCAATTGCGTTTGCTTGCAATTTGTGTTTAATTGATAGCTCATTCCATGAAAATTAATGACATTTCTCATGGAACACTCTCATAATACTATAGTTCTACAATGATGTCTAACCGTAAAATAACTGTGATTTTTGATTTCGTTTTTATTGCACTTATTATAATAATAAAAAATTTAATTGATTTGAATACATTCTGGGAAGCTCTATTTTATTCCATCAAAATTAAATGCAAGGCAGCAGTTTGTAATGTCTTGGCAAATTTTAATGTGTGATTAAACAATGATTTTCATTTCCACATGTAAAAGTGGAATTTCATGCTGATTTCGACATTGCCACATAATTATGTAGGCAAAAAAGTCATCTCTGTGTAAATATTTTTTTGCCGCCTTTGTTTATTATTTGTTGGTAATATTGCCTGTGTACGCTTCCAGTGAGGTGCTTTTTAAAAATTATAAAGTGTAGTTATCCAATATTGTATTCTGTGTCTAATATAAAATGAGAAATACAAGCGAAAACAGTGTCGCTATTCAACATCGTAATATAGAAAATGCAACTAGGTCGAAGATTCCATTCGAATTCCTTCCGGACGTCTTATGCTACAAATCCAGTGTTGCAGAGTTCACGCTCTACAGCAGAACTAAAAATGATATGGATGCAAAAACTCTTAAATGGGCTTATAAACTAGCGGAGCGAAATGTTTCACCGTTTTATAAACAACTTAGCATGGGTTGGCAGCCAAAAGTTAAGCAAAGGGATTTAAACAAAGCTTGGGCTCGTTATTTAGTGGCGGTTGACGCAAACAAAACTCCCATTGCATACACAATGTTTCGTTTCGATATGGATTATGGTCACAGTGTGTTATATTGGTACATTAACGTGTTCTTTAATAGGATTAAGTAATATATTTTGAATTTTATCTCTTTTTTTCAGTTACGAATTGCAAATTGAGCCTAGTGCACAAAGGCAAGGTTTGGGCAAGCATATGATGACAGCTTTAGAACAATGCGCGAAGTACTGGCAAATGGAAAAAGTTGTTTTAACAGTTCTTAAAAATAACGAGAATGCGAAAGCTTTTTTCCATACCATTGGTTATATTTTAGACGATTCTTCTCCAGATATATTAGAAAAAGCAGACTATGAAATTCTTAGCAAGTCTGCTACCTAACCTGATTAAGTTTAAACTTAAGATTCGTTAGACAAATATAATTTATATTTTTAAGTAAAGCAAAATTACAAATCAGCTGTAATTCAAAGAAAACGTTTGGAGTGTTCTTCCATATACTTGGCCATTCGTATGTCTTTAGCACTTAGGCCTCCTGCATCATGAGTAGACATAGTTACTTGCACTTTATTGTAGACGTTGAACCACTCGGGGTGGTGATTCATTTTTTCAGCCAATAACGCAATACCAGACATAAAACTGAAGGCATGATTGAAGTCTTTAAATAAATATTCCTTATAAATAGCATCTCTTCCGTTCACAATAGTCCACCCAACGTTTAAAAGAGGCTGCAAAACTTCTGCACGTTCTTGTTCGGTAAGTTTAGTCTAGAAAGAAAAAATTTTGCAAAGCAATAATTATTAAATGATTCAAACTCGTTGTTAAGTGTATATTTTTTAATTAATTTGTTTTAGTATTTTTTTTTCTGTTTGTACCTCATACGTAAGCTTGCAAACAAGTTTTGGCTTTAACCTTTTTATTACAATCTTTAACCTTTTTATTACAATCTTATCTCTGTATTTGATATAGCGCTTAAACTAAAATCATTCACAAATATTTTAAATAACTAGTAAAAGTGAAAATACAACATGAATCAACAAGTGTAAAGATTTCTTAACACCAATGGCTTAAAGACGTTTGTGTGTATCTAACCACTTACCATTTTTTTATTGGCAGTTGTCTGTAACTTTGTTCCTATTGAAGCGTATTGCCTACTGTTTGCTGTTAGTCCAACAAATTTTGTGTTCTCAATCAACTTCAAACTTTTACTGTAACTTTAAATACATGAAAATGCTTTTACAATTCTGTATTAAAAGCTTTTTAAATTGTGCGTCTCTCTTACTCGACCGGAACGTTTATTGTAGAATTACTACCAAGTGATGTACTTAATCTTGTGCATATATTAAAAGACCTTTTTTGGATTCCTTCTACGTGGATCAATAACAACCAAATTCTTTTCTGCATCATTTAATTTTATTTAATTGTTGAAAATATAAATTTATGTATTTGGCCGGGTTCAGCTGTATCACGCAATCTTTTATTTTGGTAATGTGTTGCCATCTTAAAATTTAATTTCACTAACACAGGGTGACAATTAATTTTTTACATAATGAGAAGAGTGAATTACTGTTCAAATTATTGAGAATTATCAAAACAAAATTTAAACTTTTTAATTTCTAACAAACAGTTACATGATTATAAACCGGCGACACATCGTTAGAAAATAAATAGTAAAGTTACTACTATTGGAAATATACGAGGTATGATAAGAAAATAACCGTTATTTTCAAATTTCGTGAGCTACGTGTATTCGATTTTCGCATTTTTTTCTGCTATGTTGCTACACATGTCTGTTATATACGTTGATAATTTTAGCCATTTTGAATTGCCAGTTTGTTTTCGACACAAACTAAGTTAGTTTGTGGTTTTCGACAGACAAAAAGGTTAGTCGTGGTTTGGTAAGCTCTTCCATTTTTTACTATTCGAAAAAATCGATCAAAGAAACTGTGGTAAGTTTTGTGTAAAAAATGAAATTAAATGTTCAGGACATTTATGAACAGAAGACAAGTTCAATTGTGGTATAACCAGTTTAAGTAGTACCGATAAAAGCACTTCAAGTATGGTCAAGGTTTTCCTCACTCTGTTTTTCGATTGCAATGGCTTTATGCATTATGAATTTTTGGCACAAGGTCGTACGGTCAATAAGGAATACTAACTTGAAGTTATGCGCTGTTTGCGTGAAGCAATTCGTTAGAAACGCACAGAATTGTAGAAAATCAATCATGGATTTTGCACCATAATAACGCAACAGCTCACACGTCGGTGCTTGTGCGTGAGTTTTCGGCCAAAAGCAAAAGCGTAATCTTGCCCTCAACCACCGTATTCGCCGGAATTGGCCCCCGCTGATTTTTTCCTCTTCCCAAACTGAAGACACCGATAAAAGGAAAGCGTTTTGGTACGATTGTGGGGATAAAAGAAAAATCGGAAGAGGAGCTGTTGGCGATACCAAAAAGCGCGTTTCAGAAGTGTTTAGAAGATTGGATTACTTTGAAGAGGACAAGATAGCTATTGATGAAGAAATAAATACTTTTTGAAAAAAATGAAAATAACGGCTATTTTTTTTTATCATATCTTGTATAAGCGGGCAGCTGTGTTCTTTTTATACATACATTGAAATATACAGTGGGTGCACCCTTCAAGTCATGGGTGCATGAAATGAAAATCGTAAAAAAATAAGAATAAAACCTCAACATACATCAACTGCATTGGCTGCAGAATGTTTAAAAGAAACAGGAAAACATATTCATTCAAAAACTGTGCACCGTGCCGGTTACAACACTAGAGTCGCCAGAAAAAAAACCAGCAATAACTGAAGTAAATAAAACAAAACGTTTAAACTTCTCGAAGGAGTAAAGCTTTTGGGATGGCGTGCTGTTTTCTGATGAGAGCAAATTAATATTTTTCAATTCGACAGAAAAACACGAGTTTGAAGAAAACCGAATATAGAATATAGAATTGGAAAAAAACAATCTTATTTGTACTGTCAAATATGGCGGTGGAGGGGTCACGGTATGAGGTTGTAGGGCTGCAGGAGGCGTCGGAAACATAGCTTTTATCGACGGTACAGTGGACAAGACCCTTTACTTAAATATATTAAAAGAAAATTTGCTCCAAAGCACGGAAAAGCTTGGCATAGGGGAAAATTTATATTTTCAACAGGACAATAATCCGAAACATACTGCGCATGATGTAGTTATGTGGATTGCTTACCAATGTATACCATATCCTAGCCACTCCACCGCCATCTCCGATCCCATTGAGCATCTTTGGGATGAATTGGACAGACGGGTAGAAAAGCGCTACATAATGAGAAAAATCCAACTTAGGGACATCCTGACGGAGGAATGGAATAATATTGATAGAGACGTCACAAAAAAACTTGTGCATTCCATGCCAAAACGATTAAAAGAAGTCATAAAAAATAAGTAACACAAAGTAATAAATTAATTTGAATTCAAATTTTTATATTAACTTCTCTTAGTGTGCGAATACTTTTGTCTATCTCAATTAGTGCCTTTATATGAATACCTATGTTTTTTATTTAAAATTTTTGTTAAATTTAGTCATGTTTCTATATTTAGATAACTAACAAGAGAATAATGTAGAAAGCAAACTATTATATTTTTATTTCAATAATATAGAAGATTGAAAACAAAAGTGATTGCTGTGTGAATATTTTTGTCTGCTTCTGTATATTAAAATGTATGTATAACCGGTGCACCTTTCAAATCATGGGAGCAGGCAAAATTGCAATGGCTTTTTAGAATAATGATCACGCTGAAAGCGAGTAAAAACAGTAAAAGGAGCAGAAATATACGTTGGTATTTAATTCAGTTATTTGAGTTATACTTTTAGGCAAAACTAATAATTTGTAAATAATTTGTAAAAATATGATTTTCCAAATAATAATAATAATAACCAACGCACTGTGGGAACATTTTACGAGAAGGCGGTCAAAAATATATAACTTTTGAACGGATCGTAATTTAGATTTGTCTACTAAGTGGCTTTCGTTTACGGTATAAAAATTTAAAATTGACTGGTTAGAAAAGTAGTTGTGATAGGTTTAAAAATACATTCTAAGTTTTAGCTGATTTTTGGTGCGAAAGTAAAGTATTACAACTTGTTCAAAGAGTTTGTTTTACACAAAGTTTTATATTTTGAGTCACGTTTAGAACTTATACTTATTAAAAACTTAATCAAGTAGGGTCAAGCTTTGGCCGCCGTGACATTTTTAGTACGAAGGCCAAAGGTTGCTTTTTTGAAACAATTTGAGTTAAAAATTAACTGATTAAGTAGCAAAAACATAAAAAATATATTCATTGGTTCAAATTTACTTTAGATAAGGACGTATTTAAGTCCATAATAAACATAAATGCTACTCGTATATGTAAACTTTTATTGTAAATTGCCTGATACTTTATTAATGTACAAACAATTTTAAAAGGATGAAATACTATCTGTATGTGTGTTTCGAAAAATTACTAGTAATTAAACAATTTTAGTAAATATTTCTTCTAAATAGCCCTGATTTTCACCTTCTAGAAGTAGTTTAGTTTCTACGTCTAGTTCAAAAGAAGTAGTTGTCCATTTTTGCCGGATATTGGACATATATGGATCTGAAATACATAATAAAATAACAATAAAGTCTTCATTAGTACAATATCTAGAAATTTTTCTTGTGTTATGCTCACGAAATAATCTATAGGGTTTGTTTCGTGTTCTTGCCCTTCTTCAGATAGATCTCTTATTGGTAGAATATTGTGTTGAATTATTTGTTCCCCATGGTACAACATTTTTGGTTTTAAAGTATAACTGTTTTTTTTGGCGTACTCTCCAAATTTTTTTGCATTTATCTTTCTGCTACAACGTATAAAATAATACTGAATCTCCTTATTAGTTCCAAATCTACTCATGTGATAGCTGCTGCAGTTTCTTGATCCGAAAAAAATCTTCTCCATCATTTGTGTTCCCTTTGCTTTGGCTGATCGATGATTAGGCCTTGTTCTAAATATTTTTCTTGAATTTGTTTTTTTTTTTTGGTTTCTTTTTTCTTCAATTTCCTTATTATTTCTCACTGTTTTGCCTAACGGACCAAAACCCATATCATAACCTAATTTACGAATATGCTCCATAAAACGTATTCTAGTATGAAGAGAGGACAATTCTAATTCGTATGCTGTCTTAAAAGTGTTATCTCCTGGAACTGGATGGCTTAATTGACTTGATGTCTTTTTACATATAATGCAGCTTGATGATGCTTTTGTTTCAGTTAAAGCATGTGCAACTTTTCCTTCAATCATACATTTTTAAATTCACTTCGATTTCCTGTTCATGAAGTTGACCAAAAATTGTTGTTTTCTTTCTAAAAATACGCATACATATTCATCTAAACAACGTCTCTCATAAAGGCGATTTAAAAAATAAATAAAATGCTTACAAAATAGCACAACAACAAAAAATTTTTTTAATTCCATTTTGCAGGCAAATACTTGATGGAGCTTAAAGACCATCCTAACCCCCTTGCTCGCAATATCTTGAATTATAGTGGACATAGCCGATTAAAAAAGAGGGATACCGCAGCTTTAATCTTCAATGCTACAGACGACACATCTTAGAAATATTTGTTTTTTATGACAATTTTTTTTTTACCCAAAAGATTAGGTCTGACATGGTCGGGACTAATGTAACTTTTTTTTTAGAATTTAAGATTTTAATAATTATTGTTAGTTCATTTTCTTAAAGATACAATAAATAATTATTGAGAGTTAACAAAAAAAAAAATCCATTTTGTAAAAACTTTTCCGCCTTGTATCAGAAAAATTATTCTGGTACTCACGGTCGGATCGTGCCGGGTATACAATGGGGTATACCCGGCGTATAGGGGACATTTAGGGCTATGACACAGTGCTAATGCTTTTACATTCCCTAACGAACTTGAGAAGTTATGCTTTATTTAGTAAGAGAATTTAGAAAAAAATTGCACCTCTAAAAAAATAAATTTCTAAAAATCAAAAATCAATCAAAAATATTTCAGCTTTTTTTTTATACCAATAGCTAACAAATTACGCTATTATAAAAAGTTTGTTTCCTTTAAAAACATTGTACAACAAATAAGGTTATAGATGTTTAAAAATCAAAAATTTACTAAGAAATTTCTAATTTTAGAAAAATACTGAAAATGCAGATTTTGAATCACCCTGTTCAGTGTGATGTAGTTAAAATAAAGTTTAAATTTTTTGGCTCCCGAGTATCTACTTTCGAACGAACTTTAAAAATTCACAATTGGGGACCATGAAAAAAAGGACTTTTGGCCGCCTTCTCGTAAAATGAACATCCACTGTGCAACTTTTCAAAAATGGATAAATAAAAAAATAGTCGAAATTTAATATGTAGTGCGACACAAGTCAATGTACAGTCGCAATTTAATATGCGGTGAAACACAAAGCCACATAAAAGTCACATTAAAAGTCAAGCAAATTATTGGTATTTTCATCAATAATTTTAGCTTATTATTTTTAAAAATCTTTTGAATACTTTTAATTAAGCAGTTACTACGGAATACATTTTTGTCTTAAAAACATTGCCAAGAATTTGTCAACACGATACATTAAAACTAATTTCATAAAATTATAAAATTTGGTCACACTGAAAGTTGGGCAAAACAAAAAATTCATATCAATTACCGTTATATTTGTTCATTTTTTATTATTTTTATGTATGTATATGATAAGCGGTTAGTTGGATGTTTGCTTTAATAAAGCGAAAATATTTACAATTTTGTTTGTTATGTCGCGTACAACAGCGAGAAAAATATTTATTAAAAATTATTTAGAAGGTAAAATTTAAGGAGAAATCGCTAGTATCGTTAATAAAAGCAAATTAACTGTATACGAGATTATTATGCGACATAAAAAAGACAACAGAATTACAAATAAACAATGCTCACCTGTAAAAAGAAAGCTTTGCCCGAGAGATGATATGTTTATAATGCGCGAAGTGCAAAATAACCCATTGAACTCCGCTCCAAAACTTACTGGAATTGTTAAAACCAATTTTTGAAAGAAAGTACTTCGGAAACAACAAGAATAGTTTTAAGACAAAACTCAATTTGCATGGCTGAATGGCACGTAAGAAACAATGTGCCAGTGTCAAAAACAGAAAAGATTGCTTGGATTTTCCACGAGAGCACATACGAAAAGAAGTATCCTTATGGAGCACGGCTAAGTTATGTTGGCTTTTCCTATCAACATTTTAATATCTTAAAGGTTCGGTTTTACGATTGAAAAGAAATTTAATTTGTTTGTTTCCAATGGTTTCACTAAGGAAACAGTGAAGCATGGAAGTGTAGGGCTGGAGAGCAGCTTCAGCAGGTGTCGAAAACCTTCATTTTATAGAAGGTATCATAGACAAGAACATGTATCTTGGCATTTTAAAAACTAATGTTGAGAAAAGTGCTCCCAAGTTGGCTATTGCTTTTAATTTTGAGTTTTATCAAAAAAAGCCAATTTACTTTTTAACCTCAAATTTTTCCGCTTGTTAAATAAAAAAAAAACAAAAAGATAGTTTTTCTATTTTATTGATATCTTGCGTAAATAATGTCACACCTTTTATATGTTTATTTATAATTAGTTTTATTCATGTATTTATTCATGTATTAATGTATTTATTTATAATTAGTTTTATTCATTAGTTTATATTATTTTTAAAAATCTTAAAATATTTTTAGATTTCAGGGAAGAATAAAAATGAATAACTGTAATATTAAAGTTAAATGTAACATTTTAAACTCTATTTTAAAGAATTAATTTTTGTGTTCTTCTTCCAGTTCATTATTATAGTAATCGTAGTCTGTTGAATGAGTGGATGTCCTTAATAACGTTTTAATTGTGGTTAATTGTATAGAATTATTTGTAAGGCTATCTGATATTTCAATGGGCTTAACAGACATTTTCTCTACCTCTTCTCTTACAGCAGAAGATGTTGATGAATTCCAAACATTCGGCGAATCTGTAGTTTTACGCCAACGTATACTATAACGACTGCGAACAAACGGCTTAAAAGTACCAGCTTGAGAGGCTACAAAATTAAAATGTTCCATAGTCAAATGAAATTGTTTGGTTTGTTTTTTTTTTGTATTTGCTTTTTAAATGAACATACCAAAAACGCTTCCAAGCAAAATAATTAGGATGGAAAAAATTTGAAATTTTAGTTTCATTTCTCTTGAAAGAATTACTTAAAACTGTAGTTATTTTTTAAAAAATATCTCCTTTTATATAAATTTTGTTATATGAAGAGTTTATGTTATTTGGTTGATTAATCACCATGTGTTTAGTCCCATGAGGCTGACAGTCAATGACTGTTCCCGGACTTCTTGTTGCTCTTGAATTGATGAAAGCGAGAGTTGTTAGCATGAAGAATGAATGTGTCTGTCTATTTTAGTTATTGCGATTTTGCATTTTGTTTCAACAAAACTGACACATGTATCGTCATGGGATTCAGGAAAACATTAAAGGTTCTTTGACATTTTATTTACTTATTCATACATATGTACATGCACATGTAGCATCTACATATCTACATAGAAACTCATTTGCAATCAAAGAAACCTACATACATACAAAGAAATATTCATACCCAGTAAACACACAAGCTTAAATTTAATTCTTTCTTTAAAAGGGACTTGGTTACTGAAAGACTGTGTCTATTGATTGTCATTTTACAGGTCTTGCGTTCGTAAGTGAGAACATTATTATTTTATGATTATTTTTTGTGAATCTATGTTAAGGTCAGAGTCTTATGCAGCCAATAAAATGGATATTTTTATTCTTAAAACTCAAAGTCCTTGATGTGATTAACGATACAGTAGCGCCATTTTATCAAAAAGTGATTAAAAACTTTGTTGAAAGAATTAACATCTGTCAGCGTGATCATAGTGGACCTTTACCAGATATAGAACCGTTGAACTACATCTTCAATATAAAATTGCTAGGAGAAATGTAAATAGGTACATAAAAATTGCAAAAGGCGAGTATTATTCAAAAATATTTGGCAATGCAATTGACAATCGCCAAACATGGAATACTATTCGTGAAATTGTCAGTGGTGGTGATGTTTCAAATTTTGACTGCAATATTGATCCAAATTCTCTCAATGAAACTTTTACTAGTGCTCCCATGATCAAATTAGATTCCAATTTTTTTAATTTTCCCTCAGACCCGATAAATTTAGGTGATGGAGTTGTTGGTGATCACTTTCGGTTTTCCTGTATACTCAATGTGATGTAATGTTAACGTGTTTTTCAATAAAATCAAATGCTATTGGGCCTGATAATATACACCCGAAACTTTTAAAAGTGCTTTTGCCTCTGATTCTTCCTTACGTCACTTATATTTTTAATAATATTATCATGTCATCGACGTTGCCGTCTATATGGAAACATGCGAAAATTTTACCTCTGCCGAAGGCAAATGGCGAATACAGGGGCCTGATTCTAAGAGTCGATAGCGTTCGGAATTATAGTCGTACAATCGAAATTTAGTGCTTTTGGTATTTTGTCAGTCGATATCGCTTAAAGTGTATCGGAATTACGTATTCTATGAGTCGATAGCTATCTAGCTATAGAACGTTAGCCTTCGCTATTTTGCTCCATAGCAAATAAGCTATCGCAAAACGTTTAGCGCCAAAAAAACAAAACAAACAGAAATAATAAAACCTAAATAATGTTTTAAAATGCACCAGAAATCGCATAAAAAAAGATTTATAAATAATAAGATTTAAATTTTTTGCATCATATTTTAATAAATGGCGCATATATAAGTTAATAACAAAAGCATAAGAACACGTAGTTTTAACAAGGTATTTTTGTTTTTGTCTCTTTTGTTTTTAAGAACAAATCAAGAGGAAGCATGTCAATAAAAGTTAAATTGTTTATTGTTAAATTGTATTTCATTTAGAACATAATTGAAGGCTTTTTTCGTTAGTCAGAATCGCTTTACAAATCTGTAAAAACGAAAGAATCAAAATTTTTATTAAGATATAATATTTTAAATACTCTGAGTCTGCCAATGTTAAGGGATCACTTCTTATGCGGATTTGTTTTCTAATCCGTGTTAAATTACACTCTTCTTCATCCGAAGAAGAGGAAAAACAAAACAAACTTGGATCCATTAATCAATTGATTTGTTTTTCAAAATTTTGTATATAATATTTTTCATAAATATCTTTTTTCTTCTTTAAGATCTTTTTTATATATTTTTTCTTCTCGATATTTCGCTTTCCTTTGGAAAGCTTCTTCAGGAAAAAATTTTATATTTTTGAAAACAAAAAATAATATTTTTCTATTTTTCACGAAACATATGTTTCTTGTTTATGTTAATTTACAGTGTGGGTAAATTTTTTCTTGCTTCCGTTTTACAACACTGAAGCACAAAACGATTCGTTACGTTTCGACTCATAGAATTAGAAAATTGCGAACTATCGGAATTAATTGCGATACGCAATTATTTCGCTATCGACTCTCAGAATCAGGCCCCAGGCCAATTGCCATTCTTTGTTTTTTATCAAAGGCTTTGGAGAGAATTTTATACCAACAAATGTTGTCTTACATTAACGGCAATAATCTACTTTCCAGTGTGCAATCTGGTTTTCGTCAGAACCATAGCTGTATTACTGCTCTGGCAGAAGTAATAGAGAACATACGACTGGAACTGGAATGTGGAAATATATGTTTTTTAGTGCTTCTAGACCACTGTAAAACATTTGACACCGTGGATCATGACATATTACTAAGAAAATTAAAATTTTTTTTCAGATTCTCAGACACATCGGCCAAGCTAATTAATTCATATATATCGAATCGCACACAGTCGGTTTTTGTAAATAAAGTATGGTCGAACAAATTGTCACTTATCAGAGGCGTGCCACATGGGTCTAATCTTGGTCCACTATTATTTTCAATATATGTGAATGATTTGCCAAAGGTGATTTCAAAATGCAACATCCACCTATATGCACACGATGTGCAAATTACGCTAGGTACCCCAGTTGAAAATGCTGCCAATGGCCTATTGCATTTAGATAACGAGTTGAGCAAAATTTATCAATGGGCTTGTGCAAACGGACTTTGCTTGAACCCTTGTAAGTCTAAATGTCTTGTAATAGGCAGGAAAAGTTTAGCATCAACTTTTTCAGGTGAAATTGTCTTAAATGACGAGAATATCGAAATTGTTAATAAAGCAAAAAATCTGGGCATAATTTTTAACAACTGGTTGACATGGTCGGACCATGTAAACACTCTGGTCGGACAAGTTTATGTAAAGTTACGGACTCTCTGGACCACGCAGTTTTTCACTCTATTACGGATAAGAATTTTGCTCGCCAAAACATACTTAATTCCAACTTTAATGTATGGATGTGAACTATTTGGTAATTGCGACGCCATTATAATAATATTATTAGATATGTCTATGGTTTGCGTAGATTTGAGCATGTATCATCTGTTTTAAATAATCTTTACGGGGTTAGTTTTGAAAGTCTGATAAAGATCCGTACTTTAGTTTTTTTACACAGATATTTGTTTGAAAAATTACGTTTTTCCTAATCGCCTAGAAACCGAAATATTATAATACCTCGACATCAACAGCTAGTGTCTGAGTGGCAATTTTATTTGTATGCTGCTCGCATTTGGAATAGTCTTCCACCATATCAACAACAAAACAGCAACGCTAATAGCTTTATTAAATTTTTATTTACTTTTTTTAGATGATTTCTAGTTATATATTTATTTATTTATATTAAAGTTATTTGAAAATATTGTATTTGTTTTTTGTTAATCTAGATTATAACGCGATGCGTTCCTGTACTATAATTATAAGATTTAGTCTTGTTGTACAGGAAATTAACAAATAAATAAACAAACAAACAAACAATATAATCTTTCATTCAAAAATTCCGAACTTTTCTCTTCGTAACACAATAAAAACTTAAATCATCTTGATGTAAATTTTAAGTTTTAGTTTGTTTTAGAAAATAAACTTCTTGCTGAAAAATCCTTTATATTAATTCGATAATATAATGTATTTATTGCATCTTTGAAAGTTTGTATATTAAGACCCTTCTCCTTCGAAATATACCAAGGAGATGGAATAATAAACCTTGAAAGTTTTGACTGGTATCTTTTTAATATTTTTATATTTGACACACTAGTTGTTGCCCAAAGCGGAATTCCATGAGTCCATAAAGGTTTTAAAAGATCTTTATAAAATTTAAAATTATTTTCTAGATTTAATTGAGATCTGTTAAGTTCTGTATACCGACTTTTCAGCATTCACTTAGGAGTTCCATTGATTTTCTTTTAGCCATGACTCAATTAGATTTAATGCATTTTGAATAAAGGAACTAGCAATTGTGCAAGGTTCAACTCTGGCATATCAGCTGTAAACATTGTATATAATACAGGGCTTAGTACACTGCTCTAAGGAACTCTTGCTCTAATCTTCTTCTATATATATAAAAATGAAATGGTATACGTATGCAATGTAATGGCGTGAGAACGGCTAAAGCGATTTGGATGATTTTTGTTTTATTCGATTTGAAATTTTCAGCAGATGGTTTTTATGAAAAAAAAAAATTAAAAATTTTCCGGAAAACTTAGAGAACTCACATATTCATTTTCTTCTTGCTTTTGTTGTTGTAAACACAAATAAGTTATTCACGACTCGACATGTTCGTTCGAACTGGTTTGACGTAGCTATGTGATTGTAAGTTGTACATTTTGCTTTTAATTTTCTGTTTATACAAGTTTGTATACTAATGAGTTTGTTAAAGTGCAAACACACTTATGCTTTCTTAGCATACGCAAAAATAAAACGCTGTAACGCCCGGGGTCGTTTTTGGCACGACAAATCTACATATTATTGCTGTATTGGATTATCAACGTTTATTTGAATTAATTAAACCGCCTTATATGAATTCCTATTTTGGTTATATGAATTTATCAATCTTGCTAATTTTTATTTGGAAATAATGTATTTCTTCAGTTTTTGTCAATACTAATTAATATCGATGTTATATGAATTCCTACTTTTGTTTATAATAAAATAAGCACTCTCACTAATTTTAGGAGAATAATGTCTGTACTTTTTAATTAAGTTAATATTAAGTTAATGAACTATGTTTACATTTTTGGAATAGTTTAAGTAAATTTAATTTAGAACTTTGTATTTAACGGCAGCTCGTTGGGCAACGCCATCTCGCAGGATGGTGTAACAAGCGGCTGGTGGTAAACTAGCCAACAGCTGTTTTAAGCAACATCTGATGGTTGGTGGTGAATACAGCCATCGGCTGTGGTGTACATAGACTGCTATTATCGCGTATGTGTGTTTGTGTGTAGGCAGCATAAGTACAAAAGGGCAAACACCATGAATAAGAATTGGTGTGCAGCCGGCGGCAGGACAACAGGTAATATTTTTAATATATTTTGTTAGGTAAGACAGTCAAGTTATAAAAAAAGCAGAGGTTTTAACCCAGCCGAGTTTATACCCTGAGATACCAACTGTGGTTTGGTCACAAACGAAGCCGAGGTCCTAACCCAGCAGAATTTGTGTCTACCGTCACCATAGTGGGTGACCAGAGCATTGGACAGTTGAGCGGAGGTTTTAACCCAGCCCAGCCTACAGTGTTTTGGTTATTTCCCTTGGACACACGGCCAAAGTAATTGAACTGTGGTTCGGTCACAAACGAAGCCGAGGTCTTTACCCAGCAGAATTTGTGTCTACCGTCACCATAGTGGGTGACCAGAGCATTGAACAGTTGAGCGGAGGTTTTAACCCAGCCCAGCCTACAGTGTTTTGGTTATTTCCCTTGGACACACGGCCAAAGTAACTGAACTGTGGTTCGGTCACAAACGAAGCCGAGGTCTTAACCCAGCAGAATTTGTGTCTACCGTCACCATAGTGGGTGACCAGAGCATTGGACAATTGAGCGGAGGTTTTAACCCAGCCCAGCCTACAGTGTTTTGGTTATTTCACTTGGACACACGGCCAAAGTAATTGAACTGTGGTTCGGTCACAAACGAAGCCGAGGTCTTAACCCAGCATAATTTGTGTCTACCGTCACCATAGTGGGTGACCAGAGCATTGTACAGTTGAGCGGAGGTTTTAACCCAGCCCAGTCTACAGTGTTTTGGTTATTTTCCTTAGACACACGGCCAAATTAACTAAACTGTGGTTCGGTCCCAAACGAAGCCGAGGTCTTAACCCAGCAGAATTTGTGTCTACCATTACCATAGTGGGTGACCAGAGCATTGGACAGTTGAGCGGAGGTTTTAAACCCAGCCCAGCTTAAATCATTTTGGTTATTTCCCTGGGACACACGGTTAATCCATCGAACTGTGCTTCAAACGAATCGTCACTGACCGGTATATGTAGAACCGAGATTACGGAAACTGCCGCACTCATACACACACCAGTATAAAGTAGATGAAGCCGAAAAACGAGCTGCCGTCAAGACACGAAGTAGTGACAAATAAAGGCTAAGTAAACCTGAGCAACCGCGGCCTTTTTATTTGTCCCAACGACACAACACGCCCCTGGACGCCGCTGAGTATACCCCAGCAGCAGGAAAAAGAGTGTCGTTATAACGCGTAGATCCAAAAAAAAAAAAAACAAAACGTAAATAAAAGACCAAATAAGGAGAAGCAACATCTTCAACTTCGGCAAAACCGAAAATTGTTCTAACATATCAACAGTCACGCAAGTATTTTTTTGTTTGAAGATTTTTTTTTAATTCATTACTATACATAGCTGCCAGCCAGGTTTTTTAGAGATAATACCGTTACAATTTTGGGGAAAAAAATCTTACTTCAATTAAAATTCACAATAAAATGATGCATCAGGTTATGTTTTTTCAAAGCAATTGTTAGACATTGGCAGTGGTAAATACCGACTGAGCCTACAACAGGCCAGATTTTCTTTCCTATGGGCTTTTTGCCACATCACAACGTCTAAAGACGAACTAATTGCAAAAGTGTTCCCACATATTGCTCAAATTTAGAGCGCAAAATTAGCTTTGGTTAAGTGAGAGAGCCATTTTAGCTGCAAAACAAAAATATGTTGATGAAATAAATTTAAAAATCCAAAGCTTAATTAATGGCGAATTGTATTCGTATAAATCGATTGATTGCATTACCCATCCTAATAATATTGTTAACTACCCTGTAGAGTTCCTGAATTCATTGGATTTACCGGGAATGCTACCACGTAACTTGAAGCTTCGTAACCTAAATCAGCCAACACTATTCAAAGGTACAATTTGGTTATTAAAAAACTAATGCCAAACGCGATTAAAACAATAATAATTGTAGGAAAGTTTGTAGGTGAAGAGCTGCTTATTCCAATATAGGTAATGATAGGTACCCATATTACCAAGTGATTTACCATTTAAGTTTAAACGTTTCCAATTTCCCGTTCGCCTTGCATTCGCAATGACGATTAATAAATCATAAGGACAATCGCTAAATGTGTGTGCGTTAAACCTAGAATCCCAATGTTTTTCCCACGGGCAATTAAATGTTGCATGCTCGATAGTTGGTACACCTTCAGCACTAGTAATAAATAAATGTAATCTTTCATCCACGAATAACGTATACTACGTAAAATAATCTGCTACTTAGGCCTGCCTCAAGTGACGTCGTTCTTTTTTATTTCTCTTTCTAGAGTAGATATAGAATTTCGTACTCTTTTTCATTTCAACAAGCGCCATCTGGAAGGTAGTAGAAAAGTCAGATGGAACGTATAACAAATTTTGTCGGTGCAAGCGGAAACTTTATGTAAAAAACTCTCCAAAACGTTTACACTTCTTCCTTTGTAAAGAAACCAAAAAAGGAAAGTTGGCTAAAGTAAATTGGACTAGGTGGAAGTCCGTATATCTCTACTCTACTCCTTTATAGGACATAAAAATATATAGAAATTTATAACCTTAATTGATTATTGCTTTTGGGTGCATTTCTTTTTATTATAAAAATTAATAAAAGTGATTTTTTTAAATAATTCGAAATAGTTTATGTTTGTGGAATCTTAAATATTTTATAATTTAAATTTGATTATAAGAATATAAATAATAACGTAATAACTAAGGAAAATTTGTTTATACACATGCCTATACATACACAACTTATTTGATATTTAAAAAAAAAAGGAAATATTTTAAAAATTTAAGATTGTTTAGATTTGGCGCCCGATGGTATTGGTGGTGGTGGTACGTCGGGTACATTGGCGTCTTTGCTTTTTGAGCCATTTTTGATATTTTCAAAAGCAACTTCAGGCGTAACGGGATCCATAGTTGTCACAGAACTCTCAGCGAGCTCTTCAGCTAGTGTAACTGAAGGCGTAGGTGGAGGTGGTGTAGATGGTGCAGCTGTAGACGTTGGAAGCGGTTGGCTTGGAGGATGTGTATAACTATTGTCTGTGGGTATTGTGTTGCTCAAAGGAAATTGGGGACCTGTTGGCAAGTAGCCGTACGGTGGCAAAAATTGTTGCCTTAAGTCTGGCAGAGAATTGTAATAAAAGGGAGGAATTTCATTAAATCTGTGTGGCGGCAAATGAAAAGGATAAGGACCATTTAAATAAGGAGCGGGTTGATATGGCTGCGGTTTTCTAAGAGGTATAAGAGAAGGTGGTAAACCATATTGATTGAGCGTTATCGGTAATTGTTCGGATGGAATTTTGTTGGGTTCATTAGGATCTTTAGGTAATTCGCCTGGGACGGTTGGCGTCTTTATAGTTGTTGGTTTTATTGTAGGCTGTGGCTGTTCTCCAAATCCTGTAGGAGTTAGGGCAGCTGGTTGTGGCTTTTCTTCTGCTATAGCTGTTGGAGGACTCTGAGGTAAAGGATACCCTGCTAAGGGTTGTAGCGGTAATGTTTGCTGAATAAGTTGAGGTTGAATTTGAACAGGAGGTAAAGGATATGCCAACTATAATAAAAATCAAAATTATCATTAAATTTGTATTTGCTTTTACCTAAAAATAGTCTAATCTAACCTGTTCTTTTGGCTTCAAGGCTGGAACTATAGGTTGGCCAAGTCTTACCACATGTTGGTTATATACTCCAAATGGATTTAACGGACCATAAGGGTATTGAGCTACTCCAGATTCATGTATTGTAGGCTGTATTACCGGATATGCCCGACTTTGCACTAAATCTTCATCGGTCGTTATTAAAGCATTGTATACTTTTGGTTTACGACGTAAAGCAGCACTGCCATCACAGCAGGCAACTGCCATCATTATGATGACCATAACTGTAACAAGCTATAAAATATAAAAAAAAAATTCAAAAGGTTCAGATTTAGATTTCTATCATAATTTCGATAAGAATATGATCTTTTACATAATAAACTCCTTCAATTCAAGCTTATTTCACTCCGTAGTTTTATAGTTTGGGTGAATTTGAGATTTGGGAGTAAATTGTATGTCAAAGGTTTAAATGTCAAGAATTGTGCTGTCATCGTTTAATATTTATTTTGTAAAACAGTTCGGAACGCTCCACTCTAGAGTACAGAATTTTAATTGTAAAAATTTGCTACAAAATAGTGAAAATTTCATTTCGTAAAATTTGAGCAGCTTTTTTATTATTAGCAAGCTTCGCCTGTGAACACTATGCGTAATTTAGTGGCTAAACTCGAGGCCCACGAGGCTTGTTGACAATATAAAACGATAGGCTTGTAGTGGCAGTGAAATGTTGAAAATTAGCCTGGAACTCGGCAACTCGTTCGCAAAAATTGGGCGTCACATTTTGCAAAAAGAACTTCATATTCCCTCTTATAAAGTTCAACTCGTTCAAGAATTAAAGCCGACCTAACCGACCATTACTTGCGTGGAACGCTTGTGAATTGAATTTTTTAAAAACTTAACGAAAAAACACATTTTTCAAACTAATTCTTCTTTAGTGACAAGAAGTCTCATTTTTAATTAGACGGTTATGTAAACAAACAAAATTGTCACTTATGGGGCTCACAAAATCAACAAATCGTCTTCGAAGGAGCATTAAATCCAAAGTATGGTGTACACCCTCGGGGGCACATTAATATGTCTTGACGGAATCTCACCATTCAGATATGTGTCACCTCAGGGTAAAAGGGAGTCCAGTCCTCTAAAGGCTAACAGGAACCTACTGGGAAATCAGTAAGCCCCACGGTTCAGCTTTTGCTGTTCTCCGACTGATAATTGAGGTTGGCCCTTTGGGGAGTATCGTGGTGGTTGTGATTGCGTAGGCCCTTATGAAATGATTAAGGGGCCAGGATCATCTCACTTTTGACCAAGAACATATGGTGAATGATCCGGATCCAGTCTCAAACTCTTCAGCAAGGAGTAGGGATGGCGGCCCTGCTCCGAGTCCCGAAATTGCAACTTGAAATAATCTTTTAGATAGATATATCCACTATCAGGTTATTGCCACATGGCTCGGTACTGATGTAAATGTTAACACGTTCTGTCCGTATGGTGTGGTTTTTCTATCAGGCGGCATCTTCTGCTCGTGTTTTTTCGATAACAAGCAATTAGAAGGAAACCATGATAACTAATTTTTTGTGGCCATAATTTGCTAATGTTGACATCACTGAACTTTGGTTTTAGGAAGACTAAGCAATTCAGTTATTGCACGAGAAATTTCTCGGCCATGCTTCCGTGAACAACCCACAAACAACTGACGCTCTTAAAGGTGAACTTCGGTGCTGCATTGAAGGGATAAGCGAAACTAATACTGAATGTGTTAAGTTATATCGAATAATTTCATATAATCAATTTTGTATGTATATTGGAATTTTCACACTGCCAGGGACAGACAACAAACCAATAAACACAAATAAGTTTTTGTTGTTAAAATTATACCAAAAATAATCCTAACTAGTTGTTCGGTAAAGGCTAAATTGGAACAATTTCTGATATTTTTTTAAACCAAAGGCCAGTAATTTATCCACACCTATTTTTCATTATACAATCCCCTAATTATACTGAAAATATTTTTAATCTTTTCATTTGTTATAAAAACAATTTCAAAAGAAATATGAATGGCATATCAAGTTTAATGTTTGTTAACTTAAGTTGTCAATCGTAAGTTTATGTGTTCTTATATTATTATTATTTATAAGTTAAATTAACATAGATAAAATTTCTAATTTAAATAATATTTAATACTCACATTGCACAAAAAGAATATGTAAGAATAATTTAAATATGTCTGTACGAATGTGTATACAACACGTGCTCATAACAAGAATAATTTGGTCTCCCTTTGATTGTAACCAGTTATTGTGGTTGTAAACTTATTTTATTAATTGTACACCGGTAACTCCCACCTTGGTGAGAGTTACATGTACATGCCTTTTTGCATGTTATTTTATTTTAAAAACGATCATGAAAAAAGTTTGAATATGTCGTTAAAGGTTATTCGATTAAATCCTATCTAAATAAACCTTATTCAAATTATTTTATTTGATTAAACATAATTTGACTAAACTTTATTCAATTAAACTTTGTTCGTTTGATCTAATTTCGACAAAACCTTATTCGATTAAATATTATTTGATTAAATCTTATTCGAATAAATCTTATTGTATTAAACCTTATTCGAATTATTTTATTCAATTAAACTTTCTGCGATTAAACCTTATTCGACTTAGTTTCATTCGATTAAATCTTATTTAATTACATCTAATTCGATTAAACCTTATTTGTTTAAACTTTATTCAATTTAACCTTGTTCCATTAAACTATATTCGATTAAACTTTCTGCGATTAAACCTTATTCGATTTAGTTTCATTCGATTAAATCTTATTTAATTACATCTAATTCGATTAAACCTTTTTTGATTAAACTTTATTCAATTTAACCTTGTTCGATGAAACTATATTCGATTAAATCTTATCAGATTAAAGCTGATTCGATCGAACATTAATCGATTAAATCTTATTCGATTAAACCTTATTTATATTATTTTTATTTGATTTTATCTTATTCGGCTAAATTTTATTTGATTAAATTTTATTGGATTAAACTTTATTCGATTAAAGGTTATTCGATTAAAAATTATTTGATTAAACCTTATTCCATCAAATTTTTCCCCCCAGGGGCATATAAATATGGTCTTTATAGAATTCCACTATCTAGACACAGTGCAACTGGGGAAAAAGCGAGCCCAGTCCCCTGAAGACAGGCAGGGAGTCAACTGGAAGCTCTACTTTATTTCCATGGGGATCAGTGAGCCGCAGAGTTCATTATTTGTCTCTTTAGACATCTAATTCGATTAAACCTTTTTTGATTAAACTTTATTCAATTTAACCTTGTTCGATTAAACTATATTCGATAAAATCTTATTAGATTAAAGCTGATTCGATCGAACCTTAATCGATTAAATCTTATTCGATTAAACCTTATTTAAATTATTTTTATTTGATTGAATCTTATTCGGCTAAATTTTATTTGACTAAATTTTATTGGATTTAACTTTATTCGATTGAAGGTTATTCGATTAAAAATTATTTGATTAAACCTTATTCCATCAAATTTTATTTGATTAAACCTTAGTCGATTAAATCTTATTCGATTAAACACTATTTGAACTAATTTTATTTGATTGAATCTTATTCGATTTAACCTTATTCGGATTAATTTTATTCGTTTATACTTTATCCGATTAAACCTTTTTATTTTATTTGATTAAACTTTATTCGTTGAAATTTTATTATTTTACATTTTATTCGATTAAAGGGTATTGAATTAAACCTTATTCGATCAAATTTTATTTGTTTAAACCTTAGTCGATTAAATCTTATTCGATTAAACATTATTTGAATTAACTTTATGCGATCAAATTTATTCCAGAAAATTTTATTCGAATAAATTTTATTGTATTAAACCTTATGTAAATAAACCTTATTGGATTAAACTTTGTTCGATTAAACTTTATTCAATTAATTCTTATTCGATTAAGCTTTAAGCTTTATTCGAAGAAGCTTATTAGATTAAACTTTATTCGATTAAACTTTATTCGTTTAAATTTTATTCGATTAAACATTATTCTATTAAATTTTATTCGATTAATGTTTACATCATTAAAGCTCATTAAATTTATCGAAGTAAATATAAAATTTTATTGGAAACAAAAAATTATTGAAATTATAGGGTCTTTTTTTAAACAAAGATGAATTTTTTAAATTGTCAGGAAATTTACTTTATGCAAAAGATAAAATTCTGGTATTATAACTTAACTAGGACTTTTGGTATATCACCGCCATGGCTGAGACGAAATCAATTAAATCTAGAAGTCCAGTTTTCAATGAGTTTTTCGAACATTTGTGATCGTATATCGGTAGCGGTATGAGAAATGTTGTCACGCAAGTGGTCAATCGTTTCGGCCTTATCGGCGTAGACTAGCGACTTCCCATCTCTTCACATTAATTAATCTAACGGCGTTAAATCGCACGATCATGGGTCGGAAACGTGAAACTATACAATTACCAAACGTTTCGTTTAATGATTTGATTATGCCATGAGCTGCGTGACTTTTTGCGTTGTTTTGAAACCACCGCTACTGCATATTATGATTGTTCAATTGATAAAGGAGACAGTCAGTAATCATGGCTCTAAAGCGGTCACCATAGGCTGTAAGGTTCTGACCAGCATCCGTTTAAAGTAGAACGGATCAGTGATTCTACCAGCCCCAAACAGTCAGTTATTCTGGATGTAATGGTATCTCATCATAAACTTGACCATTATTATCACTCCAGTTTTGCTTATTGACATATCTAAGCAAACAGAAATGAGCTTCGTCGCTAAACAAAAACTTTTTTATAAGTATCGGGATCAATGGTAATCTTATTTTGGGGCCCAATTAGCACAATTTGAAAGCATTGTTCTGGTGCCAGTCTATTCATG
Organism: Trichopoda pennipes; assembly: GCA_030448955.1. NCBI lineage: Eukaryota > Metazoa > Arthropoda > Insecta > Diptera > Tachinidae > Trichopoda > Trichopoda pennipes. Next base: position 18,336,534 of record JASKUP010000072.1, read on the forward strand.
TTGAAATGCCATACCAAACTAAACACAAATTACTTCACAATTGTTGCCAACTAAACTAAACTAAAAAACATCCTTTACAAATGTATTTGCAAAAATCGCGTTTTTCAACAAAATGTTTGTTTTTCAATTGTGGCAACACCAACAACATGATAGTTTTGATTTTTAGTTTTTCGACGTTTTCGTTGTAGAAGCATTGGCAGTTGTTACAATGAATTTAATCATGCACGAAAATCGCATTAAAATAATTTCAATCCACAAATCCGTGATAATTTTAGACTATACAATGGTCCTTCTGAGACCGCTATTAAGGATTTGGTCATTAAATTTTAGTCGACAGGCTCGATACAAAAGGTGCTAAGACCAACGCGTGTTCGACCGGGTCGTTCTACTGAAAACATCGCAGCCCTGAGCCACAGTGTTGAAGCAGAATTAGCACTTCAGGCAACAATGTCTGTTTAGTCAAGTACCGTGTTACATTCTTGAGGAAAAGGATAGAGAAGAGATGAGACAGGTGGTGAAAGTAGAAGGATAGTTACGGAAATTAACTGTCGTATAAGACAGCACAGTGACCTGTGACCATGCCTTCATCACTGAGCAGCCCCACAGACAGTCTATTTTTATTTGTAGTGAAAAAAACCAAGATCTTTGTTGGGAATGCTAGTACACTACATACTAGCCTACAGCGGCACCTTGTCAATTCCTCGACATTCTCAACACTTGGTGTTATCCAAAACCACCACATGGCGAATTTTGCGTAAGGATTTGACTTTGAAGCCTTACAAGATTTAAATGGTGCAGGAATTGAAGCCGATCGATTATTCACATCGCCATAGAATCACTCAATTCATTCAGGAACAACCGGTTGGGTTTTTAAAAAAAATAATTTTTTCATTTTCACTTGTAAGGGTATGTCATCAAGCAAAATTACTGTATTGGAGCTTCTGAAAAACCTAGAGCGATTATTGAAAAGCCTTTGCATGCTCAACGCCATGCCATGTGGTCTGGAGTCCTGATTTGTCCGTTTTTTTCGAAGATGCGGCAATGGTCAATAGATCACCCTATCGCGAGATGCTAAAAACTCAATTTTTGCCTATTATTGACGACGTGGATATCACTGACATGTGGTTTCAACAGGTCGGTGCCACATGTCGCATGATCACAACGGTCAGAGTGTGCTTTGTTTTACATCCGCGCCTGACTATGTAGTCTTAATCAGATGGTGGACAAACCACTGCATAATTCGGGACGTCATGCACGTCCTAGGAAGCCGTAGCTATAATTCTAAGCAACAGAACCACCTAGTTGCAACTTTAATGATTCCAGGACAGGTCTGCAAATCATCACGCCTTGCTAAAGAGTTGGAGACTTTCTAACTCCTGTCCAGAACACATGTCAAGCATGCTCACTGGACTGGATCATTCACTTAGGGTGTCATTAACAGTGAGATGATCCTGGCCACCATAATTTTCATTCTTCCCTTATGGGGCCGCAAAACCACAACCACCATGATGCTCCCATATAGGGGCCAACCTCAATGATCAGCCAGAGAACTATTAAATGTCTAAAGAGACAAATAATGAACTCTGCGGCTCACTGATCCCCGTGGAAATAAAGTGGAGTTTCAGTTGACCACCTGCCTGTCTTCAGGGGACTGGGCTCCCTTTTTCCCCAGTTGCACTGAGTCTAGATAGTGGAATATTTTATAAAGACCATATTTATATGCCCCTGGGGGGGATCACAACGGTCAATTTATTGCAAACCAAATTTCACGACAATCAGCAGTTAAGTGTGATTTAACACCACTAGATTATTTTTTGTGGGTTCAGCTGTCGCGAGATGCTAACAATTCAATTTTGGTCTACTATTGATAACATGGATATCACTGACATGTGGGTTTAGCAGGACGGAGCCACATATAATACAGCTAATGAAACGATCAATTTATTGCAAACCAAATTTCTAGATCGCATAATATCGCGAAAATCAGCAGTGATTTAACACCACTGGATTATTTTTTGTGGGGTGTATGTTAAGGACAGAGTCTTTACGGAGCCAGTCGAATCGGTTTTAGACTTAAAACTCAAAATCCGTGATGTGATTAACGAAGTAGGACCGCTATTTTGCCGAACTTTTTTCTTCGTAAAACATTAAAAATTTTAATCATCTTAATCTACATTTTTTGTTTTATTTTGTTTTAGAAAACAAATTTCTTGTTGAAAAACTCCTTACATTCAGTGTAGTAACATGCGTTACAAAATATTATTTTTAAATTATTTTATGAGTGACACTTACTTTTACCACTTTCAAAGAGAGAAATTAAATAAAACTGATTGATTGGTCTTAAGTGTATTAAGCATCTAAAACTAACTGACAGCTACAGCAACAGGCACCACATTAACAGTCATACGGATTTAAGTACACTGATATGTAAACACAAACATTTAAACACTTTCATTTTCCTCTGCTACGCTAACTTTAATTGTAAATAAATAAATAACGTTACTGTAGACACTTAGACTGTGACCCAAATATTTGGATTTCAAGTTCGTTTTAATTGTCGAAATTTTAATTTGCTTTTTTGTGGCAGCAAGCAACATAAATCTGTTGTTAAAAATAGAATAGAAAACGGATCAGCAAAAATTTGAAAAAAATTTTTATTGCGATTTTTACTTTAAGCGAAAATGTTTTAAACAGGAATTCATGTCATGTTAGCTGGCTTTGTTAGTTCCGCTTAAGATTTTTTTTAAAATTGCACACTTTAATTTCATTTTTATGTGCGAATTAAATTGAACGTAAGAAAACAATTAAGAGCGAATTTGTTTATTAGAAAAATACACAAAAGGTCATCAGGTTTTTTACAGTAATTTTTTTTTATTGTCTGTTTTCGGTTTTTTTTTTTGCGGTATTAAATCAGGTTTATAAAGTTTTATTATAGTTACGAAACAAGTGTAGCATATGTACATACACGTACAGCAATCATAATAATATGACTCTAATCTTAAGTTGGTACGTATACTACGGCAACCCGTGGAGCGTACAACCTAGACAAAAACTATAGGTAGTGTAACTTTTTAAAATGCGAGTTTTGGTTAAAACATTAGAAGAAACCACCACTTGATTTAGTTTAAATGAATGCAACGATTATCCATGGCGCACCATACAGAGATACGTTGAGCATGCAAAGGCTTCTTTCTTAGTAATGGCTGTAGCATTTTCACTCCTTGCTGAAGAGTTGGAGACTTTCCAACTCCTGGTCCAGAACGCATGAAGCTCTTTTTTATCAAGAACACGACAGCATTCATACTCACTGAACCTGAACCATTCATTGTGTTAATTTGAATGATCCGACCCACAAACTCTCACGAGGGTCCGAAACCACAACCACCACGATACTCCCATATAGGGGCCAACCCCAATAACCAGTCAGCCCACATCATTGTCTAAAGAGAACAAATAGTGTACTCTGGGGCAACTGATTCCCGTGGAAATATGTGGATTGTCCAGGTGACTCCTACTAGCCTTTGAGGGGCCTGAGCTCCCTTTTACCCCGCAAGACACCAGTCTAAATGGAATAGTAGGTTCCAAAAAGACTATCCTGTACCCACGGGGGGAACATACCCTAACAGAGTGTGATTTGATTTACATCTGTACCGACTATATAGTCATAATCAGATGGTGGTCAAACGAAAGGCGAAGTTGACGATTCTTGGCTGATATTAGCGGTTTTTTGCGTGCTGTTCTGCTTTTAAAACCGTTTTCATGCAAAACATTTTTTTTTCAAGAGAAGTAGCACTTCAGGCAACAATGCCTATTTAGTCAAGTACGTGGGATAGAGAAGAGATGAAACAGGTGGTGAAAGTAGAAGGATAGTCGGAAATTAACCGTATAAGACAGCACAGCGATCAGTGACTATGCCTTCATCGCTGAGCATATCCACCGACAGCCAATTTTTATTTTTGTAGTGAAAAAAACCAAGGTCTTCCTTGGGAATCGAACCCACAACCCCCATACTGACAAGCTAGTACACTACCTACTAGCCTACAGGGGCACCTGTCTGGGTGAAACAATAACATTGCAAAATTTTGCGAGGTGTTTCGCTAGTTTTGGGGCACTTGTTTTTGGATCCTAATGGATTTCTTTAAGGACACTGCTGACATCGCGTCTGGAAAGCTTGTTAGGCCTTCCAGATCTCGGTATATTTTCGGTAGTCTTGGTGTCTTCATAGTTTTTAATAATAGTTTGAACAGTAGAACGACTTAATTTCACTACTTTTGCAATTTCACCGCAAGATTTTTTTTCTTTACGTAGGCTAACCGCTAAATTTCTTATTGATTGCTCTATTTCTTTTCTGTTCGCCATTTTCAAAATTTAAACACGTTTTAAATATCACTTTTCGGACTTTAATGACTGTAATCTTTCTAATGTAAAGTAAATCAGGAAATATAACGGTTGTTTAACCATTTTCTTTTATTATTATCTTACATATGTACATATTAATTTTAAGAGTTGCCAGCGCTGTATGAAGACTTTTTTCCTAGTTATTTCTGTGTTTATCGCCAGTAGCTTGTGAATGGTTATTAATAAAAATAAAAAAAATTCTGGAGATATTCCTAACTGTTAATGTTTTAAACATTACTATCAAAATCTTTTCTAATAACATCACCCATTCTTTAGAAATTCAAAAAAGTAGGGTGTACGCAGAGTTTTTTCTTTAACTGTATAACACTAATTATTTTGAATTAAAAGATAGAGAATAAAAAAACCTGAATAGTTGTCCATCATCAGAAGCAGATAAATGAAACTGTTAATGCAAGTTGTCGTTATAATATTTGATGATTTTTTGCGATATGTGCTTACCTACATATCGCAATAGGAAAATATTCTCAGATCATTAGGTAAATAATTCCACATATGAGCAACAGTAATCAAAAATGACTTCTGATATACTAAACTATTAATCAAGGGAATAAATATCTGCACATGCCTAGAAGAGTGCAAGAAATTGAATTTTTGTGCAAGAAACTCTGACGCACCTCTCTTGATAATATTTTCTCAAGACATCTTGCTTTAATTTAATTTTACACATATCGGATATAGTTTAGTATAAAAGAAAAACAATAAATCTGTGCAGAAATTATTTAGCTTCCTTTGCTTCCTTGGCATTTTGCAAAGATTGCGTAATAAACAGTTTAGTCAAAGATTGAGAGCAAAACTGTGAAATATGTTGGGAATAGGTGTTGATTTGATCCGAAGAAATGGTGGCATTAAGTCTAGGAGGAACAGGAAAGGGACGAAATTGTTTAAGAACTTCGTCCTCGGGTATAGGAGATTCTCCTTTAGCTACACGTAAAGCATTTTCGCCCGCTTGTTTAGCTAATGCTCGGTGTTTTTCCGTTTCTTGTTTAAAGATAACATGTTGATATTTGTTATAGCGAGTGGATTCTTGATAAAGTTCATCGACACGTTCGATCAAGCAACGCATATGGTTTTCTAAGACAGAGGCAGTACCTAAATCAAGGAAATTGTGACCTTGCTCTTCAGGCATCATCTCACATAGTTCTGACATCATTATATTGGTCAATGGGGAATTTTTAATAACTATTGGTATTTCCACAAATAGACTTTCATAGCCAACTTTCAGGTTGCGCAAAGCTTCTGGTGTAAAATCGCCATCTTTGTACATTTGAATAGCTTGGGGAGTCAATCGATACGCTTTAAGACACAAAAAGCCACGACCAGACTTTTGAGTGTCGTATATTACAACAACTGATTTCTCTATACTAGTCTGGTAATGATATTGAGACTCTAATAAAGCCATGGACAAAAAGTTTCCTACATTGGAACTCTGATACCAGCCAACATGAAAGTGGTCGACATTAACGCGGCGTAAACGTCGCATCATGGTTAATTGATACATTTCCTCGTCCATGGTTTCATCATCACTTTTAGGAAATGGGAAACAATTGGTTATCTCCAAACATTTGTATATAACCAAGCCCAATAAAGCTCCTTGGGCTAAATCCATATTACTAGACTCTTCATGGCAATGTTTTACCATTTTCATAACAGCCAAACCATCACATTGTACATAATTTTATGTATTATAAAATTTCAAAAGACATCTTATGGTTAAAAATTGAGTAAAGGAACATTTCCAAAATCTTCCGACATAAGGCGATATGTAATCATAGTGGCCATTTTCATGTCTTCTTTGTCTTATACCAAACACAAACCTTACAATTTTATTAAACAAAAGTTATTCTATTAAGATTTCTGGCCGTCGAACAAAGATATACAGATATACAGTAGGATATCTGGGACATCATTAATGCGTGGGCTACTTTGTATCGTATATGCCTAAGGAAAGTACATATTAAGGCAGTATAATCATCGAAGGGTAAAACAGAGCCTCGAATATAAATTGTCGATATGATACGAATAATCAAGTCTCCGATCTATAATTATTCCCAAAATTTTCAGTTTATCCACAGATTCTAGCTCACTTTGTCCTATGTGAATTCTTATATCGGTAGAATTTATAGAGCCAAAGCACATAACTTTAGATTTCGAGGTATTAAAGACTAGGGAATTTGACCTTAACCAGCATTCAACTCGTCGTAACTTGTCATTAATTACTGTCTGAAATAAGCCCGTTGAGGCAGCGCTATGAAATAATAATTGAATATCGTCTGCAAAAGCATATACTGAGCATGTCTCTGACTCAGCTATACTGAACAAATTATTTATGTACATACAAAAAAATAATGGATCAAGAACAGATCCTTGGGCCACCCCAGCTTTCACCTGCCTTACATGTGATTCTCTACCATTAAAATATACAAAATGTCTTCGTTGTGATAGGTACGAGCTCACAAGGTGACATGACGTGTTTGAAAACCTAAACTCATTATTTAGTTTCTCCAACATTTTTACGTGGTTAACTCGATCAAAGGCTTTGGATAAATCTAATAACACTAGAACAGTTTTTTTGCCTCTGTTGAAGTATTCTCTTATAGATTCAATAATTCCAAGCAAGGCAGATGATGAATTACAACCGTTGCGAAATCCAGTTTGGCAATTATTTAATAAATTTAAGTGCTCAATATGCTGTGCTATTTGTGACCTTAAGACATGTTCAAGTAACTTTGACAATGTAGGCAGTAAACTAATAGGTCTTAAGTTCTCAGTGTTAAGCGAATTTCCAGTTTTAGGTATAGGAATTATAAAATAAACTTCTTGTTGAAAAACCCAATAGTTAACGACAAAATATATAGCTATGAGCCTCTCCCAAATCAGATATGCAAATCTACTACGAACATTAAATATTAAAATACATTAAATATAGATATACAGCTGTGATCAATATAATAGCACCACGCACAAATTTATACTGACTCCTTTTACATCTGTTTAGCTGTGGGCCGATTGAGCTCAAAAACAAAAAAAAAATAAATTCTTTGGTTTTAATGGTTTTTTTAATAGTTTATAATACGCTAATTAATTTAAACAAAAAACTTAAAAACTACACAGTCAGAATAATAGCACTTCAGCTCATTTCTAATAAAAATTATTGGTATTTCTTAAAATAAATTAAAAATTCCACTCAGATATCGTGTAGAAAGAAAATAATTCTACGGCTTTAATACTTTTTCGCGTGCCCTTTGTTTTCTATTACCGCGTTACAACGCCTTCCTATGGAATACACTAAATGCGGGCATCTTTCAATTTTGATGAAACTCTAAATTTTCTGCACAGCCTCCCAGAGCTCTTCAACGCTCGTTGGTCTTATTGTAGACACATCCTTCTTTATATCCGTTCACAGATTTTCGATAGAGTTCAAATGTTGGGACTGTTTAGCCACTTCACTACATTGATACAGTTATCGTGGAACCATTTTTTTGCCATTTTGCTGATGTGTTTGGGATCATTGTCTTGCTGGACGAACTACAGCAGCGGCATGCATTTCGTAGGAAACATACGGCAGCATAATTTTATCAAGGATTTTTACACAAACCGATGAATCCATAACGATTTTGATTCAATATATAGAACCCACACCTTGATACGAGACACAACCCCATACCATAATGTTATGACCTCCATGTTTGATAGTTTTTGCTGTGAATTGTGGCTTGTATTCGCTGTTAGCTGGCCTACGGACAAAACATCTGGAATCCTCCTCCACCAAAAAGAACAATTTTGGATTTGTGAGTCCATAGCACATTACTCCCCCCGGGGGCACATGATATTCTTTTTGCAACCTACTATTCCATTTAGACTGGTGTCTTGCGGGGTAAAAGGGAGCCCAGGCCCCTCAAAGGCTAGTAGGGGGTACCTGGGCAATCCACATATTTTCACGGCAATCAGTACGCCCGCAGAGTTCACTATTTGTCTCTTGAGACAATTAGCTGTTCTCTGACTGGTTATTGAGGTTGGCCCCTATATGGGAGTATCGTGGTGGTTGTGGTTTCGAGACCCTCGTGATAGTTTGTGGGTCGGATCATTCATAATGAACACAATGAATGGTTCAGGTCCAGTGAGTATGAATGCCGTCGTGTTCTTAATTATATTAAGCTTCATGCGTTCTGGACCAGGAGTTGGAAAGTCTTCAACTCTTTACCAAGGAGTGAAGGCTGCGGCATACTTCGGGCTTTCGAAATTGCTACTAGGAGTGACCGGAGGATATACGTATTCGATGGCCTCCTAGGGCGTGAATGACGTTTGCAAATCATTCAAAGTGGTTTGACCACCATCTGATTATGACTACCTGGTCGGTGCAGATGTAAATCAAATCACATCAATAGCACATTTCTGCAGTTTTCCTTTGGCCAATTTATATGTGCTTTAGCAAAAGATATCCATTTAGCAACATGCTTAGAGGAAAGGAGCGGCACTTTTCGAGAACTACAGGCATTAAGGCACATCCAATATTTTTTTGAGCTCCGTAGCTGTATAAAGAGATTTGCTTTTGTCGTGCTTACTAACCATTTTACTGTTAAGGGTGACAAAACTCGCTTCCTACCACAGGATTCAACTTTTTGCTCATATCCCAGAGCAATTATTATCATTTTATTGGAACAGCCCAGCAATTCGTGTTTATTTGGAAATACGATTTACCCTACAATGCAAATTTTTTTATTAGTTCACTTTTTTTCAGGCGACAACGCTTTCCGCGATCCACAACTAAGCAATTTTGATAAAAGTAATACACCATTTTATGAAAGTTTGTTAAACAATTTTTATTACCTTCCATTTTTACTTTTTTTCACAAAATTTTGCAAAACAAATTTAAAAAAGGCTACTGGTGCTATTTTATTAACCGCACGAAATGATATGTGTTGACAAAAGCTATTTTATAACTGATTAACAGTTACGAAATTTGCCAACAAATGCACACACCCTGAGGTAGCATAAAAAATGTAACTGTCCTCTAAGTGGTCAATCGTCTCGGACTTATCGACGTAGACTACCGACTTCACATATTCCCATAAAAAATAGTCAAGCACGATCTTGGAGGCCAGTTCACGAGTCTGAAACGTAAACCTTTGCAGTAACTAAACGTTTCCTTCAACAAATCAGTTGTGGCTCGAGCTGAGTGACATGTTGGATCGACTTGTTGAAACCACAGAAAAGTTAGTAATTAGGGCTCTATACCGGTCACCATTGACTGTAATGTTCTAATCAGCATCGTTTTTAAATAAGTACGGATCAATGATTCCACCAGCCCATAAAACACACCAAACAATCAGTTTTTCTAGATGCACACTTGAGGATTATTGTCACTGCAATTATGGCAGTTTTTTTTTATTGATGTAACCCATCAAACAAAATTCAGCTTCATTGCTAACCAAAAAAATCGCTTATGAAAATCGGAGTTAACGGCAACTTTGTGTTGTGACAGTTGAAAAATGATGAGTTAAAAAGTGTTGCCAACTTATATTTCTATACCTCTATAAAAATACTTCATATATATTTTTTATTTAAATAACCTTCACTAAAATTTCTATAAAATTTTTTCTTTCAATTGAAATCATTTCGCTTCCAAAAATAACGAAAGTCTAAATAAATAGATTTTTTAAGAAATTTTTAAAATATTATGATGAAAAACTAAACTGGAGGACGCTTCTATTCTAGGAATAGGAAGTATTTCCTCGTTCATGTTAATATAAACCTCAACATCTTCCCACCTTATCCTAAATTAAATTTTTCACTCAAAGAGAGACTTAAAGAAAATATATTTTTTTTTTAATTTGTTTTTGCTGTTTTTAAAATTAACACATCAAGTGTTTTTTTTTAATATTATTGTCATTTCCTGTCTTATCTGGCTGTTTTGAAGTCAAAGGCGGGCGCTTTTGATGCGAAAACATCATTCTCAAGCCGCGTTGTAGTTTGTACTGGTGAGCCAGTGTTGGCGTTCAGGTAGTTCTGTTGTTAAATTCGTATCTGTTCAGGCAGGCAGAATGCCAGCCACCTGGCATTTTTATGCAAAGTAAATTTATCGATACCTCCGTCTTTTACTATTATCTAGGTGCCTGCAAACGTCTGAGGGTGTTTTCATTTGTTCGTTTGCATTTGTAGTTTTAATGGTGTGAAAATTGTGTCTGAGGTCGTGTTTACCTGTTCGTTTATAATGTCATTGTTGAAAGTTTTTGTTTTGTAGATTTCCATGTTTTCAAGAATGTCTAGTCTTCGTCCTTTTTTGCTAGGATGTAATAATGTCATACATTCATCTATTTCTCTTGATATGTGTCCGTGATTGTTAAGGTGTAATGCAAAGTTGGAATCTTCTCTTTTCCGTTTGTATTAGCGTTTGTGTTCTGCAAACCTTGTTTTTAGTGTTCGTCCAGTTTGCCCTATATAGGTTTGTTTGCAGGTACAGGCAAGTCTGTATACCCCGCTGGAATTAAATTTGTCAGTTGTTTCTGTAGTTGTTGTGATATTATGTCTCAGAGTTTTTTTAATGTTTGTTTTTTTGGAAAATATCCTGTTTTAAATTTTTTCCTTCAAATTCGATTATTAATTAAAGCTTTAAAATTGCTGTATCGTTGTAAATAAATAAGAATTTCGTGAAAATAATCTTAATTTGTGAACACCTATATGTTTTATAGAAAATCGAGTTTCCAAGTATATCTTAATTAAGTCTGCCTGTGATCACTGTTAGTTTTTTATGTAAAAAAGGCTCTAAAGGCAAAATTTGAGAAAATAGTCTTAGTTTGTGATCAATTGTGATCAGTATATAATTGTGATAAATTTCATATCTTCTATATATGATAATTTAATGTAAATATCATGCATTTTGAGAAAATAATCTTAATATGTGATCATGATTATGAAAAATCGACTTTATAAGAAAATTTAACAAAAATTTTAAAAGAATTTCTAGAAAATATGTTTTTTTTCATAAAAATCGATGTAATTCGATTTTTATTTGTGGTAAGCTTAAATTTTGCTTGTTATTGATATTTCATTGTAGTTTTAATTTTTTAAGAAGCTTGAATTTTCGGCTAGAACTGGCTTGGCTAATAAAATGACCGATTAGAATTATTATTATTTGATTTCTGTTTTCTTTTTAAAAAGGATTTCAAAATCTCTCTTTTCAGTTTTTAAGTGCAGATAATAGTTTTTCAAAGATCGTGGGATGGGTCCTTAAAAAGTCGTTTTTTTTGCCTAACGATCTCTAATTTAAAATGGAAAAGTTACATACGAAATATCAAACTACATATGTGGAGGGAAGGGTACAAAATAAACTAAAATGTCGATTATTTCCATAATAGCTACTAATCAGTTAAACATCGGTTTTCTCAACAAGAAGTTTGTTTTTCAGTTGTGACAACCGTAACAACATTTAGTTTTTTGCATTGGCAATTGATTCAATGAATTCAATTTCGCACGAAAATCGCCAAGAAAATAATTAAAATTCACTATGAAAATTGTGGTTCTGTTAAAGTAACATTTTGTAGAATTCTTGATATTTTCGGACAACATAAACGTCCTTCTGAGACCACTATTAAGAATTTGGTTGTTAAATTTGAGTCGACAGGCGCGATACAAAATGTGCGAACACCAAATGTGTTCGACCGGGTCGTTTAACTGAAAACATTACAACCGTGCGCTACAGTGTTGAAACAGATTCAAATTTTTCAATTTCTCGACGTTCTCAACAATTGGGGTTATCCAAATTATTGCCTTACAAGATTCAACTGGTGCAGGAATTGAAACCGACCGGTTTTTCTAAAAAAATAATTTTTTCAGACGAAGACCATTTTTCTGTCAGGGTATACCAATAAGCAAAATTATTGCATTTGGGCTTCTGAAAACCCTACAGCGATTATTGAGAAACCTTTGCATCTTTAACGTGTCACTATATGGTGCGCCATGTGGTCTGGAGGCGTGATTGGTACGTTTTTTTTCGAATATAAGGCTGGAAACGCGGTAATGGCCAATAGAACACGCTATCACGAGATGCTAACAACTCAATTTAGGCCTATTATTGACGACGTGAATATCATTGACATGTGGTTTCAGCAGGATGGTGCCACATGTCACACAGCCAATGAAACGATCAATTTATTGCAAATAAAATTTCCAGATCTTTATTGTTTTTTTTTAACCGATCTTTTTTTATTTATCTTTAATAAATATCGTTTTTCTTTTTTAAGATCTTTTTTATATATTTTTTTTCACGATATTTCGCTTTCCTTTGGAAAGCTTCTTCAGGAAAAAATTTTATATTTTTGAAAACAAAAAAATTATTAACAAATAGAAAAAATGTTTCAAAACATTTGACAAAAATACATAAAAAAAAATGTTTCAAATGTTTTGAAACATTTTTTCAATTTGTTAATAACTTTTTTGTTTTCAAAAATATAAAATTTTTTTCCTGAAGAAGCTTTCCAAAGGAAAGCGAAATATCGTGAAGAAAAAAATATATAAAAAGATCTTAAAAAAGAAAAAAGATATTTAGTAAAGATTTCCAGATCTCATAATTTCACGACAATCAGCAGTGAAGTTGCCAGCCAGATCGTGTGATTTAACATTATAAGATTTTTTTGTGGGACTATTTTAAGGACAGACTCTATACGGTGCCGAATCGATTTCAGCCTTAAAACTCAAAATCCATGATGTGGTTAACGAAATACGACTGCCATTTTGCTAAAAGGTTATTAAAAACTTTGTTGAAAGGATCGACATTTGTCAGCGTGGTCGAGGTGGACATTTGTCAGATATTATTTGGAATTCATAAATGCCGAACTTTTCTCTTCGTAAAACAATAAAAATTTGAATTATTTTAATCTAAATTTTTTGTTTTAGTTTGTTTTAGAAAACTTCAACTTCTTGTTGAAAAACCCTTTATTAAAAATAGAACAAAATTTTTTTAACATTAACAAGACCTAAAGTAATTTTCTTGTACTGAAGGCGTTAAAGTTCAATATGCATTGAAATTTATAATTTCAATTTAAAATTCCATTCACTCTTTGTTCTTGGAAAGTGATACAGTTACACACTTATACACATGTATATTTTATGTATGAGTATATAAATTATTGCATTTGTTGCTTAATGAATTATGGAGTGGAAAACAAAAAATTAAAATTTGCTGAAATAAATGAATATCGATACGATTAATATTCTATTAAAGTCCAATTGCATTCTCTCGTTGATCGATGGATGGTTGAATGGATACTAAAATAATTATCCATGAAAATAAATAAAATCAAAAATAACAACAATAATAACAATAACAATAACATAAAATATATTTTGTTGCTCTTAAAATGCATTGCAACAGTTGAACTGGCCATCACACAAGTTCATTTATTGCAGTCATGCATTTTTTATTCCATCACACAAATGCACTTAATTATTTATGGCTGTCACTACACATGTTTTGTGTGTGTGTTATTTTATGATTTTTTCACTAAATAACTATGACTAGATGTTGTTTTTTGTTTAAATTTCATTTTAATTTACTATTCACCTTCATATTCATGATTTTTCAGCTGTCCACCTATATGTGACTCTCTGCAATAAGAATTATTAACATTCGCTCACGTTTGACGAACTAAGGAACGTTTGAATAAATCAAAATGAACTTTTGAATCGAGTACAGCCGTTTAGTTTTGTAATTCACAGGATGTCACTTAAGTCTCACCCAAGGTGTTTTCTTGGTAAAAATAAACTCAAATATTTTAATTGTTTTATTTATTCTACTCAAACAATTTTCTTACAATTTATTTCATATTTTTTTTATGTTTTTGCACTGCAGTTTAATATGTTTTTTAGATTGAATTTTGTTTTTATATTGAAAATATTTGTTAGTTACTTCACTTGAAATAAATCACGTTTTATTTAAGACGTTTTAACCCAAACAGAGCCAGTGTATGATTGAGCCGTTAGACGGGAGCACGAAACCTTTTATACCTTATTTCCATCAACCGTTTGTTATGAACCAGTAACAGCAGCAGCAGCAGCAGTAGCAGCAGCAACAAGAGCCAGCAAATATTAACAGCATAAACAATAACAAAAAGAGCAAAAGATAAAAAACAGCAGCAGAGCACCAGTCACATCTTAAGAAACTAAATTTTTATTGAAAAGAAATATTGTAATTTGCAATTGTTTGCTTGTAGTATTTGTGGTATCCATGAGGTACTTGCAATTAATGCAAAGTACGAACGTACTTTTTACCAACATTTTTATATTCATTGCAGTTGCAAAGCTAAATTTCATTGTTATTATTATTGTTATTAATATTGATGTTGTCAATGACGTCCCGACGGCATTCCTCATAACCAACAAAGTTTTAAATTGTTGTAATTAACATTGTACATACAAATGCTTCCATCTAAGTGGGTGCATTTCAGTGTGAGCTTTATTAAACCCACTTAACAAAAAACCAAGTAATAAACGCACTTTATGTGTTTTTTATCTTAATCTTTGTTACCATGAATTAAAGAATAATAAACTTTTTTTTTGTTTGTAATTTTCGTCGTTATTCTCCCGATTTTGTTTCGTTTGCCATTTTTGTACCAAAGTCAGTGTTGGGTTTTGTAATGAAACTTTAAGTTCTGCTTTTTTGACATTAGTCCTTTGAGAAGAAATTCCCTTGCAGACTTTAAAACTAAATAGAAACACTTCACATATGTCTATCTATTGTATTTATGACAAAGATCAAAGTTTTAACAAAACATCAGTTAACAAAAATTTATTTTCTCCTTTTTATTTTTCCTCCTTTGAAATTAATTTTGGTACTTTTTTTTTACATATTAGGAGAAGCTCAATATTTATTGAGTATTGAGAATGGATATGATGTATCCATTCAGATGATATGTCGTTTCCTAATAGTATGCGAAATTCTTTGAAATTAAAATATGTCGTGTTTTAAATGTGACAGGAGAATTTTCTAAGAAATAATAGTCTTTTTAGTACCCAAAAATGAATTTTGAATGACTAATGAAATTTTTTCCAAATAAATTATAATTGATAAAATTTTTTTTAAGTGGTATTATGATTCAAGAAATTATTTTTTAAACAAATTTTGACTGATGATATTTTTTATAAAAAAAATTGTGACTCATTCATAATGAATGACAACATTTTTTTTTGAAGACAAAAATTTGGACATTAAATTTTTTCATACATAATAAATGCCTGATGAAATTTTTTCCAGTTAAATTATAATTGAGGAAATTATTTTTTGAAAAAAATGTGACATAATAATTGTGGCTCAAGAAAGATTTTTGTTGAATCATTATGACTGATGAAATTATATTTAATAGTAAAATTTTGTCATTAAATTTTTTCATAGATAATAAATGACTGATGAAATTTTTTCCAGATCAATTGTGGTTGAAGTAATATTTTTAAAGGAAAATTGTAAGTCGAGAAATAATTTTTTTAAAAATATTTTCTATAAAAAATTGTGGCTCAAGAAAGATTTTTGTTGAGTCATTATGGCTGATTAAATTATATTTAATAGAAAATATTTTGACATTAAATTTTTTCATAGATAATAAAAGTCTGATGAATTTTTTTTCAGATGAATTGTGGTTGAAGTAATACTTTTAAAGGAAAATTGTGAGTCGAGAAAAATTTTTTTAAAAATATTTTTAAAAATATTTGTTTAAAAATATGATGAAATTTTTTGTTAATAGAAAAACTTTGTTTTGCATAGATAATAAATAACTGATGAAATTTTTTTTTGTAGAAAAATTACAGTTGACAGCATTGTTTTAAAAGAAAAATTTTAACTGCTAAAATTCTTTTATAGAAAAATTATGACTAATGAAATTTTATTAAAAAAAGTTGTGACTCAAGAAAATTTATTAAAAAAAATTGCTACTCAATTTTTTTGTGTAAAAATTATGACTGATGTAATTTTTTTGTAGAAATTTTATAGCAGATGAAAATACTTTTTATCGAAATATTATTACATGATATTTTTCATAGACTTATGATGTTTTCTAATAGAGAAATTACAAACGTTGAACATTTTTTACAGAAAAATTATGGCTGATAAAATTTTTTTTAGTAGAAAAATTATGACTGATGATAAGTGAGCTGAAAAACAGCAGTTTATTTAAAAAAAATGGTGTAAATGTATGTATGTATGTATGTATGTATGTATGTATGTGTATATGTACGTACGTATGTATGTATTTATGTATGTATGCATGTATGTATGTATATACGTACGTACGTACGTATGTATGTATTTATGTATGTATGTATGCATGTATGTATGTATGTATGTATGTATGTACGTACATATGTATGTATGTATTTATGTATGTATGTACGTAAGTATGTATGTATGTATTTATGTATGTATGTATGCATGCATGCATGTATGTATGTATTTATGTATGTATGCATGTATGTATGTATGTATGTATGTACGTACGTACGTATGTATGTATGTATTTATGTATGCATGTATGTATGTATGTATGTATGTATGTATGCATGTATGTATGTATGTATGCGTGTATGTGCATGTATGCGTGTGTGTGTATGTATGCATGTATGTATGTACGTACGTACGTATGTATGTATGCATTTATAAATTATGTATGTATATATTTATGTATGTATGTATGTATGTGTGTGTGAATGCATGCATGTATGTATGCGTTTTTTATATGGACGTATTGGTAGCGCTACACAGGAACCACCACCACGGGTCCCCTCTCGTACTACATCGGGATGGGTTCAGTAAATGATCGTGATCTTATTCTTAGTCCCCCGACCAAAACACAGATTAAGTATTCGGCACTTGGGTTGTTTATTTTTCAAGTATTCCCTCTGCAAAACTAAATATAATAAACCATCTTTGTGGCTCCTTCTCCATGGCATTCGTCAGGGTGGCTACACTCAAATTCCTTAGTGCGAATTCTTCAAAAACCACTTGAGTCTGTGCGACTGTAGCTATTAACTTCCTTATTATTTCACCTGGCCCCTTTATGTTCGGCATTATTAAAGTTTTACAGCTATTCCCATAGCTCTGACTTACTCCTGATATGCTCTTCAAATAATAGTTTACTATCAAGGAACTCACCTAGGTATTTTAGGCTCTTACTCATGGTGATCTGATAGCTCTTCTATTCTTTACAAGAATTGCTTCTGTCTCAGTTGCAGCCAACGTCAGGCGTTATCTATCCTAAAAGGTCTGGTTTATCCGCCACTTAGGCTACATCATCAGGGAATTTTACTAGCTTTGCTCTATCTGGCAATGGTAACCGTCAAACCGTCATACTTTAAGCTCCAGAGAAATGGGCGTAATATGGAACCCTGGGGTACATCCACGGATATTTTGTATGGCCAACATGGGCCTTTACCCGTTTTATATTCCAGAAAACGGTTTTCATAGTAGCTGTCTATCATTCTGATAAGATTGCTTGAAAATCCTCGTTCCCTTATGGGTGTTGGAATTCGGTATTGAAGGCCTTCTTTATATCCAACGTTACAATACGATACTTATGTATATATATATATATATATCTTTTGCTAGCTAAGATTTGTTCAAAAAAACGAGCAGGTTGTTCCTGAATGAATTGATGTGGATGGTCGGTCGGCTTCAATTACTGCACCAATGTAAATATCGCCATGTGGTGGATTTGGATAACCCCGATTGCTGAGAACGTCGAAGAATTGACGATTGGATTTGCTTCAACATTGTGGCTTACGGCTGCGCGGCGATGTATTTTAGTTGAACGACCCATTCGAACCTGCGTTGGTGTTCGCACATTGTGTATGGAGCCTGTTGAATCAATTTTAATGATCAAATTCTTAACAAGGGCGATTATGTTGTTTGAAAATATCACAAATTTTACAAAATGTAACTTTAACAGAACCACAATTTTCATAGTGGATTTTAATTATTTTAACGAGGTTTTCGTGCAAAATAAATAATAATAATAAATGTTATAATTTCTAATGCATCTACTGTGAAAATGTCATAAAACTAAATGCCAAAACTATCGTGTTGCCATAATTGAAAAACAAACTTCTTGTTGAAAAACCCAATATAAATAAGAGTTGACAATATCTTAACTTTTCTTCAAAGCAGTTTAAATTTTTAAACTCTATAAATAAAATTGGTGTAATGACCCTTTAATTCATTGTAACATTTGGCAATGCCATCGACTACGAATAGGTCAAAAAACTAAATGTTGTTGGTGTTGCCATAATTGAAGAACAGACTTCTTGTTGTAAAATCCATTTACAGCAAAAAAATGGGAGTGCATATCTCAAGGTACTTTTTATGTTAAAAGAACGCTGGCAAAATTGTACATTCGTAAAGAGTTGCTTGAAGCATGTGAAATGCTTTGCTTCCCAAGCAAATTGCTGTTTAAATCTGCTTGTGGTATTTAGTTGAGTTGCAAAAAAAGTAATTTGTTAATCTTTCTAATTTGCTTTTGTTTGAAATTATTTTCTTGTTTCTTTTCGTTTGTTGTATTTGCAAAGATTTTTATTATTTTTGTCCAAACTTGTTGTTGGTTTGCTAAAAGCTAAAGTTGTTAATTTTCATTTTATTTTAGTCAAAATATTATTGCTCTTGTCTTTTGGCGTCTGGGTCAGTTGTACTTTGCTGGCAGTATTAGCCAATTTAATGTTGATTTGCCATTATTATTATTATTGTTATTATTGTTTTATTATTTTCATAATTAAGTGAAGTGTTTAAGTAAAAAGTTCTTTTTTATTATTTTTACTTAAAAAAGAAACTTATTGAATGTATTAAAATTCTAACAACAGCCAATCAATCCACTTGGTTATTTAAATTGTTCAATAATTTCTTAGGTGTTTATGCAAATATGAAAGGTGTCTATGTTGTGTGCAAAGGGTGGGGCTCCAGGAAATTAATTTAAAGTTATATTTATAACAAATAAAAAATAAATTTAAAAATAGGCTGTGTTTATTGCAAAAGAAAAACATTAAATTTATTTTACTATTCTTTATTAACAATGTGCTGTTGTGTTGTGTGTTGTGTTTTGTGTGTTGTTCTGTATCTTCCTTTAGCAAATTCAAGATGTTAATTTTTATTGGTCATTGAAAACTCCAACTTTTGCAATGCTAAATTTTCTCCATTTAGTTTTACTAGGTCATTTAAACAATTGTTCTTTGTTTAAGACTGTGCTTTAAACTTACAATAAATAATACAAATAGAATGCTTATGATACTCGATTTTAGTGTTAGCATAATATATTGCTTGCGTTAACTGACAACAAACAATCTTCGTTCATAAAATTCAATGGTTTGTATATTTTCTTTGAGTATTTGATTAAATCATTTTAATTTGATTGTTCATTATGTTTTCCTTCGAAACAAAAATATTTTACATTAAAGACATTACTTTTGCTTGTGAAAGCGCAAACTTGAAACTGTTACTAATAGGATTAAAACGGCTCAATGTCTATTTTTGATTTTTGATTATAATTTTTTTTTTCATTCTTATTTCAATGATTTTTTTATTTCTTCAAGTACTTTAAAACAATTTCTTCGAAGCTTAAAAAAATTAAATAAATGTGGTATGCAGGGCACATTAAATACCCTAAACTAAGTATTTAAGCTTGGCAACTTCATTATTTATTTATTGATATTAACAGTTTTTCAATAAGAAGTTTGTTTTCTAAAACAAAATAAAACAATTAAATATGAACTTATCTTTTAACGGTCTTTTAAATAAATTAACGATTTTATTTTTTCGATATTTCGCTTTTCTGTAGAAAGCTTCTTCAGGAAAGTATTTTTTATTGAAAAAAATATATATATAAAAATAATTTCCTGAAGAAGCTTTCCACAGGAAAGCGAAATATCGAAAAAAAATCGTTAAATTATTTAAAAGACCGTGAAACGATTAGTTCATATTTAATTAAATTATAAAAGATCGAATAAAAATAAATAACAAAATAAAACAAAAAAATTTAGATTAAGATGATTAAAATGATTCACTTATGCATGAACAATGATATCTGGCAAATGTCCTTCAGGACCATGCTGATAGATATTGATTCTTTCATCAAAGTTTTTAATCACTTTTTGGCAAAATGGCGGTTCTATTCTATTTCGTTAATTAAAACACGGATTTTAAGTTTTAAGGCTGAAATCGATTCGATTGTCTCCGTAGAGTCTCTCTTCTTAACATAATCCTATAAAAAATAATCCAGTGGTGTTAAATCACACGATTTGGCCGGCCACTTAAGTGCTGATTGATGTGAAATTTGGTTTGCAATAAATTGATTGTTTCATTGGTTGCGTGACATGCGCCACCGTCCTATTGAAACCACATGTCAGTGATATCCACGTCGTCAATAATAGGCGAACATTGAGTTGACCATTACTGCATTTTCAGCCTCATTTTCGAAAAAAAAGTGCCACAATGGCTTTTCGCCCAAAATTTTCAAAATAAGACACTGCCGGCTTGTAGCCATGCCATGCTTCATAAGGTGTAATGTTTTGCAATATTTTTGTAGGTGAACGATTTCGCACGAAAAACGCTGTGTTGATGGCTTCGGCCCACAAAAACTCAGGTAATTGGGAATCAAGTAGCATGCAGCGACCCATTTCTACCCACGTACGGTTAAGACGCTCTGCTATGCCATTTTGTTTCGGTGTATAAGGCACGGTTAACTGCCTTTTAATGCTTTCTTTTTGCAAAAAATTGCAAAAATTTTTTATTTACATACTCACGCCCATTATCGAAATGAAGGGCCTTAATTTTCTTCCCTATTTCACGCTCTACAGCAGACTTAAATAATTTGAATTTTTCGAATACTTCACTTTATTTGCTTAATGAAGCATACACAAATTTTTCTGCTAAAATCATCGATGAAAGACACAAAATAATTAGCGCCATTTATGGAAGTTAAACGCATAGGTCCACACACGTCACTGTGTACTATTTCCAAAACATTTTTGCTGTGTTTTGCTATAGTTTTTCTTGGAACGGGAGCACACTGATTTTACTTTGTAAGCAAATTTCACATTCAAACTGTTCAATATTACCTATTTTTATACCTCGCACCATATTATTTTTTGACAGTTGTTGTAGACTTTTTATATTTAAATGTCCGTATTTACGATGCCAATCAAAAAGATTATGAAAATTATTTCTTGTTCTTGCTACACACAGTTTATGTCGCCGTATTTCATATGTAAACAAATCGTTGTTCTTGTTTGCTCTCAATATTTCTTGGCCTTGTTTTGTAAGTATTTTCGCCATCTCTTTGTCAAATTCTACTTTACATGCATTTTTAGTTAATTTGCTAATCGAAAGGAAATTTGATCTGAGTTATGGCACAAAAAGTATATTATGCAATGAGATTATATTTCTCTTCGTCTCTATACGTATAGTACCAATGCCCTCAGAATATATACAACTATCTCCTGCTAATTCTATTTTTTCGCGATGCTCAGCAATTTGTGTAAATAAGGCTTTGTCGCAACTCATGTGACATGTAGACCCACTATCAAAAACCCACATTGACTTGTCAAGCTTACGTTGCAGTTGGGAAACATTTAGCATATCACAATTAATATTCTGCTTACTTGAGCCATATAATTTGCAGGACAATGCATAATGCCCTCTTATGTGACATTTATAACATTTACCCTTGAACGCTGATTTTGGTATACTCGGCTACCGTTTTCTGCGACTGATTACAGGTCTTACTTGCAAAAAATGCAACTTCATTAGACTCTTCTATAACTGTTTCAAATTTTCGTCTTTTTTCTTCTTCCAATAATTTTGTTTTAAGTACAGTTGCATTTGGTAAACTGTCTCCAGACTTGATAGCTATTATAAAGTTTTCATAACTTTTAGGCAAGCTGGAAAGCAGCCGGTTGTTCCTGAACGAATTGAACGAAACTACGGTGATGTGAATGGCCGGTTGGCTTCAATTCCTGCACTTTCTAAGGCTTCAAAGTCAACACCAATTGTTAAGAACATCGAGAAATTAACAAATTTGGATCTGCTGGTGTTCGCGTATTACGTGGCGATCTCCGAAGGACGATTATGTTTTCCGAAAATATCACGAATTTTAAGAAATGTAACTTTAACAGAACCATCATTTTCATAGTGAATTTTAATTTCTTTAAGGCGATTTTGGTGCGAAATGGAATGCATTGTAACAATTGCCAATGTTTCTACTACGAATGCGTCAAAAAACTAAATGTCAAAACTATCATGTTGTTGGTGTTGCCAAAAAAAAATTTAAAAAAACAAACTTTTTGTTGACAAAACCTGATACTTACATTAAAGTTCTCTGTTCCTCGCTCTCACTCTCTATTAATTAACTTCCTTCTGTATTTTTGGGAAGTTTTCACGTTCAAGAATTAAGGGCATTATACTGAAGCAACTAATTCTGTATAGATGTTGAGTGTTTTTGTCATCCTTTAAAGTACTTAATGTGAGATGTTAGTGATGTAGAGAGGAATTGCACAGAAGATAAATACAGATAAAAGAATAAAAGAAGTTACATAAGACGCCTTATATTGCATGAAAATCTAAAATAAAAATGTACAATACTGAGAGAACTATTATTGTCATATCGAATTTAAACTGCAACTTTGAGTCACTGCAGAATGAACAAATATCTGAGACTTTTATCACAAGAAAAAAAAAACACTTAATTCGAGTTCATACGATAAAAATACGGGGTATTCAAAATTGCGGTTTCATAACAATTTTGCTTCCATTTCTACTTGCAATTTTTATTATAAATTTTCATTTTCAAATTTTAAATACATTCTGGTTAGTTCTACAATGGAACAAAGTGTTTTTATTATAAAAACATTTTACGTAAACCGTAAAGGTTTTCGAGATATAATTACAAAATTTAGAACAAAATTATGTAGACCAACAACTCGTGCCAGAACACATGTCTATCATGCTCACTGGATCTAGGAACATTGCACCAGGTAGGTGTTATTAAAGGTGAAATGAACCTGGCCACCATATAAAACTGACCTGTCTGTTATGGGGCTGCGAAACCACAACCACCACGATACTCCCGAAGCGCCAACCTCAAAAATTAGTTAGAGAAACAGCTAAATGCCTAAAGAGACAAATAGCAAAAACTCTGCGGGCTACTGATTCCCGTGGAAATAACGTGGAGTTCCCAGTTGACCCCTGCTGCCTTCAGGGGACTGGACTCCTTTTCTCCAGTTGCACATGTCTAGATCGTCGAGCGTTCTATAAAGACCGACAAATGTGCCCCGGGGTAGGCATACCGGAAATATCTATTACAGACAGATTCGTTAGATGATGACTATCATTATTCGACTACGACTTGATAATGATGTCATCACATCGAAAACGCTCGCCGATCATACCGAATAAACAGTCAGTAATAACAGTTTATACCGAAAGAAATGACAACAATATTTCATTTTATTGGTGGAACAAATCCAAACACCTTTTAATGAAGTTTTTATTTAATTTAAACTTGCTGTTTTGGTTTCATGCGATTTTTAAAAAATTATGGAACGTAGTTTGTAGTTCTACTTACTATCTAACGGGACCTTACAGTTTTTAACCTAAAACGATATTAGACTCGTTTGCTTACAATTAATGACCTAATTTCCAACAAACTAAGGCACTTTTATGCAACCAGTTTAACAGTTGTCATTTGAAAACTTCTAAAATGTGGGCAAGTTTTAATTTGAAAAAAAAAAAAAAATAACACAAAAACAATACATTATAACTGTTTTTAGAGGGCTTTTTTGCAGACCATGTGGGTATAAAACGGATCTGAGAATGTTGCATCTCATTTAAACATTTGAACATGATTTATTTGCTGTTATTTTTCATTTTTCTTTTGCTTCGCACTATAAAAATGTTTCTTTAGACCAAACGACTAACTGAGAGATTTACAAAACCTTCTTGCTGTGTAGAGTAGATGAGAAAACCTTTTTTAAAATCTCATTATTTTGATCTCAATTTTTCTCTTCTACACCATCATGACTTATAGGCCACTGATGTTTTGCAATATAAACAGTGTAATGACTAAAAATGTGTCTGTCTTTTTTACAATTCACAAGCATGTTATAATAGTGTGTCCGCCTTTACGTCGTCACCTTGTCTGTTGCTCTTTTTCAATTTCCCTTTGTGTTTACTTTTCCGCGAACGTAAGAAACAGCGTTTGGAAGAATGTGTCTCTGCATTTGTTTTATAAAACATTCTGTGTCTTTTTTTCTTATTTAACGTAATTACAATTTTTTCTTCTGGTGCAAGATTTATTTGGGTTATTTTTGTTATTGTGTTCTGCACACAGAAGTATGAAAAACGCCACATTGCATCGTTTCGTGACGCATGTACGGGTGGACAAATTTGCGGTTGAGAAGTAAATCTGCAACTGCAGTTTTATTAATGTAAATGTAAAGTAGAAATATGTAAACTATTAACGGGATATGATATTGCCCAAATGTCCAGCTCTAGAACGTCGGCAGACTTCCATTCTTCTCACACAATTTTGAAATTTTGACGCGCATTCTACAACAAAGCTTTGCTTATCTTGTCATTCATTTTCTATTGTATCAGTCAGTTCTACCCCCCGGGGGCACATTTATGGTCTTTATAGTACGTAACAGCTATCTAGACCTGTGCAACTGGGGGTAAAAGGGAGCCCAGTCCTCTGAAGACAGGCAGGGAGTCAACTGGAAGCTCCACTTTATTTCCACGGGGATCAGTGAGCCCCAGAGTTCATTATTTGTCTCTTTAGACATTTAATAATTCTCTGGCTGATCATTGAGGTTGGCCCCTATATGGAAGTAACGTGGTGGTTGTGGTTTCGCGGCTCCATGACAGACAGGTCAGTTTTAATGGTGGCCGGGTTATTTCACCTTTAATAACACCTACCTGGTGAAATGTTCCCAGATCCAGTAAGCATGCTAGACATGTGTTCTGGACAGGAGTAGGAAAGTCTCCAACTCTTAAGCAAGGAGTGATGATTTGCAGCCCTGCTCTGGAATCATTAAAGTTGCAACTAGAAGGTTTCTGTTGCATAGAATTATAGCTTCGGCTTTCTAGGACGTGTATAACGTTCCAAATTATACATAGTGGCTTGACCACCATCTGATAAAGGCTACATGGCCAGGTGCGGATGTAGATCAAATCACACAATATATCAGTCAGTTCTTTAAGAATTGTTAACCTAAGCCCGGTCTTTCAAATGGCCTTAGAGAAAATAATCTAGCGGAAAATAAATAGCCAATTGACATCTCCAAATCGAGAATTTGCACAACCGGGAAATTTCGCTTGCTATAACTGTATTGTTTGAATGGCTGTGTGTCTGGCGGCGTCGTCTTGCTGAAACCAAAGATCACTGATGTCAACATTAGCCAAATGTGGAAACAGATAATTGGTTATCATGGTGTGGCAGCGCATAGAAATCACGGTGTCGGTGTTTCCATGCTAAATTTTAACACATACCTTTTTTTTTTGATGTTAATGTTATTTGAGGACTGTTTGGGGATTTTGTAAGTTTCATATGCGACCATTTTGTTTATTTACATAACCGCCCAAATCATAATAAGTCTCATCAGTAAAGATGATATTGTTTTAAAATTCACAAACGATCGGCGCAAACAATTGTGGGTCGGCTTAAATTCTTGAGCAAGTTAAACTCTATAAAAGTGAAGGTAAAAATCATTATGGAAAACATTGTGCAAACTGCCTCTCGTGATGTACCATTGTTACGATGTCATTATCAATACTTTGCTTTACAGCGGCTATATTTGAATAACTACGAGAAGAACGAGAGTATTTTGACAGTCAGCTATCAGCAACAATACCATGAAGCTGAAAGTCCATACAACGCGTTCTACGCGCACACGTTTTGTATGCGTTTGATACTTTTTACGCGTTCTACGCTTTTCAAACTTCAAGTTACATGCAACGCTTTTTATGCGCCAAGTTTTTTGTTATGATCAGCTGTGGTGTAAATAATTTTATCTAATAAAAAAAATTTTTGCAAAAATGAAAACTGAATTTGAGATTTTCCAAGAATTTATAGAATTTATTGAATTTGTGCATATGATATTTTGTGTAATGAGGACCTACGGAAAACTTCAAGAGAAAAGAAGATGCTTTTGGGTGCGTCCCTTGTTTTTGGAAAGGGAAGTGAGTGGTTTTTTGCAGCAACGTTTGAAAAATCAAAATAACAGAAATGATACAACGTCAAAAACAGCTGACATTTTTTCATGGCGCTTGCGACGCGTAGAAAAGTAGAAAGTAAACGTACTTCATGCCTTCTATGCGTCATAAGCATTCTATGCGATGTGCTGTGTAACTTATCACATACAATTACACTGATTCTACTTTTTTGACAGACGCGTATAAAGCGTGTACGCATAGAACGCATGGTATGGACTTTTAGCTTAAGTCATCAATTTAGCCAGCTTACAAGAAAATTTGCTTAAATTTTACAAAGTGATACAGTGAAATTTTGACAATGAAAATGCTTTGCTCAAGAGCGTAACATTTCATGTTTAAAATTTCCTAACTTTGTTCTAAATAAATGTCAAAAGGCGGCAGTTCAATGCTTGACGTTTTATAATTTATCAAACAATTTACTTCTTAACCTCAAAATTTATCCACCCGATATTTTTATTAATTTTCCGTTTTATGTAAATATAAAATAAAAAGCTAAAATTTATTGGTGCTTTCTGAGTAGCAAAAAGTAATTGATTAAACTAATAACAGAAAAAGGGTTTTAAAGTCTACTTCCTTATTCTCTCATAAGATGTCATCAAAAAGCACCGTAACTTTCTCGAACTGAATCGGACATCCCTTAAACTTTTCACCCACTGATGTTAGGGTCTACCTTATCACAAGCGCCGACATGAAAATAATCAGTTTTAGGGGTTTCACAATATATCTTCCAACTACTTTATAAAGATTGGCTCCTAGTGTCAGTTCTGTTTTGACATTTGTGTAGTAAACACATGCGAAATACACGTTAATAAACAATGTTACGCTACACTGCTCCAGAACGCGGAATATTGGTGACTATTTATTTAACCAATAATCGCTCGGTGACTTTGGCACAACGTGAATTTCGTCGCAGATTTCCTGGCCGTCCAACGCCTACTGGTGAAACACTGCGACGTTTAGCCGCTCGCCTCGAAGAGACTGGCACAACACGAGATGCTGCCAGGCGTGGCAGACCCCGGAGTAGCCGTTCTGCAGAGAATATTGCTGCTGTGGGCGAGGATGTCATGAAAGCGCCGTCGACATCGACCAGACGACGTGCCACGCAAATGGGTATCAGTCGACGGTCTTTACAGCGAATTTTGGTACAAGATTTGAAGATGTTTCCGTACAAAGTCCAGACGGTGCATCAGCTGTTAGCTGCTGACCGCCAATCGCGTCTAACATACGCTCAAGCCATCCTTAATCACCACCAAGAGGAAGATCATTTTTCATCAAAAATAATCATGAGTGATGAGGCCCATTTCCATCTTAGCAGGTACGTAAATAAGCAAAATTTACGCTTCTGGGGCACTGAAAATCCGCGTGTAACCCACGAAGAGCCATTACACCCGCTTAAACTCACTGTATGGTGTGCTGTTTTCGCTGGAGGAGTCATCGGACCTTTCTTCTTCGAAGACGTCGCGGGCCAAACGGTTCCTGTGAATGGTGAGCGCTACAGAGCAATGATCAACGAGTTCTTTTTGCCGCAACTTGATGAATTGGGATTGGAAAATATGTGGTTCCAACAGGACGGTGCAACGGCACACACTGCACGTGCCACAACCGATATGCTGAAGGATGCATTTCCCGGGCGCCTAATCTCCCGTTTTGGCGATTTGCACTGGCCAGCAAGATCGCCTGATTTGAGCGCTGCAGACTTCTTTTTGTGGGGCTTTTTGAAGTCGCGGGTTTATGTTAACAAGCCTCAGACTCTTGCAGCTCTTAAAGACAATATCCGTCAAGAATGTGAGGACCTATCGCCGGAAGTTTTTTCCAAAGTGATGGAAAATGCCATAAAAAGGGCTCAAATGACAATCAACTGTGGCGGCGGCCATTTACATGACATCATATTCTCGACTTGATGTAAAAAAATTAAAAGACCAAATAAAAATAATCCACAAGAAGAATCAAAGTTTTTCATTTATTTTTTTAATTACAGCCAAAAAACATCGGAAGGTTATTTTTGCGCCACCTTGTATAACACGGGAAACAGTTATTTACAAAAGAAAATTTGTGTAATATTTTGCGATTTATACTCAACGATACTATACTCGACGTTAAAAATTTTCAACTCGTGTTGTCCAATTTTTTTGTATGATCGGCGATGAGTTCTCAAGCGGATTAAAGTCAAAGTTTACTTAAAAACCCATTCCTTTACAATTTTAGGCTATGCTTAGGGTGGCCATCCTTATAAAATACGATTACTTCTTCAAGATACGGAATCCTACCTAAAAAATTGCAAAGTAGAGTCTTTTCTCTCTTAATTTTGCCATCGATTTTTTGAAGTGAACATTCAAGAATATTTTCTATCGTAGGTTCAATTTGGCCCAGAAGACCAAGGCGCGTAAAAGATGTAGTGAGAAACTTCTTACATATAAAAATATTGTAAACATGTTCTTATTTTACAAAGGATGACTATCACTGTTAACTGAAATAGCGGTCATTTCGTAAACCAGTGTCTGTTTTCTACTTTTAAAGCCTGGGTTGCCACTGACTTTTTCGAAAGAACTATCAAAATTCCTTTACAACCTTTAAGTTTTGTTCCAATACTGCAATACTTTGGCTATAGCAAAGTTGTGTGTGTATTAGTTTCATACGACCATAATATTTTCGTGTAAAAAGTTTATCACTTAAGTTGCTAACACTGGTTGAAATGTTTTCTGTGGAGAACTTCAACAGTGCTTCGCCGTTGTTTACTAACAACACTGCTTGTTGTGTTCTTTTAATCCTGAAGCTAGCACGTACTCCTATGTATCTGAGTTATTCCCCCCAAGGGCACGCGGTGTAGATGGATCTCTTTCCCATCTTGACATGTGCCTTCGGCGGTAAAAGGTAAAACCGCTAGCAGGAGCCCGAAACTGGAAGAGATATAAGACTTTTGAAGTCCGACCAGTGACTTATTACACACACTGGTATCACGTTTTCAAGTTGCTCGCAGGGCTGCGGCCCTGCTCTCGTTTTTGGTGAGGGCCATCGAAGAACAACGTTGCGGTTTAATCAGGCTTTAAAGAAAGTTGCGAAGAGATGTCAATCAAAACAAAGGTTAACATCCAAAAATGTCATATCTTGCGCATGCAACAGGCCAAGGAGTTGGTTAGTCTCCAACTCTTTAGCAAGGAATAGGGGCACGACCTTGCTAGCGTGCACTCAAAAATTGCTCATAAGGCCTATATGCACCTAGTGGCTACTTTTTCCTGCACCCAGTGCTAAAACCACTGATATGTGCTTGGATTTTCCGACGGGGCTAAAATTACCTTTATCTGGGTACGGTTTTCCGTCGACCCTCGTCAACCGGTTTCGGCTGTTTGCCATCTTCAGTGTTCTTTTCGTACTGGTACGAACCGGTTTGTTTACAAACCAAATTTGACGAGGGTCGACGGAAAACCGTACCCAGATAAAGGTAAAACCACCGGCAGATTAAGGCCTCACCGCTTAGTGCTGGCGCTAATTATATCAAGTTCATCTGGGTTATGATAAAACGCAAGTCCACATCGGCTGAACTTTTGTTATGAACTCCTATTATCGCTTTTAAAATAATAGCTGTCTCGTGAATTTTGCAATAAAGCTTTAGCATGGCTTGGGTATTTCTGTATAATGTTGAGTTTGAAAATGGCGATCAAAAGTTTTCACAGTATCACATTACATAACAGGCGCTGTTATTGCTTAGCACGAATATGTGTGAAATTATTTTACAAGTAAAGTGAGTGGGTCGCTTTAAAAATTTATTGCAGTTTTTCTTGAGAATTTCCATTGTTCAATACTTCTTGTTATTTTATTTTAACGAGGTTTTCAACAAGAAGTTTGTTTTTCAATAGCTTTAAAATTTAGTTTTCATTGACAATTGCTGCAATGAATTCAATTTCTCACAAAAAACGCTTTAAAATTATAGAAATCCACTATGGAACTGGTGGTTGTGTTAAAGTTAAAATTCGTGATATTTTCGGACAACATACTTGTCCTTCTGAGACCACTATTTAAAGAATTAAGTCTTTAAAGAATTTGGTCTTTAAATTTGAGTCGTCAAGCTCGATACAATATGTGCGAACACCAACGCGTGTTTGACCAGATCATGCAACTGAAAACATTGCAGCCATGAGCCACAGTATTGAAGCAGGTCCAAGTTTGTCAATTCCTCGACAATTGGGGTTATCCAAAACTACCAAATGGCGAATTTTGCGCAAGGATTTGACTTCGAAGCCTTATAAGGTATTAACTGAAGCCGACTGACCATTCAGATCGCCGTAGATGCTCAATTAATTCAGGTACAATCGACTGGGTTTTCTGAAAAAATCATTTCTTTTAAGCGAAGCATATTTTCACTTGTCAGGGTATGTCAAAAAGCGAAATTGCCGAATTTAAGCTTTTGAGAATGCTAGAGCGATTATTTTGAAGCCTTTGCATGCTCAACGTGTCACTGTGTGTGATGAGCCGTTTTTTTTTCGAAGATGAGGCTGGAGATATGGTAATGGTTAATGGATTACGTTATCGCGAGACGCTAACAACTCAATT
This sequence comes from Trichopoda pennipes, assembly GCA_030448955.1. Classification (NCBI taxonomy): domain Eukaryota; kingdom Metazoa; phylum Arthropoda; class Insecta; order Diptera; family Tachinidae; genus Trichopoda; species Trichopoda pennipes. Next base: position 18,367,732 of record JASKUP010000072.1, read on the forward strand.
TTGGCCTATTATTGACGACGTGGATATCACTGAGATATAGCTTCAACAGGACGATGCCACACGTTACACAGCCAATGAAACGATGGCAAACCAATTTTCCCGATCGCATAATTTCAGGACAATCAGCTGTTAAGTGGCCAGCAAAATTGTGGGATTTAAGGCCATTGAATTATTTTTTGTAGGGCTATGTAAAAGGCAGAGTCTATACGGAGCCAATCGATTGATTTCAGCCTTAAAATTAAAAAAGTGATTAAAAACTTTGATTAAAAAATCGATATCTGCCAGCATGGTTGTGGTGGACATTTTAAAATAATAGCTGTCTCGTGAATTTTGCAATAAAGCTTTAGCATGGCTTGGGTATTTCTGTATAATGTTGAGTTTGAAAATGGCGATCAAAAGTTTTCACAGTATCACATTACATAACAGGCGCTGTTATTGCTTAGCACGAATATGTGTGAAATTATTTTACAAGTAAAGTGAGTGGGTCGCTTTAAAAATTTATTGCAGTTTTTCTTGAGAATTTCCATTGTTCAATACTTCTTGTTATTTTATTTTAACGAGGTTTTCAACAAGAAGTTTGTTTTTCAATAGCTTTAAAATTTAGTTTTCATTGACAATTGCTGCAATGAATTCAATTTCTCACAAAAAACGCTTTAAAATTATAGAAATCCACTATGGAACTGGTGGTTGTGTTAAAGTTAAAATTCGTGATATTTTCGGACAACATACTTGTCCTTCTGAGACCACTATTTAAAGAATTAAGTCTTTAAAGAATTTGGTCTTTAAATTTGAGTCGTCAAGCTCGATACAATATGTGCGAACACCAACGCGTGTTTGACCAGATCATGCAACTGAAAACATTGCAGCCATGAGCCACAGTATTGAAGCAGGTCCAAGTTTGTCAATTCCTCGACAATTGGGGTTATCCAAAACTACCAAATGGCGAATTTTGCGCAAGGATTTGACTTCGAAGCCTTATAAGGTATTAACTGAAGCCGACTGACCATTCAGATCGCCGTAGATGCTCAATTAATTCAGGTACAATCGACTGGGTTTTCTGAAAAAATCATTTCTTTTAAGCGAAGCATATTTTCACTTGTCAGGGTATGTCAAAAAGCGAAATTGCCGAATTTAAGCTTTTGAGAATGCTAGAGCGATTATTTTGAAGCCTTTGCATGCTCAACGTGTCACTGTGTGTGATGAGCCGTTTTTTTTTCGAAGATGAGGCTGGAGATATGGTAATGGTTAATGGATTACGTTATCGCGAGACGCTAACAACTCAATTTTGGCCTATTATTGACGACGTGGATATCACTGAGATATAGCTTCAACAGGACGATGCCACACGTTACACAGCCAATGAAACGATGGCAAACCAATTTTCCCGATCGCATAATTTCAGGACAATCAGCTGTTAAGTGGCCAGCAAAATTGTGGGATTTAAGGCCATTGAATTATTTTTTGTAGGGCTATGTAAAAGGCAGAGTCTATACGGAGCCAATCGATTGATTTCAGCCTTAAAATTAAAAAAGTGATTAAAAACTTTGATTAAAAAATCGATATCTGCCAGCATGGTTGTGGTGGACATTTGCCAGATATCATTTTTCATTCATAATACCCGAACTTGGCTCCTCGTAATACAATAAAAATTTGAATCATCTTAATCAAAATATTTTCTTTTATTTTATTTTCGAAAACAAACTTCTTGTTGAAAAACCCTTAATAAACAAAAAATATATTTTATTTTAGTAGGGCGTTATATGTAGCCGACTTATTTATTAAATATTCTTTCTTACTTGTGATTCGTATCGTTGCAGCTTTGTTATTTCAAAAATACTAGTTTCCCTTTTTTACAGCATTTATTGAGTCGGTCTTGAGGGAATTGCTTGCTTGTTGTCCACAATGAAAGTAAATACTCGCACGAGCACAAACAATACATGAATACGTACAACTTTCTTGTCATTTCTTTTGAGATTGAAAGTTCTTTTAACGAAAAACCTTTTACCATTGTTAAGTTCATAATTTATGATGGGAATTATTTGTTAAATGAATTTCTTTCACTTTTTACAGGCAAAGCTTTAAAATGCTTTTAATTCTTTCAAGAGATAGTTTAACGTTTTGCCTTTCCTCTTGAACTTAGATTTGACACAGTTTTGTTTTTGTTTTTGTTGTTGACTTTATTAATGTGAATATTGCAGCAAACAGAAAATTTCGCATCCTAGATTTCAACAAAGAGTCACATATTTTTCCTTTCACAATGTGTAAAAAATTTTAATTTTGGTTTTGTTATTTCGCAAAAATACTCGTATAATGGTTGAATTTAATTGAAATTATTTCTTCTTCTTCATTAGGTATAATTACTCTATGTCCCAATTAATAAATAAATAACAAACTGGCAAGAATTTTTTATAAAGAAGTGGTGGCAACTCAGCTGTTTCTATTTTGTACACTTAAAGCTGAAAAATATTGTCAGTTGAAGTATACAGAAACATACTAATGCCTTAAAACTTTTGACTTATGTGATCGTATTTTATCTAGTTTAGCCTAAAAATATATGCTATCGCGCAGGCAAATTTGAGGTTAGGAAGTAAATTGTATGTCAAATAATTAAATATAAAGGAGTAAGCTATCATTCTTTGACATTTATTAAGTAAAAAGTTGGGAAATTTGAAATTGAACACTTCACCATTGAGTAAGAATTTTAATTATGAAAATTTACTATAAAATTCTTGAAAATTTTACTGTATGACTACATAAAATTCGAGCAGCTTTTCCTCGTAATCAAGCCTTTTTTGAGATCGCTGTGCATAATTTAATCGCTAAATGGCTAATGTTGGCTGATGTTGATATCCGTGCCCTTTGGTTTTAGCAAGACCGCGGCTTACTACTTATTTTCTGAGAATGTTCCCAATAATTCCTTGTTTTTGTCCCCCCCGGGGGCATATTTATAAGTCTTTATGGATCACACAACCATCTGGACTTGTGTCTTGCGGGGGTAAGAGGCAGCCCATTTCCCTTAGGCTAGCAAGGAGCCAACTGGAAAATCCACTATATTTCTACAAGAAGCAGCAAGCCCCAGAGTTCAGCTAATTGTCTTTTTAGCCTTTTAGCTGTTCTCCGACTGATAATTGAGGTAGGCCATTCGGGAGTATCGTGGTGGCTGTGTGTTTCGAGGGCCTCGTTTGAGTTTGTGGTCGGATCATTTACAATGAATGGTCCAGGTCCATTGAGTATGAATGCCGTCTGGACCAAGAGTTGGATAGTCTCCAGCTCTTAGGTAAGGAGTAGTGTGGTGCAACCCTGCTTTGGAACCGCTGCAATTGCAACTAGGGATGACATAGTTCTTGGCTTGCTAGGGCGTGAATGACGTTGCTTTTCATTCCCAGTGGTTTGACCACCATCTGATTACGGCTTATGGCCAAGCGCAGATGTAAATCTTATCACGTAATTCCTCGTTGTTGTGATGTAACGACGCTGGATTGTTTTCTCTGGGGCCGCTTAAAAGATCAGGTTTACATGAACAAACCGCATATGACCGACGCTCTGAAAGATAAAATTCGGCGTTACATTAACGATTTAGGTGAAGTTTTGTTGCAAAATGTGTTACAAAATTTTGTGAAAAGAGCTGACGTCTGTCAACGTGCTAGAGATGGACATTTGCCCGACCTTTGTTTGCGTCGAACGTTTGCGATTTGGCTGCTTGCAAAACTGACTGAACTGAACATATTTTTCAACAAAATCCTCTACAATGATGAGGCTCATTTTTATTTAGGCGGTTATGTAAACAAACGCAATTGTCATCGAAAAACCACTACATTCAAAATAGTGACCGTATGGTGTCATTTGAATCCAGGTCAGTATTTTTTCAAAAATGAGCAAGGAAATGCCGTAACCGTGAATTCCAATATTTTGTGGCCATAGTTGGCGAATGTTGATATCAGTGACCTTTGGTTTCAGCAACACGATCACTAAAACAATTCACCTATTGTATGCGAATTTTGCCGGTCTGTCCTCGTTCTTGTGATTTAACGCTGTTGGATTATTTTCTCTAGGGTCAATTAAAAGATAAGGTTTACGTGAACAAACCACATATGACCGAGGCTCTGTAAGATGAGAAAGCTTCTCTTGTTGGAAAGTGTGTTACAAAATTTTGTAAAAAGAGTGGACGCCACCCGATGTGCTAGAAATTAACATTAGCCCGTCATTATATTCGATTATTAATTTTCATATTTCTGCCTTACTAGGATGTCAATAAAACTGAAGTTGTCGAAAAAGTGTGCGTTTAAAGCCAGTTTACTTTCTTACCTCAAGTTTACCAGCCTTTAAATTTTTATATTTAAAATTTATGAATAACTCTTGCACTCGCATTTGAATAGCAAGATGGCTATAATGTTATAATGTAAGAAGCTTGCTTTATCAAATAAAGCCACAACTGTTACAATCGTACGAAAATTGGATAGATTATTGTTCTACTTAGAAAAATTGCAAGAAACGCTGTCTTGAAGCACTGTCCACAAGAAAGATATAACTCAATGTACAACTGAAATCAGGGATTTATCAAAAATTTTAATATAAATCACCTTTTTTTTGAGACATATACCATATGTCCATAGATCTAAGGTTTAAAAATCATCATCATGATCGACAATGTGTTCTTAAGAGGGCTGAGGTTGGAATAATATATGAATTTTTGTTCTAAATGTCATTCCAATGGAAATTTAGACCTCTTGTCCGCTCACCATCCTGCTAGAGTACGAATAATTTCTCAAAATAGGGCATGCTAAATTCAAAATTGGAAAGAATTGATGTGTGGTCAACAGCGTTAGCATTCAGGCGTATTATTTATAGCAGGTTAAATTTTTTCCAAATAACAAGTGCGTCTTTCCCACCGTTAAAGTGAGAAACTTCTTACATATAAAAAGATTCAGATGATTCAAATTTTTGTTGTATTATGAAGAGAAAAGCTTGGAAATTATGAATGAAAAATGATATCTGATAAATGGCCACCACGACCATGGTGACAGACATCGATACAGTTTTTAATCACTTATTGGCACTTATTGGTTCTATTTAGTTAATCACATCAGGGATTTTGAGTTTTACGGTTGAAATCGATTCGATTGGCTCCGTATAGACTCTAGTAGTGTTAAATTACACGATCGGGCTGGTCGCTTAAGTGTTGATTGTCGTGAAATTATGCGATCGGGAATTGGTTTGCAATAAGTTGATGGCTACATTGGTTGTGTACCATGTGATACCGTCAAGCTTAAATCACATATCAGTAATGTCCACGTTGTCAATGGTAGGAACAAATTGATCCATTGACTGTTATAGCATTTCCAGTCTCATCTTCGAAAACAAAAAAACGGCCCAATCACACCTCCAAACCACATAGCGCACCATATAGTGACAGGTAGAGACGTCACCTGGCCATGAAGCCTTAATCAGATGGTGGTCAACCACTATGCATAATTTGGAACGTCATGCTCCTCCTAGGAAGCCGAAGATATAATTCTATGCAACAGAACTTTCTAGTTGCAACTTCGATGATTCCAGAGCAGGGCTGTAAATCATCCCTCCTTGCTTAAGAGTTGAAGACTTTCCAACTCCTGTCCAGAATACATGTCTAGCATGCTCACTGGATCTAGGAACATTTCACCAGGTAGGTGTTACTAAAGGCGAAATGAACCCGGCCACCATTAAAAACTGACCTGTCTGTTATGGGGCCGCGAAACCACAACCACCACGTTACTCCCATATAGGAGCCAACCTCAATGATCAGCCAGAGAACTATTAAATGTCTAAAGAGACAAATAATGAACTCTGGGGCTCACTGATCCCCGTGGAAATAAAGTGGAGCTTCCAGTTGACTCCCTGCCTGTCTTCAGGGGACTGGGCTCCCTTTTTCCCCCAGTTGCACTGTGTCTAGATAGTCGAAGTTCTATAAAGACCATATTTATGTGCCCCCGGGAGGATAGTGACAGGTAGAGCATGAAAAGGCTTATCAATAATCACTCTAAGATTTTCAGAAGCACAAATGCGGCAATTTTGCTTGTTGACATACTCTGACAAGCGAGAACGGGCTTCGCCTGAAAAAATTATTTTTTCAGAAAAACCAGCCAGTTGTTCACTAATAAATTGAGTGAATCTATGGGGATGTGAGTGATCGGTCGGAATCAAGTCCTGCACCAGTTGAACCTTGTAAGGCTTTAAAGTTAAATCCTTACGCAAAATTCGCTATGTGGAGGAATTGACAAATTTGGATCTGCTTCAACACTGTGGCTCATGGCTGTGATGATTTCAGTTGTACGACCCGGTCGAACACACGTTGTTATTGTATCGAGCTTGTCGACTCAAATTTGAAGACCAAATTCTTAATAGCAGTCTCTAAAAGACAATTATGTTGTTAAAAAATATCACGAATTTTACAAAATGTAACTTTAACAGAACCATTATTTTCATACGGGATTTAAATTATTTTAATGCGATTTTCGTGCGAAATTGCATTCATTGTAACAATTGCCAATGCACCTACTACGAATTCGTCAAAAAACTAAATGTTAAAGCTATCATGTTGTTGGCGTTGCTACAATTGAAAAACAAACTTCTTGTTAGAAACCCCTATATTTTCAATGCTGGCACCACAACACTTTTTAATATCATTATTTTTACATACGCAATTAAATTAGGGCGATATTTATTTCTAAATTCATCAAAAAAATTGATTCGACAAAAACCCCCTTTCTATTTAAGCCTGCAAAAAATGTTGGATTACCTTAATCGTGTGTGGAATTAGACATATGTATTGGGAGGACTTCTCAACTAGACAACCAACCTAATGCTTTTAATAAATGTTTTGTTTATTAGATTGAGTTTTTTATGCGAAACAATAACACAATACTTTAGAGTTTTAAATTAAATTAAACAATTTAAAAAAAAAAACACGATGACAACTTTGTTGTCTTTACTCAGCGACGACTCAACTTGAGTTAGTTTATTTGCCCAGCAATATTCTACTTTAACATACCCCCTGGGGGCACATTTATGGTCTTTATAGTACGTAACAGCTATCTAGATTTGTGCAACTGGGGGAAAAAGGAAGCCCAGTCCCGTGAAGACAGGCAGGGAGTCAACTGGAAGCTCTACTTTATTTCCACGGGGATCAGTGAGCTCGCAGAGTTCAATATTTGTCTCTTTAGACTTATAATAGTTCTCTGACTGATCATTAAGGTTGGCCCCTATATGGGAGTATCGTGGTGGTTGTGGTTTCGCGGCCCCACAATGGTTATTATGGTGGCTAGGATCATCTCACTGATAATGACACGCAAAATGAATGATCCAGTCCAGTGAGCATGCTAGACATGTGTTCTGGACAGGAGTAGAAAAGTCTCCAACTCTTTAGCAAGGTGTGATGGTTTGTAGCCCTGCCCTGGAATCATTAAAGTTGCAACTAGGTGGTTCTGTTGCTTAGAATTATGTCTTAGGCTTCCTAGCACGCATGTATGACGTTCCAAATTATACAATTGTGGTTTGTCCACCATCTGATTAAGGCTACATTGCCAGGTGCGGATGTAAAACGAATCACACTATCTACTTTAACATCAACTCATATTATTGTTTTTATTATCATTATGTTTAGGCGTCTTTTTGGCTATGTGTTTTGTTTTTGTTCTGTGTTAATTATTTTTGTTTTCTGTTGTTTATCTTATGTCGTAGAATTTCTTATAAGCATGTCGTTGTTGTCTTGTGTATATAAGATTTCTTAGAAAACTTCACAGTTTTAAAAATGCACTTTTTTACAGATAATTATTTTCTTTAAAATTTTCAAAAAATATCTTCGTAACAATTTAAACAAGGCATGAGACTTTGATAATCAATTATTAAGAATTGATGGATTATTGCAGAAACTAATTATTTTATTTAACATTTATTTTTTTTAGAATTTTACCTAATTGTCAAATTTAACCACGAAATTAAAATTTCCGAAGTTATATAAAGTAAATAATCTAATTCCCTACTATGCCAATTTGAATTTGGCGATCTGAATATAAAATTATTCCAGTAACGTTAAAGGCTTTGTCCACTAAGTAAAACAATAAGAAATATTAATTAATAAAAGGCTAACTAAGTTTTTATGTGCTAAAATACCGCTAGTTTAAAATAACTAAGAGATAGCTAAGAAAGCTATTCCCTCAAATGATGATTTTTAGTTAATTATTTGGCTTAAAGCACTTGTACAAATCGCGGGTAATGTATTTGGTAAGCGAATAGCGAAATTTGGCAATCACAAAATTAAGTCATTATAGGTCAAGTATTTTTTACGGTAATGTATATTTATTTTTAATTATTTTATGTTAAGCTTCTTAAACTCTTAGATAAACTTGGAATTTTTAAATCACATTTTTAGTAACCATAAAAAGCGTGCGATACAAACTGGTGAAAAGAACATTAAAAATTATATCTCACTAATCGTATTTACTTTTGTTTTCGTTTGAATATTTTTGAAGTTTTATAACTAAAACTGAAAGATTATTATCTTTAACAAACATACACACACAAACACACATCTATAAGATATACTTTTTCAATGATTTAAAGTTTTTATTATTGTTGGCTCTTATGATTTTAAACAATGGCCAATTTGTTTGATTTTTTCATATTTTAAAAATCACTAAATTTATGAATAGCTAAATACATTATCATCTTAGCTGATCTACTACAGATAGAGATTGAAAAATAATATTGAAATTGCTTCAATTATTTGCCATTAAACTTTCTAATGCCAGCAGATTGTGAACGTTATTAATAGTTGTAGAGGGCGTTTTCAACAAGAAGTTTGTTTTCTAAAACAAAATAAAACAAAAAATTTAGATTAATTTGATTCGGGTAATTATGAATGAAAAATGATATCTAGCAAATGTCCACCACAAATGTCGATACTTTCATCAACGGTTTTAATAACTTTTTTTTGTCAAAATGGCGGTTTTACTTCGTAAATCACATCACCAATTTTGAGTTTTAAGGCTGAAATCGATTCGATTGGCTCCGTATATACTCTGTCCTTAACATAGCCCCACAAAAAATAATCTAGTGGTGTTAAATTACATGATGTAGCTGGGCACTTCACTGCTGATTTTCGTGAAATTATGCGATCGGGAAATTGGGTTTGTGTGACATGTATCACCGTTCTATTGAAACCACTTGTCAGTGATATCCAAGACGTAATAATAGGCCAAAATTGACTTGTTCTTTCAAAATTAACCACCTCTTGATAACATGACCTATTGATCGCTACCACATTTTCACCATCATCTTCGAAAAAAAACGGTCCACTCATGCCTCCAGACCACATGGCGCACCATACAGTGACACATTGAGCATGCAAAGGCTTCTCAATAATCATTCTAGGATTATAAGAAGCCCAAATGTGGCAATTTTGCTTGTTGACATACGCTGACAAGTATAAATGGACTTCGTCTGAAAAAATAACTTTTTCAGAAAAACCAGTCGGTTATTCCTGAATGAATTGAGCCAGTCTACGGCCACTTGAATATTCGGTCGGCTTCAATTGCTGCACCAGTTGAATCTTGTACGTAAATCCTTACGTAACATTCGCCATGTGGCGGTTTTGAATAGCCCAATTGTTGACAGCGTCGAGGAATTGAAAAATTTGGATCTGCTTCAATACTGAGGCTCACGGCTGCGATATTTTCAATTGAACCACCCGGTCGAACACGCGTTGGTGTTCGTATATTTTGTATCGAGCCTGTCGACTTAAATTTATTAAGAAGAGCAGTCTCAGAAGCACGATTATGTTGTCTCGAAAATATCACGAATTTTCATAGTGGATTTGAATTATTTTTATGTGATTTTCGTGTAAAATTTTTTTTTTTTTATAAAGAGAAGTAGCACTTCAGGCAACAATGCCTATTTAGTCAAGTACCGTGCTACATTCTTTAGGAAAGGGATAACGAAGAGATGAAACAGGTGATGAAAATAGAAGGATAGTCGGAAATTAACTGCCGTATATAAGACAGCACAGCGACCAGTGACTATGCCTTCATCGCTGAGCAGCCCCACCGACAATCAATTTTTATTTTTGTAGTAAAAAAAAACCAAGGTCTTCGTTGGGAATCGAACCCACAACCCCCGTATTTACAAGCTAGTACACCACCTACTAGCCTACAGGGACACCTAAATTATGAAATTTAATTCATTGTAACAACAAAAAACTAAATGTCAAAACTATAATGTTGTTGGTGTTGCCAAAATTGAAAAACAAACTTCTTGTTGACAAACCCGATATTATACAATAACAATGATTGAAGGTGGCATTTCACTGTGAGATGTAACGAGTAGAAGAAAATGTTATTTGATTTGAATTTTGTTTTATGCACTTTTAATCTTGAAGCATTATGCTGTTAAAAAGTTTTATTGCATATGACGTGCAGTCATCGGTTAAATAGGTGTCTATGAGTATTTAGGTTTTTCTACATGAAATTAAAATTATAGAAATGTGACTGTATCGCTGAGCCAAATAGATTAAACAAATCCTTTGGACTTGTTAAATACAATTGTGGCGGATGTTAAAATGAATTGAACGTTTCGATTTCACATAAAGGGTGGGGAAATTTGAGGTTAGGAAGTAATTGGCTTAACACACATAATTTGTTGACAACCTAAGTTTTATTGACACCAATGTAAAGTAGAAATATGGAAATTCATAATGTAATATGATGTCGGGCAAACGTCTACCTTCTAACACATTGGCAGACGTCTGATCTTTTGTCAACAATTTTCAGCAATTTTTTAGCTTTTCTCCGCTATTTAGCGCCGAATTTCATCTTTCCGAGTGTCAGTTCTTTGCGGGTTATTCACGGGACCCCAGCCTTTCAAAAGGCAGCAGAGAAAATAAGTTGACGGCATTAAATCACAAGAACGAAGGGGCCATTTAATATCGTCAAATCGAGAAATTATGCGATCGGTTGGTTTTTCATGAAATAAATAAATTGTTGGGGTGGCTGTGTTGTGCTAAAATCAAAGGTCACTGATGACATTATTAGCCATCTGTGCCAACAAAAAATTGGTTATCATGGTTTGGCAGCGCAGGCACTTCGTGTTAATAGCGTTTCTTTGCTACGCTACGCTCTTTTTCTTTGAATGTAATAAATTTCGAGAATAGTTTGTGGTTTTGTGAGCGTCATATGTGACACTTTTGTTTCACTATAGATGATTTTTTTTTTTTTTTTAAATGCATTGTTTTCAGGTTAGTTTTTCAAACAGTCAATACACAAACGTTTAATGCAAACAATGGTTGCACAGCTTTAATTCTGCAACGAGTTGAATTTTATAAGCGTGGAAATGAAGATGTTTACGAAGAATTTTGGGCAAAGTGCTTCTAGTGATGTCGCAAACGTCGAAGAGTTGATGCCTTAGGTTCACTTCTCATCACTTTGCTGTACAGCGTTTATGTTTGCTACACTGCGGCTACTACGAGCGCAACATGTTGATCTATTACCAGCAAAATACTGCAAGTCACGAATTTAGCGATTAAATTACGCACAGCGGCCTCAGAAGCAGGCTGATTACAAGGAAATACTGCTCGAATTTTACAAAATGAAATTCTTCACTGTTTTAATAGTAAATTTTCAAAATTAATTTTCATTGCTCAAGAGCAGTGATGGGCGAACTACGGCCCGCGAGAGGTTTCAATCCGGCCCGCCGAGCGTTTAAAAAAAAAATTAATCACCTATTAAAAAATTATGCCCAAAAAATAAATTTACATTATGTTTAAAAAAAAAAATATAAATTAACAATTTTAGCAAAAAAATGCGATGTTTTCATATTATATTGTGTACAAACTGCGTAAATATTGTACACACAAGAGAACAACAACTTTCTGATGCAATATTCCAAGAAGAAACATAAACATCATAAAGCACTTACAACTAATACAGAACACTAAACGTATAACATAACAACAACTATTATATGTGAGATCTAGAAGAGTCTTGAATATTCGAGACAACATGCGCAACAAATATAAAAGGACCAGCGATGGATTAATCAGCATTCAGTAAAAGTGTAAATCTCGTGACGTAAAGAATAAATTGTGAAGTAAAATTATAAAGTTGCCAACGTATAGTTTTATTTGTGTAATTAAGATAATAAAGTGTATTGTAAATATAAGTGCAATAGTAAAATAGTCTAAGTTTTTTACCCCCATAAATGTCAATCGAAAATAGAAAGAGAAAAATTGATTCGGAATGTCGAGTATTTAAAAAAGAGTGGATATGGAAGTACTTCTTTATGGAATATGACCAAAAACCTTTTTGTCTTATCTGCCAAGAACTGGTAGCTGTACTAAAAGATTATAATCTTGCTAGGCACTTTAATTCAAAACATCTTGGGTCGAAGTACTATAAAATGACAGATGAAGCCAAGAAAGTTCATTCAGAGGAATTGAAAAGAAAAATATCTAGTCAGCAAATGTTTTTTAAAAATCAAAGAAGTGTCCAGCGACCGTCCACGTTAGCTGGTCACATTGTTGCCTATAAAATAGCAAAAAGTAACAAACCGTTTTCTGAGGGAGAATTTATTAAGGATGTGTTAATTAGCATTGGAAAAGTATTATGCCCAGAAAAGGTAAAAGATTTCAAATCTATAGGGGTGTCACGTAGAACGGTCACAAAAAGAATTGAAGCGATTTCTTCTAATTTAACCAATCAACTCGATGGACGTCTTAAAAAGTTTAAGTATTTTTCAGTCACTATAGACGAGAGTAATGACAGGAGTGACACAGCCCAACTTCTAATTTTTATCAGAGGAGTCGATGAAAACTTTGTAATAACCGAAGAACTTGCTTGTTTGAGATCTTTATAAGGAAAGACGTCAGGAAAAATAATTTAGGATGAATTTAGACAGGGGATGGAATCTCTTAATGTCCCAATTTCCAAATTAATTAATTTAACAACTGATGGAGCACCTAACAAGGCGGGAAAAAATACGGGGTTTGCAGGAGTTTATAAAAGTCAGAATCCTGAAAGGGCAACAATTGTTTACATTGTATTATCCACCAAGATGTTCTTTGCAAGACTGCCTTGGATATCAACCACGTACTTAATATTATTTTAAAATTAATTAATACCATTCGAGCCCGTGGTTGGTTACATCGACAATTTCAAAAGTATTTATCGGAAGTTGATGCATAATTTTCAGATGTACTTTATTACACAAAGATCAGGTGGCTGAGTTGTAGGCATGCCTTCTCGAGAGTTTGGAGTCTTCTCGAAGAAATTAAAGTTGTTTTTTTAAATTGGATGATTGGATTGGGATGAGTGGGAAATATTGGAGGATAAGAATTGGTGCATCGAGTTTGCTTTTTTCACGGATTTAATCGACAACTATAATAAACTGAACAAGAAGTTACAGGGAAGAAATCAACTTATATATGAAACTTGGGGCAGTTTGAGGTCTTTTAAAACTCAATTGCTTATATTTTCTAAATGTTTGGGAAAACATGATTTGACTCATTTTCCAAGACGTAATTCTTTGAGGCCTGTGAGTGAAGAGAAGTTAAAAGTCTTTTTACAATTTTCATTAAAACTGTATTCAGAATTTGAGGCCAGATTTGCTGACTTAAAAAAAATCCAACCATGTTTCGATATTTATTCAATGCCTTTTAATGTTAATCCTGAGAATGATCTACAATTGGAAATTATAGAATTGCAATGTAATAATAGTTTAAAACAGCTATTTTTAAATACAGATAAGCTTAATTTCTATAAATCCTTACCAAAAGATGAATTTCCAAAGCTAATTAATCATGCGCAGAAAATTATGGCAATGTTTGCTTCCTCACATTTATGTATGTCAACAGGCCTTTTCAGTAATGAAATGCAGAAAAAATTCAATAAGAAACCGATTGTCAGACGAGAGTCTATTTAGTTTATTAAAAGTCGCATCCTCCCAGCTGGAACCAGATTTTGAGGAAATTATGTCAAGTCAGCAACAGATCCATGCTTCCCATACATCTGGAAAATCTTAAAATCATAATAAACCGGATCTTATAAAATTTTTATGTTGTTTTAAAATATTACGTAATATAACTAATAAATATATAGCTTAAACCGAACTTTTAATTCAACAGCAACCACATAATTTTTTAATGAATGACACCCCTATATTTTTTTTAATTTAATGGCCCGCCGCAAGATTTTTTTAAATTTATTGGCCCGCCACCTAAAAAGTTCGCCCATCACTGCTCAGGAGTAACGTTCAACGATTAAAACATTAAATTTTTTATTAAATAAATGTTAAAAGATTGAGTGACACTATATCATTTGACAGATAATTTATTTCCTAACCTCGAATTTGCTCACTTAATAATTCGCTAGCTTATCTGGCTGTGAAGTTGTATTTGCATGTCATAATACCCAATAGTTGTAATATTTTATTCTCACCTTTAATTTAAAGTTAAACTTAAAAACTTAAGTATTGATTTTTCTAAAATTGTGATTAATTTAATGTGTTTGATTTAACTAAGTGGGAGTGTGACTAGTTCTGTGTTTTCCTCGATAAATTTTATGTTAGTAAATAATAATTAAATCCCTTATCCTCAATTTAATTCAATGGAAATTTTGATTTGTTTTTGTGTTATTTATAATATCTAAATATTTACCTTAAACTATTGTAATAACGATGGGCAAGTTTAATCACGCAAAATTTGTTCGTGATTTTCGTGAGTTTTTGTTTTGTTTTTTGATAAGTTGGTGGAATAGAAATCAATAGATTTATATAAGATGCAAATTTTAAATAGTTTGTGTTGTAATTTATAACTGTCAAAAATTTGCGAGAATTATACGCTTCAACATTTAATTATTGATTACTTATAACAACAAATTGTATTTGCCTTTCTGTTGATTTTTAATAATACGAGTAAAATCGTAGTATGCCTTGACTGTTCTGTTATTAGTTAATTAAAAATAATAATTTAATTAAAAATATGAAAAATAATGAATTAGAATCAAGTATTATTATTATGCTTCTGTTATAAAAAAAAAACCTGCTAGGAAAGGAAAAAGTGTTATGAAGAGCGTGTTTTTTATATCATTAAAATTATAAAGACAAGCAAAATATCGAAAAAATATATATTATTGAATTAATTAAAAAAGATCGTTAAACAGAATAACAGATATTTATTTAAGATAAAAAAAGGTCAATTAAAAAAATAAAAAAAATTAAATTATAAAGTTTTACCAAAGACTGTAAATATATAAATTTAACTCTCACACAGTGGACAAATTTTGCACTGGCAGCACAATGCATGCAAATGCAACAACTTTCGGCTTTACAGTCTTTGATTAGTATAAAGTTTATAAAAATTTATGTATAAAATATGATTTAGGAACGTACTAATATGTCGTTAATGCAGGTCATAAAGGTTGTTGTATAGGGTTCTTTCGAACTGTACAGTTTTTGAATTCGTTCCGTTTAACGGGTTGTTGTATAAAATAACTATATTATGTTGAGTTTATTTGTGGATTTTATTTATTTATTATTTGTATTTAATTTAATTAATAAAAAGTACAACACTGTTTCGAATGTACATTTTGACAAATGATATTCTCAGCCGACTCAATAAATAATTGAATAATATAAAGATTTCAAATTTAAATTAAAAGCGATAAGCAGGGAAGGAGAAGAGGGCAGGAGAGGTAAAATGCATGTTTGGGACATCCAACAATTTAATATTTCCTTTACGATGTCACAGTGAAGTGCAACGATTTTTTATACAAAGGAAGTATGTGAGTTTGTCGATGAGGAGCTGGATAAACTTGCTT
Source organism: Trichopoda pennipes (assembly GCA_030448955.1). NCBI lineage: Eukaryota > Metazoa > Arthropoda > Insecta > Diptera > Tachinidae > Trichopoda > Trichopoda pennipes. The sequence goes on from JASKUP010000072.1 coordinate 18,383,574, forward strand.
CGGGCTTTGTTATTATTTTTCTTTGGACCAAATCTTTATCTAACTTCTAGTTTAGTTTTCGTTTGTAGCTGTTAAAATACCCAGAGGAGCTGGCAAGAACTACCTTAATACGGCGAGCACTAGCCGCTACTAAACGTCATTATACCAGCGTGGTCAGAAATTTGGTAAAATTTATCTTCTTCAATTCAATTTTGCAAATTTTATTATAATAAAATTTAATTATAAATTTATTTATAATAAGTTTACGAAGCTTCGTTAGATAAACACTTAATTTGTGTACTTATTGCAAGTCCTTCTAAGTTGATGTAACCACGGTCGTTTAAGATGTTAAGAGTTGCAGTGCTTCTAGCTTTGCAACTAAGGCACTGTTAAAATATTAAATTTTAAATAATTTGTTACGGTGCATGCAGAGTTGAAACTTTGATTTGCTACCATATTATTTTCTCTGTATGAATATATAATGTTGCGGTGACCAAACTATAACTATTTTAAACAATACTGGCGACGATAACAAGTTTTTGTTAATATTTCCTAACGCATAAAATATACAGCATATTTTATTTGAATTTTTAATAAAATTTTAATTAAATTTTAATAACAGCCAAATATTTAATACTATAAAATTATACTGCTAACAAACTTAATATTTTAAGTTCTTTCTTATATGATTGATGTACGATTTAAAATATTATCGGTGGGCGAATTTGAGATTAGGAGATATATTGTCTGTCAAATGATTAAATGTCAAGAATTAAGTTGTCATCTTTTGGCATTTATTTAGTAAAAAGTTGTTTACTCCTGAGCAAAGAATTTTAGTTGTGGAAATTTACTATTAAAATGGTAAAAATTTCCTATATCAGTTCGTAAAATTCAAACAGCTCTTTCTCTTAATCAGGCTAGCAATGAGATCGCTGTGCTTAATTTAATGGCTAAAAGCGAAGCTCACTGTTTTAATACTAACATCAAACCAAAATAATATGCTGATAGTAGCCGCGGTACAGAGTGTGTGATTTGTTTTACATCCGCACCTGGCTATGTAGCCTTAATCAGATGGTGGACAAACCACTATAGTATAATTTGGAACATCATAGATGCGTCCTAGATAGCCGAAGACATAATTCTAAGCAACAGAACCACCTAGTTGCAACTTTAATGATTCCAAGACAGGTCTGCAAACCATCACACCTTGCTAAAAAGTTGGAGACTTTCTAACTCCTGTCCAGAACACATGTCAAGCATGCTCACTGGACTGGATCATTCACTTTGCGTGTCATTATCAGTGAAATGATCCTGGCCACCATAATTTTCATAAATGCCTTATGGGGCCGCAAAACCACAACCACCACGATACTCCCATATAGGGGCCATCCTCAATGATCAGTCAGAGAACTATTAAATGTCTAAAGAGACAAATAATGAACTCTGCGGCTCACTGATCCCCGTGGAAATAAAATAGAGCTTCCATTTGTCTCTCTGTCTGACTTCAGGGGACTGGGCTCCCTTTTTCCCCAGTTGCACTGAGTCTAGATAGTGGAATATTCTATAAAGACCATATTTATATGTCCCTGGGGGGAAGTAGCCGCGGTACAGCAAAGTGTTGAGAATGAGCTGGAACACCAACTCACCGATATTCTATTTTCACGCTTATAAACTTCAGCTGGTTTAAAAATTAAAGCCGACCAGCCATTGTTTGTGAAGTGGCTATTTGAAAAACTGAACGAAAATAATGCATTTTTCAACAAAATCATCTTTTGTGATAAGGCTTATTTTCAGATAGGCGGTTATACAAAATCCATAAGCAGTTCTATAAAAACCATTACATCCAAAGAAAATGATCGTATGATACGCTTTTTGTTCAGGCGGCAATATTGGCTCGTATTTTTTCGAAAATAAACAAGAAAATGATGTCACCCTAAATTATCTGCGCTATCAAACCATGATAAGCAACTTTTTGTAGCCAAAATTGGCTAATGTTGACATCACTGATCTTTGGTTTCCGCAAGATGGCGCCACTAGTCACACTGCCACGCAAACAATTCAGTTATTGCATGATAAAATTTTATGATTTGGCAATATCAATTGGCCCCCTCGTTTTTGTAACTTAACGTCGGCGGATTATTTTCTCTGCGGTCATTCAATAGACCCGAGGAAAAGAATTACGTGAATAGCCCACAAACAAATGACTCGAAATTCCTTGTTAAATTGACGAGATAAGCGAAACATTGTTTAAATACCATCGAACTGACTGCAGTTATCATTTTTAGTATTTTGTTTTGGTGCCTTTTATTTTATTCTACAATTAATGCGTCGACTTAAGGATCGCGCTGTAAAGCAGCAGTTTAATCTTAACGTTACTTGAAGTGCTTTTAATTTCAGCTGCTTTAACCTTACTTTTGTACAGCGTTTCTATGTCAAACGCCTATAAAGGTAATATAATGAGGAATTAGACTTCTATGGGTTCAGGTATCATCTGGTTATTTATCCTAATAGAACTCTATGTGCAGAGAATTGGTAAGTGCATTCATTTTTTTCCCATTAACAGTAACTCTGAATGGCCTGTAATGGGTGGGGAAAATTTTAGGTTAGGAAGTAAATTGCTTGCCAAATTATTAAATCTAGAAAACTGAGCCGAACATATTTAGTACAAAGTTGGGAAATTTTAATCCTGGAACATTACACTCTTCAGCAAAGAATTTTAATTGTGAAATTTTACTATTAAAATAGTGAAAATTTCACTGTATCACTGCGTAAAATTCGAGCAAACAACGAGTTGAACTTTATATGGGTGAAGATAAAGATCGTTATTTAATATGTTGCGCAAAGTTGCGAACGTCGAGAAGTTGATGTTCCATTCATTAATTTCCAACACTTTGCTGTGCAGCAGCTACATTTACATCACTACGATCATTGCGAGCGTAGTAATATTTTAATTTATTGTTCGCAACAATACAGTGAGCTACGAATATATTAAATTATGCACAGCGGTCTCAGAAGGAGCCTGAAAAAGCTACTCGATTTTTACAATAAAATGTCCACTATTTTTAAAGTAAATTTTCACAATTAGATTTCGTTACTCAAGATTTTAACATTTCATGCTTAAATAATCCAGCATTTTACTAAATAAATGTTAGAGGATTACATCTTTTATCACCGCTGTGCTTAATTTAATTGCTAAACTCGACGCTTACGGTATTTTTGCTAATAATAGATGAAAATAATATGCTCATAGTGGCCGTAGTGACGCAAACATAGACGCTATATAGCATAGTATTGAGAATGAGCCTGGAATAACAACTCGTCGACATTCGCAAAGTTGGGCATCACTAGAGGCACTTTGCGCAACATTTTGCATAAAGATCGTCATACTCACACTTATAAAGCTTAATTCCTTCAAGAATTAACGCCAACTGACCATTGTTTGGGTCAAACGTCTGTGAATTAGCTGTTAGTCCCAGTTCACATTGGACGACTTTTGTCGCTGCAACTCGTAGTTTGTTGTTGTAAATAATGTGTGTAAAGATAATAGTGGTAGGGTTACTTTCTTCCCCTATTCTCTTTACTAACATTATTTACAACAACAAACTACGAGTTGCAGCGACAAAAGTCGTCCAATGTAAACTGGGACTTACAAATCTAAACGAGAACAACGCATTTCTCAACAAAACTATCTTTACTGACAAGACTTATTTTTTGAGGTTATGTAAACAAAATTATCACATATGGGGCTCATGAAATCCACAAACGCTCCTCGAAAAACCATTACGTCGCAGGAAAGTGGTCGTATGGTGGGGTTTGTGGCCAGGCGGTATCATCGGCTCGTATTTTTTTTCGAAAATGAGTAAGGAAATGCCGTCACTGTGAATTCTCTGCACTGCCAAATCATAATAATCAATTTTTTTAAAGCCACAATTGGCTAATAGGGAATCGAAGTGACCTTTAGTTTTAGCAGGACGACGCCACAAGCTACACAGCCTTCTAAACAATTCAATTATTGCATGAGAAATACCCAAGTCTTGTAATTCTGGTTTTGGCGATGTCAATTGGCTGCGTCGTTCTTATGGATTACTTTCTCTGAGGCCATTTGAAAGACTGGGCTCATGTAAACAACACACTAACGACTGAAGCTCTAAAAGATAAAATTCGGCACGAGATTGAAGAGATAAGCGGCGCTTTGTTGCAAAATGTTCTTCAAAATTGTGAAAGGAGCGGAAGTGTGCCAACGTCGACATCATATTCCATTGTTGCAAAAAGGGTGCGCTTTTAGCCAATTTATTCCCTAAGCTTAAATTTCTCTACCCAATAAAATTTACTTAACTATTGTTGTTATAAGTAAACAATAATTAAAGGGAGCGCATAGTTCTTGGAAATTTTGCCAGTTGCATAAATTTTACATACAAATTTTATTCATTTCAATTCCACCAATTTATCAGAACACAAACAAAAAATCACGAACAAATTTTACGTGATTGAGCTTGCCCATCGTTATAACAATATTTTAGAGTAAAGATTCAGATATTATAAATAACACAAAAACAAATCAAAATTTCCATTGAATTAAATTGATGATGATGGATTTAATCATTATTTATTGACTTAAAAAAAATTAAATTAAATTACAATAAATTTTATAAAGGAGGAAACACAAATTGTCATACCCCACCTAGTTAAATCCAGCAAATCAAATTAATCACAATTTTAGTAAAACTAACAACTTTGTTTGAAGTTTAATTAAAATTATAAGTGACAACAAAACTTCACAACTGTTAAGCTTTACGACATGTAGGAAGAAGTTTACAGCCAGGTAATGTAGCAAATTTGAGGTTTGAAAGTAAATGATTAAATGATAAGAAGTGAGCTATTATCTGGGAAATTTTATGCGTGAAACGTTAAAATCTTGAGCAAAGAAATCGAATTCTGAAAATTTACTTTAAAAATAGTGAAAATTTTACTGTTAATCCTTTGTAAAACTAGAGCAGTGTTTCCTCGTAGTCAGGCTTTTCCTGATAACGCTGTAATTGATTTAATCGCTAAAATCGTAGCTCACTGTATTATTGCTAACAATAGATTAAAATATTACTACACTCGTAGTGGTCGTAGTGATGCAAATTTAGCTGCTGCAAAGTGTTGGGAATGAATGGAACATCAACTTCTACACGTTCGCAACTTTGCGCAATATCTTGCTTAAAGATCTTTATCTGTACTCAACTCGTTGAAGAACTAAAGCCGTGCGACTATTGTTTGCGTCGCACGTTTGTGAATTGGTGTTTGAAAAACGCATTTTTAACAATCAGACTACAGGCTCATAAAATCCACAAACAGTTTTCGCAAAACCATTACATCCAATGAATGTGACCATATGCTGCGGTTTGTGGTTAGGCGACATCATCATGGGTCCTTATTTTTTCGAAAATAAGACAACTGTCGTTACCGTGAATTCTCTAAGCCACCAAACCATGATACACAATTTTTTTATTTTGTTTTTAGGCGCGCCTGTAGGCTAGTAGGTATATATACTAAGTTATCAGTCTATCGGTTGTGGGTTCGATTCCCAACAAAGACCTTGGCTGTTTGTCACTACAAAAAATAAAAATTTACTGTCAGTGGAGCTGCTTAGTGATGAAAGTATGGTCACTGATCGCTGTGCTATCTTATACTACAGTTATTTTCCGATAACATGGGCCTTCTTGAACTGAAAACTGGCCCGGTAGGCTAATAGGTAGTGTACTTAGCCTACCAATAGGGGAGTGGTTGTTTTCACTACAAAAAAAAAAGAAATTAAGAGCTTGAAGGTTAAGTAATTATCCTTCTACTTTCACCACCTGTCCTATCTCCTCTCTATCCGTTTCCAAAAGAATGTAGCACGACAAGTACCACAAAAAACCCATAACATCTTCGGTTACTGACTTAATACAATTACAAAGATACTTGGCAGAGCTAGAAAAAGCCAATTCGAGAGCTACCACTACTAACCAATACTATATCTACAACAACAACAACAAATACAACAGCAAGACCTTTCTAATACCACAATATGTGGCCAACGATTTTGAGGAAAGACCCAAAAAGCTGTCCATGGAAAATAAAGAAATACAAGCTTTAATTAATCGAGTACAACAGTTGGAACGTTTAAATTCTCAACACAAGGAACTAGAAAAACCAATTCCAACAGATATACCTCTAAATTCTCTCTTAGGTTTCACCACACACACCACAATTCCCAGAAACAAGACGACTATCGTTTACCAGTGAATGATTTTGCCAATTTAAGAACCCTCTATAAACAGGTGGAAGATGCTGAAAGACTTTCACAGGGAGAAATAGAAATATCCACCAAAGCTACCGCTGTCAAAGCATATCAGGAGCAACAGTTAGAAACCGGTACACGCAAGACTCAAAACTTTGTTCAGCGTATAATCGATATCACAAATGATACAGGATCTGGTAGCAGCCTGCAAGAAGTTGATCCTAACGACTTTATACATTTACAAAAACTCTTCAGTAAAGTGCAAGAATTGGAAAGAGTGCGTATTCATTTACCTACAGCTAAACCTGCACACAGTTTAGCAAGAGAAACTACAAAAGCCCCAAATTTAGATGTAGCAGCCTCGCAAAGAACTCAAAATGTTCACTACATAAATGAAGCTCATATTGTGTATCCTTCTAGGATTAACAACTATAAACAGGTGGAGGACCTTTTCCTTCAGGAAGGGCATAACGATGATTTAAACTTAGATTTGCCGGTTTTCAAAAAGAGCGTAGAGAAATCTAGGATCGGTGAGAAGGAACCTAAGGATTTAACTTCTAGTGAGGAATTAAAGGATTTGATTTACGCTCAAACGTTGTCTGAAGAAACGGCCTATAAAAATTTACAACCTCCCATGATACAAAAAACTGTCACTAAAGAACCTCCACGCTTTGTGGAGGTTTTTTAGTCCCAAAGAAATAAAGCAGACAGCAAAAACAAATGGCGATTTGGAAAAAATACAAAAATTACTCAATAACGCTCAAGAGTTGAAGAAGCTGGGAGTATCTTTGCCAAATGAATTAACACAACAGCTGGAAACACAATTTTCCAAAAAGGAAAATGTTGCAACAAACCAGCGGAAAATGTTGCCTACAGTGCTACTTCTCTTTATAAAAAAAAATAATTTTTTTTAACGCTTAATTGAAATCAGTGACCTTTGTTTTCCACAACACGTTGCCACACTGCTACCCAAACAATTAATTTATTGCAGAGAAGGGTTTCTGATCGTTTAATTGCTTGATTTGACGATGTAATTTAATGCCGCTGGATTATTTTCTCTGGACCCATTTCAAAGGCCGGGTTTAAGTAAATAACCCACAAACAACTAAAGCTATCTATATATATAAAAGAGGATGTGTGTATGTATGTAAGAAATGGACTCGAAAACGGCTGGGCCGATTTTGATGAAATTTTCAGAGAATCTTCAGAATATTCAGGCGGGTGACACTGCGAAGTCCGATTTTTGATTTTGTGGGCGGAGGGGCGTGGCAAAACCCACCAATGACATATACATATTTATTATTTTTTTTCTTTTTTATTTTATTTTTTAAAGCCATTGTTATGCTTTTCAAAACGAGATATCAATCTCTTAAATCGGTTATGTGGTTCCGAAGATATTTACAAAAAAAAACTCACTAATATATAATAAAATATCAAAATTTTAAAACTTCCGAAATGTTGCATTCAAAAATCCGAGTTTTCGGTTTATTTATATTTACAAAATATTTACATTACTATATAATACAACATATTCCCCGCTACGCTGGTAAAAAAATAACGGTACAATCCAACAAACTTTGCTGTTTTGTGTTCATAAGTGAGAAACCTATAAGTGAAATCAATTTAGTAAATAACAAGTGTTTTTAAATTTACAATAGTGAAATAACTTCACAAATTATTTTTAATGCCAATTCATCAAATTGGTAATATGATTACTGTCGTTCCAACAACCAATAATAAAATGTTATAAAAGTAAAAAAACAAAACACATCATTGTTCCTTTTGCACTATTCCAGTTTACTAAAATGCCACCTAAAAAAACAGCTCTTGCTAAAAAAACCATCGCAACGCAGCAGCAGAGGACAAGAAGAGCCGCTGAATCAGCTGAGGAACACGTCTTCAGGAAAATCGTGAAAGGGCATCTACGTCCGCGAATCAAAATCAATCGAAGAATGTTGTATATGCTTTTACATATGCAATAGAATAAGACGTATATTAGCACACAAAAATATTGAATTGTGAAAAAAATAAAATTATTAAAAAAAAACTAAAAACGAAAAAAAAAAGAAATTCTGTTCTTTCTGATTAATTTTCTTAAATGATTGAATTTTTTTCGCGCACAAATGACTTGCAAAGCAGTCACGGGCACGCTAGTAACAGATAAATTTTGGTGCTGTATTGACGAGATAAGCGAAGTTTTATTGCAAAATGTGTTTAAAAATTTGGTGAAAGTGTTAGAGGTAAACATTTTCTCGGGATTGTATTTTATTATTAATTTCGATAGTTTTGCTTTACATTGGCATTAATAAAACTAAAGTTTTCAAAAAAAAGTCTATGTTTTAAGCCAATTTACTTCCTAACCTTAAATTTGTCCATCCTTTGTTAAACAGAAGTCTCTGCTCTCCAACATATTACTGTTTCTATGGTTTAATAAATTTAGGCAAAAAGCGGATGAAGTAATTGAGAAGAGTACATTTTAAATAAAATAATAAACTTAAGAAATTGTGTTTTATAAAAATTTTTTACTTTAAAGCAAAATTACCACAGAAACTTTTCCTTTGTGTACAAAGAAAATTTTCACATTTAATGTGGAAAAATACATTCATGAATGTTGTTGCCAGTCACTGATTATAAAAAAATTCTTTTAAATTTTACAACAGAAACAATAATTTATTATAATTTGATGAAACATAACCGATGTATCGGCATAGTATATGCATTTTATTTACTCTGTTTTGCTTGACTCAGCTGTCACAAAGTTTAGTGATATGATATGAGGAGCAGCAGCAGCAGCAGAGTCTATAATCAATTTTTATATTGTTCATCTGGTACAAAGACAATTTGAAATAAAAATAAGAAAAAGAATTAAAGAAATCAAATCAATATCAAATATAAACATACAAACAAACATATCAACATACATGTATATAAACAAACAAAAACTGTTTTTATTCGTTATTTAAAAATAAAATAAAATAAAATAAAAATATAGAAAAACAGATGGAAACATGCTGGAGGTAGTTTTCAGATAACCTTTCTCTCCCTAAAAACAACTTATTTTAACAATTGCCAGAGCGTATAAAAACCTTGACAGTTGCTGAAAATACGATCAGTTTGAATTGTGAAACGGACAAAAATAGCCATGAAAGCATTTTGTGTGATTTTAGTTTTAACCGTTGCGGTAAGTTATTAATAAAGACAAAAACAAAAGAAAAAATATTCGATTTAGAATTAAAATTTTTTTGTTTATGTTCATCTATTACTTTCACATATGCAGGCCTTAGCCGAACATCATGAGGGTCACGATTATGTGGTCAAAACTCACGACGATTTGGTGAAATACCGTGAAGAATGTAACAGCAAATTGAAGATCTCCCCCGAAATGATGGAAAAGTATAAAGCCTGGGAGTTTCCCGATGATGATAAAACTCACTGCTATTTGAAATGTATTTTTGAGCATTTTGAAATCTTTGATGAACACAAGGGTTTCGATGTCCACAAAATCCACCATCAATTGGTGGGCGAACATGGTACGGTTAATCACAATGATGAAACTCATAAAAAGATTGAACAATGCGTTGACAAGAACACCCAAGGTAGTGATGCCTGTACCTGGGCCTATCGTGTAGGCATGTGTATCATCCGTTCCGATTTGCAATTGGTCAAGGGCAGCGTTCAAAAACATTAATGACATGCAAATTATAAAAAAAACACGAGCATCTACATTTGAAATTTTGTGAATAAAAATCTGTGAATGTAAAATTTATTAACTTGTTATTTTCTTTTTATAAACATCTTTTATTAACTCCTTAAACCATACACCCATGCGGCCTCTAGCAAAACAATTAAAGGCCTCATTAGCCCAGTCATCAAGATCGGCTGCATGTCTATGCAATTTGTTGCAATAATCGACAACAATAGAAATTTCTCTGGGTTGATGTTGTTTGTCGAAAAGCTTTATAAAACGTTGGGCCTTAAAGCCATCAACATCACTCCACAAACCCAATTTCTGTGTGAAACATCTTATGTTGCTATTCGCATCAGAAGAATATGTACTGTGATTGCTATGTGGTTTAAGAAACATTAAATTTGTGATTTGACAGGCCTCCAGTGATGTTTGAATATCTTGTGCAGTGGGAAATTTCCATGTTTCGGCTGTTATGCAACTTATCTAGGATATAATAAGAAATATTTTTCTTATTATTTGCAAATTTTAGTATGATTTCTTCAATAATTCTCTCACCGTTAGCAATAGTATGGCAAAATTTGCTAAAAACATTTTTGAACACTTTAGCTTCACTTTGTCTTTGTTTGAACACCGACAACTTGAAACGTTGTTTGCGGCTGTTAACTTGTAAATGAAAAGTCTTTATTTTTTTTTTAAATTTATTTATTTCATTAATAATATATGTTTACATATATATTTTTTTAATTTAAAACTAAAACAATTATCTTGAAATTAAATTATTGTGATTTATTGTCCGACACCGAATATGTGTTCGCAATTAATTTAAATAATTAAGTTAGAAATTTTTAAATTCCACTTAGAAGCACTGTATGCTTATGTGTTGTGTAATTCTATTATCGTGTCATTGTATTATTGTATTTTTATTTCGATTTTATTATATCTAAATAATGTGTAATTTTTGTATTTCTTTTAATTACTAAATAATGTTTCTTGACTACCTTCCTTTGTGAGCAGATATAATTCCTACAGTTGTGGTCACAAAAATGTTAATAATTATTTTGGTATTAAATTATTTTTAATAATTTAAACTAAAAATTAAATCTTAATCTTTTAAACGGTCCTTAAATTAAAACGAATTTATTTTTTTCTCGATATTTTGCTTTCCTGTGGAAAGCTTCTTCAGGAAATTATTTTTTATATTTTTCAAAAACGAAAATTATAACAATTTGAAAAGAAAAATTTTTGAAAAACATAAAACTGAAAATAATAATTAAATTTTAACTAATTTTTTTTATAAAGAGTTTTTCAGCACGAAGTTTGTTTGCTAAAACACAAAAAAAAAACAACAAAATTAGATTAAATTGAATTCAATTTTGATTGTTTTACGAAGAGGAAAGTTCGGAAATTATTAATTAAAAATAATATGTACCAAATGTCCACTACGACCACGACCACGCTGACAGATGTCGATTCTTTCATCAAAGTTTCAATCACTTTTTGGCAAAATGGTCATTTTATTTCGTTAATCACATCACGGATTTAAAGTTTTAAGGCCGAAATAGATTCGATTGGCTCTGTACTTAATAAAGCCCCACAAAAGATAATCCAGTGGTGTTAAATTACACGATATGGCTGGCCACTTTACTGCTGATTATCGTGAAATTATACGAACGGCAAATTTGGTTTGCAATAAATTGATCGTGCTGTGTGACATGTGGCACCGTCCATGTCTGTGATATCCACATTGGCCAAAATTTAGTTGTTAGTACCTTGCAACAGCGTGATCTCTTGACTCTTACCGCATTTCCGGCTCAATCACGCTCAACATCACATAGCTCACCATAAAGTGCCACGTTGAGCACGCAAGGGCTTATCAATAATCGCTCAGGGAGTTTTCCAAATGTGGCAATTTTGCTTGTTGACATACCCTGACAAGTGAAAATGGGCTTCGTCTGAAAGAATGATTTTTTCAGACAAATCAGTCGGTTGTTCCTGAATAAATTGCGTGAATCTACGGTGATGTGAAAGGTTGACTTCAATTTCTGTATCAGTTTTTTTTTTTTTTTTTTTTTAAGAGAAGTAGCACTTCAGGCAACAATGCCTTTTTAGTCAAGTACCGTGCTACATTCTTTAGGAAAGGGATAGAGAAGAGATGAAACAGGTGGTGAAAGTAGAAGGTTAGTCGGAAATAACCTGCCGTTTGAAGACAGCAACAGCGACCAGTGACTATGCCTTCATCGCTGAGCAGCCCCACCGACAGTCAATTTTTATTTTTGTAGTGAAAAAAACCAATGTCTTCGTTGGGAATCGAACCCACAACCCCCATAATGATAAGCTAGTACACTACCTACTAGCATACAGGGGTACCTAAACTTTGTAAGGCTTTAAATGAAATCCTTGCGCAAAATTCGTCATGTGATGGTTTTGGATAACTCCAATTATTGAGAACGTCGAGGAATTGATAAATTTGGATCTGCTTCAACACTGTGACTCGCGGCTGCGATATTTGCAGTTGAACGACCAGGTCAAACACGCGTTAGTGTGCACACATTTTGCATTGAGCCTGTCTAATTAAATTTAACCACCAAATTCTTAATAGCGGTCTCAGAAGGACAATTATGTTGTCCAAAAATATCACGAATTTTACGACATGTAACTTTAACAGAACCGCCATTTTTAAAGAGGATTTGAATTGATATGTGCTTGGATTTTCCGACGGGGTTAAAATTACTTTTTTTTGGGTACGGTTTTCCGTCGACCCTCGTCAAATTTGATTTGTGAACAAACCGGTTTCGGCTGTTTGCCATCTTCAGTGTTCTTTTCGTACCAGTACGAACCGAAACCGTACTCAAATAAAAGAATTTGAATTATTTTAATGGGATTTTCGTATGAAATTGAATTCATTGTAACAATTGCTAATGCATCTACAACAACTACGTTAAAAAACTAAATATCAAAATTAGCATGTTGTTTGTGTTGCCACAATTGAAAACCCCCGTTTAAAGAGGTTTTAACAATTTATATTCATATTTCAGTTTATTCGAACTACTTGTAAATGAAAAAAATGAGAAAATTTGTCATTTTCTGTTTTATTGGTACCAATTTGAGGTACAAATATGGGAACTAATAATGAAATGTGATGTTGGAGAAAGTCCATCTCTACCACGTTGGCAGATGTCCTCTCCTTTTACAAAATTTTGAAGCACATTCTGCAACAAAGCTTCACTTATCTCATTAATACAGCAGCGAATTTCTTTTTTTCAAGATGCCAGTTATTTTGTGAGTTATTCACGTAAATTTCGTCTTTGAAATGGCCGAATCGAGAAATTACACAATCGAGGAATTTCTTATACAATAACTGCGCCGTTTTGCTGAAGCTAAAGGTCACTGACTTCAAAATTGGTTATCATGGCTTAGTAGCTTAGAGAATTCATGGTGACCGCGTTTTCTTGCTCATTTAAAAAAAATAAGTTCCGGTGATGTTGCCTGACCATAAATCGCACCCTATGGCCACTTTCTTTAGATGTAATCGATTTTTGAAGACTGTTTGTGTATTTTGACAATTTTGTTTGTTTACATAATCGACTAATTAAAAACGAGCCTCATCTCTAAAAGTGATTTTGTTGAAAGATGAAAGATTCGTTTAGCATTTCAAACAGACTATTCACAAACGTTCGACGCGAACAATAATCGATCACATTTACTTCTTCAACGAGATGAACTTTATATCCTTAACAATGAAAATATTTATTCAAAATGTTGCTTTAAATGCCTCTAGTGATGTCGAATTTTTGCTGTACAGCCGTAATCCCTGAATTTAGTGATTAAATTACGCTCAGCAATTCCTGAAAGAGCCTAATTCCCAGCAAAAGCTCCTTGAATTTTACAAATGTGACACAATGAAATTTTGATAGTAAATTGTTATAATTAAAATTCTTGCCTAAGAAAATAACGTTCAACGTTAAAATTTCTCCAAGCTTTTATTGAATAAATGTTTAAGGTAGACAGCTCAATTTTTAAAATTTAACAATTTTACAAGTAACTCCCTAACCTCAAATTTGTGCACTCATTATAGTGTTAATACAAAGTAAAGTTCCTGATTTTTTTCACTGATTTCAAACAGAACAGCTAAAGCCAGATATTGGCATTAAGTAAAAAACAAATCCAATATCCTATCAAGTTGTTAGATTTCATCAAAAGTTTAGAAATTTTATTGTAAAACGAACAAATAATTTTCGTGATATATGTACTTCCCTGCAAAGCTTTGCTTGAAGTCAAAGGCTGATTTCATTAACTGTCATTCTTTTATATGATCGTAGTGCATCGACAAATGACTAAATTGTTTCACTCGAAGCAAAAATGACTTGTGATTGTTTTGGATCGATTGGACACTTTTAAAATTTCGTCATCGTAGAAATCATATAAAAGTTCTTTTTTAAATTTGAAAATTTTCCAATTAATATTCACCGTAACATAAATAATTTTGTTTTTATTTATGCTCGTTTTATTCAAATATTTAAATATTTTATTTATGCCACAACTGTAATTTGTATTTGTAGCTGCTCTAACTCTTAATTTAAAAGTAATAAAACCAATTACTACTTGTTTTCACTGATTCACACAACCGTCATTATTATTATGATCACTACGTGATCAACATTTCAGGGCTTTATGTAGTCGGAATAATAATAATAACAATTGTTCCCGCATTTGTTTATTATATAAATATACATAAAGTAAATAAGAGGTGTTTTTATAAAGGTATAGAAATTTGAAATGGAAAAAAGCAAAGATGAATTTTCTAAATTGATATGAAATTTACTTTATTCGCATGATAATCGTTTGTTATTATAATTTAAATAGGAGTTTTGGCAGATAACGGATGGCTCGGATGCAGTCTGATCGGGTGATCAATTATCGATGATTTTTTCTACCGTTTGTGGCCATATATCCTCCAAGTGATCAGTCGGCGTATTCCCATACGTATAGCAGCCTTAAATCGTACGATCTCGGAGGTTAACTCACGAGTTGGAGACGTGAAATTATATTTGGTTATGATTTTACGTCAACTCGCGTCAAATTTGTTTTGTGAACATACTGGTTACGGCTCTGTGCCACCTTCAGTATTTATGTGAAATTTATTGGCTACCAAGTACTTCCTTAAATAAATGAATTGTGGTGCAAGCTGTGTGACGTATAGTGCCGTCTTAGTAAAGCTACAGCTCTTGCGGGGGTCATGGTCATTCAATTGATGAACGAAAAACTCAATAATCATAATTGTAGCAGTCACCATTTACTGTAACACTGGCTGTAACAGTGTCTCAACATGTCTAAAAACATTTGAGGATTATCATCAATCAAAATACGGCAATTTTGTTTTTTATTGACATATAAATTATTTGACAAATAAAGATGAGCTTTATGGCTAAACAAAATTCGCTTGTAAAAATCAAGAGCAACGACAATCTTGTTTTAAGTCCCAATTGACACAATTTGTAAGAGTTGTGCAGGCGTCGATCTATTCATGTTGAAATGCCAAACCAAACTAAATATAAATTCTCTTGACAGGTAACAAAATGGTTGTTAGTTACAAATTTTTATCAACTTAAAATTTTATACCTCCATAAATAACACCCGATTTTTTCCAGCAATTGGTAAAATAATCTTGACCCAATTATGATAAAATAAATAAGTGATCAATTTTTATGAGAACAAACCAACTGTTTGAAATAAACAACAGAAACAAGAAGGGTGGGGGAAATTGATGTGATTTGATTTACATCTGCACCGACCAAGTAGTCACAATCAGATGGTGGTCAAACCACTTGAATGATTTGCCCTAGGAGGCCATCGAATACGTATATCCTCCGGTCACTCCTTGTAGCAATTTCGAAAGCCCGAAGTATGCTGCAGCCTTCACTCCTTGCTAAAGAGTTGGAGACTTTCCAACTCCTGGTCGAGAACGCATGAAGCTTAATTAAATTAAGAACACGACGGCATTCATACTCACTGGACCTGAACCATTCATTGTGTTGATTATGAATGATCTGACCCACAAACTATCACGAGGGTCTCGAAACCACAACCACCACAATACTCCCATATAGGGGCCAACCTCAATAATCAGCCAGAGAATAGCTAAATGTCTAAAGAGACAAATAGTGAACTACTGATTCCCGTGGAAATATGTGGATTGTCCAGATGGCTCCTACTAGCCTTTAAGGGGCCTGGGCTCCCTTTTACCCCGCTAGACACCAGTCTAGATGGAATAGTAGGTTCCAAAAAAAGTATCATGTGCCCCCGGGGGGAAGTAATGAGTTATAATAAGATAGAAAGGTTAGGTTCAAAATGCGAGCGTACTGATTCCCGTGGAAATATGTGGATTGTCCAGGTGACTCCTACTAGCCTTTGAGGGGCCTGGGCTCCTTTTTACCCCGCAAGACGCCAGTCTAAATGGAATAGTAGGTTCCAAAAAGACTATCATGTGCCCCCGGG